>JAOPSE010000017.1:24827840-25427840 GCA_029449295.1 Zea luxurians
CAGCTTCTTCAATCCGATGCAACATTTGATTCAACATCTCATGTATGAGGCACGAATGGGGGGTCTCGTGTAGGGACGGTGGTGCTATCCAATCGAGAGATGTCTAAAGACTTTTCGAAATAAATGTAGATATAAATGCAAAATTGAGGCTTCTATTGTAGAGACATACATACTGGAGGTGTAAAACTTCACAACAACTTACTATATAGTGACAAATTCCAGAGCATGCATAATCTACCCCCTAGTTACAATGATGGCAAAAATGAATCGAACCTCAACATTTTTGAGGGCAACTCGGAAGCGTAAGTGGTTTGACCACCAAGACCTTGAGACATGAAGAGTGGTGCCATATCACGCTATTCCTGTTGATCAACCTTGACGAGGTGACGCCATATATACAACAATTGTTTGATGAATTCTGGCGTCGATCAAGGGATCCAACTCCACAAGAATATGATACCCTTCTTAGACAGGGTGCGGAAAATGGATTGCCCGATTTCATTTCCTGGTTCAAACAGAAGGTAATGTCCTATCTAGCTCATACTTAGTTTGTCATTTGAAGTTGCTCTTACATGCGAATAATATAACAATCTAGCGTGTTTGAGTTTGCAGGGCAAAGAGATCTATCTATGGGTGCCGAGTTGAGACAAGTAGCCAATGGCTTTGCCTATAGGATCATGACATTTTCTACCACGTGTTGTAAGAAGCTCGTCGTGGACATGCATTACGAGGCGTACATCGTGGCCATCATAAATTTCCACGCCTCTGTCCTTGGAGAGAAGGTAAGCAAAAAGGACGCTAGAACCAAGTCATTGACTCGAGACCAATACTTACAAGTAAATATAGAACACTAATATTGATATTAAATATGCTTAATTTTATCTTCTAATATGTCATATATTTGATTTCCTATAGACGATTCCTTATTTGTGCATCGTGCATCCTGAGTGCTGGGATCGGGTGGTGCAAAGGTGGTGCTCCAACGAGTGAGGTGAGACACACAACGCTTGTCGGGACCGGCGTTTGATGATGCAAGGTGCCTCCCACCACCAAGGCAGTCACAGCGTCACCAAATACTCAGAAACATGGTTACACGATTTATTTTATTTAGTCTAGCTTTCGATTATGCATGATTTCTAACCATATCGTTGGTTTTCTCGCTGTCGGCATCACATGGTGGTCAACCTTGCTCCATTTTCTCGTCGTATGCTATGGCCCACAAGGGCAAGGCGACGTCCGACATCACCTACAACCTAGAGGATGGGCCCGAGGCGTACAACAACCCCACCATGCAAAGATGCCTTAGTGAGTACACCGCCATGGTAAAGGAGTAGGAGGTCCATGGGCCAGAATACGATCTGAGGTCCGAGGACATAGACGGAGATGCCCTCATGAGGGTTAGAGAAGGCAGGAGGCATGGACAGTACTGGATTGCCGACGAGACAATTGACTCATTCTCCATTCCCACTCTATCTCAGGTATGAGCGAGCAGCACGAGCGCGAGCCCAGCCATACGACCTCGACAAGACAGCTCACATCATCACATACAAGAACTCTATGTTAGTGCTTCTATGCCTCGTCATTCACTGAGTTATATGCCTTCTCTTTGCATTATCGTAACATTAGAGTAAAATATTGCAGGCCCAGCTAGAAGAAGGGAGGAGGGAATGTATGGAGATGGAGGCGAGGATGAGGGCCGAGTGGGAGGTGGAGTGGGCGACTGGCTTGGTTGATCAGCAGAGGATAGCAGAGATGTTTCAGTACATGTAGAGCCTTGGTACCGCATCAGGTTTTGCTCCACCACCTCCATTATTCCCTGCAGCTGAATCTCCTCAGTTTTCTACTCTTGTGAGTATGAAAGTTTTAGTCGTGTATGATATATATTTCATTTAGTCTCACACATACAATCTCTACTCTATGCAGAATCAATCGACGGTGTCAAACAACCCTCATGGTCCGCCCAACCCTTCGCTGAATCAGTTCAGCTGGCCACCTCACTGATGTTCTTCTGAACTTAGTTGTGGGACATGTTTATGGCATAGATTGGATGTTGTGGACTTATTTCTGTGAGTACTTGTGAGTTTTGTGAACTATTTTGTGATACATGTGACATCCACCTTTTTGTTATCTTTGTGAAGAAACTTGTGAGATTTATGGTCTTTGTGAGATATGTAGTGTCTATGATGTATGTGATGATTCTGTGATATCTGCAATGTACATGTGATGATTATGTGATATATCTTTTATTTGTTTAAATGGAATAATAAAAATAAATAAAAATGGGGGTCTCTAGTCGCTTTGCTGAATGTCACTCGACAAAGAGTGCCTTTACCGAGTATAATAACCACTACCGGAATCCGAGGCTTTGCCGAGTGCCGGACGCTTTGCCGAGTGCCTTTTCTCGGGCACTCGGCAAAGACGGCTTTGCCGAGAGCCGCACTCGGCAAAGCTCGGCTCTCGGTAACGAGCGTCTTTACCGAGCGTAGGACACTCGGTACAGGTCCACACTCGGCAAATACATGTTTGCCGAGTGTCAAACACTCGGCAAAGGGGGCTCTCGGCAAAGGGCCGTCAGCGGCCGTCCCAAAGCTGACGGCCGTCAGTCTTTGCCGAGTGCCAACCGTCGGCTCTCGGCAAAGATGCTTCTTTGCCGAGTGCCGCACAGCTGGCACTCGGCAAAGGAAGCTTTACCGAGTGTCTTATCCAGACACTCGGCAAAGTATATTTTTATTTTTTTGATTTTGTCTCCCAAACTTTTTGTGGTATGTTCCTACACTATGTAGACCTACATGTATCATTTGTGGACAATTATAACATAGTTTTCAATCGTTAGTAGATTTAGTTCGTTTTTTGAAATTCTTCGGAAAATTCAAATTTGAACTGCAGGTCACTCGAAACTTGTAAAACCGTGCATGAAAAAATGATATTCATGTTACTTAGCATAAGTTACGACCGATTTCAGAAGCGTACCAGAAACTTCGAGCAACATGCTCACTAAACATGGCCGTCAACTTGGCATGCACATGTTTAAAAATTGTATAAAACACAAATAAAGTCAGAAAATCATGAAACTTGTCCACGTGTCATGATATCATATGTAGAGGCTGTGATAAAAAATTTAGAATGTTTGGAGAAAGTTGTGAGACACTATGTGTAGAAACCTTCTAGATTCACATTGAAACTCTATGATTTCATGTGTAGTCCTCTTAGGTTTCTACACATAGTGTCTCACAACTTTCTCCAAATACTCTAAAATTTTTATCATAGCCTATACATATGATATCATGACACGGGGACAAGTTTCATGATTTTCTGACTTTGTTTGTGTTTTATACAATTTTTAAACATGTGGATGCCAAGTTCACGGCCATGTTTAGTGAGCATGTTGCTCGAAGTTTCCGGTACGCTTCTGAAATCGGTCGTAACTTATGCTAAGTACCATGAATATCATTTTTTCATGCACGGTTTTCCAAGTTTCGAGTGACCTGCAGTTCAAATTTGAATTTTTCGAAGAAATTCAAATAAACGAACTAAATCTACTAGATATTGCAAACACTGTTATAATTGTCCCAAAATGATACATGTAGGTCTATATAGTTTAGAAACATACCACAAAAAGTTTGGTGCTGAAAACAAAAAAAATACAAATGTACTTTGCCGAGTGTCGTGTGGTTGACACTCGGCAAAGTAGGATTTGCCGAGTGTCCCGGGGTGGCACTCGGCAAAGAAGCGAAAAGCAGTCTTTGCCGAGTGCCCCTGGATGGCACTCGGCAAAGAAGGCTCCTTTGCCGAGTGCCGCCGATCTGGCACTCGGCAAACCATATTTTAAAAATAAAAAAAAATCTTTGCCGAGTGCCGCATAAACTTAGCCAATCCGACGGCTTCTCCTTCTTCTCTCTCTCACTCACGCTCACTCGCTGCACGCCGCCGACGCCCGCGCTCGCTCGCCGCCGACCCCGCGCCCGTGCCCACCCTCGCCGCCGGCCACGCGCCGCCCCCCGCCAGCGCGCCCGCGCGCCCGCGCGCTGCCCGCGCGCCCGCCGCTCGCCGCGCGCCCACGCCGCCCGCTCGCCGCGTGCCCGCGCGCCGCCCACGCCGCCCGCGCCCGCGCGCCGCCCACGACCGCCGACGAGCCCACCGCGCCCACCGCGCCGCCGCGACGCCGTCGCGCCCGTGCCCTCGCTCGCCGCCGTGCCGCCGCGACCCCACCGCGCCCACCGCGCCGCCGCGACGCCGTCGCGCCCGTGCCCTCGCTCGCCCACGCCGCGCGCGCTCACGCTCGCCCACGCTCGCCCGCGCTCGCGCCCACGCTCGCCCGCGCCCACGCTCGCCCGTGCTCGCGCCCACGCCGCCGCGCCCACGCCCACGCCGCGCTCGCCCCGCCCAGGCCCGCGCTCGCCGTGCCGTGCCCGCCGTGCCCGCCCTCGCGCTCGCCGCAGTCGCGCCCGCCGTGCCCTCGCCCGTCGTCGTGCCCCTCGCCTAACCCCTCGCCCTAGCCCGTGCCCCCGCCGTTTCCTCGCCCACCGCCCCCGCCCGTGCCCCCGCCGCACTCCTCGTCGTGACCCCGCCGCACTCCTCGTCGTGACCCCGCCGTTTCCCCGCCGTGCCCTCGCCCGCCAGGCGCCTCGCCCGCGACCCGTCGTCTCGCCCGTGCCGAAACCTCTAAGGTGATTACTTGATTTATGTTATACGTGTATGATTTATATGAAATGATTAGTTTTAATATTAAGTTAATTATATACGTGCATGATTAGGTTAATATGTAGTATTGTGGATTGCCGGCCATCGTGCCGTTGAATTATGCGTGGATGTCAGCCATCGTGCTGATAGTTTTATTTGCAGGATTTTGAAACCTCCCCGTGCAGGGGAGGTGCTGCCGAAATTTTCTGTTGCTAGGCTTTTGTATTAACAGACTTGTGTTTCTTTTTTACAGAGAAGATACTTGTCTTCCTAGCCGCTGCGGGTCTCCCTGCACCGCGTCCCGTCGCCACTGCACCGACCCGCCACAGCCCCACTAGCCTGACTCCACCGCCACCCTAGGTATAACCTCTACATCCGCATCATGGTCGTAGATCACCTAACCCAGTTAGGCGTCTCCCGTTCGAAAGTGATACGGTGTAGATATGCAGATCTTTGCATATCTACAAATGTATCAGTTTCGAATTGTCCACGTTTTTTGGACAGCCCGCGGTTGCGTAGATGGTGTTAGTTTCATGCTCTACTCCGGTCTGAGATAGAGTTTCGGCGTCACCTCCCTGTTGTTCTCCGGACAGTACACTCTCCCTGCCAGGACGTGTATTCGGAGAACAGCGGGGAGGTGCTACCGAAATTCTATCTCGGATCGGAGTAGAACATGAAAACTAACTCCATCTACGCAACCGCGGGTGGGATTAGGACCTATCATCACCTATTAGAAGGTAGGAACGTAGTGTACATGCATTACATGTCTATATTAAACTATACTCGGTTATATATGTTAGAGGATGGAGGACCGTGAGTGGATGTACACGGGCCGTAGAGGAAGGAACGATGTCACCACTGAATGGATTAGAAAGACCGATGATTTCGTGGAACGGGCATATGGCGAAGCTGCTAAAGGAGCGAGTCTAGTCCCATGCCCGTGCAGCAAATGTGACAACCGGAAAAGAAAACCAAAGAAGACCATGGTAGAACATATTTGGAAGAATGGATTTACGCCGGGCTATACTCGGTGGATATTTCATGGTGAAGCGCATCGTACGAGAGAAGAGGTGCTAAGACAACGTGTCGAGGATTATGACGCGGATGCGGGGGTAGCGGATATGTTGAACGACTATCAGGAGGCACAGTACACGGGAGGATGTATGGATGACGAGCCAGAGCCGACTGCAAAGGCGTTCTACGACATGTTCGACGCGGCACAGAAGCCCCTTCACGGCCAGACAAAGGTTTCTCAACTGGATGCCATTGGGCGTGTAATGGCGTTCAAGTCGCAGTACAGCATCAGTAGAGATGCATTCGATGGCTTGTTGACATTTATTGGGAGTCTGCTTCCGGATGATCACGTTCTGCCAAAGAGCATGTACGAGGCACAGAAACTACTTCGTGCACTTAAGATGACGTATGAGCAGATTCATGCTTGTCCGAAGGGCTGCGTGCTATTTAGGAAAGAATACGCGGAGGCAAAGTACTGTCCCAAGTGTAATTCGTCTAGGTTTATGGAGGTAGACTCTGGTGATGGAAAGAAGAGGCAGCTCGACATCCCCTTGACAATCCTACGACACCTTCCGTTCATACCGAGGATCCAGCGTCTTTACATGACAGAGGAATCCGCGAAACAGATGACATGGCACAAAAATGGAAAACGATACAATCCTGACAAGATGGTGCACGCGTCAGATGGTGAAGCATGGAAACACTTTGATGACATTCACCGTGAGAAAGCCGAAGAGGCTCGTAATGTACGTGTTGCGTTGGCCACAGATGGGTTCAATCCCTATGGAATGAGCGCTGCCCCGTACACATGTTGGCCCGTGTTTGTTATCCCAATCAATCTCCCCCCTGGTGTGTGCTTTCAAAGGCAGAATATATTCGTGTCGTTGATAATTCCCGGACACCCGGGGAACAAAATGGGCGTGTACATGGAGCCTTTGATCGATGAATTGGTACGTGCCTGGGAGGAAGGGGTATGGACATATGACCGAGCTACGAAGACAAACTTCAGAATGCATGTTTGGTACCAGTACTCCAAGCATGACTTACCGGCGTATGGGCTATTCTGTGCCTGGTGTGTTCACGGTAAATTCCCATGCCCAGTTTGCAAGGAAGCTCTCAGGTTCATTTGGTTGAAAAAGGGTGGCAAATATTCGTCCTTCGATAAACATCGACAATTTCTTCCTGCTGACCATCCATTCCGCCTAGACATCAAGAACTTTACGAAAGGTGTCGTAGTGACAGACCGCCCACCTGCAACGATGACTGGTGCCGAAATTCGTCAACAGATAGATGGGCTCGTGGCCAATACAGAAGGTGGTTTTGTGGGATATGGTGAGCAGCATATGTGGACACATAAGTCTGGCTTGACTCGGCTCCCCTATTATGATGACCTGCTCCTTCCACACAACATTGACGTGATGCACACTGAAAAGAATGTTGCCGAGGCACTGTGGGCAACAATTATGGACATTCCTGATAAGTCAAAGGATAATGTGAAGGCAAGAGTGGATCTGGCAGCGTTATGTGATAGACCAAAACTAGAGATGAAGCCGCCAAGTGGCAGAAAGACGTGGAGAAGGCCTAAGGCCGATTTCGTCCTAAGCAGGGCCCAGAGGAAGGAAGTACTTCAGTGGATAAAGATGTTGATGTTCCCTGATGGATATGCAGCTAACCTGAGTAGGGGGGTGAACTTATCTACTATGCGAGTCTTAGGGATGAAGAGTCATGACTTCCACATATGGATTGAACGGATTCTTCCTGCGATGGTTCGAGGCTATGTCCCTGAGCATGTCTGGCTAGCGCTTTCAGAGTTGAGCTATTTCATCCGTCAGCTTTGTGCAAAAGAGTTATCTCGGACCGTGGTTGCAGACTTGGAAAGATTGGCCCCCGTGTTACTGTGTAAGCTTGAGAAGATATTACCACCTGGCTTCTTCAATCCAATGCAGCATTTGATTCTTCATCTCCCCTATGAGGCACGAATGGGGGGCCCCGTGCAGGGACGTTGGTGCTATCCAATCGAGAGATGTCTAAAGACTATTCGAAAGAAATGTAGAAATAAATGCAAAATCGAGGCTTCCATTGCAGAGGCATACATTCTAGAGGAGGTCTCAAACTTCACAACAACTTATTATGGTGACAAACTGCCGAGCGTGCATAATCCACCCCCTCGTTACAATGATGGCGACAATGAATCAAACCTTAGCATATTTCGAGGCCAACTCGGAAGCGCAAGTGGCTCGACCACCAAGACCCTGACACATGAAGAGTGGCGGCATATCATGCTATACGTATTGACCAACCTTGAAGAGGTGACGCCATACATGGAACAATTTCTTCATGAATTCTGGCGTCGATCAAGGGACCCCACTCCACAGGAATATGACGCTCTTCTTAGAAAGGGTGCGAGAAATGGGTTGCCCGATTTCATTTCCTGGTTCAAACATAAGGTACGTGCTTAGTTTGTAAAAGAGATACGTCTTTAAACTCAATTTAGCGTCTTTTAACTTGCGAATACTTGCAGGGCCAAAGAGATCCGTCTATGAGTGCCGAATTGAGACAAGTAGCCAACGGCTTTGCTTATAGGGTCAAGAAATATTCTGGGTATGACGTCAATGGATACCGTTTTCGCACAACACACTACGACAAAAGTCGGCCCAATCGGAAAACAACGTGTTCTGGGGTCTTTACGCCGGGCCTTGACAATGTCGATTATTTTGGACGAATCGAAGAAATATATGAGCTCAATTTTTATGGTTCCAAACCTCTTACTCCAGTGATATTCAAATGTCATTGGTTTGACCCTCAAGTGACGAGACGGACACATTCTAATCTTGGGATAGTCGAAATTCGACAAGATTCCACCTTAGCAGGAGACGATGTCTATATCGTTGCCCAACAGGCCACACAAGTGTATTATCTCCCATATGCGTGTCAAACGAAAGAACATCTTAAGGGTTGGGATGTTGTGTATAAGGTATCGCCGCACGGGAGGTTACCTGTTCCTAACGATGAAGATTACAACTTAGACCCGGACACATATGATGGAGAGTTCTTCCAAGAAGATGGGCTAGAAGGGCGATTTGAGATAGACTTAACCGAAGCTATCGGAATGGACGTAGATATTGAAATGGTTGTTGATGAGGAGGAGGATGAGGTGCAAAATGATAATGACTTAGTAATCCTTGAAGGCAATGACATTACTGACGAACTTGCGTCTTCCGATGGTGTGGAGATTGAAATGCTTGATAGTGATGATGAGAGTTATGATCCGGCTAACCCCGACACATATGAAGATTATTTTTAATCGATGTAATGCTATATGACTTTTTATTTCGCACCTGTTTTTAAATACATCTTTTTATATGTGCTTATTTGTTTACTCTTAATTGCAGGTTGTTGGACAAATATGGTGGGCGGTTTCCTGAGGAGGAGGAGGGGGAGGAGGAGTAGGACGGCGGACGATGCAGAGCAGGCAGCGCAACAGGACGAGGCAGAGCAGGCAGCGCAGCAGCAGGCGGCGCTTCAGGACGACAACGACCAGCAGCAGGACGACGACGACCAGCAGCAGGACGCCTCAGGTTCAGGCGGCTCTAGTTCGAGGAGCATCTACCTGCGAGGCCCCGCGAGTCTCCCTCAGCGTCCCATACTTCGGGACAGACGGCCGCTGATTCGGCCGGAAGGGGAGAGGTATGTAACTTTATGTTCTTCATTCTTGTTCATATTATGTGTTCAAAATCATAATATAAACTAATACTTTTTATTTATCACTTGGACAGGTCTTGGACGGTTTTGGATTATGCTGGGGGTCATCGTCGCCCCCCCAATGGCATCCTCGGCCTGCTGTGCAGGGAACACTTCCCTGGACTTGTGGAGTACGCCGGAGTGACGGGCCCAGCCTTCACCTTTGACCACTATGCCGTCGCCCCCGATGCAGTAGACCGGGACGGAAGGGAATTCAATAACAAGGCGGAGCGGGTGAAGCAAGAGCTGTGGGTAAGTCTTAGTATAATGTAAAATATGTCGCATTCGTTGCAAATTCTTGAAATAATGTATGGATACATCGTTTTTGTATGCAGGATTTCTTCAGATGCGATGCTGGATACGAGGCTAGGGCGGATGTGGTGGCCACCACGAGCTGTAAGAAGCTCGTCGTGGACATGCACTATGAGGCCCGCATCCAGGCCATCATCACCTACCACGGCTCCGTCCTTGGGGAGAAGGTGACCAAAACTCAAGCCCGAACCATGTCGTTGACCAGGGAGCAGTACCTGCAGGTAAAGTCATGCATGTTTGGTACCAGTACTCCATACATGAATTTTATTTTATCTTCTGATATGCACTTTACGTGTTTACTTTGCAGATGATTCCACATTGGTGCGCCGCACATCCTCTGTGCTGGGAGCAGATGGTGGATAGGTGGTGTTCGGCTGAGTGGGACGAGGCGCACACAGCTAGCCGGGAACGACGTTTGATGATGCAAGGCCCCTCCCACCACCAAGGCAGCCGGAGCCTGGGCCAATATGCCGAAGCATGGGTACGCCACCTTTTTTATTTAGATATATAGCACTAAGTTAGATATTATTTCTAACTATCTCGTTGGTTTTCGTTGCAGTCGGCGTCACATGGTGGAAGGCCTTGCTCCACCTTCTCGGCCTATGCTATGGCCCATAAGGGTAAGGCGACATCCGACGTCACCTACAACCCGGATGACGGGCCCGAGGCCTACACCAACCCCGTCGTCTACAGCCGCCTCCATGACTACACCGCCATGGCGCAGGAGGTCCATGGCCCAGACTATGATCCGAGCACCCAGCCGATCGACACCGATGTGCTCATGAGGGTCGGAGGAGGCAAGAGACATGGGCGGTACTGGATTGCCGACGGGGCAATCGACTCGTCCTCCACTCCCACTCTGTCTCAGGTGAGAGCAAGGAGCACGGGCTCGAGTCCAGCCATACGACCTCGGCACGACAGCTCACAGCATCGCATACAGCAACTCGAGGTTAGTGTAACTCGTCCTTCCTTGAGTTATATACCTACTCTTTGAGTTACTATAACGTTGGCTTGTAATATTACAGACCCAACTAGAAGAAGAGAGGAGGGAACGTCACGAGATGGAGGCGAGGATGATGGTGGAGCGGGAGGCGGAGCGCCGGGCAGATCATCAGAGGATGGCGGAGATGTTCCAGTACATGCAGAGCCTTGGCGCCGCACAGGGCATCGCTCCGCCACCTCTATTGTTCCCTCCAGTTGACCCTGCTCTCTTCCACACTCCTGTGAGTATCAAAATTGTAGTTAGATGTTTGTAATGCATCTGGTATAACACATGCAATCTCTTCTCTGTGCAGGGCCAATCTGGGGCGGCATCCAACAACCCTCCGGAAGGGTTCAGCCCAACGCAGCCCCGGTCAAGCTGCCCACCTCCATAAGTGTTGTGTTTTCATTGTTTTAGACTTCTGTACTTGTGTATAATACTTATGTCTGTGTTTGATACTTATGTGAGAGCTTGCGACGTTAGAGACTTATGTTTGTGTTTGATACTTATGTTGAACACTTATGTTTGTGATGGATATTTATGTTTGTGGTGACGGTTTTATGTTTGTGTTGGCTATTTATGTCTGTGATGATATTTGTGATGTATATATGTGATATATATGTGATATCTTCTGTTTGTGTGGATGGAATACAAAAAACAAATAAAAAAGGTATATACTGGTCACTTTGCCGAGTGTAACACTCGGCAAAGAGCCTCTTTGCCGAGTGTCAAAGTCATAACACTCGGCAAAGAGCACAGACCTGGGCACCGGCTTAGGTTCTTTGCCGAGTGTTACGTCCCTGGCACTCGGCAAAGAGGTCGGCTTTGCCGAGTGCCACTCGGGACACTCGGCAAAGAACCTGACATGGGGACCCTCCCTGGCGGGTTCTTTGCCGAGTGCTGCACGGAAGACACTCGGCAAAACTAACTTCTTTGCCGAGTGTCACAGGGGACACTCGGCAAAGCCGCCGTCTCCGTCACTCGACGCCGTAACGGCTGCTTTTCTTTGCCGAGTGCTCTCTGGCACTCGGCAAAGATCTTTGCCGAGTGCCCGATAAAAAGCTCTCGGCAAAGAAGGCTTTGCCGATGCACTGTTCGCCGAGCCTTCTTTGCCGAGTGTAACACTCGGCAAAGCCTTTGCCGAGTGTTTTGAACGCTTCGCCGAGTGCTTTAGGCACTCGGCAAAGCGATTAATTCCGGTTGTGAACCATAGCACTCAGAAAATAAAGCACACCTAAAAATCAGTAAAGCTTCTTTGTCAAATGTTATTGTCCTAAAGCTCCGCAAAGAAGCTCCCTTTACGGAGTGGCAGACCGCACACTTGGCACCCCTGCTTATATCTGTCGATCATCCGTTCAAGCTGAAGACGACGAGCGTAAGTAAGTAGAAGCTTCGCTTCTCTAAGAAAAGCCTGAAGCTTTTGTCTTTTCTAGAGATTTTCGCTTTAGCATAAGACTAGTGCGTTCCCTTTCCATTTCTTTAGGATGTAGAAATTCATTGATGACTGCTCGACGACATCTTTTCTCTTCTTTTTTGGAGATATCAGAAGACCATACAATCATACATCATATATACATGCATGTTCCAGCTGTAAAAAACGTCCACGTCCTAAGCTTAGTCACCTTAAGTGCAAGGCTAAGATTATCCAGAAATAAACAGTAATTACCCGTTATTATTATCCATAGTGAGTGGTTTGGAGTGCTCTTTGCGCGCATCCTTCATCACTGGAGACTGAACCCACCCACTATCGGAATCTAGGACTTTGCCGAGTGTTTTTAAGGCTTTACCGAGTGTTTCAGGCACTCGGCAAAGGTGGCGATTCCGGTAGTGACCACCGATCTTTGATAACATCGTATCTTAGATCCCTAGATCATTGTTGCAAATGTTACCGCTGTGTAATTTAAGATCAAATTCAGCGTCAACAATAAGTCAATAATACACTGGTTGGAGAGTCAACTAGAATGGAGTGACACCATTCCGGTTTTTGAGAATAAAACCGTTTTATTTCACGTTTGGCAAATAAAACAGAGCCACTCTATTTTTTATTTGGTTGAAGTTTAGTTGTAGAGCCATATAAGTGTAGAGGGTAGAAGAGTGAGGAGAGCGATCGCATTCGGTCGTTTTTTAGAGCGGGAGCATTATAAACTATTTATGGTATATTTTCATGTGAAGACTTCAAGAGTCATTCCGCTCATCTTTTGTTTGAAACCAAATTAACATCCAAAAAATAGGAATAAAACCATTCCATTCTTCTTCATTTCTCAACCGAACGTACCTTTTCTCTATCTCTACTATATTAAAGCACCAGTTTCAATGGTTGCCCGCGTCAATTTTTTTTTAAAAAATCTACATTTCTTTAGAATCAACACGCACTACTATAATATCTTCTCTACTGCTATAATAGAAGAGTTTATATAAAAATAAGGTAAAATTATTTATAAGTTAATGTTTGAACTTTAGTTGTTGGCTTCACATTCACACCTATTTAATCAATAAAAAATATATATTTTATGCTTTATTAAAAATAAAGTTTATCTTATGTCATATATATATATATATATATATATATATATATATATATATATAAACTGTAGCATTGAACAGACATATGACTATTTTTCTCTGATTGGACGCCGACTTCTGCAGAACTAACATCCATCCAACCTCGGCCGCATGCATGTGGAATACATCCATGGCGCCGGCGGCCATGGGCCATGTAGCTAGCTAGCCCCCTCCGCACATGCGTGCATGCATTGGACAGGCCACGTGTGACGTGTCTAGCCGCTGATTTACGGGCATGCATCTCTACAGTAACAGAGATGACCACTCCGACATGCATGATCCAGCGGCAAGACGGGCAGGAAGCCGCCGAGCTTATCGGCACAGGACGGGCAGGAAGCAGCTCAGGTGCCGCCGTGTCGCCGGTTGTTATGACCGACCCCTCTCATCCCTCTAGCTAGCAGTCTAGCTGGCGATGGAGGTCGTCGTCACTAAAGCAAGTGCAGCACATGCTTCCATTGTTGGTGGTCGACGGTTGTCTTTCTTTGATTCTTTCGACTACACGGCACAAGCAGCGACACGCAGAATAAAATACTAGGTGGGGCCGACAATGCAAGAGGCACACCAGACTAGACCATAAATATAGATTAACAATAATAACATGAATGTTGAATGATAATATCTAGTATTTTTAAAATGATATAAATACCAAAAAACCCTCGTTGGCTAACTAAGGTAGTGTTTGGTTGAAGAGCCAAGTAGAACGGAGCTGTTCTGTCCCAGTTTTGTTGTTGTTTGGTTACAAAGTAACTAGAACGGAATGACTCTAATTAGGGAATATTCTCCTCAGATCCGGAACCATCCCGCTCCAAAAAAATCAACCGGACAGAGCCGCTCCGTTCCCAGCCCGCTCGCACAGTCACGCTCCGTTCCGTTCCGTTCACTCTCCAACCAAACAAAAAATAGAGCCGTTCCGTTTCAGATTATCAAACACAGAACAGAGCGGCTCCGTTCCTAGAATCAGGGAGGGAACGACTCCATTCTACTTGGCTCCTCAACCAAACACTACCTAAAGGAGAGCTAGAGAGAAAATAGGTGGACTGACTGAGGATGAGGCACTAGGGCGGAGCAGCCGCATTGGCGCGTCATTCTGGTGAGTCATCGAATTTGTCGTGAGATGGTGTTGGTGAGACGACGACAGGTGGGAGGAGCGAGGGCAGGAGGTGAGGTAGCGATAGATGACGGTGACGGCAAGCGACAACCATTATCATGTTGTGATGGCGCGGTGGGACTCTAATAAATTAGCGAGGGACATGTGATGCCACGGTCCCACCAACAGCTTGTCCATCTGGTGGTGCAGACTAGGAGGCAAAATATCAACATTGTGTGCAGGATCCCGACGAGGCGACGAACTAACAAGTGATGAGAAGGCAAGGTGCGCTGCAGCGGACGGGTTAGATCACCGACTTACTGGTCAGTCGATGACCGAAGAAGCGAGTGAGCCACGAGTGGGCTTGCGCTAGGGAAGAGAATCAAATGGCTCAGGTGAAGAGTGGACTGACACTACCGGAAACGAGTGCTTTGCACTCGGCAAAGCCTTAAAAACACTCGGCAAAGGCTTTGCCGAGTGTCGCACTCGACAAAGAAGGCTCGGCACACAGTGCATCGGCAAAGCCTTCTTTGCCGAGTACTTTTTCTTGGGCACTCGGCAAATAGGTTTGCCGAGTGCCAGAGAGCACTCAGCAAAGAAAAGCCGCCGTTACGGCGCCGGGTGATGGAGACGGTGTCTTTGCCGAGTGTCCCGGGTGACACTCGGCAAAGGAGTTATCGTTGCCGAGTGTCTGCCCGACAGCACTCGGCAAAGGTAACTTCTTTTCCGAGTGTCACCAGGGACACTCGGCAAAGAACCCGCCAGGGAGGGTCCCCATGTCAGTTCTTTGCTGAGTGCTATGTACGGCACTTAGCAAAGCGTGCTTCTTTGCCGAGTGTCAGAGACCTTACACTCGGCAAAGAACGTAACCTATACCGGTGCCCAGGTCTTGGTTCTTTGCCGAGTGTTATGGTCTTGACACTCGGCAAATCTCCTCTTTGCCGAGTGTTACACTCGGCAAAGTGACCGGTAGGTACCTTTTTAATTTGTTTTCCCTATTCCATCCAAACAAACAAAAGATATCACATATACATCACATATATCACATATATACATCACAGATATCATCACAAACATAAATAGCCAACACAAACATAAATATCCATCACAAACATAAGTGTTCAACACAAGTATCCAACACAAACATAAGTCTCATACGTCTCAAGCTCTGACATAAGTATCCAACACAAACATAAGTATTTAACACAAGTTTTGAAGTCTTCAAACACACAGACATAAGTATTCAACACTGAAAACATAAAACTCATGGAGGTGGGCGGTTGGTCTGGTGCTGCGTTGGGTTGAACCCTTCAGGAGGGTTGTTGGATGCGGCCCCATATTGGCCCTGCACAGAGAAGAGATTGCATGTGTTATACCAGATGCATTACCAACATCTAACTACAATTTTGATACTCACAGGAGTATGGAACACAGCAGGGTCAACTGCAGGGAACAATAGAGGTGGCGGAGCGAAACCCTGTGATGTGCTAAGACTCTGCATGTACTGGAACATATCTGCCATCCTCTGATCAGTCGTCGCCCGCTCCGCCATTATCCTCGCCTCCATCTCTTGACGTTCCCTCCTCTCTTGTTCTAGTTGGGTCTGTAATATTACAAGCCAACGTTATAGTAACTCAAAGAGAAGGTATATAACTCAAGGAATGACGAGTTACAGAAGCACTAACCTCGAGTTGCTGTATGCGAAGCTGTGAGCTGTCGTGCCGAGGTCGTATGGCTGGACTCGAGCCTGTGCTCCTTGCCCGCACCTGAGATAGAGTGGGAGTGGAGGACGAGTCGATTGCCCCGTCGGCAATCCAGTACCGCCCATGTCTCTTGCCTCCTCCAACCCTCATAAGCACATCGGCGTCGATCGGCTCGGTGCTCTGTATGCGAAGCTGTGAGCTGTCGTGCCGAGGTCGTATGGCTGGACTCGAGCCTGTGCTCCTTGCCCGCACCTGAGATAGAGTGGGAGTGGAGGACGAGTCGATTGCCCTGTCGGCAATCCAGTACCACCCATGTCTCTTGCCTCCTCAAACCCTCATAAGCACATCGGGGTCGATCGGCTCGGTGCTCGGATCATAATCTGGGCCATGGACCTCCTGCGCCATGGCGGTGTAGTCATGAAGGCAGCTATAGACGGCGGGGTTGGTGTAGGCCTCGGGCCCGTCATCCAGGTTGTAGGTGATGTCGGACGTCGCCTTACCCTTATGGGCCATAGCATAGGCCGAGAAAGTGGAGCAAGGCCGGCCACCATGTGACGCCGACTGCAAGAACACCAATGAGATAGTTAGAAATAATATCTAGTCCAGTGCTATATACCTAAATAAAAAAGATGGCATACCCATGCTTCAGCATATTGGCCCAGGCTCCGGCTGCCTTGGTGGTGGGAGGGACCTTGCATCATCATACGCCATTCCCGGCTAGCGTTGTGCGCCTGGTCCCACTCAGCCGAACACCACCTATCCACCATCTGCTCCCAGCACAGAGGATGTGCGGCGCACCAATGTGGAATCATCTACAAAAGTAAACACGTAAAGTGCATATCAGAAGATAAAATAAAATTCATGCATTGAGTACTGGTACCAAACATGCATGACTTTACTTGCAGGTACTGGTCCCTGGTCAACGACATGGTTCGGGCTTGAGTTTTGGTCACCCTCTCCCCAAGGACGGAGCCATGGTAGGTGATGATGGCCTGGATTCGGGCCTCATAGTGTATGTCCATGACGAGCTTCTTACATCTCATGGTGGCCACCACATCCGCCCTAGCCTCGTATCCAGCCTCGCATCTGAAGAAATCCTGCATACAAAAACGATGTATCCATACATTATTTTCAAGAATTTGCAACGAATGCGACATATTTTACATTATACTAAGACTTACCCACAGCTCTTGCTTCACCCGCTCCGCCTTGTTATTGAATTCCCGACCGTCCCAGTCTACTGCATCGGGGGCGACGGCGTAGTGGTCGAAGGTGAAGGCTGGGCCCGTCACTCCAGCGTACTCCACCAGTCCAGGGAAGTGTTCCCTGCACAGCAGGCCGAGGATGCCATGGGGGGGGGGCGACAATGACCCCCAGCATAATCCACAACCGTCCAAGACCTGTCCAAGTGATAAATAAAAAGTATTAGTTTATATTATGATTTTGAACACATAATATGAACAAGAATGAAGAACATAAAGTTACATACCTCTCCCCATCCGGCCGAATCAGTGGTCGCCTGTCCTGAAGTATGGGACGCTGAGGGAGACTCGCGGGGCCTCGCAGGTAGATGCTCCTCGAACTTGAGCCGCCAGAACCTGAGGCGTCCTGGTGCTGGTCGTCGTCGTCCTGCTGCTGGTCTAAGTCGTCCTGAGGCACCGCCTGCTCTGCCTCGTCTGTCGTCCTACTCCTCCTCCCCCTCCTCCTCCTCAGCCAATTACCGCCGACCATATTTGTCCAAAAACCTGCAATTAAGAGTAAACAAATAAGCACATATAAAAAGATGTATTTAAAAACAGGTGCGAAATAAAAAGTCATATAGCATTACATCGATTAAAAATAATCTTCATATGTGTCGGGGTTAGCCGGATCATAACTCTCATCATCACTATCAACCATTTCAATCTCAACACCATCAGAAGACGCAAGTTCATCATTAATGTCATTGCCTTCAAGGATTACTAAGTCATTATCATTTTGCACCTCATCATCCTCCTCATCAACAACCATTTCAATATCTACGTCCATTCCGATAGCTTCGGTTAAGTCTATCTCAAATCGCCCTTCTAGCCCATCTTCTTGGAAGAACTCTCCATCATATGTGTCCGGGTCTAAGTTGTAATCTTCATTGTTAGGAACAGGTAACCTCCCGTGCGGCGATACCTTATACACAACATCCCAACCCTTAAGATGTTCTCTCGTTTGACACGCATATGGGAGATAATACACTTGTGTGGCCGGTTGGTCCACGATATAGACATCGTCTCCTGGTAAGGTGGAATCTTGTCGAATTTTGACTATCCCAAGATTAGAATGTGTCCGTCTCGTCACTTGAGGGTCAAACCAATGACATTTGAATATCATTGGAGTAAGAGGTTTGGAACCATAAAAATTGAGCTCATATATTTCTTTGATTCGTCCAAAATAATCGACATTGTCAAGGCCGGGCGTAAAGACTCTAGAACACGTTGTTTTTCGATTGGGCCGACTTTTGTCGTAGTTTGTTGTGCGAAAACGGTATCCATTGACGTCATATCCAGAATATTTCTTGACCCTATAAGCAAAGCCGTTGGCTACTTGTCTCAACTCAGCACTCATAGACGGATCTCTTTGGCCCTGCAAGTATTCGCAAGTTAAAAGATGCTACATTGAGTTCAAAGACGTATCTCTTTTACAAACTAAGCACGTACCTTACGTTTGAACCAGGAAATGAAATCGGGCAACCCATTTCTCACACCCTTTCTAAGAAGTGTGTCATATTCCTGTGGAGTGGGGTCCCTTGATCGACGCCAGAATTCATGAAGGAATTGTTCCATGTATGGCGTCACCTCTTCAAGGTTGGTCAATACATATAGCATGATATGCCGCCACTCTTCATGTGTCAGGTCTTGGTGGTCGAGCCACTTGCGCTTCCGAGTTGGCCTCGAAATATGCTAAGGTTCGATTCATTGTCGCCATCATTGTAACGAGGGGGTGGATTATGCACGCTCGGCAGTTTGTCACCATAATAAGTTGTTGTGAAGTTTGAGACCTCCTCTAGAATGTATGCCTCTGCAATGGAAGCCTCGATTTTGCATTTATTTCTACATTTCTTTCGAATAGTCTTTAGACATCTCTCGATTGGATAGCACCAACGTCCCTGCACGGGCCCCCCATTCGTGCCTCATAGGGGAGATGAAGAATCAAATGCTGCATTGGATTGAAGAAGCTGGGTGGAAATATCTTCTCAAGCTTACACAGTAACACGAGTGCCAATCTTTCCAAGTATGCAACCATTTTATTCCCCGGGTGTCCGGGAATTATCAACGACACGAATATATTCTGCCTTTGAAAGCATACACCAGGGGGGAGATTGATTGGGATAACAAACATGGGCCAACATGTGTACGGGGCAGCGCTCATTCCATAGGGATTGAACCCATCTGTGGCCAACGCAACACGTACATTACGAGCCTCTTCGGCTTTCTCATGGTGAATGGCATCAAAGTGTTTCCATGCTTCACCATCGGATGCGTGCACCATCTTGTCAGGATTGTATCGTTTTCCATTTTTGTGCTATGTCATCTGTTTCATGGATTCCTCTGTCATGTACAGACGCTGGATCCTCGGTACGAACGGAAGGTGTCGTAGGATTGTCAAGGGGATGTCGAGCTGCCTCTTCTATCCATCACCAAAGTCTACCTCCATGAACCTAGACGATTTACACTTGGGACAGTACTTTGCCTCCGCGTATTCTTTCCTAAATAGCACGCAGCCCTTTGGACAAGCATGAATCTGCTCATACGTCATCTTGAGTGCACGAAGGAGTTTCTGTGCCTAGTACATGCTCTTTGGCAGAACGTGATCATCCGGAAGCAGGCTCCCAATAACCGTCAACAAGCCATCGAATGCGTCTCCACTCATGCTGTACTGCGACTTGAACGCCATTACACGCCCAATGGCATCTAGTTGAGAAACCTTTGTCTGGCCGTGAAGGGGCTTCTGTGCCGCGTCGAACATGTCATAGAACGCCTTTGCAGTCAGCTCTGGCTCATCATCCATACATCATCCCGTGTACTGTGCCTCCTGATAGTCGTTCAACATATCCGCTACCCCGCATCCGCGTCATAATCCTCGACACGTTGTCTCAACACCTCCTCTCTCGTATGATGCGCTTCACCATGAAATATCCACCGAGTATAGCCCAACATAAATCCATTCTTCCAAATATGTTCTACCATGGCCTTCTTTGGTTTTTTTCTGGTTGGCACATTTACTGCACGGGCATGGGACTAGACTCGCTCCTTTAGCAGCTTCGCCATATGCCTGTTCCACGAAATCATCGGTCTTTCTAATCCATTCAGTGGTGACATCGTTCCTTCCTCTACGGCCCGTGTACATCCACTCACGGTCCTCCATCCTCTAACAGAAGCCTAGCAACAGAAAATTTCGGTAGCACCTCACCTGCACGGGGAGGTTTCGAAATCCTGCAAATAAAACTATCAGCATGATGGCTGACATCCACACATAATTCAACGGCACGATGGCCGGCAATCAACAATACTATATATTAACCTAATCATACACGTATATAATTAACTCAATATTAAAACTAATCATTTCATATAAATCATACACGTAGAACATAAAGCAAGCAATCACCTTGGAGGTTTGGTCGCGGGCGAGACGACGGGGCACGGGCGAGGCGCCGGGTCGCGGGCGAGGGCCCGGCGGGGGAACGACGGGGGAACGGTGGGGGCGGTGGGCGGGGGCACGGCGAGGGGCGCGGCAGGGGCACGATGAGGGGCACGGCAGGCATGGGCGCGGGCAAGGGGCACGGCGGCGCGGGCGCGGGTACGGCGAGCGCGGCGGGCGCGGGTGAGGGGCACGGCGGGCACGACGGCGCGGGCACGGGCGTGGCTGCGGGCACGGCGGCACGGGCGTGGTGGGCGAGGGGCACGGTGGGCGCAGGCACGGTGGGCGCGGGCACGGTGAGCGCTGCAGGTGCAGGTGAGGGGCACGGCGGGCGAAGGGCACGGTGGCGCGGGCGCGGCTGCGGGCACGGCGGCGCGCGCGTGGGCACGGCTGCGGCGGCGCGGGCGCGGCGCGGGCGTGAGGGCACGGCGGCGGTGGGCGAGGTCGCGGCGGGCGAGGTCGCGGCGGCGGTGGGCAGGGGCGCGGTGGGCGAGGGCGCGGCGGCGAGGGCGTGGCGGCGGCGCGTGAGAGTGAGAGTGAGAGAGTGAGGAAGAAAGCACTGACAGTTGGTATGTACGCGTGCTTTGCCGAGTGCCCGTGATCTGGCACTCGGCAAAGATTTTTTTTAATTTTAAAATACGCTTTGCCGAGTGCCAGATCGCTGGCACTCGGCAAAGCGGTCTTTGCCGAGTGTCCCCTGGGCGACACTCGGCAAAGATTCTTTCACTATTCTTTGCCGAGTGCCACCCAACTGACACTCGGCAAAGCCTACTTTGCCGAGTGTCAACCATCTGACACTCGGCAAAGTACATTTGTATTTTTTTTATTTTCCCAACCAAATTTTTTGTGGTGTGTTCCTACACGATGTAGACCTACATGTACCATTTTGGGACAATTATAACTGTGTTTTCAATAGCTAGTAGATTTAGTTCGTTTATTTGGATTTCTTCGAAAAATTCAGATTTGAACTGCAGGTCACTCGAAACTTGGAAACATTGCATGCAAAAATGATATCCATGCTACTTAGCACAAGTTATGACCGATTTCAGGAGCGGACCGGAAACTTCGAGCACCATGCTCACTCAACATGGCCATGAACTTGCTATCCAGCTGTTTAAAAATTTTATAAAACACAAACAAACTCAGAAAATCATGAAACTTGTCCACGTGTCATGATATCACATGTAGAGGTTGTGATAAAAAATTTAGAATGTTTGAAGAAATTTGTGAGACAGTATGTGTAGAAACCTAAGAGAACTACACATGAAATCATAGAGTTTCAATGTGGATCTCTTAGGTTTGTACACATAGTGCGTCACAACTTTCTCAAAAAATTTTTAAATTTTTACCACAGCCTCTAAATATGATATCATGACACGTGGACAGGTTTCATGATTTTCTGACTTTGTGTGTGTTTTATACAATTTTTAAACACCTGGATGGCAAGTTCACGGCTATGTTGAGTGAGCATGGTGCTCGAAGTTTCCGGTCCACTCCTGAAATCGGTCGTAACTTGTGCTAAGTAGCATGAATATCATTTTTGCATGCACTGTTTTCCAAGTTTCGAGTGACCTGCAGTTCAAATCTGAATTTTCCGAAGAAATCCAAATAAACGAACTAAATCTACTAGCTATTGAAAACACAGTTATAATTGTCCAAAAATGGTACATGTATGTCTATATAGTGTAGGAACATACCACAAAAAGTTTGGTGACCAAAATAAAAAAAATAAAAATATGCTTTGCCGAGTGTCCACATAAGACACTTGGTAAAGACCTCCTTTGCCGAGTGCCAGTTATTTGACACTTGGCAAAGAATCTGCTTTGCCAAGTGTCTGATTTCGGCCCTCGGCAAAGACTAACGGCCGTCAGCTGTAGACGGCCGCTAATGGCCCTTTGCCGAGAGCCGTCTTTGCCGAGTGTGTGTTCTCGGCAAAGGGCTCTTTGCCGAGTGCTTCGCTGTGCCGAGTGTCCTGCACTCGGTAAACTTGATCGTTACTGAGCGTAGGGCTTTGCTGAGGGCGACACTCGGCAAAGCAGTCTTTGCCGAGTGCCCGATAAAAAGCACTCGGCAAAGTCTCCGGCACTCGGCAAAGGTCCGGATTCCGGTAGTGTGAGCAGTGAAGCGTCGAGAGAAAAAATAGATTAAAACCTAGTTTTCATTAGATTTGTCTTCACTAACTATACAAAAGTTTATGTGCATGTTTGGTGTGGCGCCTAAGCCGCCACACCGCGCCACACTTCCACACCGCGCCACACTTTTCAGCCACAGGTGTGGCGGCCAAATTGACCGCCACATCTGTGGCTGAAAAGTGTGGCGCGGTGTGGCGGCTTAGGCGCCACACCAAACACGCCCTATTTATTTTGCTGTGTATCTAAAACTAGGTATAAGAGGTTAAAAAAATTGAGGTGGAATCGTGACCCACCTTGTCCACCCCTTGGATCCACCCCAGTGCACGGCTTACAAAAGCATGCATGAAATGAAGCTGCTTGGACCTTTCGAACGATCGCCGTAGTGGATTGCCTCGTCATCATGTACGTGATAGTGCGTGCTGGTGGGTCCGGGTGGCGTCTTCGATCGACGCGTGTCGGGAATGCTCCCAGCATCCGAGCTTACAAAGCTGCGGCATGGGAGGCTTCGTTTTGCACAGTATCTTCAGAAGCTACAGCTGCAGCACACAGATTCACAGATACCTACGTACTCCAGCTCGAAGCAGACAGACGTCTAGCTATCTAGTTGGTTAGTGGCAAAGAGCGTCTGTGACCTGTGAGAACCGACCGAGTGAACGATCATGGCGGCGGCGTCTCTGCTAGGCCCGTACACCAGGGGCAGCGGCTTGGGCGGGAAGGTCCACGCCAGGAGCGGCGGCCGTCGGCCAGCTGCGGCGGTGAAGCGGCTGCTGTCGAGGCTGATGCGCTCTGGACAAGACGCGCGGCGCGGCCGAGGCGAACCGCGGTGAGGTTCGGGTATGACCTGCATAGCTACTACCAGAACTTCGACGACGGCACTGCCTCCTGCGCCCACCACCGCTTGTAGCTCATTTACTCATTGTACAGGAACGCTCACTCGTAGATAATAGCTCCAAACCTAAGGTGGAGTTTTATTTTTACATGCGGTTATCAAACAACACTATTATTTCTTATGCCGGGTTTTCAAGAAAACCTTCATTACAAATCATATTTTACATACGTGTGTGCTTGTTCGATTGGCTGTCAGCGTGTTGCAGCTGTTTAGACTGCTGTAGCTACAAACATGTATGGAGCTACTTGGACCTATAGATGTACCGTTGGCCTAGCGAGCCGACCCTTCGGTCTAGGCACGACCCGGTGGGTACTCAGGGAGGCCGTGCCGTATCGTTGGCCTGGACAACCCATTAATAAAGGGTCGGGTCTAGCCCGAAAATCACAGAAATCACATATAAACCAGTATATAACAGAATTCATAAAAAACACAAAAGACCACATAAAAATTGAATGACAAAATATTATTTGAGCTGTTTATGCAATGCCGCCTCATTAAAAACCTTCCAAGGTAAAAACTCACACCTTATGAGAAAACCCTTGGAAGGGAAAAAGGTACATCCAGCTCAAAGTTATAATGTATGCAACCATATTCATAGTTCAATACAACAATTCACAAGAGATAAATAGAGACAGAGGACAAGATTACAAGTTACAATAATTCACTCGTTCACCCTTAACTCTTGAGCCCTTGATCGGCTTCCTTGGTCTCCTCCTCCATCATTGTTCAAGTTTTGAAGGACAAATTCTATTTCTATTATTGTGTCCTTGTCAAGATTGTGTTGTTTGTGTAAATATGCTAACTCCCAGTCTTCGATACATGAAGAACCTCCACCATGTCTAGTGTGAGCCGTCGACGACGTTCCTCGACCACCCTACCAATCAAACTAAAAGTAGATTCTAGAGTAATAGCAAATATTTTATCACTTAAACCACACTCATCAGCAACCATGTTAACATGTTCTGCTATATATTATTACCAGAATGTTTCACATATATGAGCCTAAGACCAATCAACCTTTTTTCCAGCTCCCAATTGGAATTCAGAAAGTGAGCAACAACAGAAATGTAGTCTTCTTTAGCTTTAACATTCCAGATATAAGAAGTTAGAGCAACTGATGAAACAGATTGAAATGACTCAATAAGCTTAAGCATGTGTTCATTGTAAAGCTTAATTAGATCTCTATTTGTGGTTTGCCTAGAAGACTTTACAAATTTAGGATTATGTGCTTTAGTAATGTACTCTTGAAAAGCATCAGCTTCACCAAACCATAACAATTAATGCACAGAAGACAAGCAAACAATAGATCTATGCAAAAGATCCGTGTCATGATAAATGGAAAATGCATATCTACTTATAGTGCTTCCCACAACTGGATTTGAAGAACATGAACAAACGTGCGAGGTGCACTTCCCAGAAACCTAATTTCTCAGCGCCCGTGCAGGTCGTCAAATTGCCGGTGTTGGTCCGAATACACTGGTCTCCCTTGATTTGCTGCATGGCAGACGCAGGGACGACAGAGTAGAGAAGCGGTAACACATAGAGTTGAGAATGAGAAGACGAGTAGGTTGATTGTTGTATGCCTTTCGTCCGAAGGACATCTCCCCTTTATAGAAGAGTCGCTGCAATTATTCCAGATTCGATCTACTAAATTCTAGTAATGCCCTCTCAAATCTCTCTAAGTACAACCGCACGGAGTTCACGCAGTGCGTGCCTAATTACTCCCAGTTGATATGATAGTCTAGGTGTAGTAATTGATAACCAAATAAATAAAAGACTAAAAATAAACTGCTATTTAGAACACGTCACAACATGATCATTCATCATCGCAAGTCACAAGCCACGCGTTAATTTAGCCAAAAACGTGAAATGCGAGTGAGCGCGTGTGTCAGTTCATAGCAGTCTCCATAGCCCTTTGTGTGTCGCATGTGAAAAGTAGTGCACGCCCTCACATTTAAATTGGTTATTTCTTACCTGGATAAGCAATGTAGGACTAAAGTCTCTTATGCTATCCCTCACACCACCTTGGATTTCTTATATGGTTTGGATCACCCACAAGTGGGCTAAACATGACAAATTCCAATAAGTATTACGTAATGCATTTAAAGTTGCTCTAAGTCACTAGTAGAAAAGAGCTCATAGCCTGCGGCACCCATAAATTATCACTGGCGGTTTCAGTTATCGCGCGCCAGTAAAAAAAACGAGGTGGGCCCGGCTTGGGAACCGCCAGTGGAAACATATTTCCACTGGCGGTTATCTTAACACAACCGCCAGTGGAAATAGGATATTTCCACTGGCGGTTGGTGTAACAGAACCGCCAGTGGAAATATCCTATTTCCACTGGCGGTTGTGTTAAGATAACCGCTAGTGGAAATAAATTTCCACTGGCGGTTTTTCAAGCCAACCGCCAGTGAACTGTCTGTTATAAATACCCCTCTTCTTCCCCCGACAGTGAACTGTATGCTCGCAGCCAACTTCCATTGGAGGCGATTTTGGAGGTCCAGATTTCACAAAAATATAAGGGGGGAGGTTTTGGTCTTCATTTCTTGGAAGAAGGTGGATAAGAAAGGTTGGTTTATGTTTCTTTGTCAATTTTTGTTCATTCTTGCTCAATTTTAGCCACATTTTGGATCTAGGGTTTTACATGTGAGAGAGAAGAGTATAGCTAGGTTATTTTCTCTATTTCCTCAAATGAGGTTGCTTAAGATGGTTAGTTTTTGTCTATTCTCTCTCCTTTTTCATGTTTAGTTCTCAAATAAGTTTATCCATAACACATATTTAGTTGCTTAATGAATGGTGAATGTGTTGTATGGAAGGTTGGTTTAATTATGTTTCAATTGTCAGTTATTGTTCATTTTTGCTCAATTTTAACTACATTTTGAAACTAGGCTTTCACCATGTGTTAGAGATAGGTTTGGGTATTATAATTTTTTATTGGAAGAGATAAAGTAGTCTAACTACTTTTATTGGAAGAGATAAAGTAGTCTAACTACATTTTTGGATATAGGGTTTCACATTTTAGCCACATTTTAGCCACATTTTATTGTTAGAGATAAAGTAGTCTAACTACATTTTTGAAGAAGGTCGCTAAGAAAGGTTGTTCATGTTTCTTTTGCCAATTTTCTTTATCCATGATATATTTAGTTGTTACGAAATATTGGTATCATGTTACTTTTTTACAGGTGATGATGGAGAGGATATCCTGGATGTATAACTTATCAAGGCTAGATCCATCATACATATCTGAGGTCCATAAGTTTATTGTTGTCGCTAAGAACCATGCTTGGAGAACAAAGACAAAGCACATATATTGTCCATGCATGGACTGCAAAAATGCTGTTGTATTTGATGACACAGAACAAATCATATCTCATCTGGTATGCCGAGGATTTGTGAAGGATTACATAATTTGGACAAAGCATGGAGAGGGTAGCTCTTCGCCTTATACAGCTGGAAACCCTGTGAACATCGACGACAGCTTTCAGTTTGTTCACGAGACACAACAACCTCTTCCACAGAGCGAACATGTAGTGCCAAATGTTACTGATCATGGTTACGCCGGAGGAAATGAACGTGAAAGAACCCATGTTCTGCCAAATGTTATGGACGAGGAAGATGCAGAGTTGTTAGAGGCAATGTTGCGTCGTCATACAGATCCATCGATGTTCTTCATGAAAGGTATGGAGTCCCTGAAGAAGGCAGCAGAAGAGTCTAAGGGCTGTACCAAAGAGTTCACGATGCTCCGGTCTGTGTTAAAGTTGTTGATGTTAAAAGCTAGATATGGTCTGTCTGATGCTGGCTTCGATGCGTTCTTGAGTATTGTCGCAGACATGCTTCCAAAGGAGAACAAAGTGCCTGCTAACACGTACTATGCAAAGAAACTAATCAGTCCACTCACTATGGGCGTGGAGAAGATCCACGCGTGTAGAAATCACTGTATCCTTTATCGAGGTGATGATTATAAAGACTTGGAGAGCTGCCCAAAGTGTGGTGCAAGTAGGTACAAGACGAATAAAGACTATCGAGAGGAAGAGTGTGTTGCATCTGTGTCTAAAGGAAAGAAGCGAAAGAAAGCCAAAAAGAAGACTTCAAAATCCACGAGCAAAGAAAAAGAAGTAGACTATTATGCGCTCAAAAAGATTCCTGCTTTGGTGATGTGGTACCTCCCCGTCGTCGATCGATTGAGGTGTTTGTTCGCTAACCATGAGGATGCCAAACTTATGAGCTGGCATGCTTCTGATGAGCACAAAAACGATGGGAAGCTTCGACATCCAGCCGATGGGAAGCAGTGGCAAGATTTCAATGAGAACCACCGAGACTTTGCCGATGAACCAAGAAATGTTAGGTTCGCACTGAGTACTGATGGAATGAATCCATTTGCTGAAAGGAGCAGCAAGCATAGCACATGGCCAGTGATCCTCACCATATACAACCTTCCTTCATGGTTGATGCAGAAACGGAAGTACATTTTGCTAACCATGCTTATTTCTGGACCTACACAACCTGGAGTTGATATGGATGTATTTTTAGAGCCCTTAATGGAGGATATGAAAATATTGTGGGTAACGGGTGTTCAAATGTTGGATGAGTATCGTAAAGATTCATTCACGCTGAGAGCAATTATTTTTGTTACGATCAACGATTACCCTGCACTCTTCACATTATCAGGCCAGTTTAAGGGAAAGGTTGGCTGCACAGTATGCATTGATGAAACTGCTTACGTGTCCCTTACTGCATCTAAGAAGATAGTGTACATGAGGCACAAACGCTTTTTATTGGAAGGACACAGGTACCGCATGCGAAAGATGGATAAGTACTTTGACAATAATGGTGAACTACATTCTACTGCTCCATCGGGTAACAATAAAGGTCATAGAGTTTTTGAAATAGTCAGGAATATCAAGTTTGTTTTTGGGAAGAAGACAAAAGATGGAAAAACAAGGAAGGATGTCAAACCAGCTCCGGGGGCTATATTCAAGAAAAAGTCTATTTTCTTCGAGTACTTGCCTTACTGGAAAGAGTTAGATGTGCGACATGCGATCGATGGTATGCACGTTCAGAAGAACGTGTTTGAAAGCATAATTGGCACCTTGCTAGACATAAAGGGCAAAACAAAAGAAGGGCTCAATTCACGCATGGACTTGGTAAATTTAGGCATAAAAAAGGAACTACATCCTGTTCTTCAAGAAAATGGGAAGTATCATCTCCCAGCAGCAAGCTACAATCTCAATGTAGATGAGAAACATGCGATGTGTGTTTGGATTAAGAATTCGAAAGTCCCATCCGGATTCTGCTCTAGCATACGAAGTATTGTGTCAATGAAAGACCTGATAGTCACCAACTACAACTCACATGATTGTCATGTCATGCTGACTACATTCCTACCTATTGCCATCAGGGCTATAAATCCTTTGTTTTTAAAGATGGCAATCACACGGTTATGCTACTTTTTCAACAGAATTTCACAAAAGGTAATTGACCATGATGAGTTGGCATCTCTTCAGGAATTCGCAGTGGAGACAATAGCACAGTTTGAGATGTGTTTCCCTCCATCGTTCTTTGATATTATGGTGCACCTTGTGGTGCACTTGGTGCCACAAATAGAGGCATTGGGTCCTATGTACTTGCATGAAATGTGGACGTACGAGCGTTTCATGTCAATACTGAATGGCTATGTATCAACCCGTGCTCGTCCCGAGGCATCCATGATAGAGGGGTACTGTACCGAAGAGGCCATTGAGTCCGGAGGTCCATTCTGCAATAGTATCCTAAAAGACCAGGTTGCAATAGGTCTGCCTCCGTCACGACACGTGGGTAGATTGTATGGAAGCGGGAGGATGGGACGGAAATCTTTCATCCCACCAGATTACAATACAGTACTTGAGGCACATCACAGCATCCTACATCAGCTAGCGATAATAGAGCCATTTATCCAACAACACATCAATGAGCTTCACGAGCAAAATCCTGGGCATACAGCTGATTGGGTAATGAAGCAACATAAGCAGCGGTTCAACACATGGCTAATGGTGAAGGACATTCCACGTGGAGAAACAATAGAAGAAAAAACCATCAAGGGGTTGGCATCTGGACCATCACGCCAGGTCACAACATGGCAAACCTATGACATTAGTGGATTCACATTTTGTACAAAGTCCAAGGACAAAAAGAGCATGTCACAAAATAGTGGTGTTCGATGCGAGGCCATAGACGATGAAACTGGTGAGATTATTACATATTTTGGCTTTATTGAGGACATATGGGAACTAGACTATGGTACATTTCAGATCTCGGTTTTCCGATGTCAATGGGTTGAAGACAAACATGTCACGGTAGACAACTATGGGGTCAGAGTTCTTGATCTAAGTAAGGTAGGTTACAAAGATGACCCATGGATCCTTGCTAATCGTGCTGCACAGGTCTTCTATGCTGAACAGATCATTTCTAACAATGAGAAGAAAAGCACTGACAAACCGAAGCATGTAGTTTTTCCTGGAAAACAACAAGCTATAGGAGTTGATGGTGTATCTGATTTAGAGGATTTTAACCAGTTCAACGACATGTCTCTTTTCATAGACCATCCAACCAAGATAAGGAACGTTGAGCGAAGCATCCCACGCAATTCGATGCCCTGGGTACGCCACGATGGACAAGGCAGAACAATAACTCCCTAGATTATATAGTTGTCATGTAATTGATTATTGTTAGGACATGTCATGTAATTGATTATTGTTAGCGACAAACCGAAGCATGTAATTTTACACGACTTTCTAGTGACTTTCTAGAGAGGAGAGGGAGAGGGAGAGGGAGAGAGAGCTATTGTTGCTAATGCGCTCGGAGCAGGTCTAGCACTTACCGTCCGTGCGGATGCAGCACTTTGCACATCCAGAATGCCCGTTCTTGCACTGATTTTACACAGAGCAGAGCATCATGCTGGAGCCTACCGATCAATATGTACTGTATATATACATGCATGGTAATCTTACTTGCCATGAAAACTTCGGACTGGAAGGGTAGGCAGCAGATGTCGCACTCCAGCACGTCCTTCTCCACGGATAGTGTCACAGTCGCCTCTTCCTCATCCTCCAACCCCGCCTCTTCCTCATCCTCCACCACCACCTTGGCTTTCTTTGGAGTGCCGCCGTTAGAGGAAGCCGTGGTCTTTTTCCCGGTCATGGTTTATCACCTAGAACGCGAGGTAAAATAAAAGCAGGGAGGACTATTCGACTAATATATACATATCAGGCAGTAAGAAACAAGCATCTTCAAAGAACATGTTGTGAAAGAACTTGGAAAGATGTTTACCAGATCTGATACTTGTGAAAGAACTTCACACCAATGGTGATGAGAGACGCGAAGCCAGGAGACGACGTAGTATTTAAACACTGCAAGAACGGGCATTCTAGTGATAGAGGAGGGAGAGAGAGGGAAGAGAGAGGAGGGAGAGAGGAGAGAGAGAGAGGAGAGAGAGATAGAGGAGAGAGAGGAGAGAGAGGAGAGAGAGAGAGAGGATAGAGAGGAGAGAGAGAGGAGAGAGAGGGAGAGGGGAGAGAGAGGAGCTAGGGAGAGGAGAGAGAGAGGACAGAGAGAGAGGAGAGAGAGAGGAGAGAGAGAGGAGAGAGAGAGAGGAGAGAGAGGGAGAGATAGAGGAGGGAGAGAGAGGGAAGAGAGAGGAGAGAGAGGGGAGAGAGAGAGGAGAGAGAGAGAGGAGGGAGAGAGAGAAGTAATACATAAATATATATATTATGTATACTAAATATATATATTTATATATTTAATATGTATAAAAATTTATATACTTAATGTATGAATATACAATAAAAAATAATATACTAAAAACATTACTACTGGCGGTTCACAATGAAAACCGCCAGTATAAATGGCCTCCACAGTCTGTGGATGGCATTTCTACTGGCGGTTCTTGATGACAACCGCCAGTAGAAATGATTTCTACTGGCGGTTGTCATTGTCAACCGCCAATAGAAATATCTCCTATATAAAGGAGCGCGCGCGGGGGCGAAAATTTCGCTAAGTCTCTGGCGCCCTGTCTTTCACACTTCCCGCCGTCAGGCTGCCAAAATTTCGCCCGGCGATTTTCTCCGCCGTGCGCCGCCGTCGGCCACGCCGTCATCCCCGCGGCGTAGGTAGGTTCTTCTCTCTCTCTCTCTCCCTTTCTTCGACTATGATCGCTCGGGCTCGGGCATGCACGCGCCGCCGCCGCCGTGCACTTGCCGCCGCCGCCGCGCGGCTAAACCCTAAGCCTAGGAAGAGTGAGAGAGTGAGAGGGAAGAGAGAGGAGGAAGAGGGAAGAGAGGGAGACCCCTGCGCGCGTCTCTGCAGAGAGTGAGAGAGAGGGAGAGAAGAGAGAAGAGGGAGAGGGAAGAGAGAGGAGAGGAGAGAGAGGGAAAGGGAAGAGAGAGGAAAGAGAGGGAGAGGGAGGGAGGGAAGAGAGAGGAAAGGGAGGGAGATGGAGAGGAGAGAGGGAAAGGGAAGAGAGAGGAAAGAGAGTGGAGGGATGGAGAGAGAGAAGAGAGAGGAGGGAGAGGGAGTGTATATATAGGAAAGAGAGTGGAGGGAGAGAGAGAGAGGAGAGAGAGGAGAGAGAGGGAAAGGGAAGAGAGAGGAAAGAGAGGGAGAGGGAGTGTAAAATGTAGACTAGATTCACTAGTATAAAATGTTTTTTTGGCTTCCACTCTCTAGTAAACAACGTATTCCATTGTAGTACTATTAGCTAGTGAAATTAGAAGACGACGTACGACACACTTGCGTTGCTTCGATTAAGAGCAACTCATCAGAACCCCACTTGACCAGAGCGAGTTCTCATCACCTCTCTATACGTTCTATACGACTCCTCCATCTCTCTCTCTACGTCCTATACGACTCCTCCTCTCTCCCTCTCTCCCTCTCTATACGTTCTATACGACTCCATCTCTCCCTCTCTCTCCCTCTCTATACGTCCTATACGACTCCTCCTCTCTCCCTCTCTCTCTCTCTATACGTTCTATACGACTCTCCATCTCCCTCTCTCCCTCTCTCCCTATCTATACGTCCTATATGACTCCTCCTCTCTCCCTCTCTCTCTATACGTTCTATACGACTCTCCATCTCCCTCTCTCCCTCTCTATACATCCTATACGACTCCTCCTCTCTTCCTCTCTCTCTCTATACGTTCTATACGACTCTCCATCTCTCTCTCTACGTCCTATACGACTCTCCCTCTCTATACGTAACTCGATAATATTCGTATCACAATATTAGGGTTAGGGTTAGGGCTTAGGATTAGTGTTAGTGGTTAAGGGTTAGGGTATTTGTTAATATGAATTTAATTATTGCTTATGTTAATATGTAGCTCAATGAGTTCTCCAACCAAGGACCAAGGATTAGGGCCCGACCACATGGACAAGAGTGTTGCTCAAGAAGAATCCAGCAGTGAAGGATATGAAACGCCTAGCGACCCTTTTCCTACCACTAGGATAGATAGGGCCGCTGCGCGTGAGTTGCAACGTGACCCTACTTATGATCCACAAGAACATGAGGTAAATTACACATCCTTAATTTCGTGTGTGTACCTAATTAATTAGCTGATTTCACAATGTCTATTACACATGCATGATTTTCTTGTGCATTTTATTACATGAATAGGAGGTCTTGTCTCAATTTCGTGCGATGCTCGAAAAAGCTGCGACACGATACCAAGACACACCAGAACCGACCCAAGACGCACCGGAACCGATCCAAGGCGCACCGGAACCGACACAAGGCGCACCAGAATCGACCGAGACAACCACCGAGAGGTCAAAGAAAAGGAAGCAGAGCGATCGGAACAGAGGTGACATGGGGCTAAACAAGTTTCCTGACAAGACATATAAAATCACAGACGTGAGCCCGAATGGTCAGCCCCTAGCTCCAGAAGAGGCACTGCCTAAGTTCCGGAATGCACTTGGGTTCTTAGTTAGAGATAATCTAGACATCACAATCCGACAGTGGAGAGATGTATCAGATGATGTCAAGAATCAAATGTGGAATAAGCTAGTAACGAGGTTCGTTTTGCCTGGGGGTTCAGAAGAACTCGTCAAAAAATACACGATGAAGCAGTTTACAATCAATTTCCGAAACTAGAGGTCTCAGATGAATACAAAGTTTGCAAAGAAAGGCCTAGACCCGACGAAAAAATATAAAATCTCAGCAGGTCAGTGGGCAGTATTTCTAGAGCAGAGGAGCAGCCCTGATTTCATATCGCTAAGTGAGGCAAATTCGGAACTATCCAAGAAGAACAAATACCACCACCACCTTGGCACAGGTGGTTACAAGCGTCAGGTTCCTAAATGGAGACAAGAAGACGCCGAGAAGAAGGCTGCAGGGTTGCCGACGCTATCCGAGCAACTTGGTGAAAGGACAGCTAATTGGATCCGTGCTAGAAAACCAAGGGAAACTGAGTCTGGTGTATCTTTTGATGATCCCACTGTCGAAGAAGCAGCAAAAAACATATATGCAATTGCAGCTAAGCAGAGCCAAGGAACATTTAAGCCGCAAAGGGAGAGAGACATTCTAACGGCTGGTCTCGGTAACCCTGAGCATCCTGGTCGTGTACGAGGAATCTCATCTAAGGAAGGATGGAAGGAAGGATTCGGACCACAATGGGAAGGTCTGTACAAGAAACGTGATCGATACAAGGAAGAGATGGCGAATTATTTTAAGGAGGAGGCCAAGAAAGAGTTCAAAGGCCTGATGTCTGAAATGCTATCGAATCCTCCTCCAGAATTGATGCAACAATTGGCGATGGCGAGTGCGATGTCTGTTCAACAGATGACCACTCCACAGATGCAAATAATTCCAGCAGCTCAAACGCCGGCTTCCACCGAGGGTACGACCATCCCAAGCTCTGTCGCGTCAACGGGAAATAAGGTCCGCTATCCAGTTGATGACATCACAAGGCCTGTGGCATGCACACTAGTTATAAGATATGATATTAACAATCAGCGTACAAAGAAAGTAGCCACAGGCCTTGCGATCCCAGGACGCAAGTTCCATGGAAACGACATTCCAGAAGAATATTGCAGGGTAGAAGTGACGTCAGTCGTCCAAGGATACGAGGACGACATGCTAGACATCCCTGGGCCCGAACGTATCGAGACACTTGGACAAGCTATCAAGAATTTTATCCTTTGGCCTCGAAGGGATGTCGAATTGGTTGATTGGACGAATTCGTCGCAGGCCCAATCGTCTCCGCCTTCTCAAATTGTTGTTCCTATTGTACATCAATCATCACCTCCTCAAACTTCACATGCTGCTCCTCATCCTCTTTCTGACCCTCCTTCTCCTCATCCTCATGGTGGCCCACCATCTCCGCCACATACATCGCCCTTCAGGGATCCACCTTCTCCACAGCCATCTCCACGACCATCAAAGAAATCTACAGTTTCTATACCAAAATTAGTGTCCCCGTTCGAGAAGAAAAAGAAGAGTAAATCCACTGCTGGCACAGCTCGTTTTTTTTGAAAGGGATTGGACGGAGCCTCACATCAGACACTGTTGATTTGGCCGATCTCGAGGAGTCCACAAAAAAGGCTGAGGCAATGGCCGCAAAGATAAAGAAGCCAACTAAGGCAGATTATAAAAACGTGCCTAAAAAATATGTGTCGGGCAGACCACTACTCACTTTTGAGAAACTAAGGAAGGTCCCGGCTAATATTAAAAGGTTGCATGATTGGTACATGCGGGCATCTTCAGTTGGCATCGACACCATCAGTGTTAATATACCAGCCCATGCTTTTATTGGTTCAAATCAAAAAGCCGTTGTTGCATTCGAGGACATGTGGTTAATGATGAACCTTCAGAGACTCGACGTGCAACTTGTAACCATATTTGCATTGTAAGTGTCACTCATACTCCACATATATGTGTTATTATTAGTTAGTGAGTTGTATAAATTTTCAATATCTGACATGCATGTGTGCATTGCAGAATGCAACATGATCAGCAGGAGATCCTTTATGGTACCAATCCCAATGCTAGTGCCAGTAAAAGGGTTGGGTATCTTAACCCAATAAAGATATGCGAGGATAACCACACTTTTAGAATCGGAAAAGGCAACGAAGCATTACAGGGACTAACGGACGAAGAAATTGAGGTGCGTATCCAGGATCTGAAGAAGGATTTTGAAGCAAGATACGCCACTTACATAGGACACGCAATGCTTCAATTTCAAGACAGGGAATCCATAGTGGCCCCGTACAACTTTAAGTAAGTATGATTTTGCATAAATAAAATCAATAATTTCAATGCACATGTATCACAAGTTTGATTCGTACAGGGACCACTGGATATGCTTCTTCATTTATCCTAAGGTTGGAAAGGTGCTGGTGCTCGACTCCTTGCACACCGAGCCTTCGGCCTATTCAAAATTTCTCGGCATCTTAGAGCTGTAAGCCTTTTCTATGCATGCATACTTATATCGATGAGAATTGTAGAATAACATGGTGATTCTATTTGAGATCACAGGGTATTTAGGTTTTATAAGCTACAAGGTGGAAAGTACGACACGTCCAAAAAAGGTGTGCCACTAGACATCCATTATAACTGGCCGGTAAGTATGTGAATTTATGAATACATATCATACATGTACGTACATAGGACAATGTTGCAACTAAATAACCAATCTCCCGTTATGTAGTGCCACAAGCAACCACCCGGATCGGTCCTATGTGGGTTCTACGTGTGCAAGTTCATGAGAATGAACGGACGATACATCACGAACCCTGGCAAGGTATTATTAGTAATAGTCACGTATGTATTTATGTCATTAAAGATGCAAATGTGTTATTATTGAGTATAAATAGTTGATGTTTATAAACTTCCTTTACAGCAATTTCAACAAGGAAGTCCGGAGAACTTGACTGAAGGTGCATTGTATGACATAGTTGAGGACCTGTGCACATTCATATTGAAAGAGGTCATTCCCGCAGAAGGGAAATATCACGATGCTTCCGGAACATTAGCTTTGCCAGAGTTTAGAATACTAACAGAAATTAGTAGACTATCTCTTAGCCGAGATAGTTATTAGAGTTTAAGTGAAAACTTTGATGTATATAATGTGTGATGCATACATGGTTGTAAACAAGACTTTGATGTATATAAATGTATGATAGAATTTAATTCCATGTTGCTTTTAATATCAATACTACATGTTTATCAATATCAATATATATATATGTTTGTGTGTGTAAATATATATAAATTTCAGTACTGATTGAAAATTTAAAAAAGGCGGGAAAACTTTCCACTCGCGGCTAAATAAAACAAACCGCCAGCATTTCCACTGGCGGTTTTCTTAATAAAACCGCCAGTGAAAATGCTATTTTCACTGGCGAATGCTTAAGAAAACCGCCAGTGGAAATGGCGATTTCCACTGGCCCCTAGCACTGGCGGCACTGAAAAGCGCCAGTGAAAACGTCTCTAGAACCGCCACTATAGAGGCTGTGTGTACTAATGAGTTAAACTATTATAACATTGACCAAGTTTATAGAAAATAAGTATATTGAATGGAATTGTGAAATATATTTCTGTAATGCTAATACTCGCGTGTATATAAATTTGGTAAAATTTAGAATAATTTGATATAGAACAAATTAATTAAGTATGCAAGTACTAGAAAATAGAAGTTTAATGTGCGTGTCCTTATAACCCTACGTAATTTCTCAAAAAGCTTCATATAGTTAGCCAGCAGGACTATTTGATCGGCAGCTTTATGAAATTTTCTAGAGTCTATGTTAAAGATATTCTCTAAACCATCATTTAAATAGTTATTTTATTATCAAAAAATTATCACTATCAATTATAACAATGCTAGATTGGATTTGAACTCAATATCTTAAGGTTCCATCGAGCTTCTATACCGGTTAAGCTATATAATAGTTGTCACTATACAACTGATACTATTTTTTCAACTACAAATTTTTTAAATATTGTATCGTATATTTAATATTATAGATGATCTTGAATAAAGAAGCCAGTAACTGAAAAGTTGTAGATGTCATTGAGCACTACAACTTTCATGTTGACTTTGTCTCCATTCTATACTTGTTAGCCACCACAAATTTAATTCAAAAAAACTTATATTAAATAGTTTAACATGTAAACCATACTAAATTTAAAAGTCAACTACAAAGTTTTATATTTTATCGGACTCTACAGTTTTGGTATAAATTTTATTCATCTAATTAACCTTATATAAAAGAGTTATGGTTTTTTTTTCTATAAAACAATATGTCACTCGCGACGGTAGCCACAAACAACCATTGAAAGTCTATTTCCTTATCTTTGCTATACTACCCGTTTCAAAGGTCGTCTTGTGTCATCTTTTATAAAGAACCCCTTGTATTTCTTTAAAATCAACCCGCGGTACCAGATCATATCACATCCCTATCCTATTTATTCGCACAACAACGTTCTCGCAGCTGTCGCTCTAGCAACAAACCCCGTCTATTTCGCAACAACCTCCGCCCGCTTCTTCTGCCGTTGCATTGCCACCAACGAGAAGGATTAGGACGCTCGCCTCCGGATAAGGATGCTCACTAGGTGATAAAAGTTGCATCGAGTCCAGCCAACTCTGAACCTCCTTGTCACCAAAATGGACCAGGAGCCCGTCTCCTAACTCACTCGTCTTCCGCTCCGACGTGAGCTCCGCTCCGCTCCTCCCATCCCATGGGCGACATGGCATCAACGACAGATCTACCTAACATGCGCTTTGTCTAGTCACAATTGTTCTCGTCGGATCTATTATTGGTAGAGACCGCTCTAATTGTCGTGTTTTCGCAGGGGACGTCCACTGACCAGGACACAAGCTTCTCAAATAAGCAAGCCAAGCTGCTCTAGACGCAGAAGTTCGCGTCTGAACTTGACCATCTGGCTAGTTCGTTCTTTCACTCATACCCTTTGTTTTTCAATTTGGTTGTAATGAGCGCACAATACTTTAGAGATATATAGCTGTTTTCTGCAAGGGCTTTCTCTGATCCAGCGATTTTGTGCTTAGTAGGTGGATACGTCAAGGTCAAAGGTCAAGTTGGACGTGATGAAGCACCAGATTGCCAAGCGGGTCACTGAACTACTTGGGTTTGACGTATGTTTCTGATCCATGCAGAGGTAGTTACATTTTTATTATCTGATATGATACTCTAAAGGCAAAAGCATGTATTTCAGTAAGCATGTTAAGCATTAGAGGATAAACTTGTTGTATTTGGTATTTCAAGAATGATCTTGTTGGTGTACTTATGCTTTTCTATGTCTTTCTAAACTTGGAGAAAATTGTTAAGCCATCACCATAAATGAATTTGCATGTGTTACCTATGGAATCTCAATGATGATTTTGGTTAGGGCATCAGATCTACACCATCTTATGGCTTCCAGGTCCTAAGCTAAAACATTGGATATAATTTAATTCGAGCATAGGGGCTCCTTTTTAACTCATTTTTTAGTCTTTTGGCTAAGATCAAGTGTAATATTTATTTTACCAGTTTAATATATGGTATATTAACAATATGTTCACTTTGACATTAAATTCATTTATTATGGGTATTTTTATGTGGAGGGTCCATTAAAGTGTCACTTAATCACCCAATCAATATCTTCGAATATAGTTGAGTACCGTTGCAACGCACGGGTATTAGACTAGTCTCTACTATACTTAAAACACCAGTTTGATTCAATGGTCGTCCTGCGTCATCTTTTTATAAAAAAATCCCTATATTTCTTCTAAATCAACTCAGCGTAAAATATTAAAAAGTGGTGCAGGAGGTGGGGTTTGAACCCATAACCTGATGGAACAAGGGTGGAAGACACTGGGCGAAGCTGTTTAACAAGTAGAACATTATGCTCAGGTGTTTATAATATTGAATATAAATTATATATATGATTTTTTGTAAAATAAAAAAATAATCGTGTCGGTCCGGGCCTGCACTACGGGCCGAGGCTACGGCCCAAGCACCGCACGACGCTCATGCCGGGTTGGCCCAGGCACAATTAAATGGGCTGTGCCTCAAGCCGGCTCGCCAAACACGGCTCATTTGGCGATCTATACATTCACACGATAATGATGGTCCTCGCCTAAGTTGCCACCACCTCGTTCGCCATTCTATTTTTTCTCTCTCGCCTCATGCTTCCACCTCCACGCCACCCCATTCTCGGCAGAGGGTGTAGGAGCATGCGCCTCCTCTCCGTATTCGTCCGACACCAGCCCTAACACCGACTCGCGCAGTGGCTATTACACGTCCACGAGAACGTTTCACATCATGCGCGCACCATCATTTTCGCCGTCGTCGGACGTCCCGTTCGTCTTCCTGGCCTTCGCCCTGTTCTTTCTCCCCAACCTGCTGCCCCCGCCCACAGTCATAGCCGCAAGCCGACCGACCCTCGTTGACGCGAGTACGAGGCGAGTCGGCCATGCTCCTGGCCTTTGTCCGTGCGTGCCGTCAAGGAGGACATGGTGGCGCCTGCCACGCTTAGGTTATCTTGGCGATGAGTAGTCTAGGTCTGAGATATTGGACAACCAAGGCCCGTAGTGTGGCAGCAGTCGACATATGCTACGGAGTTAGTGGTGGTGTTGTGTCGCTTCGGCGGTGCCAGGGCTAGGAAGACACTCACATTCTCTCGCCCTTCTCGGATTGATGCCTGGTGCGGGTGCCTCTCGGTTTGGAGCTGCTCCGGCTGGGCTTCTTTCTCCGCTTGCGTGCTCTCTCCCTATATATCTAGCAATATACTACCTATGTCGCCTCTAGATGCCCAGGTCTTCGTCATGTCTTTCTCCGGCAATGAACATGCATGTCCGCCTCTTCCCTTCCCCTCCTGCTCTATGAAACCTTGGAAGTGAGGGAGGCGAGAGATGGGGTCTCTGATTTGCTGCCTTTGGTACCCATGCATTCATAAAAAATATTATGCAAAGAGCGGATACAATCAACAAAAATCTTGAGATCTTCTTAATGGATAATTTACGTGGGTATTGTTATGAGTCGTCGCAACGCACAGGCAACCGACTAGTATTATTTATATGCTGGTTGAAGCCACAAACCGATAAGGATGGACAATTCAGTGTTAGTATAAAAGTGGCAATATAATAAAGACTGAAATATCATTTTCATGTTTCACGCCAGTTTTATAGGTAAGGACGCAAAGACAATTGGAGTAAATGTTGCCCTTTAGTCTCTTTTAGCACCCATGTGAGGGACTAGAGACTAAAATCAATTAGTCCATAATTTAGTTATTCTGTTTGGCAAAATAGAGACTAAATATGACTAAAAACCAAGGACTAAAGATTAGTCTCTCTGACAAAACGGAGCCGAAGAGAGTTTTTTAGACTCCTGAAAGGTAAATGGAGCTACTGATATCAAGACAAAAAGTAAAGGCAAACTAGCATCGGGTCAAGGTGAAACCTCTCAAGTGACTCATGACTCATCTGGGTACCATACTACAAAAAACTGATAAATGTTCGTGGGTAAAATTAAGAACGTGGGTACCCACGTTCTTACTTGAGTTAAGTTCATGGGTTATGTTAAGAACGTGGGTACCCACGTTCTTAAGTTAAGTTCGTGGGCCCTGTATAAAACCGTCGAATTTAACGAGTTAGGCCCACGTTCTGAAGTTAAGTTCGTCGGGCTTGTAGACGCCGTCAAACTTAATCCTGAAAACCTAAATCAAATCCCACGAGCGTGTGGCTCTCTCTCTCACCCTGTCTCATCCCGCGCGCCCACACGCGCTCCTCTCTCACCAGCGCCATGCCGAGCCACCGCCGGGAGCCCGCGCCGCCACCGCACCGCCACCGCGACTGGGTCGCGTCGCCGCGTCGCCGCCCCGGCTCGCCAGATCACCACAGCACCGGCTCGGCACCACCGCCTCGGCTCGCCAGCTCGGCCCCGACCGCCCCGGCTCGCCATCGCCGCACCACCACCCCGGCTCGCCACCCCCAGCAGGTCGCGCCTCCGCTCAACTCGGCCTCGGCGCCACGCCACCACACCATAGCACAGCCCAAGCTTGGCCTCGGTGCCGCACCATAGCCCAAACTCGGCATCAACGCCGCCACTGCCCAGCTCGGCCTTGGCTCGACGCCCCGCTGCCCAAGCTCGGCCTCGGCGCCACCACCACCTAGCTCGGCCTCGATCGATTCGCCAGCACCGCCACGCCACTGCCCAAGCTCGGCCTCGGCTCGCCAGCATGTCACACCCGGTTTTGAAGGAAAACCGAATGCGAACCATGTACGTGCCAGGATCAGTAATTCACGTACACAGCGATTACATAAATGACTCATCATAGCACAATGCTTCGAATTACAATAAAGAGTAAGTAATAATATTACAGACTAGAGCCATTTACATAATATAAATCAAAGTACACAGAATCGAAACGTAGCCAACATAAACAACCCAACACAAGCAGCTGACTGGGGGAGGTCGCTAGCCTAATCCTCGAACTCGTCGAAGTCCTGGAACTCCTGGAGATCTGCCTCGACACCTTCTTCTTTACCTAAGCATAGATTGCACCAAAGGCAACCTGGTGTTTTGTGAAAGCAAGGGTGAGTACACATCAACGTACTCAACAAATGTCCTGTTTGGCTGAGGTGGACTAGCTTTATGTGGGGTTAAGGTCAAGCATTTACTTTTAGTTGGTCAGGTAATTATTAATAGTAGAGAGCCAAGTTTTAACATTAACCCAAGTTGTTAACCCAAAAGTACTCTTTCCAAACGGAAAGAATACCAGAAACCATAAGAATAATCATAATCATAAAAACCATCATTATCCTCATCATCATCTGTAAATCAAACATCTCTAATCAATGTGTCTCTAATAAATGGAGCTCCCTTGGCCGCTCATAACCGTGAGCATGACTGATATATCAGTTTCATAACACTCTGCAGAGGTTGCGCACTTTACCCACAAGCCGTGATTCCCTCTCTAGCCCAGGCTTGCAAGACCCTTATTCCCTCCCAAGGTGAATGGCCAGGGATTCACTACGAAGCCTTTACAAAGATTCCCTGAGGCTGTAGCCGCCCGTTAGGTTTCCGAAATGCACCGCACTCCTCCCCAAGGGGCAAACCAACCTTGGCAGAGCGAGCCGCATACACCGAGCCCCATTAACGGCACGACGGCGAAGCGAACTACACCCCAGTTCCTCTAATTATTTAGCTAAGGGCGTCCCATTCCACCCTCATGGTTGCACTGTTTTCTCGGGCGGTCATCCAACGAACAGGTCCTTACGGAGAGGCACTCGAGAAACCGCTCGAGCCCCCTAAAGTATCACCAGTCCAACATCATAATCATAAGGACAACATCGTATCATAAGTGTTCACATCATGTTCATTGATTAAAGTAAAGCAATAGTATGAATCTAACCATAGTAGCCCAAAAGGTAATCAAGGACCAGGTAAATAGAAAGCTAGTCAATCCTTAGGTTGTTCATAGTATGCGGGACAGTGAATTATAAAGTAAATGGGACATAATGGGTCAGAGGACACTTGCCTTCACCAAATAGATGCTCAGGGTCTTCAACTTCGTGGAACTCGAAGAGCTAGATCACTTGGTCGTCGAAGCTTGACCGTCGATTCCTCGAAGCTCGGAAATGGATCACAGTCTATTCACGACGCAGAGCGAAAACAAACAGGCACAAACAAACAACCATATATATGCATAAGAACATTACAACATTCAAGTAAAACATAATAAAATACACAAAATAAAATGGAGTGTGTTACTACGGTCACACGAGGACAAAGAAACGCGACGATCGAGGCTACGGTCGAGAGGTTATCGCGTCCACACTAAACGAGTATCAATCATAATATCTAATTCGACATTGTTAAATATAAGTAATATCTATAATTTAGTTCGATTAATCCGCTATGCTAACGAATGTCAGTCAAATAAGTAATTTAATTAACACGAGAGATTCTAAGCAAGGCAAACTTACGATACACGAAATAACACGACAGTGTGAAAACGACGCGCGGACACGCGCAACACAACATGCTGACAACACACAAAACAGCGCGCGCGACCAACGCGAAACAACGCGTACGACAGCGCGCGACACGGCTACGGCGCGAACAGCACGATGATGCGCACACGGCGCACGACTGATACACGAAATAATGTGCACGGCAACGCGCGATACTCGCTAACAGATAACGTGATATACTAGACACGAATAAAGGAAGAAGCATTTAAGTTGGTATTAATCAAGTTAACCTTTATTTATAAAAGCGCGAGTTAAGGACTATAAAACAGAATTAATAGCTAATCAAATAATATAAACTTGTGACGTGATGAAATAACATTATTAATATGTTGACGATATTGTTATGAAATTAACGTAACGCGAAAAGGGTCGTAACAGATTTAATAACGCGCGCGACTGCGCGAAACAACGTAAACGACGAGCGTGAACGACACGTGAATCAACACGTAACCACGTGCAAAACCGCGTGTGCGGTACGCGAGAATCACTAACTACATGTCATGCTTATACTATATACCAAATAGATATTAAAAACTACATTACATTAATTTGGGTTGACATCTATTTGTAAAAAGCTCGGGTTGGTAACTATAACTATAATTTAGTTTTAACTAGTGCGACAACCTGATAACATTGAATAAATAAGTAAATAACTAATTAAAATAGGTGATATGATGAAGCAATACTATATTTTCTAAGTTGATTTTAGTTAGCATAAATTATTTGCGTAAGCTACTATTAATTATTCAATTAATTACTAAGCACGAACGATTATAGCGAAACAACTAACTAATGTGCGCGGATCACGTGCGTGACAAAGCGCGAATGGACGGTGACGGTGCGCACCGACCGCGCACGTGAACGGCAACAACGACATGTGCGAACGGCACGAACGCGCGCACGTGCAGGGGGTAGACGAGGTAGACGGGGGGTAGACGGGCGTTGTCTACGGGTAGACAAACGTCGTCTAGGGGTAGACGGATGTCGTCGGGACCCCGATGACACGCTGCATGTGCACGAAACAACACGTACAACAGCACGCGACACTCGAAGATCACTAACAAATATCGTATTTATTATAAACGAGCATTTGGGCAAGACGTTTGAGTTACTAATATTGACATGGATTTATTAGAGCATAAGTTAAATACCATAAATTAGTTTAGTTAAAAGGTCAAATTAACTAACGTTAGTTAAACAAAAGTATAATTAATTATTAAAACATGAGACATGGCGAAACGATGTTACTGACGCGTAGACGATGCTCACCCGCGACGACGGCGGACGGCCGGACGAGCTCGTGGCGAAGCACGAGGACGTGCTGCGCGCATGACGTGAAGCGGCGAGGCTGCCCAAAGGGAAATTGGGTCAAACCTTTTCCTATATGAATTTTGGTGGTTGAATTGCCCAACACAAATTATTGGACTGACTAGTTTGCTCTAGATTATGAGTTCTACAGGTGCCAAAGGTTCACAACAAACCAATAAAAGTCAACAGAAAGGGTTCAAAACAAAGGAGCAAAGTTTATCGAAGGCAGCCCTGGTCTGGCGCACCGGACTGTCCGGTGTGCCACCGGACAGTGTCCGATGCACTAGGGAGGAACAACTCTGAACTTGCCAGCTTTGGGAATTTGGGAGGCCGCTCCTCTATAATTCACCGAACTGTCCGGTGTAACACCGGACTGTCCGATGTGCCAGCGGAGCAACGGCTACTTCGCGCCAACGGTCGCTTGCAAGTGAACAGTAAAAGGAAACAGTGCACGCCTGCACGCGTAGAAGCCAGAGCAGGCGCCAGAAGGCGCACCGGACAGTGTACAGTGCCTGTCCGGTGCACCACCGGACTGTCTGGTGGCCCCACTTGTTAGAGCTCCAACGGTCGAACCCTAACGGTTGGGTGACGTGGCTGGCTCACCGGACAGTGTCCGGTGGCACACCGGACTGTTCGGTGCGCCATATGACAGACAGCCTCCCCAACAGCCACTTTGGTGGTTGGGGCTATAAATACCCCCCAACCACCACACTTCAAGGCATCCAAGTTTTCAGCCATTTGCATTCAATACAAGAGCTCTAGACTTTATTCCAAGACACAAACAAGAGATCAAATCCTCTCCCAAGTCCAAAGTTCATTCCAATCAAATAGCGACTAGAGAGAGCGACATTTGTGTTCTTTTGAGTTCTTGCGCTTGGATCGCTTTTCTTCTTCTTTCTTTCTTGATCCCAACTCAATTGTAATCAAGGCAAGAGACACCAATTGTGTGGTGGTCCTTGTGGGGACTTGGTGTCCCGATTGATTGAGAAGAGAAGCTCACTCGGTCTAGGTGACCGTTTGAGAGAGGGAAAGGGTTGAAAGAGACCCGGTCTTTGTGACCACCTCAACGAGGAGTAGGTTTGCAAGAACCGAACCTCGGTAAAACAAATCACCGCGTCTCACTCTTCTTTTGCTTATGATTTGTTTTCGCCCTCTCTTTCGGACTCGTTTATATTTCTAATGCTAACCCCGACTTGTAGTTGTGCTTAAGTTTATAATTTTCAAATTTCGCCTATTCACCCCCCTTTAGGCGACTTTCAATTGGTATAAGAGCCCGGTGCTTCATTAGAGCCTAACCGCTCAAAGTGATGTCAGGAGAACACGCCAAGAAGGAAATGGTGACCGGCGAGAAGCCTGCCACAAGCCACGGGAAGGCTCCATCGGGAGAGTCCCGCAACAAGAAGGAGGAATCACCTCCTCACAAGTCGCATCGGAGTGGCGAGAAGAAAAAGAAGATGAAGAAGGTGGTCTACTACAAGACCGACTCTTCGTCGCCATCCACCTCCGGCTCCGACGTGCCGTCCGTAACTTCTAAGCGCCATGAGCGCAAGAAGTTTAGTAAGATTCCCCTATGCTACCCTCGTATTTCAAAACGTACTCCTTTACTTTCCGTCCCATTAGGCAAACCACCTATGTTTGATGGTGAAGATTATAATATGTGGAGTGATAAAATGAGGCACCATCTAACCTCACTCCACACTAGCATTTGGGATGTTGTTGAGATTGGAGTATAGGTACCTTCGCCGGGGGATGGAGACTATGACTCGGACGAAGTTGCCCAAATCCAGCACTTCAACTCCCAAGCCACCACTATACTCCTCGCCTCTCTAAGTCGAGAGGAGTATAACAAGGTGCAAGGGTTGAAGAGCGCCAAAGAGATTTGGGACGTGCTCAAGACCACACACGAAGGTGATGAGGTGACCAAGATCACCAAGAGGGAAACGATTAAGGGGGAGCTCGGTCGCTTCATGCTCAACCAAGGAGAAGACCCACAAGCCATGTACAACCGGCTTAAAACCTTGGTGAACCAAGTGCGCAACCTCGGGAGCACCAAGTGGGATGACCATGAGATGGTCAAGGTTATTCTTAGATCACTCGTATTTCTTAACCCTACTCAAGTTTAATTAATTCGTGGTGATCCAAGATATAAACTAATGTCTCCCGAGGAAGTAATAGGAAAATTTGTGAGCTTTGAATTGATGATCAAAGGCTCCAAGAAGATCATCGAGCAAGGTGCCTCCTCCTCCGTACCCGAAGCACAACCCGTTGCATTCAAGGCAACGGAGGAGAAGAAAGAAGACTCTACACCGAGTAGAGTCCCCATCGATGCCTCCAAGCTCGATAATGAGGAGATGGCGCTCATCATCAAGAGCTTCCGCCAAATCCTCAAGCAAAGGAAGGGGAAAGATTACAAGCCCCGTTCCAAGAAGGTTTGCTACAAATGTGGTAAGCCCGATCATTTTATCGCTAAATGTCCATTGTCTAGTGATAGTGACAGGGAAGACGACAAGAGGGGGAAGAAGAAGGAGAAGAAGAGGTACTACAAGAAGAAGGGTGGCGATGCCCATGTTTGCCGGGAGTGGGACTCCGACGAGAGCTCCACCGACTCCTCGGACGACGAGGACGCCGCCAACATCGCCATCAACAAAGGCCTCCTCTTCCCCAACGTCGGCCACAAGTGCCTCATGGCAAAGGACGGCAGGAAGAAGAAGGTAAAATCAATATCCTCCACTAAATATGCCACTTCTAGTGATGAGGAAAATTCTAGTGATGATGAGGACAACTTGCTTACTCTTTTTGCCAATCTTAACATGCAACAAAAAGAGAAATTAAATGAATTGATTAGTGCCATTCATGGAAGGATGAACTCTTGGATAGCCAAGAGGACTTCCTTATTAAGGAGAACAAAAACCATGTTAAGACTAAAAATGCTTATGCTCAGGAGGTAGAGAAAAATGAAAAATTAACTAGTGAGCTAAGTAGTTGCCATGACACTAACTCCAACCTTAGAATTGAGAATGCTAATTTGATTGCTAAGGTTGAGAAGTCAAATATTTGTGATGATTCAATTGTCAATCTTAGAAATGATAATGCTAGTTTAATTGCTATGATTGATCAATTGAATGCCTCTCTTGCTAGCCTTAGGAATGATAATGAAAAATTAATTGCTAAGGCTAGAGACTTAGATGTTTGCAATGTTTCTATTTCCAATCTTAGAGATGAGAATGCCATTTTACATTCTAAGATTGTTGAATTAAATGATTGCAAACCCTCTACATCTACCGTTGAGCATGTTTCTATTTGCACTAGATGTAGAGATGTTAATGTAGATGCTGTTCATGATCACCTTTCTATGATTAAACAACAAAATGATCATATAGCTAAATTAGATGCCAAAATTGCCGAGCACGAACTGGAAAATGAGAAATTTAAATTTGCTCGTAGTATGCTTTATAGTGGGAGACGCCCTGGCATTAAGGATGGCATTGGCTTTCAACAGGGAGACAATTTCAAGCTTAATGCCCCTCCTAAAAGATTGTCTAATTTCGTTAAGGGCAAGGCTCCCATGCCTCAGGACAACGAGGGCTATATTTTATATCCTGCTGGTTATCCTGAGGATAAGATTAGGAGAATTCATGCAAAGAAGACTCATTCTGTTTCTCACCATGCTTTTATTTATAAGAATGAGGCTTCTAGCTCTAGGCGTTCTACACATATTAAAATGCCTAAGAAGAAAACTCCTAATGCATCAAATGATCATAACATTTCATTCAAGACTTTTGATGCATCATATGTGCTTACTAACAAATCAGGCAAGGTAGTTGTCAAATATGTTGGGGGCAAACACAAGGGATCAAAGACTTGTGTTTGGGTACCCAAGGTGCTTGTTTCTAATGTCAAAGGACCCAAGACCGTTTGGGTACCTAAGAACAAGGCCTAAATTCGTTATGTACGTTTATGCATCCGGGGGCTCAAGTTGGATCATCGACAGCGTGTGCACAAACCACATGACTGGGGAGAAAAAGATGTTCTCCTCCTATGAGAAAAACCAAGATCCCCAAAGAGCTATCACATTCGGGGATGGAAATCAAGGTTTGGTCAAAGGATTGGGTAAAATTGCTATATCACCTGACCATTCTATTTCTAATGTTTTTCTTGTAGATTCTTTAGATTATAACTTGCTTTCAGTTTCACAATTATGTAAAATGGGTTACAACTGTCTTTTTACGGATGTAGGTGTTACTGTCTTTATAAGAAGTGATGATTCAGTAGCATTTAAGGGAGTGTTAGAGGGTCAGCTATACTTAGTTGATTTCAATAGAGCTGAACTCGACACTTGCTTAATTGCTAAGACTAACATGGGTTGGCTCTGGCACCGCCGACTGGCCCATGTTGGGATGAAGAATCTTCACAAGCTTCTAAAGGGAGAACACATTTTGGGACTAACAAATGTTCACTTTGAGAAAGACAGGATTTGTAGCGCATGCCAAGCAGGAAAGCAAGCTAGTGTTCATCATCCACACAAGAACATCATGACGACTGACAGGCCACTGGAACTACTCCACATGGACCTATTTGGCCCGATAGCTTACATAAGCATCGGTGGGAGTAAGTACTGTCTAGTTATTATGGATGATTATTCTCGCTTCACTTGGGTATTCTTTTTGCAGGAAAAATCTCAAACCCAAGAGACTTTGAAAGGACTCTTGAGACGGGCTCAAAACGAGTTTGGCTTGAGGATCAAGAAAATAAGAAGCGACAACGGGACGGAGTTCAAGAACTCTCAAATTGAAGGCTTCCTTGAGGAGGAGGGCATCAAGCATGAGTTCTCTTCTCCCTACACGCCACAACAAAATGGTGTAGTGGAGAGGAAGAATAGAACTCTATTGGACATGGCAAGGACCATGCTTGATGAGTACAAGGCTTCGGATCGGTTTTGGGCCGAGGCGGTCAACACCGCCTGCTATGCCATCAACCGGTTATATCTACACCGAATCCTCAAGAAGACATCGTATGAACTCCTCACCGGTAAAAATCCCAATGTTTCATATTTTAGAGTCTTTGGTAGCAAATTATTTATTCTTGTTAAAAGAGGTAGAAAATCTAAATTTGCTCCTAAGTCTGTAGAAGGCTTTTTACTTGGTTATGACTCAAACACAAGGGCATATAGAGTCTTTAACAAGTCCATTGGACTAGTTGAAGTCTCATGTGACATTGTGTTTGATGAGACTAACGGCTCTCAAGTAGAGCAAGTTGATCTTGATGAACTAGATTATGAAGAGGCTCCATGCATCACGCTAAGGAACATATCCATTGGGGATGTGTGTCCTAAAGAATCCGAAGAGCCTCCACAAGCACAAGATCAACCATCTTCCTCCATGCAAGCATCTCCACCAACTCAAGATGACGATGAGGCTCAAGATGATGAAGAAGATCAAAAAGATGAGCCACCTCAAGAGGATGGCAATGATCTAGGGGGAGATACAAATGATCAAGACAAGGAGGATGAACAAGATCCAAGGCCGCCACACCCAAGAATCCACCAAGCAATCCAACGAGATCACCCCGTGAACACCATCCTAGGAGACATTCATAAGGGGGTAACCACTCGATCTCGTGTTGCTCATTTTTGTGAACATTACTCTTTTGTTTCCTCTATTGAACCACTCAGGGTAGAGGAAGCACTTCAAGATTTGGATTGGGTGCTGGCGATGCAAGAGGAGCTCAACAACTTCACGAGAAATGAGGTATGGCATTTAGTTCCACGTCCTAACCAAAATGTTGTAGGAACCAAGTGGGTCTTCTGCAACAAACAAGATGAGCATGGTGTGGTAACAAGGAACAAGGCACGACTTGTGGCCAAGGGGTATTCACAAGTCGAAGGTTTGGATTTTGGTGAAACCTATGCACCCATAGCTAGGCTTGAGTCAATTCGCATATTACTTGCCTATGCTACTTACCATGGCTTTAAGCTTTACCAAATGGACGTGAAGAGTGCCTTCCTCAATGGACCAATCAAGGAAGAGGTCTATGTTGAGCAACCTCCCGGCTTTGAAGATAGTGAGTATCCTAACCATGTATACAAACTCTCTAAGGCGCTTTATGGGCTCAAGCAAGCCCCAAGAGCATGGTATGAATGCCTAAGAGATTTTCTTATTACTAATGGCTTCAAAGTCGGCAAGGCCAATCCTACTCTCTTTACTAAAACTATTGAAAATGATTTGTTCGTATGCCAAATTTATGTTGATGATATCATATTTGGGTCTACTAACAAATCTATTTGTGAAGAGTTTAGTAGGATCATGATTCAAAAATTCGAGATGTCTATGATGGGGGAGTTGAAGTATTTTCTAGGATTCCAAGTCAAGCAACTCCAAGAGGGCACCTTCATCAGCCAAACGAAGTTCATTCAAGATATACTCACCAAGTTTGAAATGAAGGATGCCAAGCCCATCAAGACACCCATGGGAACCAATGGGCATCTCGACCTCGACACGGGAGGTAAATCCGTAGATCAAAAGGTATACCAGTCAATGATAGGATCCTTACTCTATTTATGTGCATCTCGACTAGACATTATGCTTTCTGTATGCATGTGTGCAAGGTTCCAAACCAACCCTAAGGAAGTTCACCTTAGGGCCGTGAAGCGAATCTTGAGATATTTAGTTCAAACACCTAAGTTTGGTCTTTGGTACCCCAAGGGATCCTCGTTTGATTTATTAGGATATTCCCATGCCGATTGGGTAGGGTGTGAAATTGATAGGAAGAGCACATCAGGGACTTGTCAGTTTCTGGGGAGATCCCTGGTGTCTTGGGCGTCAAAGAAACAAAACTCAGTCGCTCTTTCTACAGCCGAAGCCGAGTATATTGCCGCAGGCCATTGTTGCGCGTAATTGCTTTGGATGAGGCAAACCCTTAGGGACTATGGATACAAATTTAGCAAAGTCCCTCTCCTATGTGATAATGAGAGTGCAATCCGTATGGCGGATAATCACGTTGAACACAGCCGCACTAAGCACATAGCCATTCAATATCACTTTCTGAGAGATCACCAACGAAAGGGGTTATCGAGATAGCCTATATAAACACCAAAGATCAATTAGCCGATATCTTTACCAAGCCTTTAGATGAGAAAACCTTCACCAAACTTAGGAATGAGCTAAATATTCTTGATTCTAGGAATTTTGATTGATTCTTTGCACAAATAGCTCATTTATATACCTTTGATCATATCTCTTTTATGTCTATGACTAATGTGTTTTCAAGTGTAATCTTATGCTTAGCCATAGAATTGAAAGGGAAATTGAGTATGCGGCAAAGAAGGCGCTTCCACTCAACTCCATTGATATTTGCCGGTATTCTGCATCATTCTCCACTTTGGTATAATCTTCACTCATATTTATTTGTTTACCATTGGGAGAAAGTAAAAGGGCTTATATTTCACTCACAAGTATCTGTTTTTGGCGATTCATGCCAAAGGGGGAGAAAGTATGAGCCCAAAGCAAAAGGACCGCACCACCACCGAATTTTAAAAATGAAGTTTTTCAAATTGATATCTTGTTGTGTTCAAAAGGGGGAGAAAGTAGTATCTTCAAAACTTGCAAAACCCTCTTGAACACTAAGAGGAGAATATTATTTAGGGCGAGTTTTGTTTAAGTCAAAGGAAAAGCATTTGAAACAGGGGGAGAAAATTTCAAAATCTTGAAAATGCTTCTTTCAATCTTATTCATATACCTTTGATTATTTGCAAAATGTTTTGAAAAGAATTTTACAAAGGATTTGCAAAAACAAAACTCGTGGTGCAAATGAGGTCCAAAATATTAAATAAGAAGAAAACAATCCATGCATATCTATTAGAATAATTATATTGGTTTCAATTCCAAGCAACCTTTGCACTTACATTATGCAAACTAGTTCAATTCTGCACTTTTATATTTGCTTTGGTTTGTGTTGGCATCAATCACCAAAAAGGGGGAGATTGTAAGGGAAATTGGGTCAAACCTTTTCCTATATGAATTTTTGTGGTTGAATTGCCCAACACAAATTATTGGACTGACTAGTTTGTTCTAGATTATGAGTTCTACAGGTGCCAAAGGTTCACAACAAACCAATACAAAGTCAAGAGAAAGGGTTCAAAACAAAGGAGCAAAGTTTACCGAAGGCAGCCCTGGTCTAGCGCACCGGACTGTCCGGTGTGCCACCAGACAGTGTCCGGTGCACCAGGGAGGAACGACTCTGAACTTGCCAGCTTCAGGAATTTGGGAGGCCGCTCCGCTATAATTCACCGGACTGTCCGGTGTGCCAGCGGAGCAACGGCTACTTCACGCCAACGGTCGCCTGCAAGTGAACAGTAAAAGCAAACAGTGCGCGTCTGCATGCGCAGAAGTCAGAGCAGACGCCAGAAGGCGCACTGGATAGTGTACAGTGCCTGTCCGGTGCACCACCGGACTGTCCGGTGGCCCCACTTGTCAGAGCTCCAACGGTCGAACCCTAACGGTTGGGTGACATGGCTGGCGCACCGGACTGTCTGGTGCGCCATACGACAGACAGTCTCCCCAACAGCCACTTTGGTGGTTGGGGCTATAAATACCCCCCAACCACCACACTTCAAGGCATCCAAGTTTTCAACCATTTGCATTCAATACAAGAGCTCTAGACTTCATTCAAAGACACAAACAAGAGATCAAATCCTCTCCCAAGTCCAAAGTTCATTCCAATCAAATAGCGACTAGAGAGAGCGACATTTGTGTTCTTTTGAGTTCTTGCGCTTGGATCGCTTTTCTTATTCTTTCTTTCTTGATCCCAACTCAATTGTAATCAAGGCAAGAGACACCAATTGTGTGGTGGTCCTTGTTGGGACTTAGTGTCCCGATTGATTGAGAATAGAAGCTCACTCGGTCTAAGTGACCATTTGAGAGAGGGAAAGGGTTGAAAGAGACCCGGTCTTTGTGACCACCTCAACGGGGAGTAGGTTTGCATAAACCGAACCTCGGTAAAACAAATCACCGCGTCTCACTCTTCATTTGCTTGTGATTTGTTTTCGCCCTCTCTTTTGGACTCGTTTATATTTCTAACGCTAACCCCGACTTGTAGTTGTGCTTAAGTTTATAATTTTTAGATTCCGCCTATTCACCCCCCTCTAGGCGACTTTCAGGTGCCGCTACGCCGCGCAGATTACACCGTGGCTGATGCGAGCATGAACGACGATGACAACAACGACACACCGGGTTTACGTAGGATGCACGTGAGGTTGCATCGGGCACACGCGAGCGAGTCGCGGGCACGCCAGCCACCCGCAGGCCGTGCTGAACGCGAGCATGAGGCCACGCCGAGGTACACGCACGGGCCGCGCCGGACGCGAGCGCGAGGCCGCGCTGGGGGCACACGCACGGGCCACGCCGGAGCACCCGCCTGGCCGCGAGTAGCAGGTCGCGCCGACATGCACGAGGGACACGCCAGGCGAGCCGCGCCGGCTGTGCGCCGCACTGGCTGCGCGAGCTGCACGCAGCGGGCCATGTCAGATGCATGCCGCGTGAGCTGCACACCACGGGCCATGCTGGCTGCGCGCCGCGCCGCCACGTGAGCTTGCTGGCGAGGCAGGCTGGCCGCATGGGCCCTGCCAGGCCGCACCGGCGAGGGGCTGCGCATGAAGAACAACCGGGCAGGCACGCAAGGAAGATGAAGACATCGCGAGTAAGACGACGGGGCTGGGCACGACTAGACGTCGTCCACAGGGCTAGCCACCGCGTGCACCGTGCAGGCAGGCCGCCGAGGTGGGCTGGCCATGGCCGCGCACAGGGGTAGCGAGCGCGGGTTGGGTGGCCGCGCTGGCACGTCGGCGGTCGGCCTCGCCGGCCAGAGCTGCGCCGAGAGGAACTTGCCCGCGCCGCGGGGACAAGGGAGAGGGTTCGCTGGCGGTTTGGGAAGAGGAAAGAATGGGCGCGGGGCGGTTTACGAGGTTTTCGCGACGTGGGACACCTTAGACGGGAGAGAGAGGTTGGGGAAGAGAAACAGTGCCCGGGGGCGCCATTGACAGGCAGGCCCAACGGCTGGGCGGTGGCTGGGGGAGGGTGTGGCCTAGGGTTTGGAGCGGGGCTGCTACGCGCTGGTGGGTCGCTGGGTGGGCTGCGGGAGTTGGGGACGCAGGGGGGCACGGGGGAAAGGATGGCTGGGTCGTGGGAGCTGGGCCGGCTAGGGGTATTGGGGGTTTATTTTCTCCTTTTTTCTATTTATTTCTCTTTTCTCTATTTGAATCTTATTTTAGATTTTGAATTCAAATTCAACCACGTTCTGCGAGTTTAGATAGATGCACACTAAAGAAAATCATCATACAAAAATAGATGTATTCCTGCATGATACAACAATTATTATTCCTTTAGGGTTTTATTTTTACTAGGCTACACATAAATAATAAACAAAATAATTCTTCACCCTTTAGGAAAAAGAAAAGAAAAGCAAGGAAAAGAGAGGGTAACACCTGAATTTGGTGGATATTAGAAAAGAAATTTTATACCCCCAAATTCAGGGTGTTACACAGCACCACTCGACGGTCTCCGCGAAGGTATAAGGTCTTCTACTACTAATTATTAGCATGTGCTTAATTTTGTCAACTGATTAAGGTCTTCTACTACTATTAACTAATCAGTAATCCGTACAATATGGTTAAGGATGTTAGTTTGTTAGTTAAAATTTGATGCTGAATTTTTGGGTAGTTGTTACAATTGATGCATAATTTCTTGTTCATTGTAGATTAATTGATGTTAGGTTCAATGTTTGCTTAAACAATTTTTTATGTCTAGTGATTCTTCCTAATAGGGTTATTATACACAGTTTGGATTTACGTTTATATGCTTAATGATGTTTATTTACATATTTTTTTATACATTGGGTTATTTAGTTTTGGAAATGGATGATAATAGAAGAAGGGTGATGTATGATGGATTCAATAGCGTGACTCTAGGCCACTCAAAGGAATGGGTTAGGGTTGCAAAACAATTCATGGACCTCGCATTTTCCGGTGGACCTCATGTGGTGAAGTGTCTGTGTACCAAGTGTCGGAATTTTAATTATGTGAGAAAGATCAAAGAACTGGAGCATCACCTTTGCAAGAATGGGTTTATGCCTAACTATCTTGTGTGGCGCTCACATGGAGAAGTAGAGCAGAATATCACAGAGTCAGAAAGAATTGATGAGGAGGAGGAGGTGGCTGATATTAGTAGAGAGTATCCAACATTGGCCTCGGAACAGGCTATACAAGAGGAAGTGCAGGAGTTTTATAAGCTTCTTCACGCGTCAGAGAAAAAAGTGCATGACGACACCATTGTGACCGTGTTGCAGGTGGTTACACGTCTTATGGCAATGAAGGCAAAGTATAACTTCTCGAATAATTGCTATAACGATATAATCAATCTGATTATTGATCTCATCCCATCGAACCATAAGATGCCAAAAGACTTATACCAGTCTAAAAAGATCGTGTCCGGTCTTGGCATGAAGTATAAGAAGATTGATGTGTGAGAAGATAATTGCATGTTGTTCTGGAAGGAATATGAAGCGGCCACCCATTGTCAGAAATGCGGTAAATCAAGATATGCGGAGGTACTAAAAGAGGATGGAGCTACTTTTGCTACAAAAGTGGCAGTTAAACAACTTCGATATATGCCCATCACCCCAAGGCTTAAACGTTTGTTTTTAACCCCAGAAACTGCGAAGCTAATGTTGTTGCATAAGGAAGGAGACCGTGAGAGCCAAGACCCAGACATTATGATGCATCCATCAGATGGTGATGCTTGGAAGGCTCTGGATCGTTTTGACCCAGAATTTGCAAGAGACGCTAGGAGTGTTCGTCTAGGCTTGTCCACTGATGGTTTCACTCCTTACGACAACAGTTCAACTTCATACTCTTGTTGGCCAGTTTTCATCATGCCCTACAACCCCCCTCCCAACAAATGCATGAAAGAAGGGTTCATATTTCTTGCCCTTATTATTCCAGGGCCTAAACATCCTAGAAAGAAGATCAATGTATTCATGCAACCGTTGATTGAAGAGTTCAAAGAGCTATGGGTAGGGGTAAAGGCTTATGATGGTCATCTAAAACCTGAATTTACCTTACGTGTTGTATATTTGTGGTCAATTAATGATTTGCCTGCATATGGTATTTGGTCTAGCTGGTGTGTCCACGGTCGACTTTGTTGTCCCATATGCATGGGGGACACATAAGCATATCGATTGGAGCATGGTAAAAAAGTCTCATTCTTTGATTGTAATCGACAGTTTCTTCCATCCAATCACCCGTTTCGAAATGATACAAAGTCATTTAGAACAAACATAAAAGTTAAAGAGGGTCCACCAAAACGTTTAATGGGTGAAGATATCATGATACAACATCGTGCCCTTCAAAGGGCTGTAGAAGGTCATGAGTTTGAAGGCTATGGTCAAGATCACAACTGGACTCATATTTCTTTTCTCTAGGAACTTCCGTATGCGATATTGATTTTACCACACAACATAGATTTGATGCACCAAGAGCGCAATGTTGTTGAAAGCATCATAAGCATGTGTCTAAACATTAAGGGTAAAACAAAAGACAACATCAATGCCAGGAAAGATTTAGCTAATCTTTGCGATCGCCCTAGCCTTGAGGTCAAATTAAATCCTAATGGAAAGGAGAGGACACCACGAGCTCCATATTGTCTAAAGCCGGAAGAGCGAAAAGAAGTATTTCATTGGTTGAAAATATCGAAGTTTCCAGACCGCTATGCAGCTAACATAAAACGTACTGTTAACCTCAACACTAATAAATTAAATGGTTTGAAGGCTCACGATTACCATATTTTGATGGAAAGACTTATGCCGATAATGTTCCATGGCTATTTGAAGCCTTCTCTGTGGAAGATGATTGCAGAACTTAGTTACATATATAGACATATATGTGCTAAGCATATCTCAAAGAAATTGATGATTCAATTTGAGAAACAAATTGCGGTGCTTGTATGCAAGATGGAAAAAGTATTTCTGCCTGGATTTATGAATGTGATGCAACATTTTCTAGTGCACTTACCTTATCAAGCATTGGTAGGAGGACTAGTGCAGTTCTGATGGATGTATAGTCAAGAAAGAGAATTGAAGAAACTTAGAGCTACTGTGCGGAACAAAGCAAGGGTTCAGGGGTGTATCGCAGAGGCCTTTGCAGCTAAAGAGATCACAATCTTCTCAAGTCAGTATTTATCACACACTAGCAACGTGAATGCTTAGTCAACACGGTATCATACTGAAGAAGAAGGTCCTTCGATCGACCTTAGTGTTTTTCTCTGGAAGGGGAAAGGAGTCGGGGCTTCTACTGCACATTATGTTGGCATAAGAGAGCGTAATTTCACCATGCTCTACTTGTACACCAACATGGAGGAACTTGATCCATACTTTGAAATGTTTGATTCCATATATTTAGCTAGCCACAAACCTACACCAAGGGAACTAGATAATCTACGTATGAAAGGGATGAACGGAGGTCCATGTTTCGTTGAATGGTTCCACGAGCATGTAATTATCTCTTTATAATTTTCCTTTGTGTACTTAGTTTGCACATACGACTTGCTATTTAACTATATCTTTTTTTCTGCTCTATGTAGTGTAAGAAACTTGACTCTCTAGTCTCGGATGATTTGCGACAGATATCACATGGTCAGTTGAAAGCAAGAAAATATAGCCGCTATGATATTAATGGATACCGTTTTCGAACATCAAAATTAGAAAAAATCCACCTGCAGGCAGCCACGACAAATAGTGGAGTAGTAGCAACTGCCACAAATGCAGACGGAGGCACTCATGACTATTATGGTGTTCTTCAAGACATAACTGAGTACACTCTTGGTGGGGCCAAAGAGTTCATGTTTGTGTTATTTGATTGTGAATGGTTTGATCCCCAACAAACGTGAGAGGATGAATTTGGAATTATGGAGGTAAAGCATGAATCATGGTTTAAAGGCAGCGATTATAGCAATGTTGTGCTTGCACATCAAGCGCAACAGGTGTACTATCTAACATATCCTCATGAAAACTTGAAGTCTTGTTGGGTTGTATACAAAATTAATCCTAAAGTCCATCCGTTACGATATGATTATTACAACACAAATAACGAAGATGATGATTCTGTTAATATTTATCAAGAAGAAGGCGATCAGTCAGAAAATAGAGAATTTACTATATCTGAGGATTTAGGGCTCAATGAAGTAGCTAGTCTTGTCATAGATTTGATCGCAGAAGAACCAGGTCCTTCTAGGGCAAGGATTCGTAAGTCATAGAGAATTCTTGAAAAACAACAAAAGACTTGAAATAATTGAGCAGTGCGTTGCTGAAGCAGATTCTGATGCCGATGATTTTTGAAAAGTATATATATTTAAATTCTTGTATATGCATTCATATTCCAATACTAAAAGTATATATAATTGAATTCTTGTAATGAAATTTGTGCAGATGATGAGGGTCATGGACAAGCTCAAAGGGAAGAAGCGCGGAGACCGTGGTGACTCCTCGAGGTCACAGTCGACTAGGGGTTCAGGTGGTGGGGATACATCCTCTATGTTGTTCTAGGTATTTAATTTGTTTTATTTTCTTTTCGTCTACGTATGTAATAGTATTATCACCTTATTTTCGAGTACTTGATATATCTCATTGTTGATTATGTTTGTAGGGCTCTACAGTGTCAAGGCAACAACTAGAGCAGCTCCTTGGTTGCATGGAGGAGCAGGGGCGCGAAGTGGCAAGCCATAATGCACCTGGGCAAGAGCGCGAGGTGGCAGACCATAGTGCACCTGGGCAAGAGCGCGAGGTGGCAGGCCACAATGCACTTGAGCAGGAGCGTGAGGCGATAGGCTCAAGTGGACCTATGCTAGAGCAGGACCACAATGCATTTGAGCAAGAGCGCGAGGCGGCAGACCACAATGCGCCTAGGCAGGAGGACGAGCTGGCACACCAAGGTTCACCGATGCGTGATGATGATGACTATGGGGAGGACTACGATGGAGAGGCCGATGGAGAGGCTGAGGATGAGGTTGTTACAACGACACAGGCAACGAACTTCAGGTATTTTATTTTGACGATGAGTTCTATTTTTTGTTGGATTGATATTATTACCAGTGCACAATTTACAATTTTGTAGGTTTCGGCGGTTTCTTAGAGTTCCACCGACACAACCCTTGGACAACGTAGGGTCATAAACCCTGCAGGAGAGAGGAGCTGGGTGGAGGTGGCATGGAGTGGCAAAGGTCATCGGATACCAGTTAACACAGTGCTGGGATCTATAGCTCGTTTTCACTATCCAGGGGTGGTACAATTCAACGGGGCAGAGATAGGGGTGTATCACTGGGCTCACTGGGGCCTCAAACCATATGGACCCGACCGTACTCACCAAGACGCAGTGTGGTCATCGTTTTGGGTGAGTTTATTATGTGTTTTAAATTTACTTACCGTGGGCGTCTATAAATGAATTTAATTGTTTCTTCATTATGCAGGAACAATTTAGATTGGACGAAACAGCGAACAAAGAACATGCAAAACGTGTATTCCACAATGCTGCTAGAAAAGTTATAAATGGTTCAACGTCAGATGCATGGGTCAAAGTTGTTACCGTGTACTTCAAGAAAGTGAAGGGTCAAAGAATGACCAACAAGCAGGCGTGCGAAATCCACTTGACAGCTGAGGAGTACAAACAAAGTGAAGTGGACTGGCTCACTGCTCATCCTGAAGCTTGGGTCAAGCTCTGCGAGTACTGGACCTCAGATGAGTACAAAGTGATTTCAGATAGAAATCGTTTGAACCAGAAGAGCAAACTGGGCCTCCATTGATTTGGAGCAGATGGATTTATTGGGAAATCACAACGAATGGTATGACGAGCTAAGTAACATTTAGTCTTTTTCCCTCTGACAAATTTGTATATTTCATTATGTCTCTTACTGCAGGAGGCTCGTGATGGTGTTGAACCCCGATTCATTGACGTTTACATGGAGGGACACCGAGGTCTAGATCCAGAGCATCCAGAAATTTTATGTGACGACAGCGCGACAGAAAAGCTGGTAGGTGTAAATAATAACTATCTATTCTTAATTAACTTGTGACTCATTTATAATTAACATAAATTGTTTTGTAGACTCGTTATGCCGAGGAGGTTAGGAGGAAAGCATCAAGAGACGATGATCTAGATTGGAGGGAGGCACATTTCGATCCGGATGCAGCATATGTTGCTGGTGGTGGGCTACCACATGGGTGGTATGATAAGATCAAAGATGTGATATATAAAAACTATTGGTTCATAACTTGTGATGTTTCTAGGTTGGGGACCGGTGATGGGGTTGTGAGTCGCGATAGCTTTGGTCGTCGGTCTATTTCCTCGGTGGGGAGTAGATCTCGAACTTCAACTTCGAGGGAATCAGAGCTTGATGAGCAACTAAGACAACAACAATAACAAGTTCAACAACTATCTCAACAAGTTCAGATGATGCAGGGAATGCTGATGCAGGTAATAATTTTAGTAATCCACCATTCATTCAATTTTCAGATGCATTTAGGATGGATTTAACTGCCGTGGGTCTTCACCCATTCGACTAGCTGGTGTAATTCCTCTTTAATCATTGTTCACTCCAAACACATAGCTGGTGCTGTCTAGACCTGATAGGTGGGTTTCTTTAAGCATTAGGAACATTTCGAAGCATTAGGAACCTGATAGGTGGTGCTGTCTAGACCGCATTCTACGTATACTGATTTTCGTGCTCAGTTTTTAGGGGAGATTTTAATTTGGTTCTGGTATTGAGTGTAGTTTTTAGAGTAAAACATATGTGACTGGTACGATTTGAATCTGTTTGAAGAAATATGAATTGATTATGTTTCTAAGCTTGTATCCAGCATCCCAGAATCTGTTTAAAGCTTGCCGTTGCCGTTGCCGTTAGATGTACAGAATCTGCTCAGGGTGGAAGCACATGCCGAGCTTTCCCATGGAGATTGTTCCACCACTCGACCGGTTGGCAACTTCACCTGTGTACTCGCATAGCCATTGGCAAATGGTGCATGGTTACCTAGAGCTAAGGTAAGTACAAAGCAACTACCGGTGGAGAAAGGAACAGGCTGTGGTTACCTTCTCCTCCAATGGCTTTTGCCAGTTGTTTTGGAATGTGCTTGCACCCTGATGATATTCAGCCAGGTCGTTCATCTCCATGGATATGTGCTCACTCAAGAACACGGTGATGCCTCTGATCTTCTGGAACCATGACACTGGTTCACTCCCGTACTGCATGCACCGTAGGAAGGACTAGGAGTAAACCCAGCCGATACTATCAGCCAATTGCACAAACATACAGAAGAAAGCGACCAGAGATCAAGTTGCAGCGACACTGACACATACCTGTATTGTTGGCTTGCTGGCGCCATTTTTCCTCACTGTTATTGACCGGAAAGGTGCCCCCTGCGCTAGTTCTCTTAACAGCTGCGTAGTGGTTTGCCGTCAGGGTCTCAAGGAGGTTTATTTTCAGCTGAGGGCTTGCGAAGATATGCACTGGTTCAGGCCAACTCCAGAGGAAGGGTCTCTCCTGGTGCAGCAGCCCAGATGAATGCTCTTTTCCTGAACTGTGCGACACCGTAAGCACCTGCATCTGGATTGGAATGCCGATTCGAACCTGAGAACATGTGAAGGAAAAGCTAGCAACACTTGGTGTTGAACTAAAGGCTGTAATGCAGGAACTTGTTGAAAAAGATAAGAACGTCGAGCACCTGGTATCCAGTCTCCAGGAGCGAAGACATGCGCTGGCCTTTAGTCAAAGAGAACATATGTGGTGCATGTGAGACTTTGATACACATATAGTGTACCTGAACTAATAAAGTTTGTAAAAATTTCTGAGAAAATCCATATTAAAATCTGCCCAAATCTGAACAGAATTTACGTTTACCACTGTTTGACCTTTCTAAAGGTCGAATCTTGTTATGATGATAATACAAACGTTATAGAGGACTTTATAAGCTTTCTAGAAAGTCCTAGTTTACTATTTTTGGATGCATATCTTGTTAGTTATGAGCTAAACAAGTAGTTGCTGTCCTGTTGTCCAAAAATCAGCAAATATTAAAATGATTGCTTGGAGTCTCTTTTGTGTGGGTAACTAGATTTGGTTAGTTTTTGTCTTGATTAATGAAGTCTTGTGATATGAAACTTTTGTATACATTACTTTAAAATAAAACTCAAGCTTATTGTATTTGCAGATGTATAGTGCTCAGATGGGATCTCAAATGGGACCCCAGTTCACCCGTCCGTCACAATCTGGACAGACCCCAAACACCAACGAAACACAGGTATAGTTTTGTAGTATATTTACTTTAATTTACAATTATAATCATGCATAGTTTTATTTGGTTATAGGGTTCTGAGACCGGACAAGGAAAATCACAGATAGACATGCAGTGGTCGATGCCTCCTAGAGGACAGATTCTTCCTCCTCCACAACCAGGTATGGGGATATTGGCCGCCACCACCATGGGGATATCCTACACATCCAATGGAGCCTTGGGGATGCCCCCCATGGCCAACACAGCCACTTCCATCACCAGCGGTACGTTCCTGATTCATGCTGCTTGCTACTTGTTGACGCTGCAACAAATTGGCCTTCTTTTTTTGGGACTACTCCACTGCTTCTTGTTTCTTGTGATGCCAACACTTTAGGCTAGGATAGATGTTTATCATGCTTTCCAATATCTTGGTGTACATGTCATTTTGTGATCTTCTTGGAAGCCACAGTTTGTGTTTATCATGCTTTCCTATATCTTCGTGTACATGTGATTAATGCCAACATTTTGTGATCTTCTTGGAAGCCACATTTTGTGTTTATCATGCTTTCCTATATCTTTGTGTACATGTGATTTAATGCCAGTTGTATATTTATGAGAATTTTGGTTATTTTGTAGGATTCCGGCTCTCATCAAGTGACTCCTCCCCCTCACACTGACTTTGCGGACAGATGTCTCAATTCTAGTGGTGGAGCTACGAACAACAATCCGATGTCCTGATCGACAGCGATGGAGCTAATGTTTGAACTTATGAACTAAAAATGTGAACTTATGTGAATTTGTGAACTTATGTATTTGGACTTATGTGAATTTATGAACTTATATATTTGGACTTGTGTGAATTTGTGATATGAACATATATCCATGTGTTTGAAATCTGTATTGTATGTGATATTCTGTGTTGCATGTGATTTTATGTTTGTCTAATTTTTCATTTCTGTAATTTTTATTTTTTTTCTGGAAAAGGGATAAGAACGTGAATACCCACGTTCTTAATGTTAAGAACGTGGGTACCGTCGAACTTAATGTTCAGCCCACACAGACCCACGCAGGCCACATAAGTTCAACGGCCACGTGTCCCCGTCGAACTTAACAATAAGAACGTGCGTACCGTCGAACTTACTTCTTTAAATTCAACGGCCTCCGTCGAACTTAAAAATGCACATTCTTAATGTTAAATTCGACGGTACCCACGTTCTTATCAAAACAAAAAGTAAAAGCAAACTGGCATCGGGTCAAGGCGAAACCTCAAGTGATGACTCATGACTCATCCGGGTACCATGATGACTTGGATGATTTGTACTACAACCTCAGTCCCCTGCATATACACTGCCATTCCACGACCGCCGTTTTACTGACCAGACATTTTCGTGATGTTTCCAAAATAGAAGCTTCGCAATATTCCCTAAAAAAGGGCTCTCCGCCTTTTCTGGAGATTTTCACTCTAGCATAGCACTACTAGTGTGTTCCATTTCCCTTTCCTTAGGATGTGGAAATTCATTGATGATGACTCAGCTCGACGACATCTTTTCTCATCTTTTTTGGAGATACCAGAAGAGCATACATGCATGTTCCAGCTGTAAAAGAAATGTCCACACGTCCTAAGCTTTAGTCATCTTCAGCACAAGGATAAGGTTATCCAAAAATAAATAGTAATAACCAGTTATTATTAATTATCCAATTTGGTGAGTGGCTTGGAGTGCTCTTTCCAATAAATAATACTCTATGTTATTAATATAACCAGCTGTTATTATTATGATTCAGCGTCAGCAATACACTCTACTAGGTTCCTAGTCTCGATCTGACGGGGTTCCGAGAGTTCTGCAGAACGAACATCCCCGCCAACCTCTGGCGCATGCATGTCGATTTCACGGCCGGCCCTGAGGGGGTGCGGCGGGTGCGGCCGCACCGGGCCCTCAAAAACAGAGGGCCCCTCTGACCACTTGACGTCAGCACTTTTTTCCCCGCTAAGTATATCTACCCTAGACATAAATATGCAAGAGCGATGCACTATCAATCAGTTTCGTTTAGATTGTTAAACTAATGTCTCAATTACTTATCTAATATTCACTTCGTTCCAAAATAGTATTTGTTTTAACTCTTGATTTTTATGTCTATATTCAACTAGATGATGAGGAATCAACTAGAGAAACAAAATAAATTCTATTTTGATACAGAGAGTATTATTTACTATGCACATGATGGTTGCATCGACGGAGAGAAGATTTTTTAAAATTGAAATATTTTTTGAACTATTTAAGGTCAACAATGACTTAAGAGAGGTTAAATGGTTTGGCGATTATATGTATCTAAAAGAAGTTGTTGGATGAGATTGATCTTAATGGTATAAGCGATGATTTGTATCACAAAATGTTAGAAGATATTTTTATTGACATCGAGTATGTGTTTTTGCTATATTTTATATTTGTCATTTTATAAACGTTGAATATTATATATATTGTGTGTGGATGAGGCCTACATTTCGGATTTCGCACCAGGCCCCTAAAAAGTTAGGAACAGCCCTGGTCGATTTGGTCGGCCACGCCACAGGCAACTGAAACACATTGTGCACGTGGCATGATCCAGCGGCAGGACGGGCAGGAAGCCGCCGACCTTATCGGCACAGGACGGGCAGGAAGCAGCTCAGGTGCCGCCGTGTCGCCGGTTGCCATGGCCGACCTCTCTCATCCCTCTAGCTAGCAGTCTAGCTGGCGATGGAGGTCGTCGTCACTAAAGCAAGTGCACATGCTTCCATTGTTGGTGGTCGACGGTTGTCTTTCTTTGGTTCTTTCGAAATGAAGCTGCTTGCACCTTTCGAACGATCGCCGTAGTGGATTGCCTCGTCACCATGTACGTGATAGTGCGTGGTGGTGGGTCCGGGTGGCGTATTCGATCGACGCGTGTCGGGAATGCTCCCAGCATCCGAGCTTATAAAGCTGCGGCATGGGAGGCTTCGTTTTGCACAGTATCTTCAGAAGCTACAGCTGCAGCACACAGATTCACAGATACCTACGTACTCCAGCTCGAAGCAGACAGAGCGTCTAGCTAGCTAGTTGGTTAGTGGCAAAGAGCGTCTGTGACCTGTGAGAACCGACCGAGTGAACGATCATGGCGGCGGCATCTCTGCTAGGCCCGTACATCGGGGGCAGCGGCTTGGGCGGGAGGCTCGTCCACGCCAGGAGCGGCGGCCGCCGGCCAGCTGCGGCGGTGAAGCGGCTGCTGTCGAGGTTGAGGCGCTCTTGGAGAAGACGCGCGGCGCAGCCGAGGCGAACCGCGGTGAGGTTCGGGTATGACCTGCATAGCTACTACCAGAACTTCGACGACGGCACTGCCTCCTGCTCCCACCACCGCTTGTAGCTCATTTACTCATTGTACAGGAAACGCTCACTCGTAGAGAATAGCTCCAAAACTAGGGTGGAGTTTAATTTTTATTTCAGTTATCAAACGACAGTATTATTTCTTATGCTGGTTTTTCAAGATAACTGTCATTATAAATCATATTTTACATACGCGTGTGCTTGTTCGACTAACTGTCAGTTAACACTGTTGCAGCTATTTGAACTGATGCAGCTGCAAACATGCATGGAGCTGCTTGGACCTATAGATGTACCGTTGGCCTAGCGTGCTGACCCTTCGGTCTAGTCACGACCCGGTGGATACTCAGGCAGGCCGTGGCGTACCGTTGACCTGGACAACCCATTAATAAAGGGTCGGGTCTGGCCCGAAAATCACAGAAATCACATATATATCAGTATATAACAGAATTCACAAAAAACACAAAAGACCACACAAAAATTGAATGACAAAATATTATTTGAGCTGTTTATGCAATGCCGCCTCATTAAAAACCTTCCTAGCAGGTAAAAACTCACACCTTGTGAGAAAATCCTAGGAAGGGAAAAAGGTACAACCAGCTCAAAGTTATAATGTATGCAGCCATATTCATAGTTCAATACAACAATTCACCAGAGATATATAGAGACAGAGGATAAGATTACAAGTTACAATAATTCACTCGTTCACCCTTAACTCTTGAGCCCTTGATTGGCTTCCTTGGTCTCCTCCTCCATCATTGTTCAAGCTTTCAAGGACAAATTCTATTTCTATTATTGTATCCTTGTCAAGATTGTGTTGCTTGTGTAAATCTGCTAACTCCCAGTCTTGATACATGATAGAACCTCCACCATGTCCAGTGTGAGCCGTCGACGATGTTCCTCGATCACCCTACCAACCAAACTAAAAGTAGATTCTAGAGTAATAGCAAATATTTTATCACTTAAACCACACTCATCAGCAACCATGTTAACACATTCTGCTATATATTATTACCAGAATGTTTCACATATATGAGCCTAAGACCAATCAACCTTTTTTCCAGCTCCCAATTGGAATTCAGAAAGTGAGCAACAACAGAAATGTAGTCTTCTTTAGCTTTAACATTCTAGATATCAGAAGTTAGAGCAACTGATGAAACAGATTGAAATGACTCAATAAGCTTAAACATGTGTTCATTGTAAAGCTTAATTATATCTCTAGTTGTGGTTTGCCTAGAAGACTACACAAATTTAGGATTATGTGCTTTAGTAATTTACTCTTGAAAAGCATCACCTTCACCAAACCATAACAATTAATGCACAAAAGACAAACGAACAATAGATCTATGCAAAAGATCGTGTCATAATAAACAGAAAATGCATATCTACTTACAGTGCTTCCCACAACTGGATTTGAAGAACATGAAAAGACGTGCGAGGTGCACTTCCCAGAAACCTAATTTCTCAGCGCCCATGCAGGTCGTCAAATTGTCGGTGTTGGTTCGAATACACTGGTCTCTCTTGATTTGCTGCTGTTGTTGACTTGTTCTCAAATGCTTCGAATCAAGAACAAGGCAACATAAAGTGTTAAATACCAATGCCCTTCGTCCTTCGAAACATTATTTCCCTTAGGATATAATGATCTTCAGATGAAGGTTATGAAAGACATACCTTCGAATATCGAAGGTAAGATGGTAATAGAAAAGGCATGTAAAATACAAAAGATGACATAGAGAATCATATAGCATTATAAATTCATCTCCATTTTATTATCATGAGAACATAAAAACAATATTGAATTGCATTCGATACCTTCGACTTGATAAACAGCAAAGGTACGAGCGTGATGCAAAAAGCAAATGCCCAGTCCGCGTGAACAGTACGGGGGTACTGTTCATCTATTTATAGGCATGGGACGCAGCCCATGCGAAATTACATTCATGCCCTTTACATTTGCTAATGACTATAAGGTAACTCATCGGGGTCTAAATAGCCTTTTCCCCTTTAAGTCGGTTCCCTTTCCTGCTGTTATGCCGAAGCTCCCTTGCGCGTAGCTTCGGCGCTGCGTCAATCTTCGTATTGTTCGTGCTTCCCTCACTGTGGTTCTGATTCGAATCCGAAGGTACCTGCTCATGTATTACAACTCCGGAAACAATGTTAAACCATGTTTTTGAGGACCTTCGGAAGACGAAGGCCCCCAACAGTAGCCCCTCGCAAGGTTAATTTGTTAGAATAACGAATTCAAATTGCGATATGGATGAAGGCCCTAAGCCGAAGGTCCGAAAAAACACCTTCCCTTTGCTAGAATAGCAATAGTCAATGACACACGGGGCCTTCCAACTTGGAGCGCGCTGGGCGTATAAATAAGAACTCACCCCGAGCACATTTGGTATGTTACTTGCCGCCTGCTTTGCTTTGTTCAATTTCTTAGCTCTTGCTTATCAACAGCTGCTTAGTTTCTTAGATTTTCTAAGCTTCGGCTCTTAAGGACACATTTGCGCCATTTTCAAAGAAAAGATGTTTCAAGACAAAAAAAGTTGCTGCTGAGACGAAGCTGAGCGAGGAGGAGAAGCTCCTTGAGGAGAAGACTACTGGATTTATTGAGTCAATTACAAAAACAAACACAGAGAAGATAACTAAAGAGATATTAGAAGGCTTGTCTGAAGATACTGATGATAGCGACAGCTATGATATGGAGAGTGGAGGCGAAGACTCGGAAGGTCGTCCTTGGCGACCAAGTCACACAGTCTTCGGGAAATCAACTATCAAACAAAGTCATCTTGATAATATGAGAGGAAGGTACTTTCGAGATATTTCTATTGTGAGGGCTGACGTAGACAGGGTCGTTCCTGCTCCCGAAGAAAATGAAGTTGTGATCTTCCGAAGCTTCTTCAAAGCTGGACTTCGGTTCTCGTTGAGTAGATTTGTGGTTAAAGTTTTGAAGACATACCAGATCTACCTTCATCAAATTACTCCCGAAGCGATTATTAGAATGGGGATTTTCGTCTGGGCTGTGAGAAGTCAAGGTCTGGAGCCAAGCGCGAGATGTTTTTGCAGTATGCACGAGCTCTCGTATGAGACGAAGGCCTGGAGTAAAGAACAATATCACAACAATTTTGGCTGCTATAGCTTCGTTGCCCGCTCTGGCGCAAGTTACCCAGTGCCAACATTCCGGAAGAGGTGGCCCGGAGACTGGATGAAAGAATGGTTCTATGCAAAGAATGATTTAAAGGTGAGAGAAGATATTAAAGAGATCATCATGCGCCCCATTTGGTCCCGCTTCGGCCTCCAGAAGCCGAAGGTTGAAATTGACGAGGCAGCCGAAGCATGCCGAAGGGCCTTCAGCATAGTTTGCTCTTTTGTTGGGACAAGGGACTTGCTTCAAGAGCATATAGCATTCAGAATATGACCACTGATAGACAGCTGGGAAATGCCAAGGGAAACCATCACTAACCCTAGCGAAGGTGGTTTGGTTCGATTGAAATATACTTTCAGGTTTGGAGACCAATTTATCTAACCAGACGATGACTGGCTGAAGTGTGTTGAAAATACTAGTGATGAACTACTTGGAGCATACTCCAAGTCTGAAGATAATGCACTATCTGCGGCCTTCGGGAGCCGAAAAAGAAGAGGCTAAATAGAGTTTTTGTTGTTATCGGATTTGTGTACCCTGACTATCGCTACCCGCCACGGGGGCAGAAAAGAGAGGGTGCGACTCCTGAGAAGGCTGCTGCTTCGGCTACCTCAAGCGAGCCCGCACTGACGAGGAAAAAATTGAAGGTCCTTACTCACCGACCGTGCTACATTGAACCGGCCACAGTGCCTGAATTCGGCGGTGAGACTTCTTCAGCTACTGAAGCCAAAGGGCCTGCTCTTACGCAAAAGATTGAAGAGCCGGCTGCAATGCCAAAGACTGACAAAATTGAAGAACCAAAAATCAAAGAGACAAAAACATTAGAAGTTCTAAGCTCTTCGGCAGGAGTGGAGGTGCCGAAAACACAAAAAGGTCTGGCAGCGACCCCCAAGAGAAAAAGGATGGCTAGTGTATTAGATGTGCTGGAGACAATAAAAGCTTCAAGCTCTACTCCAGGGAAAATTGCCAAGGCTTCGAAGGCGCAGATTGAAACAGAGGCAAAGGTCGAAGCCGAAGCTACAATAAGCTAGGCCGATGCCGAAGCTAGGCCTTCAGAGCCCGTCAAGGAGAAATCCTCGGACACTAGAAAAAAGGCAGCGGGAGAAGAAGCTATAAAACAGATTTTTCTTGAAGGAGCTGTCACACCTACTCCCGAAGCATCTTCCGAAGTCCTTGATTATATTATTCGACACGCTTTGGGAAAAAGATTATCTGAAGAAGAAATTTTTGTAGCTAAACACTATGCCCGCGAACTGAAGTACCCGAAAGGGGCCTTAGTGTTTAATGGCACAGATGAAGATGACTTCTTGTATTGTCTCCTAGAGAACAAGGAATTATCTGTCTGCCAGGAGATGGCTAGAAGTATGGGGTTCCGGAAGCTTGAAGCTGGCCTTTGCGCCATGACGAAGGAGGATCTTGCGGATAGCCTTGCATATAACAGTTTGAAGGTACAAAAATTGCGTATTGGGAAGTTTATGATTTTTTGAATTATTATTTTGTTCTTATATTAACCTATTCATTTTTTCGTATAGGGTTTAATACTTAGCAACGCTTTAAGGGCGCAAAAGAATGCCGAAGACGAGAGTTGCACTATTGCTCTCAACAACCTTCGATCGGAGGTTATCAAGCTGAGGAAGGAAGCTTTAGAAAAAGACAAAATTCTACTTACATTGGTGGAAAAAGTAAAGGGGGATGAAGCTAACTTCAAGGCTCAATCTGAAATCCAAAGGAATGAAGTTGAAAACCTTCAAAAACAACTAGCCGAAGTCAAATTGAAATGCGCTATTGCCGAAGCTGACCGAGACGCCAGTGAGTACTGGAAAAATTATTTTGAAAAAACAGTTGCAGAGCTTCGCTCGTCGAAAGAAAGATATTTTGAAAAATCTATAGAATGCGTCAAAAAGATAAAAACTAGCTTCGCCAATGTGGGTGCATATTCAAGCGAAGACAACTTCATAAGGGGCGACCCTGAGGGCGTAATTGAGTGGATCAGCAGCGAAGCCGAAGCTTTCGAAGAAATTCTGAGCGACCGCGGGGACGTTTGCGCGTTCTCCGGTGCGAGAGGAGTTGCAGCTATTTTGGAGAAAGCAGGGTGCGATCATATTAAAACTTTGGTCCAAACCGAAGCTGCTTTGTCTATTGATGATACGAAGGACCCCTCGGCCGAAGCAAGCTTAATAGGTGTAAAATTTTTTACTGATATTTGGGAAAATGGCGGCTGAGGGATGGCGCATGAAATAATAAAAAAGAGTGAGAAAGACATTCATGACGCTCGAGAAGCAACAAAAGCAGTTGAAAAAGCCGCGGAACTTGAAAAACAGATAGGTATTACTTAATGGCTTTTAACTTTATTGCTTATTTTTGTGATTTCGAACTAAGTTATATCTTCTACTGCAGCTGAACTATCTCCTCCCCCAGAGCCCTTCGACCCGCTGGCCGACGCAGAGACAAAGAAGGCAGTAGAAATTATTAATATGGCCGAAGCTATTGTGGACGAAGTTGTCACGAAATTACTAACCGAAGGTGCAGAAGAAGTCCTGAAGGAAAAAGAATAGCTATTTGTAAAAACATTGCTAGAATATTAATGTAACATTTGTTGGAACATACTTGTAATATTCGGTGATCGTAGGTTTTGAATGTAATATATGAATGGTTTTGCGATTCATTTCTTTGCGATGCATGAAACTTTTACATACATACCGTTTTTGAGCCTTTGGCGAAAAAGCACCTTCCCTTCTTTTCATGCTTCGTAAAGAAGAGCTTCTATGCTTCGTAAAAAATCCGCCAAGCGTCGCAAAAACATTAATGCTTCGTCAACAATAAATTTGTTCCTCCACCTCAGAGCTGATGAAGCTGTATTTCTTCAAACTTATTTTGTGCCTTAGCACAACTTCATTTTTTTCATAACATTCTCTGAAGGTCATCATTGTATCCCCTTCTTGTGCCATCGATGCAATATGATGTATGATGTTATGTTATGCAAAATGATGTGATGATGTTATGTTATGCAAGATGATCTTTATGCCGAAGACACACACTCACATCCCTATAGTGGAATACACAATCTCTTTGCCGTTTATTTTTCGGCTTCACCGCTTACTTTTCGGTGTATCAGCGCTGACTTTTCGCTGTAAGTTCTGCATTTCCTTAGGAACGTCTTTTGAACTTCTTCGCCTTCTATTTCGGCGGTATTCGCGTTGACTTTTCGCGCTTCGCCTTATATTTCGGCGGTATTTGGCTCTGCATTCCCTTTGGAATGACTTTTGAGCAGAAAACTTACACTGCGCTCCCTTAGGAACGACTTTTGATATCTTCGGTAAACTTACGCTGCGTTCCTTAGAACGACTTCGGTGATACTTGTAATGTGATTTCTAGGTCTGCGTTTCCTTAGGAACGAGTTTTGTGCTTCAACAACTTTTTGGATTTCGTGAGTCTGTGGAGAAGATATATTTCGCTATGACAAGAACGAAGCTATTACAGGAAATTGAAAATATCAAGAGAACTAGGCTTTCAACAATTGTTCCTTATTAAAAAAGAAAATGACAACGAATGTAAAGACTGTTTCAAGGGTAGGATATCTCTCAATAGATATGCTTCGATCCTGGCACAGTACTGTTGACTGTGCGAGCTTCGGACTCCTCCCTGAAATCTCGCTGCTGATGGGTCTGTTGGCTCCCTTCTGGCTGCTGGCCTCGTGAATACACAGGCTGTAGTGGTGGCGGAGGTGGAAGCTATGGCCAAGATGCCTGTGGCTGGCTAGCCGAAGCAACAGAAGCTGCAGGATGGTTACCCACATACTCTGGTATGTAGCGTAAGTGATACGAAGCGGTGTGCATGACCTGCTTCGGCTGGTTCTGCTGAGCTGCAGCTTCTGCTATTTCCTTTTGTTTCTAAATGGTGACATGGCACATCCTTGTAGTATGGCCCTTGTCCTCACCACAGAATAAGCAATAAATTTTTCTAGGCTGATCCCCAAACCTTCCTCCGAAGCCCCTGGCGTCTCTGCCTCTTGGAGCTGTCGGCCGGAAAGAGCTTTGTTGCTGCCCCGAAGATTGTGAAGTATATTGTGACTTTTGCAGCTAACTTCCTCTGTCATCATTCTGAGTGGAGTGAATTGACCTGACATGCCTTGGGTGGATTCTTTCTCCAAAGCCCCTGGTCATCTCAGAGAACCTGTAGGCTTCCTCCCTTCTTTGGTGAAAGTCATTGTCAGCCCGGATGTATTCATCCATCTTTTGGAGCAACTTCTCCAGGGTCTGAGGGGGCTTCCTGGCGAAGTATTGGGCCGTAGGTCCTGGCCGAAGCCCTTTGATCATGGCCTCAATGACGATTTCATTGGGCACATTTGGCGCTTGTGCCCTTAAGCGTAAGAACCTTCGGACATACGCCTGGAGGTATTCTTCGTGCTCTTGTGTGCACTGGAACAAAGCTTGAGCAGTAACCGGCTTCGTCTGAAACCCTTGGAAACTGGTGATCAGCATGTCCTTCAGCTTCTGCCATGATGTGATTGTTCCTGGCCGAAGAGAGGAGTATCAGTGTAACACCCTGAATTTGGGGGTAGAATTTTTTCTTCTTTTCTCTCACCAAATTCGGGCGTTACTCTCTTTTCTCTTCCTGTTTCGCTCTTTCCTCCCAATTTCAAACCAGTACAGTGACAGGTGTCCGTGTCGTGTATAAACCAAAATCTAAGTGTCATGGGTGTTGCATCATGCCGAAGCACATTTCTTTGTCTGATGTTGCGTGTTCGTCTCGTTCCGTCTCGGTTTTCGGTTCGCGATTGGAGTTTGTTTGATGGTTATGCGTGCCGTGAGTTTCGATCCGCGAAGTGGCTCGGCCCTAACCTAGCCCAGCCTAGCCCAGCCCGGCCCGGCCCTGCGCGCCCCACCCCCCATGCGCCCCCTCCTATCCTCCCTCTCTCATTTGGATTTCCCGCGCAGCAACCTCCCTCTCCCTCTTCCACCTCTCTCTCCCCGTGGTGCCCTAGGGATTTGAGACGGCGATCACCGGATTTTGGACCCCGAGGTGAGCTCCCCTCCTCTTACCTTCTCCTCTCTCTCCCTCTCCCTCCTCTTCTCCCCCTGCGCGCGCCCTCTCTTTTCCTAGCACGCGCGCGCCCCGCCCTCCCCCTGCCCGCGGCGGCGGCCCATGCCCCGCCCCTCTGCTCGCGCGTGGCGGCGCCCCGCCCCCCCCCGCTCGCCCGGCGCGGCCCCCGGCGGCTCGGCCAACGGTGCAGCCCCCGGCGCGGCCCCTGGCGCGGCCCGGCGTGGCCCCAGCGCGGTCTCGGCCCCCTGCGCGCGGCGTTCCGCCCCTCGGCGTGGCTCGCGTGGCCTCGCGCTTCCCCATTCGCCACTAACGCGTTCCCGCGTGCGCAAACCCGCGTGCGGCGACTATTTCTTGATTTTTTAGTTAGTTTCAAACTCCGTTAGTTAGTGTGCTGTGTCGCGTGACGAATTTGTCTAATTTCAGATTCTATTAATGTGTTGCGTCGCGCGCTTCGTCGCGCGACGACTCAATTTAAATTTGTGTTTATTAATGTGCTGCGTCGCGCACTTCGTTGTGCGATGATTCTTTTAGTTTATATTCATTAAAGTGTTGTGTCGCGTGCTTCGTCGCGCGACGATCTATTTTAATTTCAGGTTGTTTGAGGTGCGATGTCGCGCGTCCAGACGCGCGACGTTCCACTTTAAACTCAGCCCTATTGACGTATGTCGTCGTGCGTTTCGTCGCGCGATGCTTAACGTCTCTTTATAATTAATGCAAAGTGTCTCGTTGTGTGCTCGGTCGCGCGACGAGTCGTTAATTTCTTAATTCGTTTTAGAGTGCTATGTCGCGCGTCTCGCCGCGCGACAATCCTTTTTATTTATCTTCATCTGCTTATAATGATTAGACATGAAACATGACTTTACTTTACGCTAAACATAGTGTCTACATTAATTCCCTTTTATTAAGCGAGTGGTTAATTTATAATCATGTAACGTGACCGTTTCTCGACTGTCTTTTTCTCTTTCTCTCTTAATCGTAATTGCGAGCCCGCGTGGAACGTCTGTTTACTTACTGCATTCTATTGTATGGTGTACTGTTCTTTTGTATTAAATATGTGGATGTATGTATGTTTGCGCTCGCATAGAGAACGATCCGGTCGGAGAACCCGAAGAACTCGCAGGAGAAGCCCCTGAGCAGCAGTCGGTTGGTGGAGGCAAGTGCCCCTTGACCTATCTCTGTCCTATACATTATTTAATTCACCTCCCGCATTACACATTTATGCCTAAGGATTTACTAGCTTTTGTTATCCATGTCCTTGTTTACCTATCTGGGTTGGATTATTATTGCTTAGTCTTATGCTATTGCCCAACTCTAATCAATGAACATGATGAGAATGATCAATGATACGCTGTTTTCCTCTCTTTTATTATGATGTTATACTTGTGGTCTTTAAGGGGGCTCGAGCGGTTTCTCGAGTGCCTCTCCATAAGGACCTGTTCTTTGGATGACCGCCCGGGAAAACAGTGCAACCATGAGGGTGGAATGGGGTGCCCTTAGCTGAATAATTGGAGGATCCGGGGTGTAGTTCGCTTCGCCGTCGTGCCGTCAATGGGGCTCGGTGTATACGGCTCGCTCTGCCAAGGTTGATATGTCCCTTGGGGAGGAGTGCGGTACATTTAGGAAACCTAACGGGCGGCTACAGCCCCGGGGAATCTTTGTAAAGGCTACGTAGTGAGACCCTGCCTACTCACCTTGGGAGTGTTCAAGGGTCCGTACAACCCGAGGCGAAAAGGGAATCACGACTCATGGGTAAAGTGCACAACCTCTGCAGAGTGTTATGAAACTGATATATCAGCCGTGCTCGCGATTATGAGCGGCCAAGGGAGCTCCAGTGATTAGTGGTACTTGATCAGAGATGTTTGGATTATAGGTGGCAATGAGATTGATGGTTCTTGGTTTTGACTCTGGTAATGGTAAGTAGTACTCTTTCCATTTGGAAAGGAGTACGTTAGGGTTAATAACGTGGGTTAAATCTAAAACTTGGCTTTCTCTACTAGTAATAATAATCTGACCAACTAAAAGCAACTGCTTGACTTACCCCCACATAAAGCTAGTCCACTACAGCCAAACAGGACACTTGCTGAGTATGTTGATGTGTACTCACCCTTGCTCTACACACCAAACCCCCCTAGGTTGTCTGCATTGCAACCACTGCTCAGGAGAAGATGAAGCCGTGGAAGGAGATTTCCAGGAGTTCCAAGACTACGACGAGTTCTAGGTGTGGGTTAGCGGCAACCCCCAGTCGGCTGCCTGTGAAGGCCGCGTTTATCTACGTTTCTCTTCCGCACTTTGATTTATTGTAAAGACTATGTGGATGTCTCAGACATATGATATAACCGACTATTATTTCCCCTTTTAATACTGTCACACCCGGGTTTCGGGGCACCAAGACCCGGGCGCGAACATAAACACCAGGTATGCTGGGACCAAGTCTCACACATATGATGTATAGTGGCACAGGATCGAATGTCACATCTTTACTATATAACAGGAATTCTATACAAAATAAATAATTACATTATAAGGAGACAACGGTCCAGCAACCCAAAGTTGACTGGGAGACGACGACCTAGACCTCTCACGAACACATCGCAGCATCCTCCATGCGCTTCATCCTGCGGTACCTGTTCTTGACCTGTGGGGTGTGTGAGACAGCAAGAGTGAGCTCACATACGTTCATCGCTCAACAAGTTGTGGGGAATAATGTGCATGAACTCGCCAAAGGTGGGAGCTCACGTGAAGTGTAAGGCTTACCAAAGAAGATGGTTAGAGCTGAGCATTGCTTTTAAAGTTGGTCAAAATTTTATTAGCAGTTACTAAGTATAAGTAAATACCAAACCCAATTAAGTAATAGAACAAAAGTAACCACATCACCTGCGATGCAATGCATATGACAAATTGAATTTAGTTCCATAAATTAATCATGTGAGTGTCCGAGCTGCTCATGACCGTGAGCACGGCTAGTATACTAGTTTTACACTCTGCAGAGGTTGTACCCTTTACCCACAAGTCGTGTATCCCATGTCGCCAGGGTTTGCAAGGCCCTTAGACACTACCGAGGTGAATGGCTAGGGATCCACTACGAGGCCTTTACAAAGTTCCACTAGCTTCCGAAAACCCGCTACAGTTTATAGGAAGTTCCAATGCAGGAATCCCTTGCAGGACCGCCATCGCAGCAAAATCCTCCCGAGGGCCTCCCTACACTGACCACTCCCCTACTGCCCTTGCCCCTTTCGGGTAAGGTAGTCTTCCACTAGCTTTCCTAATTAATCAGCCAAGGGGTCCCATTCCTCCCTTGTGGTAGCACTGTTTTCCCGGGTGGTCGCTCCATGTTCCAATTAACATAATGATCTTATCATGAACAATAAATAACAACTGATAATAAAGGTGTGATCATGAATACTGTATCTCCATACCCAAAACCACATATAGCACTAGCAAGTACTACCCAGAAAGTTCAGTGGTAAACAAGGTATAAAGATAGACAAACTAGGGTAACCTATTGGGTCCCATCAAAATTAACCTATGCAGATCATTATGATTAATTAGAACATGAGTGGGTAAAAAGAAGTGATCAAGGGCACAACTTGCCTGGGCCTTGAGATTCCAGGTACCAGGATGATCTTCAGATGACACGTGACCTCGCTCTAGTCGTAGCAATACAAACAAACATTGTATAGGCAAAATTAACATTACACCAAACATAAGTACAAACTGAATAATAATAATTTACGCGTTGCTACGAGATCGTAGGAACAAGAATCACTAAATTTGGAGTTATAGTTATTTAGTTATGAATTTCTGAAGTTATTAAGCACCCAGAACAGAGTAATTCAAATGAACAATTTTGCTTCAAGTTTCATGGCTAAACAAAGGTACTAGGTGATAAATAATATTAAAACAAAATTATTGCAACTAGAATGGGTCAAAAAGGAGCTAAAATGAATTAGTTATGAATTAATTAAGTTTCTGGATTTATTTTAACACTAAAAATCATTTTCTAAATCATTTTCTATGATTTTCCTATCCACTGGACTGCGCCTCAATTAAACAGAAGCGCAGGGGCTAAACCATAATTTTTACACAGACATAGGAATCCCAGAGTTGGACGGCGGGTTGAATCCGAGAAAACCCAGGGGTTCTTTAGCAAAGTGCACCCGCGAAGGGGTACGGGCCGATCTCGGCCGTCCGATCAAGTATCGAAGGCCAGGATTAGATCTGTATTAATCCGAACGGGTATGCAACTCGGACCGTCCGATCTAGCGCCAACGCTCTAGATCACATCATAACCCATAACCGACCACGACCACCGGATCACGGATCTATGGCCAGATGCACCCCCACACCAAAACGGTACGCGGGTTTTGATCTTGCCCGTCCGCGCAAAGATCAACGGCCATCGATCACATCCGGACGAAGCGGTAACCCGATTAATCTTAGCTGTTGGTTAGGGGATTAACGGCGGACGCGTCGTCTTCTTCCTTACAACCCCAAGCTACCGTTCTTTCTCTCTCCTTGCTCTCCTCGCTCGGCTTCGACACGGCGGCCACGACTTTCTTCCCCGCGGTGATGACACTAGGGCTCGGTTCTTAGTTTGTTGGGCGAGCAGGATCCAAGGGTCCCCTGCTGTCCCCCCCACTTCTCTCCTATTTCTTCCCACCGCTAATCCGCCATGGCCGAACGCCATGGACACGGCAGCGAGCAAATTCGAGCTCGCCATTCGAATACCATACGTCAACAAGAACATCACGGAGGTCAAATGGCTTACCGGTTATGGTGTGCAGCGCCGACGACCGTCGTCGAGCGATGACCCGCCGCCTGCGCAGAATCCGACAAAGGCTTCTCGTAGACGAGCACAAGGGGAGGAACGGCAGCGCCCAAGGTTTATATAGGGCCGCTGAGGGGAGCTGTTGAGCCAACGGCGCCGGCATTTGCGAGCACACGGTTGAGCACGGCCCGATCCCCAGGGAGTCCGCGCCCGAGAGAGCCGGCCGATTCCAACAACTCAATCAATTCCGTTGAGAATCCTACGGGGAGGAAGACCAGTCCGCCAAGAGGGCCCCACATGGCGGTGGCACGCATGCGTTGGCCAGCTTTCTTCCTGGGTCACGCCGCGAGCGAGAGCGAGGATTGCGGGCGCCGTTCGACCGAGTCAAGCGCAATTTCTGCGCGCTTCCGTGCGAGTCCGTAGCGCGGCTGGGGAAGAAGACCCGTGGTCCGTGGGTCCCACAAGCAGTCAGCGTAGCATGCACGTGAGCGCGATGTCCAAGCGCGCGATCAGGAGGCCGGCGGCTAGGGTTTGGGCAGCCGTGCGTGGCACAGCGACAACACCAGTTGGGCCGCGCGGAACAAGTGAATGGGCCGCGTGAGACGAGTTGGGCCGGGGACAGGGGAAAATCGGCCTAAGACGAGTGATTCTCCTTTTCTTTTTCCTATTTTCTTATTTCATTTCCCTATTTCACTTTATTTCAAGTTTAAATTTTTCATTTTCAAACAAATTAAATTCTGAGTTTTAACAAACAAAATAATCCCAGAATGATGTGATGATATTTTATTATTTGAATAATGTCGATGCCTAATTTATGAGAGAGAGTAAAGAAAAATTCACTCATCCGAAATTAGAAACCTTTATGTTTATTAAAAGATTTTCAATTTTGACTTTTAGTTTGAGACTCAAATCTATCTTTGTTATATATATATAAATATATATATAATATTGCCATTTACTTATTTCAAATAAATATTTACTAAGCTAATAAAATCTTTATTCATTTGCATTATGTGGTTTCAAGTTGAATCCTAGTTCCAAACTTTAATTCCAATATTTTGGACAAACTTTTATGAAATTCCAAACTTAGGATTTTGGGATGTTACAAATACTATTTGAGCACTATGTGATGATGTCCATGTTATGTAACTGCTGTGTACGTGAATTGCTGATCCTGGCACGTACATGGTTTGCATTCGGTTTGCCTTCTAAAACAGGGTGTGACAATCAGGTTTGCGCAACATTCTTGACTGCCATGACGAAAGATTTCGCCATGACTGCGGTATTGCCCCCATGTGAAGATATGGTTGCTTCGTAGCTCATCAAAAACTGCTTCGGATCTGAATGCCCATCATACATGGGGAGCTGGGGTGGTTTGTATGATGGAGGCCATGGGATAGCCTGCAATTCTGCTGACAGAGGATAAGCATTATCAAAAGCAAAATTTCCATGATGGAAATCATCATACCATCCATCCTCGTTGAAGAAGCCTTCTTGATGAAGCTCCCTATGTTGGGGCCTTCGTTCTTGTTCGTCCTGAGCAAGATGGCGTACTTCTTTAGTGGCTTCGTCGATCTGCCTTTGAAGATCAGCTAGTCGGGCCATATTCTCCTTCTTCCTTTGTACTTGCTGATGAAGTATCTCTATGTTTCTGATTTCTTGGTCCAACTCCTCCTCCTGGAGTGTTGGACTAGTGACCTTCCTCTTCTGGCTTCGGGCCTCTTGAAGAGAAAGGGTTTCCTGGTTTGGGTCCAGTGGCTGCAGAGCAGTAACCCCTATCGCTGAAGCTTTCTTCGGTGGCATGGCGAAGGTCAGTGCTTGCCGAAGGTGGTCGAAAAGGATTCACCGGAGGTGGGCGCCAATGTTGGTGACTTGTTCTCAAATGTTTCGACTTGATAAACAGCAAAGGTATGAGCGTGATGCAAAAACAAATGCCTAGTCCACGTGAACAGTATAGGGGTACTGTTCATCTATTTTTAGGCATGGGACACAGCCCACGCGAAATTATATTCATGCCCTTTACATTTGCTAATGACTATAAGGTAACTCATCGGGGTCTAAATAGCATTTCCCCTTTAAGTCGGTTCCCTTTCCTGCTGTTATGCCGAAGCTCCCTTGCGCGTAGCTTCGGCGCTGCGTCAATCTTTGTATTGTTCGTGCTTCCCCCACTGTGGTTCTGATTCGAATCCGAAGGTACCTGCTCATGTATTACAACTCCGGAAATAATGTAAAACCATGATTTTGAAGACCTTCGGAAGACGAAGGCCCCCAACAGCTGCATGACAGACGCGGGGACGACAGAGTAGAGAAGCGGTAACACATAGAGTTGAGAATGAGAAGACGAGTATGTTGATTGTTGTATGCCTTCCATCTGAAGGACATCTCCCCTTTATAGAAGAGTCATCGCAATTGTTCCAGATTCGATCTACTAAATTCCAGTAACCGCCCTCTCAAATCTCTCTAAGTACAATCGCATGGAATTCCGCAGTGCGCGCCTAATTACTCTCGGTTGACATGGTAGTCTAGGTGTGGTACTTGATAACCAAATAAATAAAAGACAAAAAATAAACTGCTATTTAGAACACATCACGACGCAATCATTCATCATCGCAAGTCACAAGCCACCTGTTAATTTCGCGAAAAAAACCCGAAATGCGAGTGAGCACATGTGTCAGTTCATAGCAGTCTCCGTAGCCCTTTGTTTGTCACATGTGAAGAGTAGTGCACACCCTCACATTTAAATTGGTTATCTCTTACCTGGATAAGTAATGTAGGACTAAAGTCCCTGATGCTATCCCTACACGCCACCTTGGATTTCTTATATGAATTGGACCACCCACAAGTGGGCTAAAGAGGCCAAATTCCAATAAGTATTACGTAATGCATTTAAAGTTGCTCTAAACTAAACTATTATAAGATTCACATTTAATGTTGCTCTAAGTTAAACTATTTTAAGACTCACCAAGTTTATAGAAAATAAGTATATTGAATGGAATTGTGAAATATATTTCTGTAATGCTAATACTCGTGTATATAAATTTGGTAAAATTTAGGATAATTTGATATAAAATAAACTAATTAGGTATGCAAGTACTATAGAAAATAGAAGTTTATTGTGTGTGACCTTATAACCCTACATAATTTCTCAAAAAGCTTCATATAGTTAGCCAGGATTATTTGATCGGCAGCTTTATGAAATTTTCTAGAGTCTATGTTAAAGATATTCTCTAAATCATCATTTAAAGAGAGTTATTATATTTTTTATCAAAAAATATCACTATGAATTATAACACTGCTAGATTACTGGATTTGCACTCAATATCTTAAGGTTCCATCGAGCTTCTATACCGGTTAAGCTATATAATAGTTGTCACTATACAACTGATACTATTTTTTCAACTACAAAATTTTTAAATATTGTATTATATATTTAATATTATAGATGTTCTTGAATAAAGAAGTCATTAACTGAAAAGTTGTAGTTGCCGAAGAGAGTTTTTTAGACGCTTGAAAGTTAAATGGAGCTACTGATATCAAGACAAAAAGTAAAGGCAAACTGGCATCGCGGGTCAAGGCGAAACCTCTCAAGTGACTCATGACTCATCCGGGTACCATGATGACTTGGATGATTTGTATACAACCTCAGTCCCCTGCATATACACTGCGCAGGGGAATTAGTATATGCATTATATCTTCGAAGTCCAAAATTCAAAGATTAAGTATGGACAATGAGAGAACGACAATTACTAACATAATTACGAAACCACTGCACGAAGTTTGGTCCACCTTTCAACCCATCACGTCGAAGATTTTCTAATTGGATGGCCGTAGGTTTACTAGTAGATTTCCAACATTCTTCATCAAACATGCTGGACATATTAGAAACATGGAGATTACACACTATAGAAATTATGAGATGAGAAAATGGAAGTAACTATGAGGAAAACTTACTCGAACGCCTCCTGTGTGCTGTCAATATTGCTATACATATATAGCATTAGCGTGTTCAAATCTGATCCTTCAATGTGACGTACACTCCCTTTTCCAACTGCTTTACCCGGATTCGCAAAAATTTGAAGGGTGCTTTGGGGCGATTCATTTTCGACATGAAGTCGCACTGAAGGAGAAAACACATTGTTGGCTCGAGCGAAATACCTGGTTGAGAATTGAGATATCTCCTTAAGGGCAAAAGCCTCCGCAATACACCCTTCGACTCTAGCCTTGTTGCGAACAGACGCCCTGAGCTTTTTCAACGCCCTTTCTATAGGATACATCCACCTGAATTGCACTGGTCTGCCTACCAAAGCTTCCCAAGGCAAATGCACAATTAGATGTTGCATCACATTGAAGAATCCTGGCGGGAAAACCTTTTCAAATTTACAAATAAGAATTGGAATTTCTTTCTCAAATTTCTGCATCAACCTCTTCGATACCGTCTTTGCGCATACTTCCCTATAGAAGTAACTCAACTCTGCAAATATGCTCCAAAGCTCATCCTTAAAATAGCCTCGAAACATCACGGGCATCAGCCTCTCCATAATAATATGGTAGTCATGGCTTTTCAAACCGATCAATTTACCGGTCTTCAGATTGACTGCCCGTTTCAGATTTGCCGCATATCGATCTGGAAATTTCAGATTCTTCAACCACTTAAATATTTCTTTCCTTTCATCTGGCTTGAGGCAGTAATCAGCTCGCGGCCTACTCTCATGCCCTTTATCGCTTACTTTCAACTCGAGCATCGGTCTCTTACAAATTTCAGCCATGTCTTTTCTTGCCTTCATATTATCTTTCGTTTTATCAGTCACATCGAAACATGTGCTTATGATGCTTTCAGCAACATTACGCTCTTGGTGCATCAAGTCTATGTTGTGCGGCATGATCAAGGCTTTTGCATACGGAAGCTCCCATATTGATGAAATATGGGTCCAGTTGTGGTCCTCCCCGTAGCCTTGAAACCTATCATTTTCTCCTTGCTTCAGACAAGCATGCCATGCCATTATCTGCGGTGCAGTTTGCCTCTTTGGTGGCCCATTTCTGATTTTGGCTCCACTTCTGAATGCAGTAAGCGAATTCCTAAAATCATGCTTGAATGGAGTCCAACGTCGATGAGCATCAAAGAATGACACTTTCCCACCATGCTTCAATCTGAATGCATCCGTATCATTCATACATATGGGACAGCACAACCGACCATGAACACACCATCCAGACCAATCTCCATACGCCAGCAGATCATGCACTGACCACAAATAAGCAGCGCGCATGGTAAACTCCTTTTCAGTATGGCTGTCATAAGCCTTCACACCTCTCCACAATTGTTTCAGCTCTTCAAGTAAAGGGCGAACAAACATATTCAGCTTTGGCCCTGGATGCTCGGGGCCTGGGATGACTAGTGCAAGGAACATGAACTCTTCTTTATTGACCAACTCAGGAGGAAGATTATATGGCACAATGAAGACAGGCCAACACGAGTAAGGGCTTGCACTGGTATTGAAAGGTGTGAATCCGTCCGTCGATAGACCAAGCCGTACACTCCTAGGGTCGTTTGCAAACTCGGGATCAAACTCGTCAATTGCCTTCCACGCATCACCGTCCGACGGATGGACCATTATGTCTGGATCAGTGACGAGACGTACACCATTCTTTGGCCACGTCATATGCAGAGCTATTTCCTTGTTGAGGAACAACCTTGAAAGCCGAGGAATGATGGGCAACCGACGAAGTTGCTTAGCTGCGACCTTCGTAACTACCAATTCACCCTCATCATTTGTCACCTCGACATATCTAGAAGCTTCACAATGCTTACAACGGTCCAGCTTGTCATCCTCCTCAAAGAATAGCATGCAACTGTTGGGACACACGTCGATCTTCTCATATGTCATCCCAAGACCAGCCAACATCTTCTTTGCGAAGTACATATTCTTTGGCAACTTATGATTCTCCGGGAGAACCTCGCCCATCAGTTGGACGATGTCGTTTTAAGCACTGTTTGAAATGTTGTGCTTCGACTTTATCGCCATTAGTCTTGTGAGAGTCCCAAGAACTGACATCTGAGTGTGCTCGTGCAGTCTCTCTTCCCCCGCGGCGAGTAGCCTGAAGAATTCCTGAGCATCGCGTGGAAGCTGCCCCGGCTCCTCAGCGTTCATTTCAACCTCCCTACCAAGATCATGCAACATGTCGTCCATCCTATCATGATCGTCATCAAGTTCCACCTCCGCGTCAACGTGTTTAATAGACTCTCCATGCCGGTACCATACAAGGTAGTTCGGCATAAACCCACTTTTGCAAAGGTGTTTCTCCATTTCTTCCTTCTTCTGAGGCCACTTGTTCTCGCAGCGATTGCAAGGACACTTCACTAGACGACCAGTTGCATCTTTGAAAGCGTGCTCAAGAAAAGCCTTTGTTACACCCATCCATTCATTCGAATGTGCCCCATCCTTTCTCCACCCGTCATACATCACCCTCCGATCACCGTCCATTTCAAAGGCTAAACAAAAGTCAAAGAACATCAACGATCGTCCGTGGCTTAATTAGGTGAACTCCCTATTAGGTAAAGGCCCTAAACCCACCCAAGAGTGTAGGCTGATGCTTGTGATTTATGACGTGTAGCCTATGATTGTCGCGAAATTTCGGCAGCATAACCCCGCTGCTCTCCAAGCACACGCCTGAACATGGTGTTTTGGAGAACAACTGGGTTACACAACCGAAATTCCGCGTCAATAGTAAGGCACATGTCACAAATCACAAGCATCGACTTACACTCTCAGGCTGTCCAAAATACGTGGACAATTCCGGAACAGCGAACCTCACAAGCCAATGTGACGTTCGCCGTTCCCGAACGGGTGACACATACGGTTCGCTACGGTTAACGATTAAAACTGAACTCTAAACATTAAAAAATAACTCGACAAGTTAACTCAAATCTTAATCACAAGGCGACCATACCGGAGCGGACGTGGGAGGACGTCGACGGCGCGTGTCCGGAGCCTGGGCGGGTTCGAATTCGACGGAGCGGTGAGGAGCGGGTGCGGCAAGGGGCGGCGGACGGCGTGCCCGCGGCGAGGGGCGGTGGACGGCGGGCGTGTGGCGGTGAGGAGCGGGCACGGGCGTGCGGCACGTGGCGGTGAAGAGCGGGCACGGCGAGGGGCGGTGGACGGCGGCGTGTTCGCGGCGAGGGGCGGTGGACGGCGGCGTGTTCGCGGCGAGGGGCGGCGAACGGCGGGCGTGCCCGCGACGAGCCGGTGAGGAGCGGGTGCGGCGAGGGGCGGCGGACGGCGGGCTGCCCGCGGCGAGCCAGTGAGGAGCGGGCGCGGCGAGGGCGGCTGACGGCGGGCTGCCCGCGGCGAGGGGCGGTGAACGGGCGGGCGTGCTCCGCGGCGCGCGAGCCGGTGAGGAGCGGACGGCGGGCTGCCGCGGCGAGGGGCGGCGAACGGGCGGGCGTGTCCGAGGAGCGGGCGCGGCGAGGGCGGCAGACGGCGGGCTGCGGCGGCGACGGGCGGGGTGAGGAGCGGGCTGCGGTGAGCGGCGGTGAGCAAAACGGAATCGAATCGAGCGTGTCCGCGGGATTAGGGTCGTTGTATTTTCGTCGGCCTGATTTAGGCCGACGAAAATAGAAGTTATTTTCGTGGGCCGGCTGACGTAAATATAGCGGCCCACGAAAATAACTTCTATTTTCGTCGGCCGCAGGGGCCGACGAAAATAAGTGTCGAATTGTCGTCGGCCGGCCGACGTACATATTAGCGGCCTACGAAAATAACCTCTATTTTCGTCGGCCACGGAGGCCGACGAAAATAACTGCTGTATTTTCGTCGGCCGGCCCACGAAAATATTCCAGCCCACGAATATTTATGCGTTTCCTGTAGTGTGCCATTCCACGACCGCCATTTTACTGACCAGAAATTTTCGTGATATTTCCAAAATAGAAGCTTCACAATATTCCCTAAAAAAGGCTCCGCCTTTTCTGGAGATTTTCACTCTAGCATAACACTACCCTTTCCTTAGGATGTGGAAATTCATTGATGATGACTCAGCTCGACGACATCTTTATTTTCTCTTCTTTTTTGGAGATATCAGAAGAGCATACATGCATGTTCCAGCTGTAAAAGAAAGGTCCACGTCCTAAGCTTTAGTCATCTTCAGCACAAGGATAAGGTTATCCAAAAATAAATAGTAATGACCAGTTATTATTAATTATCCAATTTGATGAGTGGCTTAGAGTGCTCTTTCCAATAATACTCTAGGCTATTAATATAACCAGTTGTTATTATTATGATTCAGCGTCAGCAATACACTACTAGGTTCCTAGTCTCGATCTGATGGGGTGCCGACTGCCTAGAGTTCCCGCCAACCTCTGCCGCATGCATGTCGATTAGGTTGGCCACGCCACACGCAACTGAAACAGATTCTGGATGGTCGTATCGTCTCGTCCGGTATCACTGCATGCATTGATTTTATCTGAAAATTTATATGTTTGCCTTTATATCCGGAATATGAGTTGTATGAGTGGATACAAAACAAATTATTTTAAGGCTCTTTGGCTGCATCCACTCCACTGATACGGTAAAATTACTCGTTTACGATGAGCCTGAATCGGACAAGCGGGCAAGCATGGGCAAGCGTTGGTGCGGTCGTCCAGCTAACCAATCAGCCGGATTATGCACGTGGCATGATCCTGCGGCAGGACGGGCAGGAAGCCGCGCGCCGACCTTATCGGCACGGGACGGGCAGGAAGCAGCTCAGGTGCCGCCGTGTCGCCGGTTGCCATAGGTGCCGCCGTGTCGCCGGTTTGCCATGGCCGACCTCTCTCATCCTTCTAGCTAGCAGTCTAGCTGGCGATGGAGGTCGTCACTAAAGCAAGTGCACATGCTTCCATTGTTGGTGGTCGACGGTTGTCTTTCATTGATTCTTTCGACTGCACGACGGCGGCTTACAAAAGCATGCATGAAATGAAGCTGCTTGGACCTTTCGAACGATCGCCGTAGTGGATTGCCTCGTCACCATGTACGTGAGTGCGTGCCGGTGGGTCCGGGTGGCGTCTTCGATCGACGCGTGTCGGGAATGCTCCCAGCATCCGAGCTTATAAAGCTGCGGCATGGGAGGCTTCGTTTTGCACAGTATCTTCAGAAGCTACAGCTGCAGCACACATATTCACAGATACCTACGTACTCCAGCTCCAAGCAGACAGAGCATCTAGCTAGCTAGTTGGTTAGTGGCAAAGAGCGTCTGTGACCTGTGAGAACCGACCGAGTGAACGATCATGGCGGCGGCGTCTCTGCTAGGCCCGTACACCGGGGGCAGCGGCTTGGGCGGGAGGCTCGTCCACGCCAAGAGCGGCGGCCGCCGGCCAGCTGCGGCGGTGAAGCGCCTGCTGTCGAGGTTGAGGCGCTCTTGGAGAAGACGCGCGGCGCGGCCGAGGCGAACCGCGGTGAGGTTCGGGTATGACCTGCATAGCTACTACCAGAACTTCGACGACGGCACTGCCTCCTGCGCCCACCACCGCTTGTAGCTGTAGCTCGTGCAGCAGTTCTTATGTTTGCTACAATACTAATTGCCGGTGACTATTACTAGCTCTAGCTGTTGCAGCCATAGACTCACTGTACAGGATGATGCTTTATTGTGGAGCTATATATTTGAAGCTTGGAATAGAAATGTGTTTCTGTACATTATTATTATAAACTGATTCCGAGGGCTTCCGTCCTGTCTCTAGCCTCCATTCTCTCCACTCGCTCCCCACGCCTCTCTCTCGCCCTCTTCCTCGTCGAGATCTTGCCCCACCCCCCGCATGAGTCTTGTGTCACTGTAGCACGCCTCTTTGCCGGTATCGGAGAAGTTGCCGTCGTCGTAGCAGTCCTTGGGAGAAGAAACTGACGCCTGCACCGGCCCTGATCCACGTTCTTCTTCTCTGTCCAGCCGGCGGTTGTGGCGCCCTTGGCTCCTCTCTTCTTCCCCGTCCAGCCAGTGGTAGCGCCCCCCTTCGCGTCTCAATGCATGCGCAGGGATGGCTCGGTCCGTGCTCCACCGTGTTGCGTCGGCGGCGCCGCCAGATCCCCTCGCTGTGGCCAACATGATGTGGTCCGTGCTCGTGTTTGTCCCGGTAGCGGGAGGTGGAGTTCAATCCTGCATTGGGGGCCAGCCCCGTCCCCCTCCCTCGGCGCCCAGATCCCACACCCTACCTTGGCCTTCAGAGAGCTCACGGAGTTGGCGCATGAAGCGCCCGTGCTCCCCACTGATGGCTTCCCAGACGACTTTGACTGGAGGGACCACACCGTTGTCGGGCCCATCAAGAACTAGGTCGTTTTCTACCGGATCTGCTGACCATGGATCCAAAGATCGGAGTCGTTCCTTTCACATCGATCTATTTGCTCTTTCCTCCTGAAATTCTTTTCTAGGGCTGTTGTTTAGGGTTCTTGTGGATCCTGCTGGTCGTTCAACGCGTTGGGAGTGCTGGAGGGTGCGCACTACCTCAGAACTGGCAAGTTGGAGGTGCTTTCGGAGCAGGAGTTCGTCAACTGCGACCACGAGGTGAAGTGTCCTTTCCTTTCCCTCCCTCCCTCATGTGTGTAGCTTTTCGTGTGTTGATTCAAGATTTGCATCTCAAGTAGGGTCAGTGCATAAAACGTTTGTGTTGGCTTATAGTTGCTTAGCAGTAGTTGGGAATTAGCTGATCGAGCTTGACTTTGGAAGCTATGTGATCTGCTGTGCTGACGGATTCTATTTTAACTTGCTTTGTTCACTTCAGGGTTACAAAAATGATTTAGTAGCCTAAGAAATTATCTGATTTAGACATGTATTCACATGATTTCCCCAGGAATGTTGAACGGGTCCTCCATGCTACCGTCAACAGCACAGACGGCAGCGAGGCCGGGCAGCAGGATCTGCGCCAGCATGTGCATCACCTCTGAGTCACAGTACGCACACTAGATCAGCGATACGTGAAGGTATGCCAATTTGTTAAGAAAATTCAACCACTTATCCTTTTGACGAGCTAACCTTTGGATCATATATGGAATGTATTGCTGGTGCTTCTGAGATTCTTGATTTATGTCATGCGATCTGACCCAAAATCTGTTTGGTCCAGCCTCCGCTACTTCGGTCTACAGGTCCTCAAAGGGAATTTGTTTGTAAGATTCAGGTGTGGTCGTTTTTCTCATTTATTTGATGTTGATCTGCATAGGCTGCGTCGAGGCCACTAGCGCGATGATCTGCTCTGCAACTGGATGCTCGCCGACCCATTGTTCCTCTTCAAAGTTGGTACCGAGGTTGGTGCGGTTGGTCAGTTATTTTTTCAAGTGTTCATACGATAGCAGTTCTGCTATTACTAATAACTATGTTCTAGAGTAGGCAGATGCAGTGATGCATTACCCTGAAACCAAACTTGCATTCTTATTCGGTTGTTTTAGATGAGTGCCACAACCATCTCATTAATCTTGAGAAACTTAGTTGAGCTCTTTGACAAAGGTCTATCATGACTTTTGCATCCGAACTGGAGCTCAACCACTTATCCTTTTGACGAGCTAACCTTTGGACCATAGATGGAATGTGTTGCTGGTGCTTCTGAGATTCTTGATTTATGTCATGCGATCTGACCCAAAATCTGTTTGGTCCAGCAGCTCCTTGCTTGGAGGTCGATAATATACGCATGCCACGAACTGTGGTGTGGACTCGTTGATTATATTTTTAGTTGGGTGATGAGCACAATCAGTATGAGTCAGTTGGTTTAGATGAGTGCCCTGACCATCTCATTAATCTTGAGAAACTTAGTTGAGCTCTTTGACAAAATTGCAATTTTGTTTGAGCAAATCTCAGTACTTATATAGTCATGTTTCAATTATTTTGCTTCTTTTATTGTCTAATAGTGTGCCATAGTAACTGCATCTAATAATTTCTTCTGCAACAAATGATTTATTTACACTTTTGTGCCATGCCTGCATATTTTTAAACAGTATAAACTGGGATAATCTTTAAGCACAACCACCTTTACCTTCAATTCATTAATGGTGTGTTCTCTTTCATCTGATCTCCTGATGAGTGTACATCTTCATCTGATCTCCCGATGCTGCTACATTAGTTTCTGCTGTGGATATGAATATCTGGTGTCTCTAATTGGGAGCTGTTGGATATCATCCAATAATCTTGCACAGCGAGATCGAAGCTATTTAGTAAGTTGTCTATTTTTTTTCTTATTTCTCTATGTTCTTTCGTACTACTCTTAACTGTGGTGTGGGCTCATTGATTATATTCTTAGTTGGATGATGAGCAGAATTAGTTTGAGTCAATTGGTTTAGATGAGTGTCATGACCATCTCATTAATCTTGAGAAACTTAGTTGGGCTCTTTGACAAAATCTTGATTGCATACTTTTGTTCTTTTTCAGTTGTTTATTACTTACTAAAATCTTTCATTTGTAGGCAAACTGAAACTGTCGTTGCAACAATTCTTCTTGTGATCATTGCTCCTTTCCCATTCATCGATCTGAGGTATGGAATATTTCAACATGGGCCCTGATGCATAGTTATCCTATTCATGCTGCTCATTTTTCATGAACTAAAAAAATCACTATTTGTTTTGCTCATGTGTACTGAATAACAATAGCCTGCTAGATATTTTAAGACATACAAAATTAGAATGTGCAGCAGTAACATTCAACTATCAATGAAGCAAAAGTGCAATACTCACTCCCTGGCCTCATCAAGATGTTCACTGACTTCACATAAAAGTAGTGCAACAGACCCACTCCCTGGCCCTCATATCTCGCTCGAATAATATTTGATACATTGCACCTAGCACCACCTACCTATATGATAGTCTCTTTTGGCTATAAAAGAACTAGATCAAGAGCACACCACACCTTACTGCTGTTTGTGTGAGTTTAATGCAGAAACTTGCTCTTATGACCTCAGTATAGTGCCTAACTCAGTTTAGTTGTTTAGATGTATTACCCTGCATTTCCATGTCCTGCATAAAAACAGAAGCATCATGATAAAGTCCAAAGAGTGCAGTAGTACACAATATGAAGAAAAAAACAGAAACATCATTAGCGTTTTACAGTGTGCTTAATTCAAAGACAAAGTATGACGGGACAACTTGATCCCACTATAACTCAAATGCCATAGAAAAAATTGCAGGCTTTGTCTTCGTGACCTATATATGTTGGAGCCTAATAGTTTTGGCTTTGCTAAATATATTCTATATTATCTTAGTACTTGTTGTATGGAAAAATTCCATTTTTTGTGTGATGTTCTCATGGGATAACTTTGCAGATTATGCATTTGCATAGGTAGTGGATAAACTTCAAAAAGTTATAGTACAATCAATGTTGACCAAGCCATTCTAAAAAAAGTGATTTTGAATATGCTAAGTTATTCCATGTTTTTTAGTATATTGTACTATTCATGAAGGTGCTAGACTGACAAGGATTGATCTTACTTTCAGGTTCCATAAAAAAATATTGGTGTTGTTTTAGCAAGTCAACTAGGAAAAGAATAGGTAAATTAAATTACTTCCTTCCCTTCTATTGTGTGAGTGATTTCATCAATTGGATGCCTTGCTATTTAACCTTTTGCCCAAACTGTGGATTTATATAACATACAATGCTATTTTCAGTTTTAGATTGATAGAATTGACTTTCAAGAAACACCTCTTTAACACATTTTACTTCCTGAAAATACCTATCGTGGATTTTAGATAAATTTCTTGATTGTTTTTGTTTTGACACATACAAATGGTAGGTTAGTAAGGTATTTAGAACTGTAGGCTTAAGTTTATCTGTAGGGTTAAGTTGTAGTAAATAGGTGACAAATAGATATTTTTATGTTTATCTGACCTTCTGATGCTCTTTGGATTATATATTCATTCATCCATTACATGTTAAGTGTGCGTCAAATATTTGGTTAGTTGGTCTCAAGATGCATCACAACAATGGAGTTGTGGGGTATTCCCGTGCGTTGCTACGGAATCAATATGATAAAATACATTGACATGTAAAAACACTAATTTCCATTGCCCACCTTGCTACTTCCCTCTTCTCTCCCTCGCTCCCTCCGTCTTCCTTGCCACTCCCTCTCCACCGGCGCTACAGAGCTCTCTCCCACCCAGTCACCCTTTACCTATCTAGATCTCCTGACTGGTTGCCTCGACTGAACCTCCCTTAGAGCAGAGGTCATTCACTCCCTTCTCTAGATGAAATTTTCCTTCTCTCGTGCGAACTGAGAATGCTTCTAGGATCATATATCTCATCCAACAACAAACGGTTGACAAGGTCTTAGATGTAAACTACAACCTGCAGATCACATGTAAACTGCAAGCTGTCAAGTTGGGACCATATTTAACTACAGTTTTTTGATATAAACTGTAACCTGTAGATTACTTGTCCAGGAAACTGAAAACTAAAAACATGTCAGGTTTCAGAAGTTTTCCTGTAAACTGAAAACTTCATAGAAACTGCTTTATACAATATTGATATCGAGTTGCTTGATAGGCAATGTGATGTTCTAGGTAGTTCGTAGTAGTTAGTTGTTGTATGGTTCATAGCTGTATGCCCTAGGTGCTAGATGTTGTAAGGTTAAATGTGTTGCCATTATCTATGTATGAACATGATTTGTTTCTATGAACATGGTCAGTTTCTATGATAAACATGGCAGCATATTTAACCACGAACCACCAATATTTAAACACATTAGAGGCATGACTGCAATAATCAAGAAAAGTGATATTTCAATAAAATATAAGGAAAGTAACAAGTTCTTTATTAAACCAAAAAAGTGATAGAAACAAATGACTTGTAACCATTGTTTCATAACTTGCATAAATTAATTGTTCTGTATGGGGTTGCTGACCGCCTGACCATCGCACCTTGATATTAGGATGCCATTCGTAAATGGTAATGATTGCTACCATGCTTATGACAAAAATATGAATACCTTTATGATGGTGTACTTTAAAGAATGTGCCCATGTTATCCCGGATTTTCTCTTGTTTAACATAGATTTGATTCTAAGTTGTAGAAAGTATGTATAACATCTAGATAGTGTTTCCTGTAGAAAATTTCCCCTGCACTGATTTTCCCGCGTAGAAAATTTCCATTACATTGATTTTACTTTTCACTTTTTAGTCTTCTGGTTTATAACATACATTTTTCAGTAACTATCTCTTCTTGCAGCACTGGTTGCACTGTACCTTTACCCTTTCTTGAACACTGTCTTCAAAACAAGAGAGTATGAGTTCTTGAGGCTTACCAGCCTGGGTGTGATTGGTGCTCTTGTGAAGGTAAGAAATTTAAGACAACTAAGAAGGGCTATGGATTTCTATTGGAGTGTCGGGAGGTGTGTAGGTTATCAATTTGGAATTTTGGATACATATTCCAATCTTGCTGATTAAATAATCTAATTGAGATTTTAAATCCTATGCATCCCTATGTAAACATCAATAGCTGTTTGAAGATGTGACAGTGATGTATTTTGCTGAAGGCTTGAAATTCATTTGTTTTTCTTTTATAGCAGATATATTTTTAAAAATAAAGCTCAACCTTTTCCTGGGAATATATGCAGTTCGATGATCATGAAGTCAGTTGCGTTTCTGTTGAGTTCTGAAATGATTCCTTTGTGTCTGCGTGCTATTAATATGAGCAATGAGCTTTCGAAATTGTATTTACCAACCTACCCGACCATTACTGAAAACACAATTAATCTTTTATGTTTGCGCTATGCTGACTACTCAATTAGTGTGCTCCTTTCTTGTTCTATTCTTCATATATCGTGATTGCTATTTGAGATATCAAGCTATTTCAGTGATCAGAACTGTAGATGATCAAGTGGTGAGCTATTAACTTGCTCCAGTGTCATGATTGGAGTTAGTTATTCTCCTATGATTCCTAAGTTTTAAGCCTCTGATGATCCCATCTTTATCCTTGTGCATCATATTCTGAGCAGCAATATACTAAACAATGAGTGCCATTGTTTCTCTTTGAAAATCTAGACTTTAGTTTGCTATATTTCTTACTGAGATACTTAGCTAGGTTTTTTTGCATGTTTCCATGGTGAGATGAAGAATATAAAACTGCAACAATATGATGGGATTATTCTCCTGTGATTCCCTCATTTTAAGTCTCTGATGACACTTCTAAAACTTTCCTGGATTTTGTTTGCATCATCCATTTCTCTCGTGACTTTGCCTTCGTAGTGACTTTGTGTCACGGTACAAAAATCGATTGTTTGTTCATATTTGGTTAAAGCTTTGTTTTTCAATTGTTGTGTTGCAGTCTTACATGGTTGTTCCCCAGGGCATGACAATATTGAATCATGAGATGGATGATGATCACATAGAGTGCCTAAGCCACCACCTCAAGAAAGTAGTGTTGAAAGGTTACAAGGGGAAAAAACATCAGACACAACTTGACATTTTTCTTGTTAGTTATGTAGGGTTCTACATGTTTTTAACTGATTCTCCGTGCCCGATGATTGTAGGTGTGGTGCTCCAACTGATTCTCCTGCGTCGTGCCCATGGTGCAGCCTGGCAGAGGCGGTGGCGACGGGGAGCAACCACTGTCGAGGATCGCCATGGAGAGGGTCGTCGATGATGCAGCACATCAAGGTCCCATCCCTCTCCCTATCTCATGGTCATGCTTCTACTCGACCCCTCCATGCCCCAACGATCCCTCTCTGCCCCTTCGCCCAAGCGGCCAGCTGTGGCTCCTCACCGAATGCCAACAGCCCCCAATAGCTGTATTTTCATCCCAATCTTGTAGCCCAGCAGTAGCAAAAAAATGACTCAAGCTCCCTTGTTCTTTTAGGATCAACAGCAACAACAGACTAACACTTGTAGTTACGTGACTCCACTAATAGTGATTTACATCAGCTAGAGGGTTAATGTAGCACTTTTCATTGGATCAAGGGTCAAGCAGTAATATGATGTCCTGTTTTGATTTGTACAATGTAATTTAGTTTTAATCGTCGCTTACCATTACAATGTAGCTTGAATAGCAGGCTTGGATATTTGAATGTCATTGCCTAATGTGTTAGTTTGCCTTTGTCGTTCTTGTGCTGTTGTGCAAGCTGGAGCTTTGGCCAGTAGATGGCAGGGCAGTAGCTATGGCAATATGCTTTATTTAATTATTCTTTGCAATATTATTTGCTTGATCAAAATAATTTTTTTAGATGGTGAGAAAACGTAATCGACCTTTGCCTCCATAGAGGCTATAGCCACTTATCACAACTGTTGTGAAATTATTTTGCATTACATAGCCTCCGACCGTGGCTATGAGGATGAGATTCAACTTTTGGATATACCAAAATCGTACAGAATTCGATATGATAAAATATGTAAAGATCCCAACACATGTTTCCTCCTTCTACCATAGATTATTCAATGATAAGTGCATGTCTCAATTTTCTGTGATCTCAGGTGTCTGTCCTGATCTCTATAGTTGTAGAAGCTGAAAGAAACGTGAAGGAAATCTTAAGCAAGTGAGGTAAATTCTGCAGCTAAATTTTTTCCTTTTTAGTGCCTATACAAAACCATTTACCTTTATAGAATGAAGTTACCAATGTGGTAATGATTCATAAAGAAAAAGTAGTTCTGCTAACCCGACGTTCAAGGAGTTTCCACTTCATTCTGTTAATAATGTATACATAGAAGAAATTTAGACAATGATAGCTCCCTCACCCTTCTACTACCAGCAACAATTTCAATGGCATTATGAAAAATGGTAGATGTCTTTGCTTTATGAACATCAGTTACCTCTTGCAAAGGTATTATTTCCTGGATTATAGGAACAATGTCCGGGCACTTCTCAAAGTGCAACTAAACAAGCTAGAACAACTATATGGTGATCCTATGGTTGGATCATTTATTACCTTTGTATCATATCCAAATATGTTAAAGTAGAAGTTGTCTTTTCATTTATGTTAGATTCATTGTTGTCTTCCAGCTCTTTATCCTTTAAGGTATTTCTTTTCTATTTGATATATCTAACCTTTTTAGGCTAGAAATATTTTTTTCTCTATTCCGAAGACACCTGCAAACTTGTAACAAATGGATTAATCGCTTATTTTCTTATTTCTTAGGGCATGATAAAAACAGTCTTACCTATTTAACCTGCTTCACAACTAAGATCATCCTACATAATAGATTTAGACAACAAAAACTTACTGAAATGCCCTTTTAGGCATGCCCCATTTGTGCTAAAGGGTTAGAATGGACTTGATAAGACATTTGACTATGTAACATGGAAGTTATTTCAAGAAATCCTTTTTTAATTATGCTGTTGTTGCTGATCATTTGCATTTATTTAAAGCGCAGAACAACTCCTATAGAGTAAGATACCCCTTCTATTTCTTCATGAACTACACAAAAGTATTTTTGAATTTATTATTGCTAACTTGTTGATCTTCTCAGTGTCTGTAGAACAACTCATTTTTATTGGTTTGCACATGGCAGCTCATAAGCACTACTACACTGGTTTGGGGCTAAAACATGAGGCTAACAAGATTTTTGTTTGCAATTTTACTGACCTACTAAATTTGTTATAGTTGATATTAGTACACTGAACACCCAACCAGGTAGCTAAATGTAACATCTGAATTTCCTAATTCCTGCCACATGTAGTATACTTAACAATTTACCTTGCTTACTGCTAGAAGTAACATGTCTGTTCACTAACAGTAGCATTTTGTTTCTTCAGTTAGCTTTAGTCTTTTAGTTTCAGGTGAAGGCGGTATATGTGAACCATATCATGTTCTACTCTATTGTTCGATTCCACGCTATCTTTATAGTGACTAAATAACACAAGCGGGTTATTGGTTAGACACTTACTATTGGCTGTTTACTTTCTCTATCACGAGATTAAGCTTTTGCATTCTTAATGGCTTTTATTGGAACTTCGTCAGAACTTAGCTTGTGAATAAATGCAGTATCTAAAATTCTAAACTATATTTCGAAAGTGCTAATATTTACTACATAACATCATTCTTTTTTTACATATACTTAGCTTCGAGTCGTGTAGTATTGAAAATTCTAAAGTATATAATTCTGTTCTGTGGTTACTCTAAAACTTGACTTGTTAGCTTGTATTAACCGTTTGGTTGTATTGCAATTTAATTCATACGTTCTTGTAGATGTCTATTCATAGCCATTCATAAGTCATCTGGTTTGGTTGTGCACAGGCAACCTTCGACTGCCCGATGAAGACCTATGGCTTCCTCACGTCTGAATTCTAGAGCCATACCAAGTTCTCCATGACTCCGTTCCAGCAGTATATGGACTTGCTGGCGAAGTCTACCAAGGGTTTTGTGCTTGAGGCCCGAACTGAGACAGTAGTCTTGATTTGTCAATCTAAATGCACTTTCTTATAGTTAAGAACTGTGGGAGTCAACTTTGGGCCCTGTTTGCTGGCCGCCTTCAACGATTTGCCTTTCGGTAAGCAACATCCATTAGAGAATGGCCTTTCTTTGGTTTCTTCCCTTTCATGCAAGAGATTTTTCTATGCTTAGAACTGAATGCAGTGAGCAGTACGTGTATTTGTTTCGAAGCTTCTATTTCCTTCACTATGTAGGGGCTTCTACACCAAGTGTAGACACACCTATTTGTATTTTGGCCAATGGATCATATGTGAATTATGATATAGCATCGACATCATAGTTCAATTATCGTGATATATGTTTCCGTTGCAACACACGGGCACTCACCTAGTCAAACAAAAAATGGAGCGGCTCTGTTTTTTTGCACTCATACAACTCTCTAATCAAACAAAAAAATGGAGCGACTCTGTTTTTTTTTCAAATACAGAATAGAACGACTCCATTCTTAAATACTTGAATTGAACCACTCCATTCTATTTGACTCTCCAACCAAACACACCCTAAAACCATCTACAGATGTATGTAGATGCACTATTTATAAATGTAGTTTGAATGAGGAGTGAGACAGTAAGACTGTTAAAGATAGCCTAATGTCGTTGCCAACAAATCGTGCATTGCTCTATAGACAACACTAGTTACAAGTAAACAGTGTTGTTTGAAATAAGAGATCAAATGAGATACTAGTACAAAAAAGCTCTATAGAGGCAGTTCATAACTCATTTTCACTGACTTTTTCACCACTAGTGCTAGGGATCAGTAGAAAGTGAGCGGTTCTCTTTATTCAACTGAATGTGGAAATAAATTTCCACTAACGTTCTCTTATAACAACCGCTAGTGGAAATATTTTCCAGTGGCTCTTTTTAAACTTAGCCGCTAGTGGTTATTTTTCTGCTTTTTACAGATTTCCCACCAAACCCAATTATATATATATATATATATTCCAATAGTTAAAGGAAGCCCAGGCCGACCACCCCTGCAAACTGGTTCAACCAACGCGCCCAACCAGGCTGTCGGGTGCGCCACCTGCCCCACGTCTGTTAGCAAAAAAAGGAATGCATGCATGAGTCAAACACGATCCAATGCATGCGCATAAATTTAGGAAAGATATGTGCGGCAGTTTCTATTTTTAAATCCTTTATTTCCTCCATAAATTTAGGATCGCTGTAACAGTCATGCAGCTAGACGCGTAAGGACCATTTTATGATATATACTGAGACTAAATATGCTATACTGTGTAAATAATTATGCAATTCGATATACTGCGTAAAAGTCTGTTACCAGCTGCATGCACACGAATTTATGATGAAAATAATGTGCAATGAAAGGAAATGAATTACACGCATAGAAATAAAAAATCGTATTTAATGTTTTATTTCCTTCAGAAATATAATATCCCTCCAACAGCCATGCAGCTAAACACATTAAATCTAGTTTATGATATATACTGATACAAATTATACTACATGGTGTAGGTATTTATGCAATTCATTACACTGCGTAAAAAATCTGGCATGTTGTTCACTGGTGGACGCACCTCCGGGTTGGAGCGTAATAACCTTAAGTTTTGAGCATAAAATCCCTCAATTATAAGCGTATATACCGAGCCAATGTGAGAGGTTGATAGCTCTAGTAGGTTGTTATTACGATCCTGTTTTTATGGTAGATCCAAAAAACATGGCAGTCGCATGCATGCGGTTACAGATTCAAAAATTATGGCAAAATGCATGCATGAGTCAAACACGTTCCCTTGCATACGCGTAAATTTAGGAAAGATATGTGTGACGGTTTCTATTTTAAATGCTTTATTTTCTCCATAAATTTAGGATCGCTATAACAGCAATGCAGCTACTCGTAATTATTATTTTATGATATATAGTGATACTAAATATGCTACACTGTGTAGATAATTATGCAATTGGGTATACTGTGTAAAAATCTGTTACCATCTGCATGCACACGAATTTATGATGGAAAGAATATGCAATAAAAGAAAATGAATTGCATGCATAGAAACAAAAAATCGCATTTAATGTATTATTTCCTTCATAAATATAGGATCCCTCCAACAGTCATGCAGCTAAACGCATTAGAACTAGTTTATGATGTATATTGAAACAAATTATACGACACGGTGTAGGTATTTATGCAATTCCTTACACTGCGTAAAAAAAAACTGGCATGTTGTTCACTGGTGGACGCATATCCGGGTGAAGCGTAAAAACCTTAAGTTTTGAGCATAAAATCCCTCAATTATAAGCGTAAATACTGAGTCAATGAGAGGTTGATAGCTCTAGTAGGTTGTTATTACGATCCTATTTTTATGACAGATCCTAAAAACATGGCAGCCGCATGCATGCGGTTTCTATTTTTATACAGATCCAAAAATTATGGCAAAAATCGTGGGAGTTTCCATTGCATGCGCGCAAATTACGAACAGCATAAATTAAGGAATTGCCTTTCCAATGTGCATGCAGTAAACTGATATACAAACTCCGTGTTCAAGCATAAAATCGTACAGTTTTTAGAGTAAATAGTACATGTGGTAGGCATAAAACACAATAATCGAAAAGAAAACTGCGCCGGATCGGAGGATGTCACGCGTGATCATCGCTGCGCACATCTCGCGCCTTCCGTGACGTCGCTCGCTCGAACATCGTGCCTCATGCGTCGTCGTCGCTACTCGCACGTCGACGGGCGTCGCTTGCTCGCCGGTCTTGGAAGTGCCGCCTCCTCGGAGCTTCGGGGACGCCGCCGCTTGCCCGCACAAGGGCCCCGCTGCGGATCGAGGAACCTCCGTCACCGCGCGTCGAGGTAATGGAGTTGCGGCCACCGGCCTGGGAACCGCCACCACCGCACAAGGGCGCTGCCGCCTCTCGCCCTCTGGATCGGGGCCGCCACCGCCGGCCTGGGAACCGCCGCCACCGCACAAGGGCGCTGCCGCCGCCCGCTCTCTGGATCGGGGGCCGCCACCGCCGGCCTGGTAAGCGCCGCCACTGCATGTCGAGATCGGGGAGCTGCGGCCACCGCCGCGCGCACTATCGGGCAACCGCCGTCGCTAATGAATCGAGATGGGGCGTAAAAAACTGATCCCTAGCACTACGGATTTTCTTTTATAGACGTCTGAACCTGGTCCGGCTCGACCGGATTGCACTGTCTGGCCTGGGCTTCCAATAACTAAAGGAAGCCCAAGGCTCCTAATATACAATCTATATACACTACACGACGGTTGATCTTTAGCGACCCTTATTAGGTACCAACTGTTGGTTGCTAAAGGTTAGGGACCGACGGTCAGTCGCTAAATCTTTTTGTAGCAACGGTCGGTTGGTCGCTAAAAGTTTAGAAATTTAACAACTTATGGTTGGTCGCTATAGATGTCGTTGGGGACTAGCGGTGGGTCGCTATAGAGCAAGGATAACTATCAAATCTTATAGCCTGAACGTACCTGTAGATGTTAGTGACTAAAAATTAATTAAAACAAGTAAACATTGATCGCTAAATTGCGTGGTGATTTATTTCTTTTTTATATTGCTTGTATGTTTATTTCATGGTTTGTTTATGTATGGACATGACTATAGTATGCAACTATGTTCTTTGTGCTTATATGATATTAGATTCGAGTTAAAAGTCGTTTCAAATCCTACATAAAGAGTATGGATAAATCATGGATCACAAGTGAATGGTTTTTTAGGGAGACAAAGGTTTATAAACAAGGGGTGAATTGTTTTCTAGTTTTTTATGAATTTTTGAGTAATTTAAAAAAAGTGCTTGTTATTTATTTACCTTTGGAATGATTTTTGATTACTTATAATTGATTTTTTGGATATTTAATAAACATTTCTTGTTAAATGAAAATCCTAGTAAATTAATAATATAATTATTAGTTCCAAAAATAAATAATTTATTTATAAATAGTTTTGAGTTAATTGTTATAAATTTTATGGTTATTTAAAATTATATTTTGAAATTAGAAAGGAATTAGAAAAGAAATAAAAAAACTAACCTAACCTAAGCCCATGAAACCGACCATGCCCCCAACCCTAGCCGCCACTACCCTGCTCCCTCTCCCAAGCCGCCGCCACTCCTCCCTCCCCCTTCCTCTCTCTTCTCCTTCTCCCTCCCCCTTTCTCTACCCCGAGCCCCCACCCGACCTAGCCGCGCAGCCCCTACTGGCGTGCACCCGACGCAACCGCGCCTGGAACACCGCCCAGGCGCCCTGCCTCTGCATCCGCCCGCCAGCCGACGGCGGGGACGGCAGCGCTGGTGCTGCTGCTGCTGCCTCCACCAGCCGACGGCGGGGACGGGAGCTCGTCGTCGTCCGCGCCGGCGTGATGCTGCGAGGAGCTAGCGGCCGCCGCCGCTGCAGGCCAGTACTCCTCCGACAGCTGCGTCGCGCTGTGGCCTGCATGGAAGGTCACAGAGGTTGGTTACTCTGCTCATCTGTGTTTTAGCCATGCTCTGTTTTTTTTCTTTCCCTGGAACAAAGAAGCAGAGATATGCACTTTGCGTATCCGTAATCGCAATACGGCATCTTGCTCTTTGAAAGCAACCTGATTAGTGTGAAGTTTATTTATTTAGCTGTAGACATATTCGATTGTGAGAAAATAGGCATCCATAAAGCCATTATTAAGTTGGTCCCGTTTGTTTGAGCTTCTACACGGCTTGTCGGCGTGAAAGACCAAAAGCTGAAACAATCCAGAAGCTCAGAAAAACTATTTTTTAGCTTCGTGAAGCCTGAAAGGCGAAAAAAACAATTGATTTTTTTTGGTTTAGCTTCGTAAAACCAGAATGTCGTCTCTTAACCACTATAGCTCATGTTGGTTGTGCTTTGTAAAGGATAACTAGTTTTCCTATATGCAAGTAAGAAATACACAAAAATGTGTCTTCAACAGGCTCTCAACTTTTTCATATCGCTTAAAACTATTTCATTTGTAGAGTTTTAGTCTCCCCAGAAATAAGCTGCCGTTTTAACGGATCTATTGAAGAAATGATTAAAATTTTAAAAGAAGAATTTATGCAAAGAAGTTCTCAGTGGACATAATTTATTTTATGCAAAGAAGTTCTCAGTGGACATAATTTATTTTTAAAAGAAGAATTTTACTGTGTATGCAATCTCGATCTGCCTAGTTCTGTAGAGATTACTAATGATTCAATGAATGGCTTGTCGATCATTTGTTTGAACTGGATGGAGCGTGTAAAAAACTTGATCAGCATTGGAGGAACTGGCAATGGCATCATAACCAAGAAGAAAATTAGGCTTCCAAATTTGAGATGAAGACGATGACTCAAACTTGGGCCATGGAGGTGTTCACCAACAGCCAAATTTGATTCAGGTTTTCTCACTGTCTTTTGTAAGATGACAGTCGAATCGAATTTGATCGAATATGTACGTCAGTTTTAGTTTGATTTAGGTTTCCCTTTTGAACATATCAATTCCTCTGAATCGAATTTTAGTCTCCAATCCAGACGATTTCATGTGTTTTTAATGTGATTTAGGTGAGCATTGGAGGCATGTGTATTTCCTTGCATATGCATCGAAATATTTTGGTCCTTGAATTTCATTAGATTAGAATACTTGCTGCTCTTTGATCATCTGATGCTCAGAAGCAAGTTCCTTATAGATTGTTCCTCTTCGCTTGTTTATATGCCTCCAGTTTTGTTGTGGTGGAGTGTGATTCCGATCCCATAATGCTGTAGAAAAAGAATGTTACCATGATTTCTGCATGTCCTGTTTTTTTATGAGCCATTGTCACTTCGGAAATGGAAGCTGCTTTTATGGTCATTTCATTACATGTTTATTTTTTATGATATTATGACACATTACTGTTTTTCAAGTAAACCTAATTTGTTTTAAATTGTTCACGAGACTATTCTTCCTGTTGTATCCATATCTTGAGTTCTTGACATACATGTAATGTTAGCTAAGAGTGCTACTTGTGCTGTTGTGCCTTTCATTCTTTATGCTTATTTTTGTTGTGCATGAGTAGCAATTTTAAGACTGATATATTGTTTTATATTTCTAGGACAAGACTCTGGTAAGGAAAAGATTGATATCAAGCAACAACACTCGTGTCAAGGCAGAGTCTGGCACCTGTTAACGATGATGAGTTTAGTGCAACCTCAGATCATGCTTTGTATCTGTAACTGGTAGAAACAAAGTTGTTGCAACATCATCCATTGCCGATGATTTATCAGAGGTTGACATGCCATCAAAACGTAGGAGGCTGTTGAATCAAGACACAAGACTATCTAGAGCAGAATACCTTGATGACAACAACTTATGTGTTACTGGTATATCAGCAGAAGGCAAACTTCTTGTGGATAAGAAAAAACTTCAAGCTGGATTGATGTTGATGTGGTGCTTTTGTGACTGATCATCTTTAGAGCTTTTGTGAATGATCTAGCTAGCTATCTGTAAATGATCTAGTTGTGAATGATATTATAATTGTGATAGTTTTGTGAATATATAATTGTGGTGCTTTTGTGTTTATGTGATGGATCTATGACTATGGTATACTGATTAACTGTGTATGTCTTTATGATTAATGTATAAAAATCTGTGATTTGTGGTGCTTAATTAAATGTATGTTATTATTAATAACAACTGTAAAAAGGACGACTTTCTGTTGGTTGCTAAATGTATAGTATGCCGACTTACGGTTGGTTGCTAAATCTATAGTACAGCAACCCACGGTTAGTCGCTAAATATACAATATTAGCAACGGTCGGTGGGTCGCTAAAAAGATGTCGGTCGCTAAAGCCTTTAGCAACGGCACTTACAGCGACCATCCTTATGGGTCGCTAAAAGTTTTTAGCGACCAACCTTAGGTCGCTGAAGGCCGTTTTAGCAACCAACCGTAGGTCGCTGTAAGTGAACCGTCGTGTAGTGATATATATATATATGGCTCTGGGCTTCCAATAGTTAAAGGAAGCTGTCGGGGACCATAATTAGGGGTACCCTCAAGGCTCCTAATTCTCAGCTGGTAACCCCCATTAGCACAAAGCTGCAAAGGCCTGATGGGTGCGATTAAGTCAGGGATCAGTCCATTCGAGGGACTCGATCACGCCTCGCCCGAGCCTAGCCTCGGACAAGGGTAGCCGACCCCGGAGGATTTCCGGCTCGCCCGAGGCCCTGCCTTCGCCAAGAAGCAACCCTGACCAAATCGCCGCACCGACCGACCAAATCGCATGAGCATTTAATGCAAAGGTGGCCTGACACCTTTATCCTGACGCGCGCTCCCCAGCCGGCAGAGCCGAAGTGACCGTCGTCACTTCGCCGCTCCACTGACCGGCCTGACAGAAGGATAGCGCCGCCTGCGCCACTCCGACTGCGGTGCCACTTGACAGAGTGAGACTGACAGGCAGTCAGGCCCTGCCGAAGGCACCATAGGAAGCTCCGCTTCGCCCGACCCCAGGGCTCGGACTCGGGCTAAGTCCCGGAAGACGGCGAACTCCGTTCCGCCCGACCCAGGGCTCGGACTCGGGCTAAGTCCCGGAAGACGGCGAACTCCGCCCGACCCAGGGCTCGGACTCGGGCTAAGTCCCGGAAGACGACGATCTCCGCCTCGCCCGACCTAGGGCTCGGACTCGGGCTAAGTCCCAGAAGACGACGATCTCCGCCTCACCCAACCCAGGGCTCGGACTTGGGCTCGGCCCCAGAAGACGACGATCTCCGCCTCGCCCGACCCAGGGCTCGGACTTGGGCTCGGCCCCAGAAGACGACGATCTTCGCCTCGCCCGACCCAGGGCTCGGACTTGCGCTCGGCCCCAGAAGATGACGAACTCCGCTTCGCCCGACCCCAGGGCTCGGACTCCGCCCCAGCATCAGCCGGCGATCTCCGCCTCGCCCGAACCTGGGGCTCGGACCCGACCTCGGCCACGGAAGACAGACTCGACCTCGGCTTCGGAGGAGCTTCCACATCGCCCAACCTAGGGCGCAGACCAGCCACGTCAACAGGAGACGCCATCATCACCCTACCCCGAGCTGACTCGGGCCACAGGGAACAAGACCGGCGTCCCATCTGGCTCGCCGCGCCAGATAGGCAATGATGGCGCCCTGCATACTCTGTGACGACGGCAGCTCTCAGCCCCCTTATGGAAGAAAGAGGACGTCAGCAAGGATTCAACCGCTCCGACAGCTGTCCCTCCGCCAGGCTCCATCGCTCCTCCGACGGCCACGACATCACACCAGCTGGGTGCCAAAATCTCTCCGGCTGCCACAACGACATGTACTTAGGGCGCTAGCTCTCCTTCGCTAGACACGTAGCACTCTGCTACACCCCCCATTGTACACCTGGATCCTCTCCTTGCGTCTATAAAAGGAAGGACCAGGGCCCTCTTAGAGAGGGTTGGCCGCGCAGGGACGAGGACGAGACACGCGCTCGCTTGGAGCCACTCGCTCCCTCTCCCACGTGGACGCTTGTAACCCCCTACTGCAAGCGCACCCGACCTGGGCGCGGGATGAACACGAAGGCCGCGGGATTCCCACCTCTCTCGCGCCGGTCTCCGGCCGCCTCACTCTCCCCCCTTCGCGCTCGGCCTCGCGCTCGACCCATCTAGGCTGGGGCACGCGGCGACATTCACTCGTCGGCCTAGGGACCCCCCGGTCTCGAAACGCCAACAGTTGGCGCGCCAGGTAGGGGCCTGCTACGTGTTGACGAACAGCTTCCCGTCAAGCTCCAGATGGGCAGTCTCCAGCAACCTCTCCAACCCAGGACGGTGCTCCGTTTCGGGAGCCTTGAGTTCATGTCCCTCGACAGCAGCTACGACATGATACTCCTTCCACCGCCGTGCGACAACGACAATGGCGGCTGACAGCCTGCCCATCGGCGGCGGAATCGACGACGTCTTCCCCGCGTGGTGGAAGAACAACGTTCGAGCTCACCCCGTCCTCTCCCCTGCCGATGGAGGAGGAGGCGGGGCAACCAAGGCCAAGCAGGAGACAGCGCCTCGTCGGCTGTCGAGCGAGTCGACGGCCCCAGCGCCCCAACGGGGGGCGCACCGGGCGTCGATCTCACGTTTGAGACGAAGGCGAGCGTCGTCCCCCCGCGACACGCCAATCCCGAGCAAGCGGACGACGCCAGCACGCTCGCGAAAAGCTTGCTGGACGTCACCCTTGAACCTGAGACGACGGCGCAGTCAGTCCCCGTCGTGACCTCATCGCCGCCCGTCGACCAAAAGGTATCGACCGATTCCCATCCCACGTCTTTCGGATTCAGCCTCGACCCGCCTAGCGGCCCCGCTTTGGCGGGCGCTCTTGTAGAGGCGAGTCCAAACCCTCTGGGGGTTCGTATGCGGTCACCTTGGGACCGGCTGACAGACGTCTCGACCCACGAGCCCTCTCGGTCCGAGGAAGACGACGAGCCCAACATCTGTTGGGATTTCTCTGGACTTGGCAACCCCAGTGCCATGCGGGACTTCATGACCGCATGCGACTACTGCCTTTCCGACTGTTCCGACGGTAGCCGTAGCCTCGGCGACGAGGACTGCGGCCCAAGTCGCGAATGCTTCCACGTCGATCTAGGGGGTCCCTCCGAAGGCAACCATCTCGGCATGCCAGAGGACGGTGACCTCCCTAGGCCGGTGCCTCGCATTGACATCCCACGGGAGCTAGCTGTGGTCCCCGTTCAGGCGGGGGGCCATGACCCACAGCTCGAGCAAATCCGCGGGGTGTAGGCCAGGCTCGACGAGGGAGCAGGAGCGCTTGAGCCGATCTGTCGGGACGTCGGGCAGGCATGGGCGGGCCAACCTCCGGCCGGAGAAATACGTCATCTACCCCAGGGCTTCCAGCACCGCATCACCGACGACGTCAGGGTCAGGCCACCGCCCGCATCCAGTGGGGTCGGCCAGAACCTGGCGGCAGCAGCAATGCTTCTTCGTGCGATGCCGGAGCCATCAACCACCGAGGGGCGGCGAATCCAGGGAGAGCTCAAGAATCTCCTGGAAGGCACCGCGGTCCGACCGGCCGAGAGCTCCGCCTCCCGAAGGCAGGGGTACCCCTCGGAACCTCATGTCGCGACTTCCCGATTCATGCGGGAAGCCTCGGTCTACACCGGGCGCACGCGCAACACCGCGCCTGCGGCCCCGGGTCGCCTCGGCAACGAGCACCATCACCGCGACCGTCGGGCCCACCTCGATGAGAGGGTGCGCCGAGGCTACCACCCCAGGCGTGGGGGACGCTACGACAGCGGGGAGGATTGGAGTCCCTCGCCCGAACCACCTGGTCCGCAAGCCTTCAGCCGAGCCATCTGACGCGCGCCGTTCCCGACCCGGTTCTGACCCCCGACTACTATCACAAAGTACTCGGGGGAGACGAGACCGGAACTGTGGCTCGCGGACTACCGTCTGGCCTGCCAACTGGGTGGAACGGACGATGACAACCTCATCATTCGCAACCTCCCCCTGTTCCTCTCCGACATCGCTCGTGCCTGGTTGGAGCACCTGCCTCCGGGGCAGATCTCCAACTGGGACGACCTAGTCCAAGCTTTCGCCGGGAATTTCCAGGGCACATACGTGCGCCCCGGGAATTCCTGGGATCTTCGAAGCTGCCGACAGCAGCCAGGAGAATCTCTCCGGGACTACGTCCGGAGATTCTCGAAGCAGCGCACCGAGCTGCCCAACATCACCGACTCGGATGTCATCGGCGCGTTCCTCGCTGGCACCACCTGCCGCGACCTGGTGAGCAAGCTGGGTCGCAAGACCCCCACCAGCGCGAGCGAGCTGATGGACATCGCCACCAAGTTCGCCTCCGGCCAAGAGGCGGTCGAGGCTATCTTCCGGAAGGACAAGCAGCCCCAGGGCCGCCCTTCGGAAGATGCCCCCGAGGCGTCAACTCAGCGCGGCGCCAAGAAGAAGGGCAAGAAGAAGTCGCAAGCGAAACGCGACGCCGCCGACGCGGACCTTGTCGCCGCCGCCGAGTACAAGAACCCTCGGAAGCCCCCCGGAGGTGCCAACCTCTTCGACAAGATGCTCAAGGAGCCGTGCCCCTATCACCAGGGGCCCGTCAAGCACACCCTTGAGGAGTGCGTCATGCTTCGGCGCCACTTCCACAGGGCCGGGCCACCCGCGGAGGGTGGCAAGGCCCGCGACGACGACAAGAAGGAAGATCACCAGGCAGGAGAGTTCCCCGAGGTCCGCGACTGCTTCATGATCTATGGTGGGCAAGCGGCGAACGCCTTGGCTCGGCACCGCAAGCAAGAGCGCCGGGAGGTCTGTTCGGTGAAGGTGGCGGCGCCAGTCTACCTAGACTGGTCCGACAAGCCCATCACCTTCGACCAAGCCGACCATCCCGACCATGTGCCGAGCCCGAGGAAATACCCGCTCGTTGTCGACCCCGTCATCGGCGACGTCAGGCTCACCAAGGTCCTCATGGACGGAGGCAGCAGCCTCAACATCATCTACGCCGACACCCTCGGGCTCCTGCATGTCGATCTGTCCTCCATCCGGGCAGGCGCTGCGCCCTTCCATGGGATCATTCCCGGGAAGCGCATCCAGCCCCTCGGACGGCTCGACCTTCCCGTCTGCTTCGGAACATCCTCCAACTTCCGAGGGGAGACCCTGACGTTCGAGGTGGTTGGGTTCCGAGGAACCTACCACGCGGTACTGGGGAGGCCATGCTACGCGAAGTTCATGGCCGTCCCCAACTACACCTACCTGAAGCTCAAGATGTCGGGCCCCAATGGGGTCATCACCGTCGGCCCCACGTACAAACACGCGTTCGAATGCGACGTGGAGTGCGTGGAGTACGCCGAGGCCCTCGCCGAGTCCGAGGCCCTCATCGCCGACCTGGAGAGCCTCTCTAAGAGGTGCCAGACGTGAAGCGTCATGCCGGCAACTTTGAGCCCGCGGAGACGGTTAAGTCCATCCCCCTCGACCCCCGCGGCGACGGCTCCAAGCAGATCCGGATCGGCTCCGGGCTCGATCCCAAATAAAAAGCAGTGCTCGTCGACTTTCTCCGCGCGAACGCCGACGTCTTCGCGTGGAGTCCCTCGGACATGCCCGGCATACCGAGGGATGTCGCCGAGCACTCGCTGGACACCCGAGCCGGAGCCCGACCCGTCAAGCAGCCACTGCGCCGATTCGACGAGGAGAAGCGTAGAGCCATAGGCGAGGAGATCCATAAGCTAATGGCGGCAGGGGTTCATCAAAGAGGCGAAAAGCGTCAAGCTCAATCCCGAAAAGTGGGTCTTCGGGGAGCCCCAGGGCATGTTCTTGGGGTTCATCGTCTCCAAGCGGGGCATCGAAGCCAACCTGGAGAAGATCGCAACCATCGCGCAGCACCCTGAGCCCTTGTTGGGGGCACCCGGGGGCTACACGCACCCCTGGGAAGGGCCGCTTGTCATCGCCAAAGTTCTGAAGCCCGGAACGTACAAGCTGGCCAACAGTCAAGGCGAGGTCTACGACAACGCTTGGAACATCCAACAGCTACGTCGCTTCTACCCTTAAGATGTTTTCAAGTTGTTCATATACCTCGCTCCCACACAAGTCTTAGTCGTGAAGGAAGGGTCAGCCTCGCCTTAGCAGAGCCCGACCCTCCCTCGGGGGCTAGAAAGGAGGGAACCCCTCTGCGTCAAGATTGGGGAACCTCTTTGCGTCCAAAATTTTCAATCAAAAAGGCTTTTGCGTTCCCCCGGCTATGTCGGAAGCAAGGCCCCAAGGAGCGAACGCGGGTGCATGTAAGTGGCAAGGCCGACTGAGCCGAGGGACTCCTATGCCTCTGGGTTAGGGACACCTCACTCGTCACCCGCCGCGAAAAGTGACCCCTACTTGGGGAAGCCACCCTGTTACTAACAGGCGAAGCCGGACACGCAAAATAAAAAGGAAAGGAGTACAACTTCATGCAACGGTAACAAAGTGTTCAGGCCTCAGCGGCCGCAGAAAGACACACGTGCATCCAACAGAAACTGTTCCAACAGAGTTAGGCGTCGCCTTGGGAAGGAGCCGCGCCTTCGGCTTCGTCCCCACCATCGGCAAAGTCCATCCCGGCTTCCGGCGACGGCGCAGGTGGGAGGATCTCTGCCTCAAAGGTGGTCGCCAGCACTGCGCTCGGACCCGCGGCGGCCGCATCGAGCCTCTGGACTTCTGCCAGGGCGGCTTCATCTTCGTTGGGAAGGCAATACCCCTCGCTAACCCGCTCTAGGTCCACAACATAGTGGGAAGCCAGCACGGCGAAGGCCCGCCTGACGCCGTGGTGTAACGCCTCGCGGAGTCTGCCGCGCACATGATCGCCCAAGACTTGAAGGCGACTTTGAGGGGAGCTTCCTGAGGGGACGTCGCCAGAGCCAAGGACCCGGTAAACGTCCGAGACAGCCTCGGACATGGCCGCGTGGTCGGTCTCCCTCTGCTCGGCCGCCCCGGCAAGCGCCTCGGCAAGCGCCTTGGCGGACTCATCGAGGGCGGACTCAAGCTCTGCGAACAGCTAAAGGAAAGATCTCAAACACAAGCAGAGGAAACAAGCAGGAACGAAAGCCGAAGATGGCCAAGGCGTACCTCCGGCTCAGGCACGCTGCTCCGAGGCTGCGACCTGGGCTACGGCTAGGTCGGCTGCAAGGGTTTCGGCCCGGCTTTCGGCCTCGGCAGCCCAGCCCCGAGATTGGTCCCGCTCCTTGATGACCCGGTCGAACTCCGACTGCTGTCGTTGTGCTTCTGCGCGCACCGCGGCCGCCTCCGCGCGCGCCGCTGCCGCCTCGGCTCTCAGATCGGTACAGAGCAACCGAAGGTCCGCCACCTCGGCACCCTGCTGAGAGAGGCGCGCAGTAGCCCCGGCGAGCGAGGTCCTCAGGGATCGCAGCAAGCCCCAGACGTCGACCTCGCGGCGGATGAACAACGACTTGGCGGCGCTCCGATCCGTCAGATCCTGAGGGAAGGAAGCGGGGCGTCACGAAAGAAGGAACCGGGCTCCGAGCCCCCCTACTGATCAGAGGTTCGAAGGCTGGCCCCCCGGAAGGGTTCGACAGCCGCCTCAGATCGCGTGGGCCCTACACCCACTACTGGTCAGAGGTTCGAAGGCCGGCCCCTCGAAAGGGTTCCACGGCCGCCTCAGGCTACTCGGGCTCCGCGCCCATTACTGATTAGGGGTTCGAAGGCTAGCCCCCGAAGGGTTCACAGCCGCCTCAGACGCCGAGCGAGGGATGACCATGGGTACGTTCGATACATAACCAAGGCTCGGGCTGCGCTCCCGAGGTACCCTAGGACATTTCCGAGACCAGCGGGAACGATCTTGTAACGGAATCCCATTAGAGGGAGGCATCGAGCCCTCGGACCCCGTCGCCAGGGGACCGGGTCCGGCAGATCACCCGCAGGTACTTTTGGGCGTGCCTCTGGGCCCCTAGCCGACCCCTAACGAACGGGGCACGGACGTCCACTCGGATTACCCGCTTGCAGCTCATCGGAGACACCATGTTCGGCGCCCACCGAGGACAACATGGCTCTTCCCCCCCTCCTCCTTGCGGAAAGGCAACGCAGGGGCGTATGTAAAAAAGCCGAGTCTGTCCCTGACCGCCCTCTCGCTCTGTGCAGAGGCTCGGGGGCTGCTCTCGCAAACCCGGCTCCGGCCGAACCGTTGACAGCGTCAACATACCAGCCCGAGAACTTGGGACCCGACCGTACACCTGGGCTACGGCCAGCTCGCATGAGGGAACGACCAGACCAGCCGAAGCATTACGCAAGGCATTAAGATCCCGGCCTTGTTGTCGACATCGCTCGCCGTAGCTCAGCTTGCTAGTTCGTCGTGCCGCGTCGTGTGCCGATATTCTCTCCTGGCAGGCCTCGCCATCGACCATGTTCAAGTGATTGTTCGGCTCCTCGCATCCCGCCTATTCAATAAAACACCCAAATCCATAGACTGTCGATGCACTGCTGCCATACACGGCTGTCTCCGTCACTTGCGTCAGCTCGCCAGACCTACAGCTCCATATATGTCACTCTCCCGTATCGTCGTCGAGCCCGGCGAACCTTGCTCTTCTCTGCTCGATCTCGTCAAACCACGAATCCCAGACTTTAGAAAAAAATAAGCGAGGTCCCTGTGCATCGCTTATCAAGTACTCGGTCGAAGACTTCAATCGAAGATCGTCGTCATTCCGTGCGTCATCAAGGAATCCAAGGATCGGATGAAGACGAAGCTAGCAGCGCGATATTCCCCAAGCGCTCGACAAATTGCCTGAATCGGAAAATCTCTACCGATCTCGTGGATTCATGTCAGCTGTGGAAACGGTAAGCTGATAAATTATTCAGTATAGTTCGATCGTTGAATACATTAATGTGTTAGTGCGAGGCTCATTAGGGTGCTCGATAAATTGCGTAAGTCACGAAACTCTCGTCGACTTCGCAGTTCTTGCGATTATCGAGCCAGGTTCAGTTATAGCGAGTTATTTCGCTATTCGAGTCAATTAGCTGAACTAGTGTACCGAGTAGAATTTTAGCAGGCATGTGTGTTGATGAAATATTTTAATCACTTATAAAGATGTAGTATAATTTATAAAGCAAGGGATAAGTTTAGCATTTAATTAACTAGCTGATGAGTTGTGTTTAGGCTAATTCTGTTTAAAGTGTATAATTTGTTTGCAATGTTTGTGTTAGGTTCATTTAATTTAGAAAAGCGTAATTATTGCGCGTAGTCATATATTAATAACTAGTGTTTTCGTGTAAGATTGTACAACGCCTCGCCCTTAGGTGTTTTATACGCTATCATATAGCACTATTTAGATTTGCGCTATTCCTGTTTATATGCATTCATGTGCATAATGCATTTCATTCAGGTACGTTAATTAGTCGCGCGATGCGGAAGAAGAACCAAGTCGACCCCAAGCGCGGGTTAATCTGCAAGCTGAAGCTGATGAATCAACCTGAAGATGGTTAAATCAAGCAAGTGCTCGGTCGAAGAATACTCATCAAGCGGACGTCACCTAACAACACTAACCTAGTGTTACTCAGGCAAGCCCCGGTGCATTCGCCACCTCCTTGTGTTTTAAAAACCTTTTTCACTTGCTTGATGCATTAGGTGATAGGAGTTGATTGCCAAAACAATTCCTGCATTACCTTCCTTGAATTTGATTACCTTCCTTGATCACCCGTTTTACAAAGGATTTTTAATGCTTAGCCTTGCTTTAGAAAAACAAATGTTTTGTTTTTACAAAAGATGATGTGGCAAAAGTGGGTGGGATGTTTTTGAAAACAAAACTTGATGATGGATCCATCATGGCCGTGATGGGTTCAACATCAGAAAAGATGTACCTCTGCCAGGTACCAAGCTTTGGGTTTTAAATGATTAAGCTGAGACCGGGCGGGTGACTTGCACGAGAAGAGAGTCTCGGTGTAGTGTCTCCGTCTGAGTCGATTAAGGACCGTCTCGATGTAGGCTTGATGACTGAGGACCCTTTAACTGGTCACATGCCTCGTCATGGGTAAGCCTTGCCTCCGGCAGACTAAGGCCAGAATAAGATAACACGGAATGGGCGTGGAGCGGTGGCGAGAGTAGCGTGTACCCTTCATGGCAAGAGGCTGGACGGTGGTGTATCTGTGCTCTCGGTTCGCGTGAACCTGATCTGGTCTTAAGAACCCTGGTGGCGGGTTGACATATGCAAGGGTTAAGTGCTACATATGTCGTGTGATCGGAGATCCTCAGCTGAGTATAACCGATTCGGATCGCCGTACCTTAGCGGTTATGAAGACTTGGTCACTGACTTACACGTAGAACCCCAGTAAAGATGAAAGGATTGATAAGAAATTGGCTAGTGCAGGTCAAGTGCTTGAACTAGGGTAGACAGAACTCTAGATGTAGGTAATTTTACTTAACCTGACATTAAAAATGGATTTTTAAGGATCCACTCATAAGCTTTTCTGCAAAACAGAGTCCTTGATTCTTGATAAGCCTTTCCTTGAATCCCTCTGGCCAGCATACCCTTGAGAGTCTTTTCTTTAGTCGGGTAAGTCTTGCTGAGTAATTCCGTACTCAGGGTTTTATTCCCTGTTGTTTTTCAGGTTCTAACCTTGTGCTGCTGTGATGGTGTTAAGTGCCGGTGGGCTCGGCCTTCTTATAAGTCTAAGTATCTCGCTTATACTTCTTATTGAGGATGGTCGTTTGAGCTAGCATGTATTTCAAACTTATACTTTTGTAATCACTCTGATAAAATAATATAAAATTTTTGTAACGTATAAAATTTGGTAGTAAGATTTCCGCTGCAATAATATTGGTGTGTGTGATTTGTGTTACTTAATCCCGCGGTTCTGGTTGAAAGTGGTTTATCCGATGTCCTTGGGGCAATCAGACAGATCCTGTTGAGTTATCTGGTGCACATGCATGGCCGTCTAAGGTCTTCGGGACAAGGACAGGTGCATGTGGGCCCAATAACTTGGAGGTTCTGCCACACACCCCCTGGTCGGTCAGTGCACCATGTCAAACCTTCCCACGGGCGCCAGTCAAACCCCTGGTCCAACACTCAATCCTCCGCATGGGACACACGCTATAATTTGCTGTTCTATTTTTTTGTAAATAACATAAATAGTTCATAGAAATATCATAAATGGTTCATAGAGATAACATAAAACCGCGACTAGCCAGTGGACCACTTCCAACGCTGCAGGCGCATGCATACATATCCTATTTTTTATGGTAGTTCCGATAATTATGGAAGATCGTGTGAGTTTTCATCGCATGTGGGATAATTTTGGGTGGCATTTTTGTTTCCACTTCATGAGGCCGGTTCGATTTGAATGCTTTATTTCCTCCATAAATATAGGATCTCTCCAACAACCATGTAGTTAGCCTCGTTAGAACAAGTTTATGATATATACTGATATCAATTATGCTACATGATGTAGTTATTTATGCAATGTGGTACGTTGCATAAAAAATTGTTTTCTGTTGCATGCGCATAAATTTAGGATGACAAGAATGTGCGTTGAAAGTAAATGGATTGACATGTATGCAAACAAAAAAACTGATTTAATGCTTCATTTCCTCATAAATATAGTATCTCTCTAACAGCCAAGCACCTAGACTCGTTAAAAAAACGTTTATGATATATATTGATACTAATTATGCTACATGGTGAAGGTATTTATGCACTACGGTACAGTGCGTAAAAATCTGCCATGTGGTCCGAATCAATAGCCCCACGTCCACGCGTCCACCATAAATCAAGGGATTTGATTAGATGAGTTTATTAGGAAATTTAATGAGGTGTATTGATTAAGGAATATAAATTTTTTATGGTAGTAGTGGACACCATTAATCAAGGGATTGCATGCGTGAGATTTTATGAAATCATGGCAAATGGCCTTATTTCTGGGAGCGGTTACCTTTTTTGTGAATTTTGTTTCGTTGTGTAAACGAGCGTGTCGTAAATATCTTATACATATGGCGTAAATGGTAGGAACCCAATATACACACTAGGTTAGGTAATAAGATAATACATAAAATCAATAAATGTTTGCTTAAAATATGAATAGAAATATTATAAACAAACAATATATGGGAGGAGAGCCATGAACTGAAATATATGTCATAAACACCTATTGACATTGGCATAAAATATGTATACAAAGTAGCATAAAAATAGGGCCGCCACTCGCGGAATCGCCACCTCGCCTCTGGATTCGCCACCGCTCGCCGGGGGATGCTCGAAGTGCGCCGGATCGGAGAATGTCATGGGGCCCACGGTGCGGATGGCAAACCCCGCACACGCCTCTAGGGAGCCGCCACCACCGGGCATCTAGGAAGCTATCGACGTCGTGCCTCCAGATCAGGGAGCCGCTGTCGCCACGCCTCCGGATCGAGGAACTGCTGCCGATGCCGCGCCACCGGGGAGCTACCGCCGTCGTGCCGCCGGATTAGGGAGCCACTATCGTCGCGCACTAATATTGATATTAAATATGCTTAATTTTATCTTCTAATATGTCATATATTTGATTTCCTATAGACGATTCCTTATTTGTGCACCGTGCATCCTAAGTGCTGGGATCGGATGGTGCAAAGGAGGTGCTCCAACGAGTGAGATGAGACACACAACGCTTGTCGGGACCGGCGTTTGATGATGCAAGGTGCCTCCCACCACCAAGGCAGTGGCGGCGTCACCAAATACGCAGAAACATGGTTACACGATTTATTTTATTTAGTCTAGCTTTCGATTATGCATGATGTCTAACTATATCGTTGGTTTTCTCGCTGTCGGCATCACATGGTGGTCAACCTTGTTCCATTTTCTCGTCGTATGTTATGGCCCACAAGGGAAAGGCGACGTCCGACATCACCTACAACCCAGAGGATGGGTTTGATGCATACAATAACCCTATCGTGTAAAGACGCCTTAGTGAGTACACCGCCATGGCAAAGGAGTAGGAGGTCCATGGACCAGAATACGATCTAAGGTCCGAGGACATAGACGGAGATGCCCTCATGAGGGTTGGAGGAGGTAGGAGGCATGGGCAGTACTGGATTGCCGACGAGGCAATTGACTCATTCTCTATTCCCACTCTATCTCAGGTATGAGCAAGGAGCACGAGTGCGAGCCCAGCCATACGACCTCGGCAAGACAGCTCACATCATCGCATACAAGAACTCCATGTTAGTGCTTCTATGCCTCGTCAATTCACTGAGTTATATGCTTTCTCTTTACATTATCGTAACATTGGGGTGAAATATTGCAGGCTCAGCTAGAAGAAGAGAGGAGGGAATGTATGGAGATGGAGGCGAGGATGAGGGGCGGGAGGTGGAGCGGGCGACTGGCTTGGTCGATCAGTAGAGGATGGTAGAGATGTTTCAGTACATGCAGACCTTGGTACCTCATCGGGTTTTGCTCCACCACCTCCATTATTCCCTGTAGCTGAACCTCCTCAGTTTTCTACTCTTGTAAGTATGAAAATTTTAGTCATGTATGATATATATTTCATTTGGTCTCACACATACAATCTCTACTCTATGCAGAATCAATCGGCGGTGTCAAACAAACTTCATGGCTCACCCAACCCTTCACCGAATCAGTTCATCTGGCCACCTCACTGATGTTCTTCTAAACTTAGTTGTGGGACATGTTTATGGAATAGATTGGATGTTGTGGACTAATTTCTGTGAGTACTTGTGAGTTTTGTGAACTATTTTGTGATACATGTGACATCCACCTTTTTGTTATCTTTGTGAAGAAACTTGTGAGATTTGTGGTCTTTGTGAGATATGTACTGTCTATGATGTATGTGATCATTCTGTGATATCTGCAATGTACATGTGATGATTATGTGATATATCTTTTATTTGTTTGGATAGAATAATAAAAACAAATAAAAATGGGGATTCTAGTCGCTTTGTTGATTGTCACACTCGACAAAGAGTGCCTTTGCCGAGTACAATGACCATAGCACTCAGCAAATAAAGCACACCTAGGAATCAGTAAAGCTTCTTTGCCAAATGTTATGGTCCTAATACTCCGCAAAGACTACCTTTACCGAGTGCCAGACCGCACACTTGGCACAGAGACTGGCGTGGGGGGCACTGGAGTTCCCTTTGTCGAGTGTCAAGTCAGCAGTCACTCGGTAAAGACTTCGTCACCGTCACTTGGATAAACTGTTCGTCGAGTTCTTTTTACCGAGTGCTCAACATGAAGTACTTGGCAAAGAGATCGTTGCTGATAAACTGTTCATCGAGTCTTTTTGCTGAGTGCTACACTCGGTAAAGCTTTTACCGAATGTTATCGAGGTTGCGCGGCAAGGTACTTTGCTCTAGTAGTGTAAACTTTAGACCATAGAACAACCCTTAAGACTCGCCACTCATCCTTGTACCATGATGACTTGGATGATTTGTACTACCACAGTCCCCTGCATATATCTGTCGAGTGTCAATCATCCGTTCAAGCTAAAGACAAGCGCATGTAAGTAGAAGCTTCGCTTCTCTAAGAAAAGCCTAGAAGTTTTTGTCTTTTATAGAGATTTTCGCTTTAGCTAACATTAGTGCGTTCCCTTTCCATTTCTTTAGGATGTAGAAATTCATTGATCTCAGCTCGACGACATCTTTTCTCTTCTATTTTGGAGAAATCAGAAGACCATACATCATATATACATGCATGTTCCCGCTGTAAAAAAAACATCCACGTCCTAAGCTTACTCATCTTAAGTGCAAGGCTAAGATTATCCAGAAATAAACAGTAATTACCCATTATTATTATCCATAGTGAGTGGTTTGGAGCGGGGGCGGATCTACACCCCGGGCCACCCGGGCCGTGGCCCGGTGCTTGATCTATGTAACTCTATATAAGTCTCTATTTAATACGGTATAAAATAGTTAAGATAAAATAAAGAGAAGGAAATTTAGTAGATTTGGCCCGGGTCATAAAAACTTCTGGATCCGCCCCTGGTTTGGAGTGCTAGCTCTATGCGCGCATCTTTCATCACTGGAGACTGAACCCACCACCGATCTTCGATAACATCGTATCTTAGATCCGTAGATCATTGTTGCAATTTTTACCGCTGTGTAATTTAAGATCAAATTCAGCGTCAACAATAAGTCAATAATGCACTGGTTGGAGAGTCAACTAGAATAGAGTGACACCATTCCAGATTTTGAAAATAGAACTGTTATATTTCGAGTTTGGCAAATAGAACAGAGCAGTTCCATTTTTTGTTTGATTGAAGTTTGGTTGGAGAGCCATATAGGTGTAGAGGGTAGAAGAGTGAGGAGAGCGATCGCATCGGTCGTTTTTTAGAGCGGGAGCATTACAAAACTATTTATGGTAAATCTATTATCTATTACTACTTATTAAGGCTCTAAGGGGGTAGCCTGCCTTTGCTTTGTTCTGCCTTCCAACGATCTCAACCGTCCAATGTCCCATGAAGCACTCCTCCGTCCGATGCGCGCGCTCTCTCCCCCGACGCCCACACACCCACGACCCCCATCTCCCACCAGTCCTCACCTCCGGCTTGCCCTACTTGCTCGTCCCCCGACCACCTCACCTCACCTCCATCGCTGCCTTCGAGAATGAGGCGATCACCTCCGCGCTCTGCGCTTCCAGCACCAAGAGCTGAGGAAGGCCAGAGGTAGGGGACTGTGAACCTCGCCCTCGCCGCACCGCAATGGAGCTGCTGACCAAGGCGCCTATGATGGACTGCTTCGGTAAATACAACTACAAACCCATGTCGTACTCTAGGGTCATCGTTAGTTGGACGGGCTAGGGTGCTTTCTCACCGGGGGAAGGGAAGCAAATCCAAACGATGGAGAAGAAGAAGGTGGTGATCCCCCTGGTGTGCCACGGTCACTCACGGCCGGTGGTGGATCTCTTCTACAACCCCTTCACACCCGATGGTTACTTCCTCATCAGCGCCAGCAAGGGTAAGCGAATCCCCGACCTCCCCTCCCATGTGATAGTTACATTTTAGTTTCCTGATTGGTTCAGATCGGATTGGCATGGTGAACGAGTTATTTTGATGCGATGGATTGCTGTTAGCTATATGTGTTTAGGAGATGTTGGCTAGGATGCATGTATTTGAGCGTTGCAATTTCAATATATTTTATGTGAATGTAAGAGTTAACTGGCAGTACAATTTGTGCGATGATAGTCTCCCGATGCTTTCAACTATGTAGTTTGGTTGGTGTTGGCGCTCAATATTAGTAAACTGCATATACCGTAGAAGTTGGACAGTGTTCTTTTGCTGCTCCAGTAAATACAACTACAAACCCATGTTGTGTAAGATAATGCTATTATTGCCAGTTACTCTAAGTGCTGATTATTTAACCTGGCACATGTTTATTGGTTAGGTAGAAAATAATTTGCACTTGGCAAGATGTACCTTAATGGATAGGTAGGCCACACAGTTGATTTCTGGAGAACACAAGGCATTTTAACCATTATTTTTACTAATACCACTCCTTGATCCCTGAGCAAGAGGAACTCATTAATTATTTGATTTATTTCATTGTGGTTGTCCTGCTACATCCATATGCTTGTACATTTCTTTATGTTGCTATGTCAAAAATTCAAAATTACGTTTCTCCCAACATTTGACTGCCAAAGTAGCTTCGAACAGGTTATGGTTATGAAGGGTACTGATATTTAGTAATCTGTGTTGCTGGTGAGAAAGGGTGTTGTCTCTGGTATACATGTGACCTTGTGATTATGTGTTGTTTCAATCTTAGATGTGTAGTATTCAACAATGTCTAATGAGTAATTGCCAAAGTGCTACTCTGTTCATGTTCGATTTCCCCTACATTCCAATTGTTTTGGGGCAGAAATTTCTCTGCTATCTTGACTCTGTTTTTAGAGAGTCGGTGTGGTAGACCTCTTCTCGTAGAAGGCGGATTCTCATGCTGGAGGAAAAGGAGGGTGCTCCCAATCAGATGGAGCTCATTACCTTAGCAACAAGCCTGTGAATGGTCTGTCTCTTTTCCCTCTCCCATTTATTATTTTTTAGAACATCATTTTTGCACTGTCTAACTACTGATTGGCAAAGGGCTACTCTCGGATCATGTCTTATTTTCTTTTCGCTCCAATAGTTTTGGGGTCAGATATTGCTCAGTTGTCTTGACTTCGTTTTTCTGAGGTTCAGTTTGGTAGACTGGTATTGGAGTGGTAACAACATATGAGACAGAGAGAACCTTTCTGTTGTATGCTTATTTGATTTGGAAACATAGATGATATTTAGTGGATTCGTTGGGCGTTGTAGATTTCCTTGATCTGACCAACTTGTTTGTTGCCTGGGACTAGCATCGCAATCCACATTGCTTAGTCTTGCATTATATACAATCCAGTCCCTGAATAATTGAATTGAGCTCCATGTTTCTTTTGGACTTAAAAAGGTTGTCAAAGAACATAATCCCTGTACCGTGGTTGAACAGTCAGTGTCTTGTCTGGTAGAGTTGCTTGTCTTCTTGAATGGGATTGAGTTCTGATATGGCTACTGCTGTCAACAAGGGGGTACAATAACAATACTTGGTTATTTGCTAATACAATGGCTATGGGCATTTAACCTCGACTGGAGAGTCCCTTGGATATGACTACAAGTACTATCTTCAGGAGGATTGTTGCTAACCATGAAGCTTACCTGGTAATTGGTGTGATCTGGCCGCTATGGGTCCTTTATCTATACTACTAATTAAGAATGCAAGGGGGTAGCCTACCTCCCTTGCGTTCTGCCGTTAGACAATCTCAGCCACCCGTTCTATCCTTTTGTGATCTAAGTTGTTCGATCGCACAAAACAATCCCACTCCTACATCTTGCCCACCAGTCCCCGAAGCCATTGCGCCCCGAAGCCGTCGCGCAACCGCCCAGCTCGCAAGGCGCCCCATCCCTCCCCCGAACATGAGCTCGTGCCGCCATTCTACTCATGTGGGAATTTGACCTCGTGGAGACTGTCAAAACACAGCAAGGACCACGCGAGAGCCGCCTGGGCGCAGCTAGCGAGCGGCTCGACGCGGCCGGCATCGGTGACGAGCGTGTGGGGGCTGGCGGCATGGGGGTCGGCGTCGTCGATGGCGCTGAGATCGTGCACCCACATCGGCCGCTCCTTGGCGTCCTCCCACAGCGCCCGTGCGTTCACCACGAAGCCGGACCACTCTAGCTTGCTGGCCATCAGCATGTCACTCCGGTTCGACGGCAGCACGGTCCCCTCCAAGACACGGTAGCCCACCAGGTTCCCTTCCGCGTCGCACGTCGGCGCCTGTAGGAAGGACTTGCTGGCGCCGTCATCCTCGCCCAGGATGCCGACGGGCATGGCACCCGCGGTGGTCACCTTCTGCGCCTCGTCGAACAGCTCGGTGCGGAGGATGTTGTTCTCGTCGGCAAATACCATGATGTCATCCATCTGCTTCGTCTGAATCTCCCTGTTGCATTATTAATGAGCGAGAGATGATGGGCTAGTGGAGAGGGAGGCGTGCGTGAGATGAGATCCCTCCCATCTCGCGGCTGCTATGGCGTGAGGTGAATCTGCACCGTCGCTTCCGTGAATCTACACAGTCCGCCCGCACACGCCTGCTTTCGTCCCCCGCCTCCCCCTCCCCCACCCCGTGTACCTTCTAAAAGTGTATATTGTAGCATTTTTCTTATGCCAACTATGCCTCAAGCTGAGAATTAGTAGAATGCTATGCAAATTATTCTACGATTTATTTTTATGTGTTGCTTGTGTTCATGTAATGCACTAACATTTTATCGAATAATTTGTGCGCCCCTGCTTCTCTCTCCCTCCTCCCGCGCCACATCATGGAGCTTTGTCTTTACCGGTCGCTACGCCATCCCTTCGCCGGCACCCACGTGTACCTTATCGACTATACGTCGTCGTCACCAAGGCCCTTGTGACCATGCGCCGCCACAATTGTCGTCCTATGGAGATTATTCCCTCCTTGAAACTGCCCCCTCGTCCTCAACTTCATGCGCCTTGCAGACGAGTGGCCTCACGCCGTGGGGTCGGTGTGCTCGACTGTAGCCCGAGTTTCGCTTCGACACCATCTTAGACGACTCGCGGACGTCGTGCTCCATCTCATAACATTATAATACACATTTGTACATAAGTTATTGTGATATTATATGTCTCCGTTGCAACGCACGGGCACTCACCTAGTTTTCATATGAAGACTTCAAAAGTCATTCCGCTTATCTTTTGTTTGAAACCATATTAACATCCAAAAATAGGAATAAAACCATTCCATTCTTCTCCATTTCTCAACCAAACGTACCTTTTCTCCATCTCTACTATCTCTACCGGAATCGGCCACTTTGCCGAGTGCCTGAAGCACTCGTTAAAGCCTAAAAAACACTCGGCAAATCTTTGCCGAGTGTCTCACTCGGCAAAGAGGGCTCGACGAACAATACATCGGCAAAGGCTTCTTTGCCGAGTACTTTTTCTTGGGCACTCGGCATAGACTTTGCCAAGTGCCAGACAGTACTCGGCAAAGAAAAGCCACCGTCACAGTGCCGAAGTGACGGAGACGACGTCTTTGTCAAGTGTCTCCTAATACACTCGGCAAAGAAGTTACTCTTTGTCGAGTGTCTGTCGGCCAGCACTCGGCAAATAATCCGTCAGCGGGTCCCTTTGTCAGGTTCTTTGCCGAGTGCTCTACATGGCACTCGGCAAAGTGTGCCTCTTTGCCGAGTGCCAGGGCCACTACACTCAGCAAAGAACCTATACCGGTGCCCAGGTCTTGGTTCTTTGCTGAGTGCTATGGCCCGGACACTCGGCAAAGCCCCTCTTTACCAAGTGTAACACTCGGCAAAGTGACCAGTACACACCTTTTTTATTTGTTTTTTCTATTCCATCCAAACAATCAAAAGATACATCATAGATATCATCACATATATCACATATATACATCACAGACATAAATATCCAACACAAACATTAATATACAAGTTCTCAACACAAACATAAGTATCAACACATAAGTCTCAAGCTTTGACATAAGTATTCAACATAAGTTCTGAAGTCTAAACACTAAAAACATAACTCTCATCGAGGTGGGCGGTTGGACTAGTGCTGCGACTGGTGCTGCGATGGGCTGGGCGCTTCATGAGGGTTGTTGGATGTCGCCCCAGATTGGCCCTGCATAGAGAAGAGATTACACTTGTTATACCAGATGCATTACCAACATCTAACTACAATTTTGATACTCACAGGAGTATGGAACCGAGCAGGGTCAATTGTAGGGAACAATGGAGGTGGTGGAGCAAAACCCTGTGCGGCGCCAAGGCTCTGCATGTATTGGAACATCTCCGCCATCCTCTGTTGATCAGCCAGGCGAGCCGCCCGCTCCGCCTCCCGCTCTGCCATCATCCTCGCCTCCATCTCGTGATGTTCCCTCCTCTCTTCTTCTAGCCGGGTCTGTAATATTACCAATGTTATAGTAACTCAAAGAAAAGGTATATAACTCAAGTAATGACTAGTTACATAAGCACTAACCTCGAGTTGTTGTATGCGATGCTGTGAGCTGTCGTGCCGAGGTCGTATGGCTGGACTCGAGCCCGTGCTCCTTGCTCGCACCTGAGACAGAGTGGGAGTGGACGACGAGTCGATTGCCCCGTCAGCAATCCAGTACCGCCCATGTCTCTTGCCTCCTTCGACCCTCATGAGCACATCGGGGTCGATCTCCTCGGTCCTCGGATCGTATTCTGGGCCATGGACCTCCTGCGCATGTCCATGACGAGCTTCTTACAGCTCATGGTGGCCACCACATCCGCCCTGGCCTCATATCCAGCCTCGCATCTGTAGAAATCTTGCATACAAAAACGATGTATCCATACGTTATTTCAAGAATGTGCAACGAATGCGACATATTTTACATTATACTAAGACTTACCCACAGCTCTTGGTTCACCCGCTCCGCCTTGTTATTGAATTCTCAGCTGTCCCGGTCTACTACATTGGGGGCGACGGCGTAGTGGTCGAAGGTGTAGGCTGGGCCCGTCACTCCGGCGTACTCAACCAGTCCAGGGAAGTGTTCCCTATAGAGTAGGTCGAGGATGCCATTAGGGTTGCGACGATGACCCCCAACATTCTCCACAACCGTCCAAGACCTGTCTAAGTGATAAATAAAAAGTATTAGTTTATATTATGATTTTGAACACATAATGTGAACAAGAATGAAGAACATAAAGTTACGTGCCTCTCCCCATCCGGCCGAATCAGCGGTCGCCTGTCCCGATGTATGGGACGCCGAGGGAGACTCGCGGGACCTCACAGGTACACGCTCCTCGAACCTGAGGTGCCAGAACCTAAAGCGTCCTACTGGGCTTCGTCATCGTCCTATTGCTGGTCGTCGTCGTCCTACTGCGCCGCCTGCTGTGCTTCGTCCTGCTCTGCCTCGTCCGCCGTCCTGCTCCTCCTCCCCCTCCTCCTTAGCCAACCGCCCACCATCTTTGTCCAACAACCTGCAATTAAGAGTAAACAAATAAGCACATATAAAAATATGTATTTAAAAACAGGTGCAAAATAAAAAGTCATATAGCATTACATCGATTAAAAATAATCTTTATATGTGTCGGGGTTAGCCGGATCATAACTCTCATCATCACTATCAACCATTTCACCCCTACTCAGGTTAGCTGCATACCCATCAGGGAACATCAACATCTTGATCCACTGAAGTACTTCCTTCTTCTGGGCCCTGCTTAGGACGAAATTGGCCTTAGGCCTTCTCCATGTCTTTCCACCACTTGGCGGCTTCATCTCTTGGTTTGGTCTATCACATAACGCTGCCAGATCCACTCTTGGCTTTACGTTATCCTTTGACTTATCAGGAATGTCCATAATTGTTGCCCAAAGTGCCTTAGCAACATTTTTTCAGTGTGCAACACGTCAATGTTGTGTGGAAGGAGCAGGTCGTCATAATAGGGGAGCCGAGTCAAGCCCGACTTATGTGTCCACATATGCTGCTGACCATATCCCACAAAACCACCTTCTGTATTGGCCATGAGCCCATCTTTCTGTTGAGGAATTTCGACACCAGTCATCGTTGCAGGTGGGCGGTCTATCACTACGACACCTTTCGTAAAGTTCTTGATGTCTAGGCGGAATGGATGGTCAGGAAGGAGAAATTGTCGATGTTTATCGAAGGACGAATATTTGCCACCCTTTTTCAACCAAATGAACCTAAGAGCTTCCTTGCAAACTGGGCATGGGAGCTTACCGTGAACACACCAGGCGCAAAATAGCCCATACGCTGGTAAGGCATGCAGGAGTACTGGTACCAAACATGCATTCTGAAGTTTGTCTTTGTAGCTCGGTCATACGTCCATACCCCTTCCTCCCAGGCACGTACCAATTCATCGATCAAAGGCTCCATGTACACGCCCATTTTATTCCCCGGGTGTGCGGGAATTATCAACGACACGAATATATTCTGCCTTTGAAAGTACACACCGAGGGGAGATTGATTGGGATAACAAACACGGGCCAACATGTTTACGGGACAGCACTCATTCCATAGGGATTGAACCCATCTATGGCCAGCACAACACGTACATTACGAGCCTCTCCGGTTTTTTCACGGTGAATGGCATCAAAGTGTTTCCATGCTTCACCATCGGATGTGTGCACCATCTTGTTAGGATTGTATCGTTTTCCATTTTTGTGCCATGTCATCTGTTTCGTGGATTCCTTGGTCATGTATAGACGCTGAATCCTCGGTATGAATGGAAAGTGTCGTAGGATTGTTAAGGGGATGTCGAGCTGCCTCTTCTGTCCATCACCAGAGTCTACCTCCAAGAACCTAGACGATTTACACTTGGGACAGTACTTTGCCTCCGTGTATTCTTTCCTAAATAGCACGCAGCCCTTTGGACAAGCATGTATCTGCTCATACGTCATCTTGAGTGCACGAAGGAGTTTCTGTGCCTCGTACATGCTCTTTGGCAGAAAGTGATCCTCCAGAAGGAGGCTCCCAATAACCGTCAACAAGCCATCGAATGCATCTCGACTCATGCTATACTGTGACTTGAACGCCATTACATGTCCAATGGCATCCAGTTGAGAAACCTTTGTCTGGCCGTGAAGGGGTTTTTGTGCCACGTCAAACATGTCGAGAACGCCTTTGCAGTCGGCTCTGGCTCATCATCCGTACATCCTCCGGCGTACTATGCCTCGTGATAGTCGTTCAACATATCCGCTACCCCCGCATCGGCATCATAATCCTCGGCGCGTTATCTTAGCACCTCCTCACTCGTACGATGCACTTCACCATGAAAGATTCACCGAGTATAGTCCGACGTAAATCCATTCTTCCAAATATGTTCTATCATGGCCTTCTTTGATTTTCTTTTTCGGTTGGCACATTTGTTGCACGGACATGGGACTAGGCTCGCTCCTTTAGCAGCTTCGCCATATGTCCGTTCCACGAAATCATCGGTCTTTCTAATCCATTCAGGGGTGAAATCATTCCTTCCTACACGGCCCATGTACATCCACTCACGGTCCTCCATCCTCTAACATATATCGACAAAAAAATCGACAGCACCTCCCCTGCACGGGGAGGTTTCCAAAACCTGCAAATAAAAGTAGCAGCACGATGGTTGACATCCACAGGTATATTAGCGACACTATGGCATATATGCAATGCATTGGACATCATATATACAAGTAGTGGAACCACATCTATCACATGGTTTATGATTTTAGACTCAAATTAGTATCATAAATATTGTTATTTTCGTATAGATTTAGTCGAATAACGAAATGCATATGCAATATTTTGAACATCATAGTAGTACAAGCTTTGATCAATAAACAAAATTATACCTACTCGAGGCCGGGGCCGGCGACAATGGTGGACGCGGGGGTGGCCGGACGGCGGTTACGCGTGGACGGTCGGGCGCAGGGAGGCGTGTGGGTGGCCGGGCGGCGGCGGGCCGAGCGCGTGGGGGCGATCGGGCGGCGGTGGAGGGGCGACGGCCGGGCGGCGGCGGGCGCAGGGAGGCGCGCGGTTGGCTGGGCGGCGGCAAGCCGGGCGCGTGGGGGCGGACCAACGGCGGTGGTGGTCGGCCGGGCGCGTGGGGGCAGCCGCAGACGGCGGTGGTGGCGCTCAGGGAGGACGGGACGGCGGTCGTTGGTGTGAAAGTGTGAAAGGAGGAGAGAAGGAGAAGAAGAGTGTCGTCAGCTTTGTATATGTAACGTCTTTGCCGAGTGCCCGCGGTCTGGCACTCGGCAAAGATTTTTTTAAAATTAAACAATATGCTTACTGACAAGCACTCGGCAAAGTATATAAAAATATACTTTGCGGAGTGCCCCACGGCGGACACTCGGCAAAGCATGATGTGTCGAGTGCCCTTCTTTATGACACTCGGCAGACCAAGGTGTGCCGAGTGTTATACCCTGGGCACTCGGCAAAGTAGATTTTTATTTTTTTATATTGCCAACTAAACTTTTTGTGGTATGTTCCTACACTATGTAGACCTGCAAGTACCATTTTGAGACAGATATAAAAGTGTTTTCTATAACTATTAGATTTAGTTCTTTTATTTGAATTTCTTCGGAAAATTCACATTTGAACTACAAGTCACTCGAAACTTTGAAAACCGTGCATGCAAAAATGATATCCATGTTATTTAGCACAAGTTACGACCAATTTCAGGAGCGAACCGGAAACTTCGAGCACCATGCTCACTAAACATGGTCGTGAACTTGCCAACCAATTGTTTAAAAATTGTATAAAACACAAACAAAGTCAGAAAATCATGAAACTTGTCCACATGTCATGATATCATATATAGAGGTTGTGATAAAAATTTGAGAATGTTTCGAGAAAGTTGTGAAGCAATATGTGTAGAAACCTAAGAGAACGACATTGAAACTTCATAATTTCATGTGAGGATCTCTTAGGTTTTTACACATAGTGTCTCATAACTTTTTTGAAACTTTATCAAATTTTTATCATAGCCTCTTTATATGATATCATGACATGTGGACAAGTTTCATGATTTTCTGACTTTGTTTGTGTTTTATACAATTTTTAAACATGTGGATGGCAAGTTCACGGCCATGTTTAGTGAGCTTGGTGCCCGAAGTTTCCGGTCCCCTCCTGAAATCGGTCGTGTGACTTGTAGTTCAAATAGCATGAATATCATTTTTTCATGCATGGTTTTCCAAGTTTCGAGTGACTTACAGTTCAAATCTGAATTATCTAAGAAAATTCCATTAAACGAACTAAATCCAATAGTTATAGGAAACACTTTTATAATTGTGCCAAAATGGTACATATAGGTCTACATACTATAGAAACATACCACAAAAAGTTTGGTTGGGAAAAGAAAAAAAATAAAAAGTATACTTTGCTGAGTGCCCTAGAATGGTTGTCGAGTGTCCGCCGGTTGACACTCGGCAAAGAAGCGTCTTTGCCGAGGGCCGCCATCCGGCGCTCGGCAAAAGCTAACGGTCGTCAGTTGTAGACGGCTGCTGATGGCCCTTTGCCGAGCGCCGCCTTCACCGAATGTTTGACGCTCGGCAAAGGTACCTTTGCCGAGTGTAATTCTTTACCGAGAGTCCTGCTCTCGGTAAAAGCGTTCGTTACCGAGAGCTAGACTTTGCCGAGTGCGGCACTCGGTAAAGGTTTTTTTTTTGCCGAGTGCCCGACGAAAAGCACTCGGCAAAGCCATGGATTCCGGTAGTGTATATGAAAGCACCAGTTTCAACGGTCGCCCGCGTCATTTTTCAAAAAAAAACCCTACAGTTCTTTAGAATCAACCCGCACTACTATAATCTCTTCTCTACTGCTATAATAGGAGAGTTTATATAAAAAATAAGGTGAAATTATATATAAGTCAGTGTTTGAACTTTAGTTATTGGCTCCACATTCACACCCACTTAAACAATAGAAAATATATATTTTATGCTTTATTAAAATAAAATTTATCTTATGTCATATATATATATAACCGTAGCATTGGACGGACATATGACTACGCCGACTTCTGCTGAACTAACATCCATCCAACCTCGGCCGCATGCATGTCGAACACATCCGCCGGCGGCCATGTAGCTAGCTAGCTGTTAACAACTCACACTATTAGTGTGTATTGATTCAACTCACAATAGTGATTACAGAGAATTATAATTTGGGAAGGAAGAACAGCACGAGGATTAAGGATAGCAGAAGAATACCGAAGCCACTCTAGAAGGATCTAGAAGAACCTAGAGGGGAAGGTAGAGGATACATAGAAGAGAGAACTGGAGAAGGAAGATAAACAGCAGCACTCTGAATATTCGATACCCCATCCTCCTGTCCGCCATGCTCATTTGTAGCGTCTCTTAGTAATATGGGCCGGCATGGGCCATTTGGGCTCACATTCCCTAACATTCTCCCCTTCTTAAAAAATTGGCTTGCCCCCAAGCCGATACATGGCATCAATTCCACCGGGGTCCCATTGCAAGTGCAAGCAATTTATCCAAATAATACCCGAGTCCGAGTGAAGAGCCCTTGAAATGCGCTCATATAGATTTGTGGCACCTTCACTTCCTGTAGTCAAGATGAACTTCTTATCTTCTCGTATTGTCTGTCACTAACAACTGAATCCACTCGACAGCCTTCCTCCAATGGATCTGAGACTTTTATAATCTTTGCCCATCCAACCAATCTATCCAAAAATTGTTTTGCAATTTTCTCATGCAGCAGTAGACAAGAAGTAGCACTGCAGACTTGACCAGCATTCGCGAAGATCCCAAACATGGCCTCTTCAACAGCTTTGTCAATGTCACCAATGTCACCAAAGACAATAAAGTACCACTCTATGGAATTGTTTGGTAGCTTTTCAATATCAGATGTGATCATAACAAAAATTGTGCTCTCAGGAATCCCTTTAAGGCTATTGTAGATAGCGTGCCATCCTTCCTTATCCATGTGCTGGCAATCATCAACGATTAGAACCTTGAAGTGTGAAGAGGCAGGGACTCCACAAACATTCCTGTGAAAGGTCGAAGCATCAATCTCTTCTATACTATTGCTGCTTTCCGATAATATGGCCATGCACTCGTCACAGCGCCCACAAGGCTGGTTCCTGCCTGGGGAACGACAATTCAGCGCTGCTGCAAACGTTCTAGCCGTGGACGTCTTGCCCACGCCGTGCTGACCATGGAAGAGGTAGATAGGAGCAAGCTTCTGAGAGCAACTAGAGGGGGGTGAATAGGTGATCCTGTAATAATTAACAACTAATAGCCACAAAACTTGTTAGTGCTATAGAACCAAGTGGCTATAGAGCGAGCTCTTGCAAATCACAATAATCACAAAGAAAGACAACACAAGAGACACAGTGGTTTATCCCGTGGTTTGGCCAAGTATAACACTTGCCTACCTCCACGTTGTGGCGTCCCAATGGACGAGGGTTGCACTCAACCCCTTTCAAGTGATCCAATGATCAACTTGAATACCACGATATTCTTCCTTATATCTTTTCCCGTTTGCGAGGAATCTCCACAAGTTGGAGCCTCTCGCCCTTACAAGATTGATCACAAAGAAGGCACGGAGTAAGGTTGGGGAGCAACACACACAAATCCGCAGCACACGCATGCACACAAGCCAAGACTTGAGCTCAAAATGAAACACAGAGAGTTCACAACTAGAACGAAGCTCAAATCACTAACACGATCGATCAAGTGCGCGGAGACGGAGTGTAGGAGTATTAGATTGCTTAGTGAATGCTTGGGTAGCTCCTCCATGCGCCTAGGGGTCCCTTTTATAGCCCCAAGGCAGCTAGGAGCCGTTGGAAGCCAACAAGGAAGGCCAAAGTTTCCTTCTGTCGGGTGGTACACCGGACAGTCCGGTGCACCACCGGACAGTCACTGTAGCATGTTCGGTGCGGATCTCCTTCCTAATTTGGCGCAGCCGACCGTTGCAACTCTGGGTTGGTTAGCGCACCGGACACTGTCCGGTGCACACCGGACAGTCCGGTGCCCCCAGCCGACCGTTGGCGCGGGCCACGCGTCACCCGCGGATTGCGCGGCCGACTGTTGCGCTGACGGTCGTTGTCTCACCGGACAGTCCGGTGCACCACCGGACAGTCCGGTGAATTTTAGCCGTACGCCGTTGAACTTTTCCCGAGAGCGACGACTTCGTCGCGGACGACTCACAGGACAGTCTGGTGCACCACCGGACAGTCCGGTGAATTATAGCCGTACGCCGCCGTCAAGTCCTGAGAGCGGTCGGTTCACCTTGGACTCGTCTGGCGTACCGAACACTGTCCGGTGCACTACCGGACACTGTCCGGTGCACCACCGGACAATCAGGTGCACCCAGACCGAGCAGCAGTTGGCTGTACACAGCCAACTCTTTTCCAATCTATTTTCTCCTGATTCTAGCACTTAGACACAATACATTAGTACCCAAATCAATGTACTAAGTCTAGAAACGTACCTTGTCACATGATTTGCACTTCTTCAATCTTTGGCACAAATTAACACTTAGAGAATACGTGTTGGGCACTTAATCACCAAAACACTTTAGAAATGGCCCATGGGCACATTTCCCTTTCAGCTTCCTTTTCAAAACAACACCCGAGAGGGACTGAGTAATAACACCATGCCTCACAAGCTCGGAGAAGGATATGGGCCGGTACTACATAAACAAATTTCTGGAGCTCTCCTGGAACGTGCTGGCCTTCCTCCGGTCAAGCTCCTCCCCATCACCCAACATGCCAAAGGCCCTATACTTTGCACTCCTCAACATCCCGAAAGTGGCCGAGCAACAACTCTGATTGTGGAGCGCGGCCTTAGCCATGGCATTGGCCTTGATGATGTTGGTCCGGCCATCCCCAAACTCCTTCCTCCTCCGCTGGATGTGATCGCACGCGTTATAGGTGAAGCTGAAGCTGTGTCTGCCATAGGCATTCTTGCTGTTCGCCCCCTCCAGTTCGTCCTCGTCGAGGGAGGTGCCCTCCTAGATGGTCTTCTTGGCAGAGAACATGGCCAACGAGTTGGTGTCCAGGCCCCACATGATGGCCATCAGGGCCCTCGAGATGGAGATGTCCACCAAATGTTGCCTGCCATCAATCACCTTGTTGTCGTAGACTCCTGCTGCCTCCACCGACGGATCCTGGCGTATAGTGACGTTGAGGACGCAGCTTGCTGATCTCCAGTCGCTCGTGGGCATTTCATCGAACAACTTCTTTGCATTAGCATCCTCGTCGTCCTCGACGTAGGGGTCGAGCGGCGAGAGCTGGTCGAGCCGCGCAGGGTCCCCCGCGTCCGCGGCCATGGCCTCCTCGACAGCGGAAGTCTGGGAATCGTGCGATCAATCTTCACACACACCCTGATCTTCATCGAGTCCATTTGGCCAAGCGCGCGGTACACGGCCCGAGTAGCCTCCACCTTGAACCACACACACGAGCTTTGGCTTGTAGACATTGAAGGCGTCCGAGCCCCTGACCTCAGCCTACATGTGCGTGTCGATCTCCCAGGACTCTAGGAGCGGGGCGTGGGTGTCAACGCGGATCTGGTGCATGAAGGGGCTGATGTAGTTAAACAGATTGTCGATCCTGCGCATGGTCGAGGACCTCCGAATGGTGAGGGCGTGTTGCAAGTAGTTCCCAACGAAGCTGAGCGTTGGGGTTCGGCGTCGGGTTGTGGCCTCCACTGGAACTGGGACTGAGCCCAACTCAACGAGACCACTTACGGCCACATCGCCATGGGTTGGCTCGAGGGGCCCTTCGCTGACGTGGGTGGGGATGCTGTCGGCGCCCGAGCCAAGCGGCATGTCGAGGTCGGTGGGGGTGACGAGCGCCTTGGTAGGGATGACGCCCGATTCACTATTGTAGGGGAAGGAAGTGCTTCCTGGCGGCTCGAGGTCCTCGCCACCGAAGAACCCTCCCCAGTTGTTGGCAATGACGGATGGCGTCGTATAGTACTGCTCTCCATCATCGAAGCACCCGCCCCAGTTGTTGATGAAGATGACGGCCTCAACAGCCGCAACGTGGGTGGCCGGCGCATTGGCGGATGCGTTAGAGGAGTGGTCGATGTTGAGTGAGGTGGCTGGGAGGTTGAATGACGTGGAGGGCGATGACCCCAGAAGGTGGGCGGGCTGCTGCAGCTTGTCAAAGATCCGGTTGACACGGGCATCTGCCTCGTCGAACCTTCTATTGATCTCGTCGAGAAGGAACTTGAGAGCAACGAGATCCATTGGAGCTAGATCAAGAATCGACTCCTCTGATACCAATTGTTAACAACCTTCCTAGCAGATGAGCTAATACAAGAATTACAGGAGAATACTAGGAGTACAGATGAGGAAGAACAGCAAGAAGTATCGAAGAATGATTTTACCATAACTCAACTTGTTTCCCAAGTTCTTCTCTCTTCTTCAATACTTCCTGTTGTTCTTCCTCATCTGTACTCCTAGAATTCTCCTGTAATTCTTGTATCAGCTCATCTGCTAGGAAGGTTGTTAACACTAGCTCCCTCCGCACATGCGTGCATGCATTGGACAGGCCACGTGTCTAACCGCTAACCACCCGCATGCATCTCTACAGCAAACCAACAAAGATGACCACTCCAACATGCATGATCCAGCGGCAAGACGGGCAGGAAGCCACCGACCCTATCGGCAGGACGGAAGCAGATCAAGTGAGTAGGCGTCGCTAGTTGCCATGGCCAACCTTTGATCCTCTAGCTGGCGACCGAGGTCCGATTTGCGTCACTAAAGCAAATATACACGTGCGTCCGTTGTAGCTAGTCACTACCGGAATCGACCGCTTTGCCGAATGCCTGAAGCACTCGGCAAAGCTTGAAAAACATTCGGCAAAGGCTTTACCGAGTGTCGCACTCGGCAAAGAGGGCTCAACGAATAGTGCATCGGCAAAACCTTTTTTGCCGAGTACTTTTTCTCGGGTACTCGGCACAGACTTAGCCGAGTGACAGGCAGTACTCGGCAAAGAAAAGTCGCCGTCACGGCGCCGAGGTGACGGAGATTACGCCTTTGCCGAGTGTCTGCCGACCAGCACTCGGCAAAGGATCCGTCAGCAGGTCCCTCTGTCAGCTTTTTTATCGAGTGCTCTCTGTGGCACTCGGCAAAGCGTGTCTCTTTGCCGAGTGCCAGGGCCACCACACTCGGCAAAGAAGCTATACTGGTGCCCACCACACTAAAGAATGTTTCAGAGATCCACACTCGGCAAAGAAACTATACCGGTGCCCAACACACTAAAGAATGTTTCGATAAAGTTGTGATGCGCAATGTGTAGTCTCACAACTTTCTCGAAACATTCTCAATTTTTTATCACAACCTCTACATATGATATCATGACACATGGACAAGTTTCATGATTTTCTGACTTTGTTTGTGTTTTATACAATTTTTAAATAACTGGTTGGCAAGTTCACAGCCATGTTTAGTGAGCATGTTGCTCGAAGTTTCCGGTCCGCTCCTGAAATCGGTCGTAACGTGTGCTAAATAGCATGGATATCATTTTTGCATGCACGGTTTTCCAAGTTTCGAGTGACTTGCAGTTCAAATCTGAATTTTCCAAAGAAATTCAAATAAACGAACTAAATCTACTAGTTATAGAAAACACTGTTATAATTGTACCAAAATGGTACATGTAGGTCTACATAGTGTAGGAACATACCACAAAATGTTTGGTTGGCAAAATAAAAATATGCTTTGTCGAGTGCCCAAAGGAGGCACTCGGTAAAGAAGGCTTTGCCGAGTGTCAGCCGGTTGACACTCGACAAAGAATCTTCTTTGCCGAGTGCCAACTCTCGGCCCTCGGCAAAAGCTAACGTCCATCAGATATAGACGGCTGCTGACGGCCCTTTGCCGAGCGCCGCCTTCGTCGAGTGTTCGGCACTCGGCAAAGATGTCTTTGCCGAGTGTATTTCTGTGCCGAGAGTCCTACACTTGGTAAACGAGCTCGTTACCGAGAGCAGGATTTTGCCGAGTGCCCAACAAAAAGCACTTGGCAAAGGACCGAATTTCGGTAGTGAGTAGACAGTTATGTTTCTTTCGACTGCACGACGACGACATACATAAACATGCATGGAGCTGCTTGGAACTTTTGGATGATCGCCGTAGTGGATGCCTTGTCGTCACCATGTACGTGAGTGCGTGCTGGTGGGTCCGGGTATAGATGGCCAATAAGCACGAGGCCCGTGAGCCCGACACGAAGCCTACTGTTTGGGCCCGGTCCGAGCCCAGCATGGCCCGGTTCTATGCGGGCCCGAGCCGACCCGGCACGAATAAGCGGGCCAGGCTCGGACAAGGAACTAGGCACAGTGGGCTAGCCCAGCACGGCCCGTTTACCTTTAAGTACGTTGAGCCCACTTTTTTTGCACTAAAACATGCTTTTTGGCTCGCTTAGCCCGCTTTCGGCCCGCTTTTTTTGTGATAAACGGGCCGGCCCGGCCCGTTGCGGGCTGGGCTCGGACAGGGAATTGAGCCCGCGGGCTTAGAAGCCCCGGCCCGATTTCCTAACCGTGCCTGGCGGGCCGTGCCTAAAACGGGCCGTACTTCACCGGGCCCAGGCCGGGCCGGGCCGTTTAGCCATCTCTAGGTCCGGGTGGCGGTTGGATCGACGCGTGTCGGAATGCTCCCAGCATCCGAGCTTATAAAGCTGCGGGCATGGCATGTATCATTTTGCTTTCACAAGATCTTCAGAAGCTACACTGCAGCACACAGCAGATACCTACGACGCCAGCTCGGAGCAGATAGAGCACCTAGCTAGCGCTAGCTAGTTAGTCGCAACGTAAGAGTGTGTGACTTGTGAGAACCGAGTGAACGATCATGGCGGCGTCTATGCAAGGCCCATACACCGGGGGCAGCGGCTTGGGCGGGAGGGTCGTCCACGCAAGGAGCGGCGATCGCCGGTCAGCTGTGGCGGTGAAGCGGCTGCTATCGAGGTTGACACGCTCTTGGAGAAGACGCACAGCGTGGCCGAGGCGAACCGCGGTGAGGTTCGGGTATGACCTGCATAGCTACTACCAGAACTTCGACGACGGCACTGCCTCCCGCGCCCACCACCGCTTGTAGCTCATTGACTCATTGTACCGGAACCCTCACTTGTAGAAAAATAACTGAAAGCCTATGGTGGAGTTTAATTTGTACGTGTGGTTTCAGTTATCATACATCAGTGTTATTTCTAGTGGCAGTTTTTTTAAAAAAACGTCACTATAAATCATATTTCTATATTGTTCGACTGGCTGGCAGCCTTTGCAGCTGTTCGGACTGTTGTAGCTGCAAACATGCATGGACTTTCTTGGACCTATAAATGTCCAAACGGGCAGCTCCGGCCCGGCCCATTCGGGGTGTGCTAGGCACGGCACAGGTAACCTCCGGATCGTGACGGGCTTACCTAGCGTGCCGACTCTTTGGCCCAGACACAGCCCGGTTGGTACTCAGGTAGGTCGTGTCATACAATTGGCCTGGACAACCCATTAGTACAGGGTCGGGTCTGGCCCGAAAATCACAGAAATCACATATATACTGCTATATTACAGAATTCACAAAAAAACACAAAAGACCACACAAGAATTGAATGATTGAATATTATTTGAGCTGTTTATGTAATGTCGCCTCATTAAAAACCTTTCTAGGTAAATTACTCACGCCTTATGTGAAAACCCTAGGAAGGGGAAAAAGTACAACCAGCTCAAAGTTATAATGTATGCAGCCATGTTCATAGTTCAATACAACAATTTACCAGAGATAGAGAAAGAGGACAAGATTACAAGTTACAATAATTCACTCGTTCACCCTTAACTCTTGAGCCCTTGATTGGCTTCCTTGGTCTCCTCCTCTATCATTGTTCAAGCTTTCAAGGACAAATTCTATTTCTATTTTGTCCTTCTCAAGATTGTGTTGCTTATATAAATCTGCTAACTCCCAGTCTTTGATACATGATAGAACCTCCACCATATCCGATGTGAGCCGTCGACGACGTTCGTCGACCACCCTGCCAACCAAACTAAAAGTAGATTCTAGAGTAATAGCAAATATTTTATCACTTAAACCACACTCATCAGCAACCATGTTAACACATTCTGCTATATTATTACCAGAATATTTCACATATATGAGCCTAAGACCAATCAACCTTTTTTCCAGCTCCCAATTGGAATTCAGAAAGTGAGCAACAACAGAAATGTAGTCTTCTTTAGCTTTAACATTCCAGATATCAGAAGTTAGAGCAACTGATGAAACAGATTGAAATGACTCAATAAGCTTAAGCACGCGTTCATTGTAAAGCTTAATTAGATCTCTAGATGTGGTTTACCTAGAAGACTTCACAAATTTAGGATTATGTGCTTTAGTAATGTACTCTTGAAAAGCTTCAGATTCACCAAACCATAACAATTAATGCACAGAAGACAAACGAACAATAGATCTATGCAAAAGATTCGTGTCATGATAAACAGAAAATGCATATCTACATACAGTGCTCCCCACAACAGGATTTGAAGAACATGAACTTACGTGCGAGGTGCACTTCCCAAAAACCTATTTCTCAGCGCCCGTGCAGGTCGTCAAATTGCCGGTGTTGGTTCGAATACACTGGTCTCCCTTGATTTGCTGCATGGCAGACGCATGGATGACATAGTAGAGAAGCGGTAGCACATAGAGTTGAGAATGACGAGTAGGTTGATTGTTGTATGCCTTCCGTCTGAAGGACATCTCCCCTTTATAGAAGAGTCGCCGCAATTGCTCCAGATTCGATCTACTAAATTACAGTAACCGCCCTCTCAAATCTATCTAAGTACAACCACACGGAGTTCACGTAGTGCGCGCCTAATTACTCCCGGTTGACATGGCAGTTTAGGTGTGGTACTTGCTAACCAAATAAATAAAAGACAAAAAATAAACTGCTATTTAGAACATGTCACGACGCGATCATTCATCATCGCAAGTCACAAGCCACACGTTAATTTCGCAAAAAACCTGAAATGCGAGTGAGCGCGTGTGTCAGTTCATAGCAGTCTCCATAGCCCTTTGTGTGTCACATATGAAGAGTAGTTCACACCCTCACATTTAAATTGGTTATCTCTTACCTAGATAAGTAATGTTGAACTAAAGTCTCTGATGCTATCCTACACACCACCTTAGATTTATTATATGTTTTGGACCACCCACAAGTGGGCTAAACAGGCCAAATTCCAATAAGTATTACATAATGCATTTAAAGTTGCTCTAAGTCAAACTATTATAAGATTCACCAAGTTTATAGAAAATAAGTATATTGAATGCAATTGTGAATATATTTCTATAATGCTAATACTCGTGTATATAAATTTGGTAAAATTTAGGATAATTTGATATAGAACAAACTAATTAAGTATGCAAGTACTAGAAAATAGAAGTTTATTGTGCGTGTCCTTATAACCGTACATAATTTCTCAAAAAGCTTCATATAGTTAGCCAGGACTATTTGATCGGCAGCTTTATGAAATTTTCAAGAGTCTATGTTAAAGATATTCTCTAAATCATCATTTAAAGAGTTATTTTTTATCAAAAAAATTATCACTATCAATTATAACACTGCTAGATTACTGGATTTGAACTCAATATCTTAAGGTTCCATCGAGCTTCTATACCGGTTAATAAGCTATATAATAGTTGTCAGACCACTGATTTCAAGTAGGGTGACCAGCTAGCCAACCGACAGGACCGACCAAGCGTCTAATCGTGATTAGGGCGACGATTAGGTCGACTAATCGGTTCTGGTCGGCCTCTGGTCGTCCCTAGTAGTCCTATGTATATTCCTAGGCATATAAGCCATATAGAACTGAAATTAAATTGAAAGTTTGGAACTGAATTACTGAAATATAACAGTATCAGGCTAGCAGCAATGCAGCATAAGTGAAACCAGTGAATGAGCTATATATAAGTGAAACCAGTGAATGCAGCATAAGTGAAACAATAGAGTAACTGCTAGTCTGCTACCTAGAGCAGATCAACATCCAAGCAAAAAGCATCAGCAACAGTTTTCCCTCCTCCAGATTCAGATTCATCTTGGTCCGTATCTCTAGTTGCTTCTAGTGGTTGTTCTTGTTGTTCTTCTGCATCTGTTGTAGCATTACCATCTTGTCGAGCATCACTATCATCTTCTCCAATATCTTGTGCTGCTGCTTTTCTTGAACGCTTTCTTGTCCTAACATAGGTTCGTTGAGGCCGAGAACTTGAAGCAGCACCTGCAGCAGCTAATCTTGGCAAATTTCTGCCTTGGAGAGCCTGAGTTGCCCCTAATGCCTCATTCACAGCATGCAATATGCTGCTATCACAATCAGCTTCATTATTTTCTTCAACCCATTCATTTTCCTACATAAACTCTTCAAGCACCAGTGGGTTGCTTCTTTTTCCCTTGGATCACAACTCTCTTATTGTTCAAAACCTATTTTCCATCTTTCTGTTGTAACTGACATACACCAATTTATTAAGCCTCTGGTGTTCTAGTCGATTCCCCTTTTTTGTATGGACCTGAAAATGCACAATTGCACATAGCCACATAATGATCAATCAACAAGCAAACCTTTTTTGCTAGGCTTTGTAGTACAGTACTTAGTTACTTACTGCTGCAAAGTCTGACCAATTTCTCTCACAACCAGAAGTTGCACAACAGAGGCTTATAACCCTTTTTGCTAGGCTTTGTATTTCATATGCCAGTCCTCCATATGAACCCCACCATAGGACTGTTACACAACAGTTTTTAGGTCAGTTTTAGACTTCCAAACAGGCAAACAAATTAACAAATGCTATAAGCTTATAACTAGAAAAATTAGTTACTTACTAGGACTTTTTATCTCTTTCTCTTATTGCTCCTGCCTTTGAAAAGCATTCCCCTTCGATCTTTCATAGTCATCTGCCTGCTTACTAATCTTTGTTTGCTCATCCTCATCACTGACCATCTTCCATAAAACATCATTGAACATAGCTCCAAGTCTTGCAGCTTGCCTTCTGTCTTTGTCCCTCAAGGTAAAGAATTTACCTGGATTCAAATAAAGGGTTGCTCCATATAGTTTATGCTCCATCTGAGTTTCCCACCTCTTCTCAAAGCATGAGATGACTTCAGCAAGTAATCTTGGCTTCTCTTTTAGTGACTCTTGTATGGCGGCTTTTGCTTTCTCTATAGCTGCCATTATCTCTGGAGCTGCCGGCATCTCATCACCGTCAGCAATCCTTAAAGCAATGAGAAGAGGTTGTGAAGCCCGTAGACAATTTTCAAGAGTTTGCAAAAATGATACCGAAAGGACAATATTTTCAGCTTGTACACCTTCCTGAAGTAGGGAAAACTTAGAGCCATTCCATTCATCACTAACAAACAAGCCATGTAATCTATTTTTATGCCTGTACATGCTTGCCAAAGTCAAGAATGATGTTGCAAATCTAGTGACACCCGGCCTAACAAGGTCCCCACCTTGCTTTTCTCTCATTAGGTTGTGAAGTCGCCCATGCTTGTATAGGAACCTCGAAACCTTCTTTGCCATATTGATGCAAGTGTTGAACTCCTTGATCTTGCCAATATCCTCCAACAACAGATCCAAGCAATGTGCTGCACAAGGAGTCCAAAACAGATGGGGAATTCTGTCCATTAGGATCCGCCCTGCTGCTTTGAAATTGGCTCCATTGTCAGTTACCACCTGGACAACATGTTCTTTCCCCACCTTCATTATTTGCTTCTCCAATAGATCTGCCAACATATTGTTATTTGCTACCTCACTTGATGCATCAACATAACCTAGGAAGTAGGTCCCTGCTGGACTGTTGGCAAGGAAGTTGATCAAATGACGTTATCTTGTGTCGGTCCACCCATCTGACATCATTGAGAAACCATATTCCTGCCAAGCCTCTTTGTGCTTAGCTCTCAATGTCGATGTTCTCTTCACTGCCCTTTCAAGCCAAGGTACCCTAGCCTCATGATACGATGGGCCATGATATCCAAGACCGTACTGACCAATAGACTCCAATATAATCTGCCAACTTCTTGAGTTTACGACATTCAATGGAATCTTGTTCTCATACAGAAAATGAGCTACATGGTCGTCAACAATTTGTTGTGCTTGTGTCCCTTTCTTTGTGCAGTGCTCAAGGGTGGCCTGAGAAGTTTTGTTTTTATGCCTCTCTGCAACTACTTCTTCTGAAGTCTTGCAGAGCATGGCACTCAATAATTTGCTTGCCTTCTGGGTACTTGGTTTTGGAGGAGCAGATACAAGAAATGAGGACATGGCAGCTTGGGCAATTTTCTATTTTGCTTGCTTGTTTTTTGTCCTAGAACTTGATTCACGACCTTCATCGTTTCGCTCTTCTCCCTCTTCACCTTCTTCAGTATTAGCAGTAATCACAAGTCTCATGTTCCTTCTCAGATACGTGTGCATTTCCTTTGAAACCAATTCTGGTACTCTAGCACACTTCATGGTGTCACCAAACCCACCGGCAAGATGCTGCTTGAACCTTTTGATTCTGGAAGGAACAATCTTCGAACAGAAAATACACTGAACAAAATCCCTCTTTGTTGTGTCTGGCCACCACCCAAACTTCCATCCTAGCTCTTGTGACCTTGCCTTTCTTTTTGGGTCAGTTGCTTGTGCACTAAACTCAGGAGGGAGTGCTACAATAGCCTTTTCAGCAAGACTTTTTGAGTCTGCAGCAGCTGATAATGCCGAAGCAGGGCCTGTGCTATCAACATTTGAGGTCACCGAAGGAACAGAATCACTTGCAGTTGCACTGCCACTGCCAACCACATTGGACCCGGGAAATAAGACCTCAACATCAGCACCTCTTCGTCCACCAGCAGCATGAAACTCTGAACATGTCAACAAATAAAGGTCAAGTCACTACTAGGCACTACATATGTGCTACTGCTGGACTGATGGAAACTGGTAAGAATAAGATCATTGGTGCTGCTAGAATGGTGGGATAAACTGGTCGCTGCTATGAAGCTAAGAACTATTGAAGTAAGGCAATAGAACATAGAAGTATAGAACACTAGATGAGCAAGGCCAGGGCAGATTGCAAACAAATGGGTACTGCTGCGCAGAATGCAAAACTACATAGTGCAGACAAGGGGGAAGGAGGGGAGCAGGGATGACCTTCGGATGACGAGCTCATCTTGTGCCTTGTAGATGAGGATGGGGCAGGGACGACCTTCAAGGATGAGCTGCACGCCGGCGCTGGTGGACGGTGGAGAGACCTGGAGGCTGGAGCAGCCGCCGCCGGCAGAGGATAGAAACTTTAGGAGAGGGGCGCAGGCACAGGGGAGGCTTTAGCGTTTAGGGGCGCCAACAGATGTATGCAGCTGCTGGGCCCAAAAAACGGTGAAGCCCAATAGCACATCTAGCCCGTCGCGCACTGGTCAACCAGAGGTGGCTAATCGGATGACTAATCGGATGCTTTGGACGCCTAATCGACGATTAGGACGACCAGAAAACCAAATCACGTCGTCCCCTAGTCGGCCACTTACAGGCGACCAGCCCGACTAAACGTGATTAATCGTGATTAGTCGGACGATTTGTAAACAGAGGTTGTCACTATACAACTGATACTATTTTTCAACTACAAATTTTTTAAATATTGTATTGTATATTTAATATTATAGATGATCTTGAATAAAGAAGTCATTAACTGAAAAGTTGTAGTTGCCGAAGAGAGTTTTTTTTAGACGCTTGAAAGTTAAATGGAGCTACTGATATCAAGACAAAAAGTAAAGGCAAACTGGCATCGGGTCAAGGCGAAACCTCTCAAGTGACTCATGACTCATCCGGGTACCATGATGACTTGGATGATTTGTACTACAACCTCAGTCCCCTGCATATACACTGCCATTCCACGACCGCCGTTTTACTGACCAGACATTTTCGTGATATTTCCAAAATAATAGCTTCGCAATATTCCCTAAAAAAGGCTCCACCTTTTCTGGAGATTTTCACTCTAGCATAACACTACTAGTACGTGTTCCATTTCCCTTTCCTTAGGATGTGGAAATTCATTGATGATGACTCAGCTCGACGACATCTTTTCTCATCTTTTTTGGAGATACCAGAAGAGCATACATGCATGTTCCAGCTGTAAAAGAAATGTCCACGTCCTAAGCTTTAGTCATCTTCAGCACAAGGATAAGGTTATCCAAAAATAAATAGTAGTAACCAGTTATTATTAATTATCCAATTTGGTGAGTGGCTTGGAGTGCCCTTTCCAAAAAACAATACTCTATGTTATTAATATAACCAGTTGTTATTATTATGATTCAGCGTCAGCAATACACTCTTCTAGGTTCCTAGTCTCGATCTGACGGGGTGCCGACTGCCGAGAGTTCCCGCCAACCTCGGCCGCATGCATGTCGATTAGGTCGGCCACGCCACAGGCAACTGAAACACATTGTGCACGTGGTATGATCCAGCGGCAGGACGAGCAGGAAGCCGCCGACCTTATCAGCACAGGACGGCCGGCAGGATGCAGCTCAGGTGCCGCCGTGTCGCCGGTTGCCATGGCCGACCTCTCTCATCCTTCTAGCTAGCAGTCTAGCTGGCGATGGAGGTCGTCGTCACTAAAGCAAGTGCAGCACATGCTTCCATTGTTGGTGGTAGACGGTTGTCTTTGTTTGATTCTTTCGACTGCACGAGCACGACGGCGGCTTACAAAAGCATGCATGAAATGAAGCTGCTTGGACCTTTCGAACGATCGCCGTGGTGGATTGCCTCGTCACCATGTACGTGATAGTGCTTGCTGGTGGGTCCGGGTGGCGTCTTCGGTCGACGCGTGTCGGAATGCTCCCCGCATCCGAGCTTATAAAGCTGCGGCATGGGAGGCTTCGTTTTGCACAGTATCTTCGTTTTAAATAGCCTATATATCCTGGTATATCCTTTTTAGCAGCGAAAAGTTACGTCGTTTAGCTCGATATATCCCGATATATCCAGCTATATCGTGATATATCCCGATATTTGCACTTTTTCGAAGTTCGGGGATAAATTCAATTTCCCGCTATTTAAAACACTAGAAGCTACACAGCCGCAGCACACAGATTCACAGATAGACCTACGTACTCCAGCTCGAAGCAGACAGAGCATCTAGCTAGCTAGCTAGTTAGTGGCAAGAGCGTCCGTGACCTGTGAGAACCGACCGAGTGAACGATCATGGCGGCGGCGTCTCTGCTAGGCCCGTACACCGGGGGCAGCGGCTTGGGCGGGAGGCTCATCCACGCCAGGAGCGGCGGCCGCCGGCCAGCTGCGGCGGTGAAGCGCCTGCTGTCGAGGTTGAGGCGCTCTTGGAGAAGACGCGCGGCGCGGCCGAGGCGAACCGTGGCGAGGTTCGGGTATGACCTGCATAGCTACTACCAGAACTTCGACGACGGCACTGCCTCCTGCGCCCACCACCGCTTGTAGCTGTAGCTCGTGCAGCAGTGCTTATGTTTGCTACTATACTAATTGCCGGTGACTATTACTAGCTAGCTGTTGCAGCCATAGACTCACTGTACAGGATGATGCTTTATTGTGGAGCTATATATTTGAAACTTGGAATAGAAATGGGTTTCTGTATATTATTATAAACTGATTCTGAGGGCTTCTGTCCTGTGTTCAGGCTTACGCATGTGCCACACCTGTATCCAACTGCCTGATGTTTTATTTATTCTCGAACACGATAGCGAGCAGAAGAGCTCTTTAAGGACATCTACAACGGAAAAAATTATGTACATACCCGATATAACACCGTCTTCAGCCCATCACATCTACCATTTGGAAAAGTCCATAAAGAATGATCAAAATTTACAAAATAACTCTTTAATAATTTATTTTTCTTCTATTTATATGGACCAGCAGCTGGTGTATGTGAGAGGCTGTGTAAAAGAGATTCTTTACATCTGGTATATAAAGAATTTTTTTTCCTCTACAACAATAGCGTGCAACACTGTAGATGCACTGTTTACAAAGTGTAGCTTGAAATGAAAAGCGGGACAGTAAGACTGTTGGAGATAACCTAATGTCGTTGCCAATAAATCGTGCATTGCCATGCCTATATATGTAGACAACACTAGTTACATGTAAACAGTGTCGTTTGAAATAAGAGAGCAGATGAGATACTAGTACAAAGAAGCTATATAGAGATAGTTCGTAACTTATTTTCACTGACGTTTTTCAGAACCCCTAGTGCTAGGGATTAGTAGAAAGCGTGGGCGGTTTTATTTACTCAACCGCATGTGGAAATAAATTTCCACAGTTGGTTCTCTTATAACAAACGCTAGTGAAAATATTTTGCCACTATCTCTTTTTAAACTTAGCAATTTTCCATCATATATATATATATATATATATATATATATATATATATATATATATATATATATATATATACACACACACGGCGGCACTAAAATGCACCCATGTGTATTTTAGTTTGTGGATGCACAGACCCCAAGACTTCCTGTTCGACCAGAGCACCTAACACCCCGAGCACGCCTCCCCATAAGAGCACGCCCTCGGCCCTCCTGTACGCGCGCCTCCCTGTCCCCGCGCGTTGCAATTAATGATTGCAACTGCGTGGTTTGTTGATTTTCTGTTGCGACGGTTGTTGCTTGTTGATTGCAACTAGGGGTATCCTCTAATTGCAAACTTGAGTCTCTGTTTTTACTCCTTGATTACCATTGCATGGTGTGTTGTTACTCCAGTTGCAACGTTTGTTGCTTGTTGATTGCAACTAGGGGTATCCGCTAATTGCAAACTTGAGTCTCTGTTGTTGCTCCAGTTGCAACGTTTGTTGCTTGTTGATTGCAACTAGAGGTATCCTCTAATTGCAAACTTGAGTCTGAAGTGAAAAGGTTCTGTCAGGAGCGTGCGGGAGGGACGAAGACGAAGCGTCGGTTCGGCCTGGGTGGGGCGGTTGGCTCGGACCAGGTGCTCCTGGCGCGTAGGTTCGGCCTGGGTGCATTCTCTATATTGAATGCACCAAGGTGTAATATATAAATACAGTGTATATATATATATAGGATTGAGGTAATGAAAGCCCTGGACTTCCATTAGTGGGGGAAGCCCCAGCCAGGACGCGGTCGGCCCAGCAACCGCGTGCTTGCGTCAACCATCCCGACGATAGCCACGAATCCAGGACGATATACGTCATACAATATATGAATGCATATATATGTATTAATGTGCATAAACCATGCATAAAAGGAATCTTTTGTATCCCGAATCACGTGGAACGAATATGATACTGTGTACAGAGTTTATGACTGCATAAAGATGTGTAACATGATAGCATAAACCATGCAAGATGTAAAACTTGATCAGTTTGATATAAGGAAAGACGTGTTGCACAATCGCGAAAATAAAGGGACAGTTATGGTTTGAGGAGCATTAGTATAAGGAAATCAATTTTTATTTACAGATCTCGGCGTAGATTTGTATTAGCCTTTCCTGTACAGCCACAGTAGATCCACGATCGTATCCATGTGTTCTTGGCGGCGGTTAAGGGTGGCGGAAGGGACAACACCGGGCGTGTTTTGGCGGCGAGCGGGGATTAACGACGAGGGAATGGCCAACACCGGTGCTGGCGGTGACATGCAACCTGTAGCGTCTGTGCATAGATCAACAGGTACGTCTACTTCAATGGACATGCAACCTGTAGTGTCTGCTATCACCGGATACACAGAGGGTGTATCTGTTACTCCCCCGGTGGCGTTGAGGGCACCTGGACATATTGATGAGAACACAAGCTTGATAGACGTGGTAGGAGCATATAAACACATCCCCATGAGACATATTGGGGTGCATGAACAGGACACACCTCATATTCTTCAAAGCCATGTAAGTTCTCTCAAAAATGATAATATCAGTTACGTATATACTTTTTGTAATGCTGTACCTATATTATGTTTAATTTGGTCGTTCTGGGATCGTAAATGTTAAATTTCTGTGCACAGCCAGACAATATTGATATGAGATTGATCCCTAAAGTCGGTATGACATTTAGTAACGTGGACGAGGCATATAATTTTTATAGTAAATATGCATATGCGGTTGGATTTTCGTTGAAGAAATATAGGGAGCGGAAGAATTGTAAATGGTTGAATTGTTCAATAGAAGGAAAGAATGCTGAAAGGGTAGCTGGAAATCCAAGGATGCGTAACACATGTTCGAAACGAACACAATGCAAGGCTGGGATGAAACTTAAAAAGATTTATGATGATGCTAAAGAGAATGTTATTTCCATCCGAATTGATCTGGTAAACTATGAGCATAATCATGAATTCTTGAAGAAAGATACAGAAAAAGGGCAATTGCAATGTAACAAAACTCATGATCGTGATTAAATGGAGTTCCTTAGTGCGATGCAAGAAAGCAGGACTCCACAACATTGCATTATGGATTTTGTTTAAAAAATGCATGGTGGTCCAGAAAACATTCTAATAACCGTGCAGGACACGAGTAACCTGTAAGTGTATTATTCAATGACAATACTGGTATTATATATTACCGAAACAATCGACATGTGTTAAAAATATGTAGTGCATAATCATTACATTTTTGACAGGAAGAAAGCATGGCAAAGGGAAAGAAATGCAAATGATGTGTCGAAGCTATTATCTTTTTTTTCATTATGCAAGAAAGATAATCCATAATTTTTTTCTGAATTTCAACTAGACAAAGAAGGGAATATTTTAAGCATATTTTGGTCCCATGCTAGCCAGCAAGCTGAGTACATTGATTTTGGTGATGCAGTTACCTTTGATACTACACATAAGACTAATATGTATGATAAGCCATTAGGCATGTTTGTTGGCTCGAACCACCACCTACAATGCACAATATTTGGGTTTGCTTTACTAGGAGACGAGATAGTTGATACATTCGAGTGGGTCTTCAATACGTTCAAAACATGCATGGGATGTGACGGACCACGAGTGATGTTGACAGGTATGTTGTAATAAACCGCTCGTATTGATTAAACACGTACTATATGATATCATACTGACTTCCACAATATTATGTAAATTTATCGATTTCAGATCAAGACCCTACGATGCCAATCGCACTAGGCAGAGTATTCCCAAACACAATACATCGATTGTGTTTGTGGCATGTGCAAAACAGGTATATGCCCCACTTGAATGAATTGTATGCAAGATTTGAAGAAATGGATTTCAAAACAAGGTTCCAATCTATAATACATCATCCATTGAATGAAATGAAGTTCGAGGCTGCCTGGCAAATGATGCTCAATGATTTCCAGCTACACGAGAACAACACTCTTGTCAGATTGTATGAAATACGTAAAGATTGGGTACCTGCATTTTTCAAAGGAGACTATTGTGGTCTTATGGTCTCTACACAACGAAGCGAGAGCATGAACAAACTGGTGAAGAGTGCCCACGTGGATGCAAACACACCGCTTCATCAATTTGCAAAGCAAATGATAAAGCTCCTGCATAGTAGGAAGATAAAAGAGGCCAAAGAGGCACTAGGATGCATGGTAAGTGACCAAAAATGAAAAACATATGTTTTATGCTATTAAAAACAAACCGGTATTAATATTGTATTGTGTAATTTGCAGGGTCAAAAGGATACAACTACATTGTATATGTTTGAAATAAGAGTTGCGAGGGCATATACTAGAGCTGTAATGACGAGGTTCCAGGAGACCGTAAAATATGCAACTGCATACCGAATAGACCGTGATACAGAGGGTGATGTAAATGATTGGGTGGTGAAACATACTACAAGATCAAATAAAATTGTTTGGGGACAACACCAATTCAAAATATGGGCTGATGTGGATGCCGGGAAGTATTCATGTGAATGCAAGCATTGGGAGCATACAGGTGTGTTATATTAAACGAATATTTCTATATGAAATGATTATTTTTTCCGAATATAACACTGTTTCGACTAATATATGACATATTGTATTGTTAATCAATTATAGGCCTATTTTGTGTTCATCTTGTATGCGCATTCATGCATCTTCAAATTGAAAGGATCCCGAGTGAGTATATTTTGCAACGATACACATACTCCGTGCGACAAGATGTGGCTTTTTCAAGAGACGATAGGAATTTGAAAGGAAAAGATGGAGAAACTAGATCATATAGACAGAAGATGTTGCTTAAAAAGGCAATGAAGGTAGTACACCATGCGAGTCTATCTAAAGCTGGGAATGATAAAGCCCTAGAGATGATGGATGAATTATTAGGGTTATTGATGCGTGTGGAGCCTGATATATGTACTGGTGAGAGTTGTGGCACCAGTGCTGGCGATGACATCCAGGTACGCACATCGTGTTATTATGAATACATAATTATTAACTGTCGATAATGATCCATGTTTGTAATTTAAATGATATAGGTCTAAGCATATGAAACAGAAGACTTAGTTAGAGATAATTTACGCAATTTAGCTGATGGGAACGAGGTATGCAACAGACTTCTATAATGTATTTTTTATGCTGCTCTATAACATTTGTATCTTCACTGGTTTTGTGTTATTTCACAGGAAATTGTAATGGGGTCTAATACAAATGAATGCAATACTAACGATGATCAATGTAATATGTCGATATTAACATTAGAACATAATAATGATATGCGTCTGGTTGATAGTAGTGCTATAGATGTGGAAGCTAGAAAGGTAATAACATTGCTATAGTATATGATTAGTATGTGAACATGAAAACTGATGTCTTTGATTTGTAGAAAACTGGAGTTTCATATGGAAGGTGTAAACTTAGCAAGACCAGATAAGGCAAAGCCTAAGGGAAGAACGATCAAAAGTAGTGAGCAACAAGTTCTTAAATTGGGTGCGAAAGGAGCTAAGAAGATGAGCAGGAAGTGTAAAAATGTGGCATCGCTGATGGTCACAACAGCCGTACATGTTTAACTGTGGAGGATAATAGGGTTCGATTGGCTAACCTATCTGGACGTAAGCGAGGACGACCTCCTGGTTCAAGGAACAAAATATATTACATAAGAAACGTCTACCGTCTTTGCCATAATATACACACATGACTCAGCTGAAGTTTATGGAACCATTGTATACACAATATATTACATATCTAAACTAGACTACATCCATTAGACCTTGAATCTTTAGATGTCTTCAAGCAGCGATATGGCTTTGTTCTTGCGATGGAATGTGATGTAATGCAGCGCAAGAGACCGTATCTCACTAGTGTTTCCCTGCAAGCCAATAAAATTGTGTTAGATATACATGTGTACCATATGTTGCTTTGGGCCAACTATAAAATTAACTGATAAATATGTACGTACTGCTTCTATGTTTGACCGAAGAGATCCTTCGACGCAGTCATAAAAGAGAATGTATCCTATAACATAAAACCCACAATCATTAGATCATGCTGCCATGGTAGGACAGTTTGGGGACAAGTCAATTGCGAAGTTGCCAAATTTGGGAAAGCATGTCCTGGGCCGTACATGTTGTAGGGCTTTGTTTAACCTACTCATAATAACCTTAGCCCATGGTAACTTTCTACCACCTAAGTCCAATTGGGCAAAATGATAATCCTTCCAAGTAGTACCACCGAGTGTTGGCCCATAGGGATTGGAATCTAATATGTGAATGCACCGTTTGACTGTATTGACAACATACAATGTCCAGTGCCCCCTGCTTACCATGGGAATCATGATCTGACCATGTAAAAAAATCATAAAGATCAACGGAAACGTAATTGGTTAAGCATGACGATGTGATATGTACCATTTAACATAAATTATGTTTGTAAAGTGAAATACAATTGTTACCGCTTTGCATTTATCCAATTCGTCTGTCTCGGGCAATGTATTGTCGAGGAGTGTGTGCAGTACAGATTCATCAAAAGGTTGTGGGTTTCGGCTGTGTTGTTCCTGTTCCTCAAAATTGAATAGTGACTGCAATAAACAATATGAGTGGAGTCAGTATACTTGGGATACCATTGTGTATATGAATATGGTATATGTATGTTACGATAATTTACCCCAACATTAACGTCAAGAATTAATCTGTTCGAACTCATGGAAGGCTGCTGGTTTTTGGCATCATCATCAACACATTGGATGAAGCACTGCATGAACACATTGTCGAGGCACTTCCCATCGGCGAAAGATTCTTATATATCAGAACATGTCGAACAATATTCACCATAATCTATTATGTTCCTCTGGAAATTTTGATAACAATTAGTGAGGTCGCGTGCATCTACCAGGTTTTAAACAAATTTTAATTTTGTCTGGACTTTATACCAGCTGGTGTCAGATTGCATACCACACAAGTATTCGCGTAGAGCTAACACAGATTGCATATCCGAATCAAGTGAAACCTGGTCAACCTGAGGAGTGTTTGTATCTAGATCGGTTTCAACAGAAACCTAAAAAAGGTATATGAAAATATATATATCAATCTGTGAACAGTTTTGGCAATTATAATAAAAATGAATATTACTGAGCTGACATGTTCAGATGGAGTCTGATCAAAACATGGGCCATTGTCGGGGAGATCTGTTTGTGTCGTCGGGTGGACACCACCGGGGGACTAACAATTATGGTATAAATGGATTAGATGTTTAGTAAACTACTAATAATTATATAGAAAAACAACGAGGTGGTGTACTCATACATTTATTTGCGGCGTCGCATCAAATATCGGCGAGCAAGATTCCGTATGTGGTGTTGCTTGAGGAGTGACGTTTGTGTTGGTCGGCATGTTCTTGCCAGCGTCAACATGTTGACCCTGAAAAAAATGTAATGGTTATATGCTATTTAAAGAAAACGATGAATACAAACCTTCAAGGAAAATACAAGTAATAAAAAAACATTACCACTGGGGTTGTAGGTGTTTTGGTCTATTTCGTTATATTTGTATGAACAGTGGATCAATGTCAACTTCATTAGGGCAACTTTGTAATAGTACACGAATATGTTGTTGCCTTAACAGTAATTCATGTACCTGTGTGTCTGTCAACTGCGTCTCATGTTGGGATGCTGGAGTAGACATATCCGGTACAGTTTGAGTGGCCGGACTCATACATCCTTCTTTACATATCATTTAAGCAAAAAATACATCGATTTAATAATGGCATCATAACGATATTGAAAATGTTTGTATAACTATTTAGATTGACGTAAAGGCTATAAAACTGACTAACCTGCTGAATGGGGAAGAATATCATCTGATTTTTTAGTTGGTTGCTACACGGAGGACCTCATCAATTAACTCGCCAAAAACAACAGATAAATTGTATTGTTTCTCAACAATCTACTGAAGAGTCTGTTTAATAACTAAACAAGCCTTGCTAACCTCCGTATCATAATGTGACAACTTCTCTATGAATCCCAGGCGGTGGCGGGATGGAAGCTGGTTCAGCTTGCTTGATATCAAATCTCTGATGAGCGGGAGTTCGATGTGAATGGTGTGCTGGGCACATGGGTCAGAATGTGGTACATCAAAAGTGTTTGTCCTGTTCTTATGCTGTTGTAAAATGAATATTATTAAGTAAATATACAAAGTATAACTGAATATTATGTTGAAATTTTAAGACAAAAAACATATAAATAGAATCTTGTCTTAAATTGTGTTTCAACGGGTGGTACAGCTGTGTAGCAGGTCCTGTGCTGGTTCGGAACTAAAAAAAGGGGTGTAATATGGAGTACAAACTTATACACACATATAAAATGTAGTTTCATTTGTAAATTAAAACGACACTGCTTCTATCCATGTACCATATATATAAGGCAAATTAAATTGATAAAAAATATAATAGACGCGCAAAAAAATACCGAACAATGCCCAAATGGTTCTTGTCCTTGGTGTATCTTGCCCTTGTCAGCTCTTGTCAATGCTTGAATAATATTCCTATCAAAATATTTGATGCATGGTGTTCCACGTTTATTCTGAGGTGCAGCTGAGTCATGAAGATGATCCAGATAGTACAGCTACAAAAGCATAACATGAATCGTTGTGAGACATGACAAAGCATAATCTAATGAAGATGATATTTGCATACAAAAATTTGGCTACATAAAACAAACAAAAAAAAGTGATATGCTTACAAGAATGACGATGGAGCATCTGTGAATGGTTGTAGAAACATTGGTAACGCTCCTAGTATACCACTTCTTGGCCGCTTGACATAAATCATTGAATATGAGCTGGCACCAATCCATCTCGTGGAAACGATCTATTTCCTCAGTTAAAAGAACCTCATGGTTAGTTATTCCCCAGCTTGCAGTAGGGAACAACAACCTATTGAACAGTATCAGAAAGAAGGATCTGATGCTTAGATCATCGTCAAATCCTTTCCTTAAACGATCTTGTAGAGCTGCAACACCAAATTCTTCTTTGTATAAACTAAGTTCAGCCCTTAAATTGTTTGCAGCAACAGCTTCATCAATGCCTAATGCCTTTCCTCCACCAGCATTTGGTAACCCCAAAATAAGGTGCACCGTTTCCTTTGTAATTTTTAGCTCCTTCCCTGGGCCGGCTCAAATTGTCATATCATTATGGTCAAGCTTTTCCATTAGCCAAGATAAATGAGATCTACTGCCAAGCGCATCAACTCTCATATCAAGTATACTAGGGAACCCCTTCCGTGCGATAGCTTGACGTTGTCTTCATTTAAAATCTGAATGCTTACTATTACATCTTGGGGATTGCATATCACATTAAGCCTCTGCTGAAATAATGTAAACAACGAATAACGTAAACATTTACATCTGCATAATCACAACTCAATGTTTAATTCAAAACTCAATACAACATAATTTCACGCAGAAAATGATATATTGGCATTGACCATCAATTCTAACCTGTCGGGGGAGATCCACTGCTTTCCTCCGCTTTGTAACTATCTTCTTCAAGGCTTTTGGAGGACTGTTATCAAAGTTACGCTTCTTCGTTAATGGCATAAAGTCATCGTCCTCATCATCGGCATGCATTGGTTTGTGACTGACAGTATTCGTCGGAACACGGGGTATGTCGACACTAAAGCACTCTTGAGTAGACTGAATTATAATTCGCTTTGGATTAGACGGAGGTCGATCTACGTTCTTCATGTATGATTTTCCTGCCAAATCAAACAACACATATACATATAAAACATATAAATACAATCTTATGGAGCAATAAAAATTCTGCACATATGCAACAGCCAATTAATGTATAAGCTGGGCTCTTTCTTGCGTACTGGCCCTAAATGACTTACTTGCTTAACAATGAATGTACAGCGAGATGTTTATGGCATAACACATTGACGTATATAGCATAATTTTGTGAACAAATAAGCATAACACGGTGTTGTTTAGTGCATAAACTTGTGAGACATTGAAGATTATAAATTTGTGTATCCGTTTAACAATGAATTTATGCTGATTTGTTTTTTGATATATGAAATGATTGAGTTACTATAAAGTGACACTGATTTACGATACAATTTGTGTAAATATGCAAATGAAGGAGACAACGATAGAGGACTTACCAGTGTGTGGAGGGGAATGAGGACCAGCCGATTTCGGGTCCCTTTGCGGTGGAGAAGACCAAGGCGATGGCGGCTCGGTCAATGCGTTGGAGACGCTGAAGGCGACAGCGGTTTGGACTCTGCGTTGGAGACGATGAAGGCGATGGCGGATAGAATCTCTAGGGTTCAGCCGCCGCGGTGGAGCGAATGCGGCTTGGTCTCTGCGGTGGAGAAGAACAAGGCAACGGTGGCTCGGTCTCCGTGATTTCGGGTACCTCTGCGGTGGAGAAGAACAAGGTGACGGCGGCTCGGTCTATATCATGGATAAGCTGAAGGCGACGACGGTCGGTCTCTGCATTGGAGGCGCTGAAGGCGACGGCGGGTAGAATCTCTAGGGTTCGGCCGCCGCGGTGGAGAAGAACAAGCAGACGACGACGATAATGGCTAGGGTTCGGTCGTCGCGTGTGTTACGGGTGAGGTGAGCTGAGCTGAGTAACTACGTGCTCGTGGGTGGAATCGTGGGCCCGATACACGTACTCTGCTGGACGAAATCTACGAGAAGGCCCATGGACCAACACGTGGATTACTGTTTCGTAAACGGAAACATAAGACATCGTAATACCAATATTTGTGTGGGGACTAGTACGGCTGCCCAGATTGCGGGAACACAATCTTCTCGTGGGCCCAGATGCCGAAACATGCGCATACCAGAAGTGTATAGACTGATACACAAATTAGCATAACACGTAATAATATTTGACGTAAGCAGGTAGGTACAGTAAGCCAAAAGTGTACGGTGCAGTCTGCGCATATATATATATATATATATATATATATATATATATATATATATATATATATATATATATATATAGCTTCCATAGCACACATGAAGCCCTAGCCAGCCATGCACCACCGTATCCTGGCCACCACCCACTTCTCGCATGGATTCATTCCTTACATGCGGCAGTTTGTTTACATTTGCAAGCGCGAATAATTAGGAAGTCTATGTGTTAACTTCTGCATGCATGGAAATAAAAAAAATCTTATTTGAATGATTTATTCCTTCCATAAATATAGGATCTCTATAACAGCTATGCAGCTAGACTCATTAGAAACATTTTATGAAATATACTGCTACTACACCGTTTAGGCATTTATGCAATAATGTACGCTGCGTAAAAAAATCAGTTTCCTGCTGCATGGGCACAAATTTAGGATGACAATAATGTGTGTTTAGAGGAAAATAGATTGGCATGCATGAAAAAAATATGATTTTAATGTTTTATTTTGTCCATAAAAATAGGATCTCTACAACAGCAATGCAGTTAGGCTCGTTGGAACTAATTTATGACATATACTAATACTAATATGCTACACTGTGTAGATATTTATGCAGTGTGGTACACCGCGTAAAAAATTTTGTCGGGTACCGTAATTAGGGGTACCCCCAATACTCCTAAGCATGGCTGAAAAACATCTTCAAAACAGACCGTAAGGGCTGGTAAGCACAGCGCAAAGTTAAAACCTCATCTACCAAGGGACATGATCTCGTCTCGCCCGACCCTGGCCTCGGGCAAGAACAGTGGTCCTGGACAGATTCACGCCACGCCCGAGGGCTCCCTCAGATAGCGGGTGCGCCCCTGGCTCGGGCAAACTTTGTCGTATAGCAACCTCGGTCAAATCGCCTTACCGCCGACCGTATCACATGCGCATTTAATGCAAGGATCGCCTGACACCTTATCCTGACACGCGCGCCTCAGTTGGCAAGGTCGAAGTGACCGCAGTCACTTCGCCCCTTTACTGATCGTTCTGACAGGAAAACAACACTATTCACCCCGTTCCGACTACTGTGCCAACCACCAGGGTAAGACTAACAACAGTGAGTCACGACTTCTCCCGAGTTTAGCCTCGGGCGCAACAGGGAGCTCCGCCTCGCCCGACCCCAGGCCTTGGCCTTGGCCTTGGCCTCGGGAGAAGGTCTCCGCCTCGCCCGACCCTGACTTCAGCCTCAGCCTCGGCCTCGGGAGAAGGTCTCCGCCACGCCCGACCTCTGCCTTGGCCTCGAGAGGAGTCACAACCTCGCCCAACCTTGGCCTCGGTCTTAGGAGAAGTCACTGCCTCGCCCGACCTCGGCCTCGGACCGACTACGCTATAGGGGACACATCATTACCCTACTTCTAGCTAGCCGCCTCAGGCTACGGTGGAACAAGACCGGAGTCACATCTAGATTACTCCGGCAACAGGTAATGATGGTTCCCCACATGCGTCCATGACGTCAATAGTCCTCAAGCTCTCTACGAAGGCAAAGAAACGTCAGCAGGACCAAGGACCGCACCGCCAGCTACGCTTATACAGGGCTCAAGCACTTCTCCGCCGGCCACGTTAGCACATAGCAACACCCCCATATGTACAGCTGGACCATCCCCTTGTATCTATAAAAGGGGATGCCTAGGGCCTTCACAGAGGGTGGGGGGCACGGGCATCAAGGACGGCGGAGACGGACTCACTCAAGCATCGAGCTCCACTCCGCAACCCTAGGCTTCTCAAGAGACCTAGGACCCGTTCCCTCTCTCGCGAAGCTTGTAACCCCTACTGCAAGCACCCCTGGTGCAAGATAATATAAGCCTCATCCCTCCTCTTGTGTTCCATCTTGCATCAACCCATCTAGACAGGGGCACGCGGCACAAAATTCACTAGTCGGTCTGGTTGAGGGTCCCCCGGGTCCGAAACGCCGACAGTTGGCGCGCTAGGTAGGGGCACGCTGCGTGTTGACAATACTTTCCCGTTGAGTTCCAGATGGACAATCTTCAGTAGCCTCTACAACCCGGGACGGTGCTCCGCTTTGGAAATCTCAAGTTCATGTCCCCCGACGGCGGCTACGACATGGTACTCCTCCCCCCCGCAGCACGACAACAACGACGGTCGTCGGCTCGCCCGGCGAAGGCGAACTCGACGACGATATCTCCCCGTGGCGGAAGAGGAACACCCGAGTCAACCCCACCACCCTCCTCACCGGAGGAGATGGAGACGGGGCAACCATGGCCAGGCAGGAGGCAGCACCTCGACGGCTGTCGGACCTGAGTGAGTCGACGATGCCGACACCCCTACGGGGGACATGTCGGGTGTTATCCTCGCACCTAAGACAACGACGAGTGTCGCTTCCCAACAAAACGCCAGCCCCAGGCGGACTGATGACGCCGGCACCCTTGCGAGGGATTTGTCGGGCATTAGTCTCGCACATGAGATAACGACACATTCCACCTCCGATGCAACTTCACCGCCGTCCACCAACCAAGAGGTACCTTCAGTTTTCCATCCTGTTCCCTTTAGGTTCAGCTTCGACCCACCGAGCGACCCCGCTTCGGTAAGCGCTTTCATAAGGGCATATCCTGACCTTCCGGGGTACCATATGTGGTCAACTTGGGACCGACTGATGGCCGTCTCAACCTCCGGACCCACGGGTTCCGAGGAAGAGGACGACCCCGACGTCAGTTGGGATTTCTCCGGACTCCATGATCCCAGTGCCATGCGAGACTTCATATCCGCATGTGACCGGTGCCTCTCCAGCTGCTCTGACGATGGCCACAGCCTTGACGACGAGGGTTACGACCCAACTCGCGAGTGCTTCCACATCGATCAGGAAGATCACAACGGAGACAACCACCTCGGCATGCCAGGAAATGACGGCGCCCTTGCACCTGCGTCTTGCGTTGAGATCCCGCGGGAGCTAGCTGTGGCCCAGGTCCCTACGGGGGGTCAGGGCTCACAGCTCGAGCAACTCCGCGAGATGCAGGCCAAGCTCGACGAAGAAACGGGCCGACTTGTGCAGCTCCGACAAAACCTTGAGCAAGAGTGGGCAGGCCGAGCGCTCGCCGGAGGAGCGCGTCATCGGGCCCAGGACGTACAGCGCCATATTATTGACGACGCCAGGGCAATGCTACCCCTGGCCTTCAACAGGGCCGGCCAGAACCTAGCTGCAGCGGCGATGTTGCTTCGAACGATGCCGGAGCCATCCACCACCGAGGGGCGACGTATCCAGGGCGAACTCAAGAACCTCCTGGAAAACGCCGCAGCCCGACGAGCCGAGAGCTCCGCCTCCCGAAGGCGAGGATGCCCCTCGGAGCATCATGCAGCGTCCTCCCGACACATGCGCGAGGCCTCGGTCCACACCAAGCTCACAAGAGGCGAGACACCTGCAGCCCGGGATCGCCTCGGCGATGAGCAACACCGCCACGACCGTCGAGCCTGCCTCGAGGAAAAGGTGCGCCGACGCTACCACCCTAGACGTGGGGGACGCTACGACAGTGAGGAGGATCGGAGCTCCTCACCCGAACCACCAGGCCCACGGGTCTTTAGCCGAGCCATACGACGAGCGCCATTCCCAGCCCGGTTCCGGGCCCCGACTATCATTACCAAGTACTCAGGGGAGACGAGGCCGGAGTTGTGGCTCGCGGACTACCGGCTGGCGTGCCAGTTGGGAGGGACGGACGATGACAACCTCATCATCCGCAACCTCCCCCTTTTTCTCTCCGACGCTGCCCGGGCCTGGCTGGAGCATCTGCCCCCTACGCAGATCTTCGACTGGGATGACCTAGTCAAGGCCTTCGCTGGAAATTTCCAAGGTACGTAGGTGCGCCCTGGGAACTCATGGAATCTCCGGAGCTGCCGCCAGCAGCCAGGGGAATCCCTGCGAGAGTACATCCAGCGGTTTTCAAAGCAGTGCACCGAGTTGCCTAACATCACCGACTTGGACGTCATTAGGGCATTCCTCGCCGGCACCACTTGCCGGGACCTGTTAAGCAAACTGGGGCGCAAGACACCCACCAAGGCAAGCGAATTGATGGACATAGCCACCAAGTTTGCCTCTGGTTAGGAGGCGGTCGAGGCCATCTTCCGGAAAGACAAGCAGCCTCAGGGAAGGCAGAAGGAAGACGACCCCGAGGCGCCCGTCCAGCGTGGCACGAAGAAGAAGACCAGGAAGAGGGCACAAGCAAGACGCAACGACGTTGACACGGATCTCGTCGCTACCGCCAAGCACAGGAATCCTCGGAAACCTCCAGGAGGGGCCAACGTGTTCGACAAGATGCTCAAGGAGTCATGTCCCTATCATAGGGGTCCCGTCAAGCACACCGTTGAAGAGTGTGACATGCTCTGGCGTTACTTCAATAAGGCTGGACCCTCGGCGGAGGGTGGCAAGGACCAAGGCAACAACAAGAAAGGAGGCGACAGGGAAGAAGAGTTCCCGGAGGTCCACAACTGCTTCATGATCTATGGTGGGCAAGTGGCGAATGCCTCGGCTCGACACCGCAAGCAGGAACGTCGGGAGGTCCGCTCGGTGAAGGTAGCGACGCCAGTCTACCTAGACTGGTCCGACAAGCCCATTACCTTCGACCAAGGCGACCACCCCGACTACGTACCGAGCCCAGGAAGATACTCGCTTGTTGTCGACCCTATCATTGGCAATGTTAGGCTCTCCAAGGTCCTCATGGATGGAGGCAGCAGCCTCAACATCATCTACGCCGAGACCCTAGAGCTCTTGGGGGTTGATCGGTCCGAGATCCGGGCTGGTGTAGCACCCTTTCACGAGATTGCACCCGGAAAGCGTATCCTGCCCCTCGGACATATTGACTTGCCCGTCTGCTTTGGAACTCCCTCTAACTTCCGAAGGGAAACCCTCACTTTTGAGGTAGTCAGGTTTCGAGGGACCTATCACGCGGTGCTGGGAAGACCGTGCTACGCCAAGTTCATGGTCGTCCCCAACTACACTTATCTCAAGCTCAAGATGCCTGGCCCCAAGGGAGTCATCACTGTCGGACCCACGTACCGCCACGCTTACGAACGCGACGGGGAGCGTGGAGTACGTCGAAGCCCTCGCCGAGTCTGAAGCCCTCATCGCCGACCTGGATTGCCTCTCCAAAGAGGCGCCCGACGCGAAGCGGCACGCCGACAACTTCAAGCCAGCCGAGGTAGTCAAGTCTGTCTCTCTCGACCCCAGCAACGACGCCAGCAAGAAAGTCAGGATCGGCTCCGAGCTCGACCCCAAATAGGAAGTAGTGCTCATCGACTTTCTCTGCGCAAACGCCAAAATTTTTGCGTGGAGTCCCTCGGACATGCCGGGCATACCGAGGGATGTCGCCGAGCACTCACTGGACATCCGAGCCAGAGCCCGACCCGTGAAACATCACATGCGCCGTTTTGATGAAGAAAAGCGCAGAGCCATAGGCGAGGAGGTCCACAAGCTAATGGCTGCAGGGTTCATCAAAGAGGTATTCCATCCAGAATGGTTAGCTAACCCTATACTTGTAAAGAAAAAAGGTGGGAGGTGGAGGATGTGTGTAGACTACACTGGGCTAAATAAAGCATGTCCCAAGGTTCCCTACCCTCTGCCTTGCATCGATCAAATTGTGGACTCCACCGCTGGGTGCGAAACCCTGTCTTTCCTCGATGCCTATTCAGGCTATCACCAAATCAAGATGAAAGAATCCGACCAGCTCGCGACTTCTTTTATCACACCTTTTGGCATGTATTGCTATACCACTATGCCATTTGGTTTGAGGAATGTAGGTGCAACATACCAGAGGTGCATGAACCATGTGTTCAGAGAGCACATCGGCAGAACGGTCGAGGCTTACGTCGACGACATCGTTGTCAAAACAAGGAAAACCTCTGACTTCCTCTCTGACCTTGAGGTGACATTCAGGTGCCTAAAAGCAAAAGGCGTAAAACTCAATCCTGAGAAGTGTGTCTTTAGAGTCCCCCGAGGCATGCTCCTAGGGTTCATCATCTCCGAACGAGGCATCGAGGCCAACCCGGAGAAAATCGTGGCCATCACCAACATGGGACCCATCAAAGATTTGAAAGGAGTACAAAGGGTCATGGGATGCCATGCAGCTCTGAGCCGCTTCATCTCGCGCCTTGGCGAGAAAGGATTGCCCTTGTACCACCTCTTAAGGAAGGCCGAGCGCTTCACTTGGACTCCCGAGGCCGAAGAAGCCCTCGGAAACTTAAAGGCACTCCTTACTAATGCGCCCATCTTGGTGCCCCCCGCTGCGGGACAAACCCTCTTGATTTACGTAGCCACAACCACTCAGGTGGTCAGCGCTACGGTCGTTCTCGAGAGACGAGAAGAAGGGCATGTACTGCTCATCCAGAGGCCAGTCTACTTTATTAACGAGGTGTTATCCGAGACAAAAATCCGCTACCCGCAAATCTAGAAGCTACTGTACGCGGTGATTCTGACACGACGGAAGCTGCGACACTACTTTGAGTCTCATCCGATTACTGTGGTGTCATCTTTCCCCTGGGAGAGATCATCCAGTGCCGAGAGGCCTCGGGTAGGATAGCAAAATGGGCAGTGGAACTCATGGGGGAAACACTTTCATTTGCATCTCGGAAGGCCATAAAATCCCAAGTCTTGGCCGACTTCCTGGCTGAATGGACCGACACCCAGTTGCCAACAGCCCCAATCCAGGCCGAACTTTGGACCATGTACTTCGACGGGTCGTTGATGAAAACCGGAGCAGGCGCGGGCTTGCTCTTCATCTCACCCCTCGGAGAACATGTGCGTTATGTAATATGCCTCCATTTTCCGGCGTCAAACAACGTGGCCGAATATGAGGCCTTGGTAAATGGGTTGCGCATCGCTGTCGAGCTAGGGGTTCGGCGCCTCGACGCTCATGGCGACTCGCAGCTCGTTATTGACAAAGTCATGAAGAACTCTCATTGCCGCAATCAGAAAATGGAGGCCTACTGCGACGAAGTTCGGCGCTTGGAAGATAAGTTCTATGGGCTAGAACTCAACCATGTTGCTCGACTGTACAACGAGACTGCAGATGAGCTGGCTAAGATAGCCTTGGGACGAACAACTGTTCTCACGAATGTCTTCTTTAGAGACATATATCAACCATCCGTCAAACTCAATGACGCACCTGAACCCGAGGAGACCTCGGCCCAGCCCGAGGTACCCTCGGCCGCTGAGGGTGAGGCCCTGCGCGTCGAGATGGAGCAGAATGGGGTCACACCAAACCTAAACTGGCAGACCCCGTACCTGGAATATCTCCTCCGGGGAGAGCTGCCCCTCGACAAGGCTGAAGCTCGGCGACTGGCTCGACGCGCCAAGTCGTTTGTTTTACTGGGTGATGAAAAGGAGTTGTTCCACCGCAGCCCCTCAGGCATTCTCCAACGATGCATATCCGTCGCCCAAGGACAAGAGCTGTTACAAGAAATACACTCGGGGGCATGCGGTCACCATGCAACACCTCGGACCCTCGTAGGAAACGCTTTCCGACAAGGTTTCTACTGGCCAACCGCAGTGGTCGATGCCGCTAGGATTGGACGCTCCTGCCGAGGGTGTCAATTCTACGCGAGACAAACACACCTGCTTGCTCAGGCTCTACAAACAATATCTATCACTTGGCCGTTCGCTGTGTGGGGTCTGGACCTCGTCGGTCCCTTGCAGAAGGCACCCGGGGGCTTCACACACCTGCTGGTCGCCATCGACAAATTCTCCAAGTGGATCGAAGTCCGACCCTTAACTAGCATCAGGTCCGAGCAGGCGGTGGCGTTCTTTACGAATATTATCCACCGCTTTGGGATCCCAAACTCTATCATCACCGACAATGGCATGCAGTTCACTGGGAGAAAGTTCCTAGACTTCTACGAAGACCACCACATCCGTGTGGATTGGGCCGTCGTAGCTCACCCAATGACAAATGGGCAAGTAGAGCGCGCCAATGGCATGATTTTGCAGGGGCTAAAACCAAGAATCTACAAGGACTTCAACAAGTTTGGCAAGCGGTGGATAAAAGAGCTACCCTCGGTGGTTTGGAGTCTGAGGACGACGCCGAGCCGGGCCACGGGTTTCTCGCCATTTTTCCTAGTCTATGGGGCTGAGGCCATCCTACCCACGGACTTAGAATACGGCTCCCTGAGGACGAAGACATATGACGACCAAAACAACCAGACCAGCCGAGAGGATTCATTGGACTAGCTAGAAGAGGCTCGGGACGTAGCCTTGCTACACTCAGCGTGGTATCAGCAGTCTCTGCGACACTACCATGCCCGAAGGATTCGGCCCCGAGGCTTCCAGGTGGGAGATTTGGTGCTTCGGCTACGACAAGACGCCCGAGGATGCCACAAACTTACTCCTCCCTGGGAAGGGCCGTTCATCATCGCCAAAATTTTGAAGCCCGGGACATACAAGCTGGCCAACGATCAAGGCGAGGTCTACAGCAACGCTTGGAACATCGAACAACTATGTCGCTTTTACCCTTAAAGTGTTTCAAGTCATTCATGTACCTCGGCCCCTTTGCATGTATAATTAAAAAGTCTAGCTGTCAAGGGAGGATCGGCCTTGCCTCAGCAAAAACCGACCCTCCCTCGGGGCTAGAAGGGGGGAACCCCCTCTGCATCAAAATTTTCCTCGGAAAGGTTTTCTACCAAAACGACTTTCGTGCGTTTCGACTATATCGATAACAGAATCCTAAAAACGAGCGAGAGAGACCTTGAACGGCAAGGCCGGCCAAGCCGAGGGACTCCTACGCCTACGGGATACGGATACCTCACTCGTCACCTTCCACGAAGGGTAGCTCACGCTCGGATAAGTGACTCTGCTACCAAACAAGCCCTAATGCTCGAAACAAGAGGAAAGGAAACACAGCTTTATACTCTAACATTGAAAATGTTTAGGCCTCAGCGGCCGCGAGAAACATACACATACTTAGAATAAACTGTTCCCCACAGGCTCAGGTGTCGGCAGAGGGAGGAGCAGCACCCTCGGCGTCGTTCCTACCTGCGGCGGAATCTGGCACGGCCTCGGACGGTGACCTAGGCGGAAGGATCTCCACCTCAAAAAAGGAAGCCAACGCCGCGCCTGGGCCCTCGGCAGCCGCATCGAGCCTTTGGACCTCGGCCAGGGTGACCTCCTCTTCGTCGGGTAAGCAGTAGCCCTCGCAGACCCGCTCTAGATCCACGTCATAGTGGGAAGCGAGGATGGCGAAGGCCCGCCTAACGTCGTGGTGCAGCGCCCCACGGAGTCTGCTGCGCACGTGGCCGCCCAAGGCCCACAGACGACTCTGGGGGAGCTGCCCGAGGGGACGTCGTCGAGGCCAAAGGTCCGGCAGAAGGCCGAGATGGCCTCAGACATGGCCATGTGGCTTGCTTCTTTCTGCTCAGCCGCCTGGGCAAGTGCCTTGCAGTTCTTCACGGACTTATCGAGAGCCGCCTCGAACCCTGAAGACAGCCGGACGATGTTCTTCAGACACAAGGAAAAAGATGAAGCTAAACCAAAGTCACAAAGCAGGCAAAACATACCTTCGGCCCGGGCACGCTGCTGTGAGGCCATGGCTTAGGCAGACCGGGCAGACCCGTCGGCCACGGCCAGGCCCTCCGCGAGGGTCCCGGCCCGAGCGGTCGCCTCGGGGTCTGGAAAGGGGGGAACCCCCTCTGCGTCAAAATTTTCCTCGGAAAGGTTTTCTACCAAAACAACTTTCGTGCCTTTCGACTATATCGATAGCAGAATCCTAAAAAACGACAAGTGAGACCTTGAACGGCAAGGCCGACCGAGCCGAGGGACTCCTACGCCTCCGGGATACGGATACCTCACTCGTCACCTTCTACGAAGGGTAGCTCATGCTCGGATAAGTGATTCTACTACCGAACAAGTCCTAATGCTCGAAGTAAGAGGAGAGAAACACGACTTTATACTCAAATACCCAAATGTTCAGGCCTCGGCAGCCGTAGAAAACAAACATGCATACTTGGGACAGCTATGCTACATAGACTTAGATGTCGGCAGCACCCTCGGCGGTTTTCCCGACCTACAGCAGATGTCTTAGTACTTAAAGCAATTACATTTTGCTCTTACATGCCCTTACAAACGGGACCCTAGCTCCACTCCCGCAGGAATGAACTACCTCCACACCGGAAGGGCTGCAAGATAACGAGCTCCAAGCGGCTCACCGGCGACCACTGCACCAGCAGCGACAATGACCTCCGCCTCGGGCGGCTAGACAGCAGCAGCGAATGCCCCAGGGCAAACGCTACTGTGAAAAGGCCCTCGCCCGCGTCCCCACACGGGGGGCGAGAACAAGCCATTAAAGCCAAAGAGCCAGAGGTCCGGACACAGGAGGCACTAACGGTCTCGTCGGCAGAGGCAACCACCTCTGCGGTGGGAAGCCTCACCTATGGTGGCCACCACCACCTTAGCACCAACGATAGCGGCCACCTGCGCACCAACGCCGCACCGGCGAATGGCAGCCGCCCCAGCGTGCACAAGGAGGTCCTCGCTCCCGTCGTCGCTACAGGAGTGAGGACAGGGCCATCCAGGAACGCGGACACCGCCCCCGCGGCGTACGACGTCTTGTACGACCCCCCGGTGTGGTCAGCGGCGCGGGACGAGCCGTGGACGTGGCCGACCTGCGCACGGCGCGACCATCGCCCGTGCGGTGGACGAACAGCCTGTAACACCCCGGGATTCACAAACACCCCAGAATGCTACTAAACTACACATCTAACATTCGTATATAAAATTTCGACAGCATCTCCTTTGAAAATTGCATAAACGGGGAAGCAACAAAGTATAAATAGATATCATGATAAGAAAACATAATAGACATTAATAGTCTGCTAGCAATGGGAAGACAACCATAACGACATGAGCTAAATTAACCAGTGCGCACAACTAGTTAGAAACAAACATCCTTTGACAAGAAGCTTCTAATTAAATCATGACTGCGCCTAAGCAACGTTATTTTAAGAGTGAAGGTGGATGTGCTGCTACTTCCCACTTCCCTTGATGAGCAACAAGCACCTGCATTGAGTAATGCAAGAGTGAGATGAAACATCTCAGCAAGCGAATTATTTTGACGAGATATTTAAACCACAAATTGAATTCATCAACATTTTAAAAGAGTCACAATTAAAATCAGAAATACTTGTAGATATAGAACTCAGTAGTCCCACTATAACCAATACCATCTCATTTCCTCGAACAACCACAATAGGTTCTATAACACTTCCCTGCGTCAACAATACCTGCAAATATCACTTCAATGTATGCATAGGAATGCAATGTGTAGGTACTCTATCTTCATACCTCTGAGGGTATAAAACCACATCATCTGCAAATATCACTTCAATGAATGCATATGAATGCAATGCATATGTCCTCTGCCTTCATACCTCTAAGGGTATGAAGCCGAATCGTACCCCTCCTCGGGCAACGTACGATGCTAAATTGTACCGGTACGGTCGGACCATAGGTCACGACAAAACTTCAGATGCAAATGAGTCATGCAATGTATATGGCATGCTGCATTTATCAATAAACTTCACTTCCTTTAGATACAATACAAACCTCAAATAATACTTTATTTACCTTCAGATACAATACCAACCTCAAATAATACTTCATTTACCTTCAGGGGTGTGAATTAATCTCATGAATCATACTCGAATCATAATCATCATCAATATATGATTGAGCATCAGTATAATGCAAGCAAGTAAAGCATCACCATAGAGTCCAATTATGAAAGAATCCAATACTTCTGAATATTAGAGTGTTGGCAATAGAAATAACAGGTCAGAACGGAAGCAACCACCGCTACATTCACTTGCCTTCATCGAAGAAGAAGAAATGTACTAGACATGATCTGGAGTGTAGCCACCTGCTAGTGGGCATAAAACTTAGTACAAATATTTCACAAACATTTGCCATCAATCAACAAAACACTCCTACACTTGAAACCAAGACCCAGTGGAAAGACTCCCACCCTGAACCACATGCCATACAGCAGCAACGCTGTTTGTTAATTTTGTATCTTTAAAATTAAAACAGCGGTGATATCAAACAAATACTCTAGGAGTATCTACACAAAATACTCTACAACTTCAGTATTCAATAGATAATTAAATTCTGCCATCTACAAGTTCTAAAACATCTGACAAGATAACTGACTGAATCTGTTTTAGACAGCAGTATGGTTAACTTTAAAATTCGATATCTCCCAAACTACTGAACCAAAAATTATGAAATTCTGCTGGAAGTAAGAACTTTTATCCCTCTACAAAATTCTTCATAGTTGGAAGAGCCAATCCGGCCATTTACTAGATGAAACCCACCAGTGAACAGACCCACTCATTTTTGTCAGGTAAACAGAAACAGCCACAGTAAAACAAACATAACTAGAGTTTCACAAATCATATGAATGCACTCTTTAACAATCTGGAAAGCCTATGAAATTATCTACAACTTATTTTACCAACTCACAGTTTAATTCTGTTGATAAAATTGCCTAACTCATAAGAGAACAGATTCTGCACAAAATTATGAGACTGAAAAACTGCTATAATCAAACTGTCATAACTTTCTGTTCTGATGTCCGATTGAGGTGTTCTTCGCGGCCACGGAAAGATCTACAAATTATCTACGACTCATATATAGACTTTTTATTTTTTTTGAGGCCACTAAGACCACGGAAAACTGGCATGAACAGAAAATGTCGAATCTGCCATTCTGCAGAAAACTAAATTCGAGATCAAAACCTAACCCCACATCTAATCCAACCTCTAATCCTTTAATTCCCATGATCCACAACCTCCAAAAGCACATAATTACAGGGAGGAACAAGGATCTCATCCATTCCTAGGGTTTCCCCAAAAAATTCTGTAAGAAGAGATGGGGAAGAACATCTCCTTGATCCTCTCTTCCCCTTCAATTCAACGTGCTCCTCCTCTTCTCGATCCTTGCTGCGGGGGGGGGGGGGGGGGGAGATCTAGAGGGAGGAGGAAGCCGTGGAGAGGGGCTGCCATGGGAGGAGAGGACGGCCAGCCCAAGGGAAAGGAGGGAGGGGCGGCCAAGTGTGGGAGGGGGGGAAGGGGTGGCGGCCAAGTAGGGGCAAAAGGGGGAAAAGGCCACCACTAGGGTTTTCTTTTCGGGAGAAAAGAAGCGACACCACAGATGACTCCGACTTAGCATCCAATGGCCCACAACCCTTTTCCCACATCCACGCACCGAAGATCAACCTTTGGCAACTTTTTTTGGGATATTACACAGCCACACCCCGACCAGGCAGCAGGTGGCAGTTTGCCTCCTCCGCAAGGCTGGTGAACACCCTTCTCCCCCGAATGCTGGAGGAAGAAGCAGGTCGCCAGCCCATGCAGAAGGCAGGGCCCCAGCTTGGCTTGCCCTCACCCCTAGCATGGATGATGAACATCCTTGAAGCTGAGGGCGGCAGGGAGGCCACAGCCCGGCTCTCCCTTCCCCACCACGAGGCTGGTGGTCATCCTTTTGGATGACCATTGGTGGGGGAATGCAGCCGGGCTGCATGATGAAAATCCTTGAAGCCGAGCAATGGCGGAAGAGCTCCAACCCCCATAGAGTTGCGCTCCTCTAAACAGCAGCAAGAAGAAGGCAAGACCACCGGCATCACCACGGGCGCGAACTCTCCGGCGGTGAGGTCGCCAGAAAACACCGGCACACCTCATCTGGAGGCCCGGAAGGCGGAGGGGCGCGATGAAGACGAGAGGAGCAAAGCATGGTTACTGCCCGGGAGATCGGTCCCTTTTTATAGGCAGATCTCCCCACTCACGCCCTGAAACGTCGCGGGCAAAGTCTCCCCCGACGTGCTCCAGGGTTCTCGCCCTGCGACATGGGGGCTAGGTCCCACATGTCATACAAACTGACCCGCAACGCGAAGATGGCAAACCGCCACACACGAAGCATGCAACCACCTCGTGGGTAAGCGCTCTCTCATCCTCGCCGAATCCAGCGGTCGAAAGGGCGGGCCGCCATGCCAGAAGCGTGCAACCGCACCACGGTTGCACACCCTGTCAGCTTCGTCGCAACTGGCGGTCCAGCATGGAGGCCTGGGCTCACATGTCATGTAACTGGCGCACCGGTTACCATGTGCAAAGAAACCGCACCGCCACTTGCGCCAATGCCGCGTCTTCTCGGGACTACAGAACCAGTGCAGCGACTCGAGACAGCCCCGCGCATGACCCAACAGTGCTAATTAAGTGCGACAGTCATGGGTCAGTCAGTCGTGGAGATAGACGCGACGACTGGTATGACCATAGGCGGACCAGCAGTGATTGCCGCAACAGGCGGAGGCAGCGGTCTGACCACCAACCAGGCCCTGGTCCCACCTGCAGGCTCGCATCCTCCCCTGAAGCGGCAGGGGAGCCCTCTCCTACAGCATAAAGACGACGCACCCGTGCTCCATTCCTCGAACGGCTCGCGCACGCGCAACAGATACCCCGTGGGTCGCCCGTCCCGTCGCATTAACTCCCTGGCAGGACACACGTCTCCTCAAGCAGCTGGACGGGCACCGTTTCGTCTCCATCATGATGACTGCCTCAAAAAAGGTGCGCCACACTGCTTCGAAATATCTCCTTTCCTTTCTCTTTCTCTCTCTCCATAGGGATCGGGAAATGGGACATTTTGAAGGAGTCCTTCGCAGCGAAGGAAACGGGCCCCGAGCCCTCCTACTGATCAGGGGTTCGAAGGTTGCGCCCCGCGGGGTTCAGTGACCGCCCCAGAGCACTCGGGCTCCGAGCCCTTTACTGATCAGGGGTTCGAAGGCTGGCCCCTCGAAGGGATTCGACAGCCGCCCCAGAACATGCAGAGTCAGGGATGACCCTGGGTACGTCCGTTACACGGCCAAGGCTCGGGCTACGCTCCCGAGGTACCCTAAGACATTTCCGAGACCAGCGGGAACGATTTGTAATGGAATCCCACCGAAGGGAGGCACCGAGCCCTCGGACCCTATCGAATGGGTCCGGGTCCAGCAAATCACCTGCAGGTACTTTTGGAGCGCGCCTTTGGGCCACTAGCCAACCCTTATCGAACGGGGCTCGGGCGTCCACTCGGATTACCCGCTAGCAACTCACTAGAAACACCATGTTCAACGCCCACCGAGGGTAACATGGCACGTTCCCCCCCGCCCTCCTCCTTGCGGAAAGGCGACGAAGGCGCATACAATAAAAAGTCGAGACAGTCCTTGATCATCCTCTCGCTCCGTGCAGAGGCTTGGAGGCTGCTCTCGCACCAGGCTACGACCAAATTATTGACCACATCAACAAACCAGCTTAAAAACTCGGAGCCTGACCATGCACCCGGGCTGCGGCCAGGCCGCATGAGGGAACAACAAGGTCGACCGAGGAATCACAAGAAGAATTAAGACCTCAGAGGAGTCAAACCACTCCTCCGAGGCCTCGGGGGCTACACCCGACGGGTGCGCTCGCGCGCACCCATCGGAACAAAACATAACCGAGAAAGGCTAGTCTCCTTGCAAAAAAATCCGGCAGAGCCTCCAAGCGAGTGCCTACACTCCCTTTGAGGCTCGGGGGCTACTATCGGGTACCGTAATTAGGGGTACCCCCAATACTCCTAAGCATGGCTGAAAAACATCTTCAAAACAGATCGTAAGGGCTGGTAAGCACAGCGCAAAGTTAAAACCTTGTCTACAAAGGGACATGATCTCGTCTCGCCCGAGCCCGGCCTCGGGCAAGAATAGTGGTCCTGGACGGATTCACGCCTCGCCCGAGGGCCCCCTCAAATAGTGGGTGCGCCCCCGGCTTGTCTGAGGCTAGGCTCGGGCAAACTTTGTCGTATAGCAACCTCGGCCAAATCGTCATACCGCCGACCGTATCGCATGCGCATTTAATGCAAGGATCGCCTGACACCTTATCTTGACACGCGTGCCTCAGTTGGCAAGGTCGAAGTGACCGCAGTCACTTCGCCCCTTTACTGATCGTTCTGACAGGAAAAAACACTATTCACCCCGTTCCGACTACTGTGCCAACCACCAGGGTAAGACTAACAACAGTGAGTCACGGCTTCTCCCGAGTTCAGCCTCGGGCGCAACAGGGAGCTCTGCCTCGCCCGACCCCAGGCCTCGGCCTCGGGAGAAGGTCTCCGCCTCGCCCGACCCCGACCTTGGCCTCAGCCTCGACCTCAGGAGAAGGTCTCCGCCACGCCCGACCTCTGCCTCGGCCTCGGGAGGAGTCACAACCTCGCTCGACCTCAGCCTCGGCCTCACGAGAAGTCACCGCCTCGCCCGACCTCGGCCTCGGACCGACTACGCTACAGGGGACACATCATTACCCTACTTCTATCTAGCCACCTTAGGCTACGGAGGAACAAGACCAGAGTCACATCTAGATTACTCCGGCAACAGGTAATGATGGTTCCCCACATGCGTCCATGACGTCAATAGTCCTCAAGCTCTCTACGAAGGCAAAGAAACGTCAGCAGGACCAGGGACCGCACCACCAGCTACGCTTATACAGGGCTCAAGCACTTCTCCGCCGGCCACGTTAGCACATAGCAATACCCTCATATGTACAGCTGGACCATCCCCTTGTATCTATAAAAGGGGATGCCCAGGGCCTTCACAGAGGGAGGGGGGCACGGGCAGCAAGGACGGCGGAGACGGTCTCACTCAAGCATCGAGCTCCACTCCGCAACCCTAGGCATCTCAGGAGACCTAGGACCCGTTCCATCTCTCGCGAAGCTTGTAACCCCTACTGCAAGCACCCCCGGTGCAAGATAATATAAGCCTCATCCCTCCTCTTGTGTTGCATCTTGCATCAACCTATCTGGACAGGGGCACGCGGCACAAAATTCACTAGTCGGTCCGGTTGAGGGTCCCCCGGGTCCGAAACGCCGACAAATTTGTTTCCTTCTGCATGCGCACAAATTTAGGATATTAAGAATGTGGGTTGAAAGGAAATAGATTGTCATGCATGGAAACAAAAAATCTGATTTAAATAATTTATTTCGTCCATAAAAGTAGGATCTTGACAACAGTCATGCAGGTAAGATCGTTGGAACCGATTTATAACATATACTAACACTAATTATGCTACACGGTATAGATATTTATGCACTACGGTACAGCGCGAAAAAATATGTTTCCTGCTGCATGCGCACAAATTTAGAATGACAAGAATGTGCATTGAAAGGAAATGGATTGACATGCATGGAAACAAAAAAAAATCTAATTTAAATGCTTAATTTTCTCCATAAATATAGGATCTCTCCAACAACCATGCATCTAGACTCGTTAGAACTAGTTTATGATGTACGCTGAGACTAATCATGTTACACGTCGAAGGTATTTATGCAATGCGGTACACTGTATACAAAATTTATTTACTATTGCATGTGTACAAATTTAGGATGACAAAAATGTGAGTCGAAAGGAAATGGGTTGGCATGCATGGAAACAAAAATCTGATTTTCAATATTTTATTTCGTCCATAAATATAGGATCTCTCCTACAGCAATACAATTAGGCTCGTTGTAACCAATTTATAATATATACTGATACTAATTATGCTACATGGTGAAGGTATTTATACATTGTGGTACACTATGCAAAAATCAACAAACGTTTACATAAATTGTTAATAGAAATATCATAAACATACAAAAGATGAAATGAGAGCCATGAACTGAAAATGTATCATAAAAACTTATTGACGTTGGCATAAATATATATATATATATATATATATATATATATATATATATATATATATATAATAACATAAAAATAAGGACATCGATCCGGCACCGCTCGTCGCCTAGGGAAGTCTGTCGTCGTCGCTCGTGCCTAGGGAAGGCCGGCGTCATCGCGGGAGGGGGACGCCAGCGGGCGCCACTCCGGGGCGCGTGCCTCCGAGGAGCCGACATCGTGTGGGTGACTCTGGCCTCCACCGCCGCGTGCGCTCCTCCTAGATCCGCCGCCGCTGCTGTTGAAACCTATCACGCCTCGCGCAACCGCCGTCACCACCGAGCCTAGGGTGTGCCGCCGCCGCTTGTCCGGTTCAGGAGCGCCGTAGGTGCTTGCCCGCCCGCCATAGGAGTGTCGCCGCCGGTCGCCCGCCTCGGCGCGCCACCGTCGCAAGCCCCCGGGATCGCCGCCGCTCGCACGCCCGAGAAAATCGCCACCGTCGCTCGCTCACCCAAGGGAACCGCCACCCCCGCTAAAATCTAATCCCTGGTGGCCTGGGAGCCTTTTTGTAGCCGTCTGAACCTGGTGCGGCTGAACCGGATGGCACCGTTTGAGCCAGTGCTTCCTCTAGTTATTGGAAGCCCAGGGCTCCAAATATATAAACTATATATATAACATCACCCTCAAGTGAAGCATCACTCGACCACACCAACCTCGTCCGACCGTGTCCCACCGCACCGACCCGAGTCCGACCACACCGAGCCAAACATATACGATCGCAAGGACTCGCAAGGACGAGGACCCATCGAAACATCTACTATCTTTCCACCGTCACTTTTTCCATGGGTTCCCTTGTTTTTGAAATTGCCTTCCAAGCGCTCGCAATCGTCGGTCAGAATTGTCGTGGCGTAGGGGAGATTCATCATGTTTTTTTGCTAGGGTTAAAACCCCGAATATGATGTCCCAGTTCATGTTTTAAGTGCAGATGATTCAGATTTAGGGTCCCCACCACCCCATGTTTAGAGGTCTATGAGGGAGAAATCGTCTAAACGGCAGACGACCAGTGAAGCTTTCAAAGACCAAAACTCCGATGAAGTGACACGAAGATTTGAAGGAGGAGAAGGAGATGCATGGGTTCTACATTATAATGCGATATTTTCTAGCTGCTTTGAACAATGCAGCATTTATGATGCCAGACAGGTTAAAACAAAGGGTAAAGGAGATAGATTTCGGTTCACTACTGCAAATGTACATTGAAGCTATTGAGGATAGGCTCCTCGCTGCTTTTTATGTTTTCTAGTGTTTATGACTCCCCTCTGCGCATCCAAGTTGGTGGCCGGTGCTTGCCAATAACAATAGAGGTTGTTCATCTAATCACTGGATTGCCGAGGGGAGACAAGAAGTTCCTGGAGCTGGACTACCATTCCATGAGCACTGCCAGATGTAGTTTCAGGTCAGTAACAATTAAATCATTTTTGTCTTTTTCTGTCATTGCCACATGTTCAGTAAATTTATTGTTTTTATTAATGTTTCTGTACAGAAAACTCTGTGAGAAAAATGGTATGGTTAAGATGTTCAGAGATGATCGCACAAAGGGAATATCTGACTATAACAAGCTCCATTCCAATTAGGTCCCTCTTTGGGTTGTTGAAAGAATGACCACAGAAATCATGGGGACGATTGGATTTTACTTTTTTTGGTTCTTACAAGCAATTCTCTTATGTTCCCTTTAGTCAGCTTGAAGTTTTGGAGGCAGCAAAAGGATATGATTGGTGTCAGGCTATTTGTGATGATCTCAAGATAAAGGCACACAAATTCATGAAGGAACGTTGCATGCAAGAAATCAGCTACACCCACCACACAGGGATATATAATGTTTCACATTGTAAGTAGTTTCTTTCAGTAGTATATATGTTTTGTTTGTTACCTAAACTGTTTTTTCAGACGATGCACATTGCCTTCCCTTTGTAGTACGACCTTTTTTATTTTTTTGTAGTTGTATTACCTCGATAACTTGCAATGTGGGGCTGTGCTGCATTGGGGATACCTCGGTGAAGTGTTTTCACCAAAAGTATAAAAAAACAGATTGTGGACCTTGACAAAAGGGCATACAGCGGCAGAAAAACGACTTATGTCAACCTTTCTGTAAGTAAACCATACTACTAGTAATGAACGAAGATGATAGACATTGATTGATCTGTAACAAGCTATTCAATTATTTTTTATAGTGCAAGCAATATTTTTTGTGTATAAATGTGATCATTATTTTTCCAAAAACTAAATTTTACCACTCAGTAATTATTTGTTCAGTAACTTCTAATCATACTCAGCAAGGATTCATTTAGCAAATTTTCCGTAATAACTCTACCGTCGAGCAAGTACTCACGTTCAGTAAACTTTATATCACTCATCAATAATTAATATATTGCTCAGTAAATATTTACGTTTAGACATTCAATTATTTATCAGTTATTCAGTATTTTTCACACGAAACTAGCGAGTAATTTATAAGCTAACTTATTAATTATACACAATGATATTCGCAGTCCATTGATCCCGAGAAGACCATATATTCAGGTATCCGCGTCACCGCCAGGATTGGTGAGGTCAGGTTATCCCAGCCACCAGTTTTTTGCGTACTCCGTGGAGGTATTACCAGGACCACCAGAGATATCCCAACGAGACGTGGCTAGAAGGCTTTAGCAAACAGGGGCAAGAGGCAGCTCTCAGTTGGCGGATACAAGGAAGCTGAAGATTCTAGTATAGACGACAGTTAGTAAGCGGATCGACTATGTAAGTGACCCAACATTTATGTCCAGAGTGATATTACAGATTGTCCAGTAATAAATATAGATTTTTTCAGTGACCACTATAGATTGTTTCAAGAAGAAAATACAAATTTTCAGTAATAAATATAGATTGTTCAGTAAAAACTATAAGCGGTTCAGTAATATCTAAACATTGTTCAGTAAAACTATAAACTGTTAAATACTAATACATATTTATTCCTTAACCACTATAGATCTTTCCAGTAATAACTACATAGTGTTCAGTAATAACTAGAAACTATTCAGTATCAATACATATTTGTTCGGTAACAAATATAGATCTTCTTTCAGTAATAACTGCATAATGTTTAGTAATAACTAGAGACTATTCAAGACTAATACATATTTGTTTAGTAACAGCTATAGGTCTTTCAACAAAAACTATTTATATGTTCAGTAACACCTACAGAGTGGTCAATACTAATAGATATTTGTCTAGTAACATCTATAGATCTTTCAGAGACTAGTCAGCACTAATATATATTTGTCTACTAACAACTATGGACTTTTGTCCAGTAATAACTATTTATTGTTCAGTAACAAACTACATTTATTTTAACAATAATAATTGTTTGTCCATAAATTTAATTTGTTGTATGACATTTTTACAAGAAAAGTGGAGGAACATCATGGTGAGGGAATGGGATCCTTTTGAGCACCATTTGTGGCACTGAGGACGATTGGACGGTTCGGCTATGAGGCTTGGACAGTTCGGCCTGCTGACGGTCCACCTATAGGCGTGGACAGTCCGCGATAGGATTAGACAAGGCGGTTGAAATCATTTCTCCGCGCGTGTTTATCCCTCTAAACTCCTGGGACTTGTTAGAGAACGTCTAGGAACGGGCCCAGAACTCCCCTATATATTTGAGGGGTACGACTGATTAAAACAACCATCAATCGAATGAATCAACCTGTTTATCAATTCATTTACTTCCTTGCCCTAGTAGTAGCGAGAAATGTAGCCTTCCTCGTCTCAATCTTTCCCTCTCTTCGACTCTACGTCGTGTGGAGGCGTCTTGGGTGGTCTGCCGATCACAAGGCAAAACCTAGGATCCCTCCTCCTTGGTAGGGTCTCTCCCAGGAGGCGAGAACCAGGTGCCGTTGGCGAACGCCACCGCCCTGCGCACGTGTGGACCGTCTGGCTCAACGTAGAGAACCCTGCTTGTCCAGTCCATGGACCGTCTAGCTTTAGGCCGCGGACTGTCCGCGCCACCACAGAGAGCCCACCAAGCGGAACAACTCCCAGTGATTGGTGTCCAGATCCGCGCCAACACACTTTTTGGCGCCTCTGCTGAGGACTAGGCATGAAGATCCATCAGATTGGCCCTTGATGGTCGGATCAAAGGATACGACTATGAAGACTCTATCGGCTAAAGATCGACACGAATTCGAGGAACACAAGAAACAGATGATGAAGGAGGCCCAGGCTAAATTCCTGGCCAACTTCAAGGTGGACAGGAATCACAAGATCGTTGGACAACGGGTGACTGATCTGGCTTTGCTTCGGCCTGATGTAGCTACCCCCAAGATAAGCGATAACAAACGAAATCCAAGCTCTTAGATCTTACATAGATGAACAACGCGAACCGATGCAACAAATAATAGGCGGTATGCAAGACGATTACAAGAGGCTAGCACGTGCATTTGATATATCCTTGGTTGCTAATTTTCCTTCGCATGAGGTTAAAACTAAGAAAAATACATATGATTCATCGGCTGCAAATTGGCACGACCAATCCCAACTACTTTATGGGATGCCGATGAAAAAATCTTCTGAACAACAACAACCTCCTATGCAGATCGGGGGTAATCCATTGATCTACGCACGGCTAGGCCATCCATGCATGAGCACGGACTGTCCGGACCAGTGGCAGCCAGCCCCGTTTCCCGAACTGAGCGATCAAAATCTGTGTCTGGGTCGTCGTATTCCACGCAAACCCTAACAGACACATACATACCGTCTACCTATAGGGCCGAACAATCCGTGTACACGGCCGGACAGTCCGACACAGAATATGTAGAACATGATGTTAGTTTTCATCACCCATATCTACATCACCTGTCTCAGTCAATCTTACCATTACTCCCTATGGCCCCTCAACATCATAGCATCGCCCCACATATGCATGGGGCGAGCACTTTTCGGCCCCGCTAGGAGGCCGAAAAAGGATGACTAGCCAAATGATGAAATGATCAACCGAGGGCACGCATTAATACCCCCACAAAACCCAAGCCCCTTGGACAAGAAGGCAACATAACACCCAAACACCCACACCATTGATGGACCAGAGGGCCGGTGGACTACCACCGTCCGCCATTGACATAGTAAGGGAAGAGATAGCTAGGCCGTTCTGAGATAAGCTCGAAGTTAGCATGACCCCTAGGGGGCAGTTATATCGGAAACCTTATGACAACCGATTAGATTATCACTCGTATCCCTAGGGAACAAGAATTCCTGAATTTTCAAAATTTTCAGGTGATCAGGGCACAAGCACACATGAGCACATAGCGCAATTCCTAGTGCAAATAGGAGAATTGGATGATATAGAGGTGTTCTGTGTCTGTTTATTTTCATTGTCTCTAACTAGGAATGCATTCGCTTGGTATGCCATGTTGCCCCCTAACTATATTTTTCATGGGGTGATTTAGAGCAAAAATTTCATGATCATTTTTTTCTCCGTTGACTATGAGTTAGACTTCGTAGACTTAGTAGCTCTGCGGCAGGGGAAGGATGAATCGGTCAATGACTACATCCAAAGGTTCTAGGACACAAGGAACCGATGCTTACAAATTCACCTTGCAGAAAAACAACTAGCAGGATTAGCTTTTAATGGAATGCGATATTATTGAAAAGAGATATTAGAAGACATTCAATTTTTTACGCTAGCTCAATTACACCAGAGGGCTTTGGCTTGCGAAAGCCTAAGCAAACACACTACTAAAACGGTTCGTCACAACGTCCATGTGGTAGATTGTGACCAAAGTAGCGCAAGCGACGAGCCTCAATAAGTGTACACCACTAAGATGGTTTGGTCAAAGAAAACCAAATCTCCAGTTTGTTCGTCTCTACAGCCGGTTCAAAAGAAACAACAACAAGAAGTTAAATTTATATTTAATGTTGGCAAATGTGACAAAATATTTGATGGGTTACGTAAAAGGGGCAACATTAAAATAAATCATACTATTTCATCTACTAAAAGCTTAAATGTTGTGCTTATTGCAAGTGGCATAATACTCATGCCACTAATGATTGTAATATATTTCGATGATAGGTCTAATCGGCCATTATCGAGGGCCAATTGAAGTTTCAGGAAATGCTGGTGGACACAGAACCCTTTTCGATGAACATGATCAATTTTGACGATAAAAAGTCCTGGTTCGATCTAATGCGACTGATAACGACAAAGGCAAAGGGATCATCACTGGTGACCCACGAGAGGTCGATGAGAACGCCAAAATTTCTTGTAGGAAAGTGGTCGCATAGAAGACCCCGAATGGAGGGGAGACATTGAAGATCACCATTACGGCCCCCAACGCTGCGGGGCAGACGCAGGCGAGCGACCAAGTATGAAACTCTATTCTGCGCGCTACGGACGGTTCAACGTGAAGGCGCGGACTGTCTGGGACACCACCGGACAGTCCAGACGGGTCTGGCGGACGGTCCGGCAACACCCATGGACAGCGGCGCCCACGTACCTTCAAGCCACGATGACTAGAAATAGGTACATGGAAGACAAATACATTTAAGGCACCCGATCGACTAGTCGAAGCCGGCCCAACATTTGATCAATTATTATCCAAATATGTGAAAAGAGGGTCGGTCCTAGAAATCGAGCAGCAAAATGACCCCATTCACCTTCCCATGAGAGATAGGTAGGACTATTGAGTCACCTAAAAACAATGTTCAATTAATACACAATGTACCTACATAGACACCTCCACCCCCATATCCACTTGTGTCGTATCAGTATGCATACCTCCCACCACTCTATGTCCCAAATCCTATGTGGGGCATGCCACCATATCCATATGGGATGCTACAATACCCCACTTGGGCACCCCAAACTTTTGTATTTGATCGATTGGCACAACCAGTGCAAGACCGATTGAGTTCGCCTCAATCTAGTCACTAGGCACATGTTAGGCAAGGATACTGTCACACCCGGTTTTGAAAGGCAAACCGAATGCGAACTATGTACGTGCCAGGATCAGAACTCACGTACACAGCGATTACATAAATGAACATCAATGCACATTGCTCGAATAGTAACTTAAAAGAGTATTAACTTATTACATCACAGAGTCATAGACATCCACATAGTCATCAACTTAACAGTTAAATCAAAGTGCTAGCGAAACGCAGTAAAGATAGGGCCTTCAAAGGCAGCTGACTGGGGGTTGCCGCCAACCCACTCCTAGAATTCGTCGTAGTCTTGGAACTCCTGGAAGTCTCCTTCCACGGCTTCGCCTTCTCCTGAGCAATGGTTACAATGCGGACAACCTGGTGTTTTGTGGTAAAGCAAGGATGAGTACACATCAACGTACTCAGCAAATGTCCCGTTTGGCTGAAGTGGACTAGCTTTATGTGGGGTTAGGTTCAAGCAGTTGCTTTTAGTTGGTCAGGTATTTATCATTAATAGAAGCCAGATTTTAGCATTAACCAACCCACGAACCATTTCCTCATCGAGGAACAACATCATCATATTCGAACCAAAACCATAACATAATCCTTGTATCTCGAACCATCTGTATCTCTAATCAAAGAGGATCCCAAGGCTGCTCTTAACCGTGAGCACGGCTGATATATCAGTTTCACTACCCTCTGCAGAGGCCGCACACTTTACCCATGAGTCTCATGATTCCCTTTCTGCCCGGGGAGAGCTAATCCCCATTGATCACTTCCTAGGTGGTCCGGCAGGGTATCACTACGTAGCTTTTACAAAGATTCCCTAGAGATCATAGCTGCCCGTTAGGTTTCTCCAGTTTGATAAACACAGTACTCCTCCCCGCAGGAGAGTGACTAACAAAAGCAAAACGAAAGAACCTCGGCACTCAGCCTCGGCAGAGCAAGCACTGTGCCTGGACCCCATTGACGGCACGACGGCGAAGCAACTACACCTCTAGTTCCTCTAATTAATTAGCTAAGGGCATCCCATTTCACCCTCATGGTTGCACTGTTATCCCGGGTTGTCACTCCCCAAACAGGTCCTTACGGAGAGGTACTCAGGAAACAGCCTGAGCCCCCTAGAGTATCACAAGATCATCAATATCATCAGGATAACAGTATCATAAATAGTCACATCATGTTCATTGATTAAGTTAAGGCAATAGCAGAATGCTAACCATAATAGCCCATAAGGTCATCAAGGATAAAGTAAAGTGTAAAGCTAGTCAACCCTTAGGTTTCAAGTAAGTAATGCGGGATAGTAAATTACAAGTGAATAGTCTACATAATGGGTCAGAGGACACTTGCCTTCACCAAACTGTTGATCAGGAACTTCCTCTGCAACTTCCTCGGAAAACACAGACTGCTCGTTGTCTACGTAAAGTAATCATTCACACTATGCACTTGGGAAGTAACAAACAAAAGCAATATACCAAACATATGCAGCAGAGAGATCACAAGTTCACAATAGGAAAGGATTGGTACTTTAGTATTCCCTAGGTCTAGGGTGGAGGACTATACCAAGTGATTCACTATCCACTAATCAGATCTAAGTCAGTGGTGGGGGTTAAATCATTACATAGTGTTAAGTCCATAAACTTAAGTGCTCCAACTTTTATTAAAGTCTACTATCTTTTATTTATCTCAAATAGGGTTCCCATAACATTAATTTTACCCTAATGATCAACTATTAATTGGGACATAGAAACAGCAGGGAAACATTGCTTAAACAGATAGATAATAATATTATGAACATTTTGCAATTTGAAGCACCTAATTTGGAGTTCATATGACAAAGTTATGAATTTTACAAGATTAGGGATTAAAAATATGCCTTAAATACTTATTTTGGATTAAATAAAAGGTCCGAGGACCTAACTGCGAAGATCCAGGGATGGCGGGTCAATTTACAGAAAACCGGGGGTCTCTTTAAGAATTTGCGCAGGCGAAGGGGTATCGGGCTTTTATAGCCGTTGGATCTCGGATCAACGCCCGAGATTAGATCGCGGGCGGGCGCGCGAGCGCGCGGCGGCGTGAGCGGCTGACAGGTGGGGCCGGACGGGCAGCGCGGGGGCGGACGGCTGACAGGCGGGGCCGGGCGGGCAGCGCGGGGGCGGACGGCTGACAGGCGGGGCCGGGCGGGCAGCGCGGGGGCGGACGGCTGACAGGCGGGGCCCAAATGGCAGGAAGGCGGGGTGCGGGGGAGGGAAACGGCCCTGGGCCGTTGGATCTCAGGCGGACGGCTAGGATTGGGCTCGGCCTATTTGAAACAAGGCCGTCCGATCTAAGCTGGACGGCGGAGATCTGGCGGCCGGCTTCTATCTTCCCCTCCGGCTAGCAGAGGCGGCGACGCCTGCTCCCGCGGCGGAGAACTCGCCGGAGACGAGGGGCGCGGGGGCTCTGCGGGTCCTTGGGGCGACCTGAATGGCCGGGGAGGTTGGGGAGGGCGCGGGGAACCTTTTGGTGGGGACTAGGTCGGGACAGGGGCACCGGAGGAGGGCGGTCCACGGCGAAGCGGCTCGGCGGCGGCGCTATGAGACTCCGGCGAGCAATTAAACGCGACAGAGTGCAATAAAGGGAAAGGGAGGGGGCATGGGAGGTTCCTTACCTCAAGGCGAACTCCGGGGACTCCTCGGTGGCGACAATGGCGCGACGACGGCCCGGGTCGACGGTGGCGGACCTCGGCGGCTGCGCAGCGAACGGCGGGTGAGCGCGGGCAGAGGAATTCGGGGAGGGAGAGGGAAAATTGGGGCGTGTCCCGGGTTGCGGACGTCGGGGCGAAGCTCACCGTGGCAGAGGGCACGGCGGGGCTCCAACGGCGACGGAGAAACGGGCTCGGGTGGCGGTGGTTAATGGCGGCGGCGCTTTGGCGTGTGAGCAGCGAGGGGGAGATGGGAGGGAGGCCTGCAGGTGCGCAAATGAGGGAGGGGGAGAGGGCGAGCGAGGTTCTGGGCTCAAGTGGCCGAGGGCGAGGTGGTTGCGAGCTCCACGCGCGACGTGGGCGCGGAGTCCGCGGCACGCGCGGCTCGGGGCGGCGGTTACGCGGAGACGGCGGAGCTGACAGCCCGGGCCCGCGAGCAGAGAGAGCGGGGGAAGCGGGCGCGCGCGGAGGGGGAAAGCGGCTGCGCTGACGGGTGGGCCCGCCAGGGCAGAGAGAGAAGAGGGGGGAGGAAGGCGCGCGCGCGGGATGGGCCAGATGGGCCGAAAGGCCGAGGGGGCGGCAGGGTTGGGCTTCTTTCCTTTTTCTTTTATTCTGGCATTTGTTTTCCCTTTTCTTTTTATTTTCTCTATTTAATTCAAATTCAAATAAGCCACAAATTCAAATTAACATTTCTAAGAATTATGCACCAAACAAAAGTGGAATTTAGGGTTCAACATGATGCAACAATTCATACCCCTTGGAGTCTTAGTCTAATAAACTTTAATTACACAAAGTAAATAGCCCCTTCTCTTCTATATAAAAAAGAGAAAGAGGGGATTGGGAAGGGTGTGAAAAGAGAAGTAACACCTGAATTTGTGAATATGAGCAAAGAAATTTTATACCCCCAAATTCAGGGTGTTACAAACCTATCCCCCTTAAAAGAATCTCGCCCCGAGATTAGGGTTGGTCAGCAAAGAGTTCAGGGTATTTGGCTTTCAGATCATCTTCTCGTTCCCAGGTTGCTTCTTCCTCGGAGTGGTGACCCCATCTGACTTTGCACATTCTGATGGTGTTCCTCCGGGTGACTCTGTCTGCAAACTCCAGAATCTGCGTTGGCTTCTCTATGTATGTCAGATCCTCCTGGACTTCCAACCCCTCCACTGGCAACTGTTCTTCTGGTACTCGCAGACACTTCTTCAATTGCGACACGTGGAACACGTTGTGCACTGCCGACAAACTTTCTGGTAGGTTGAGTTGGTAAGCCACTTCTCCACGCTATGCTTGAATCTGATATGGTCCAACGTACCGGGGTGCTAACTTGCCTTTAACTCCGAACCTTCTGACTCCCCTGATAGGTGACACCTTCAGGTAGACGTAATCTCCCACTTCAAAACTCAGTTCTCTTCTCCTTCTGTCCGCGTAGCTTCGCTGTCTTGACTGGGCTATCTTCAGATTCTCCCGAACCATTTTGATATTCTCTTCGGCTTCAAGCAAAATGTCAGGGCCAAACACCTGTCTCTCTCCAGGCTGGTCCCAATGCAGCGGAGTCCTACAACTCCGTCCATAGAGTGCCTGAAACGGTGACATCTTCAAGCTAGCCTGATAGCTATTGTTGTAGGAGAATTCTGCATAAGGTAACCTTTTGTCCCATCCTGACTTGTCTTGCAACGCACAGGCTCTCAGCATATCTTCTAGGATCTGATTAGTTCTTTCAGTCTGACCGTCTGTCTGCGGGTGATAAGCCGAGCTGAAGTTCAAATGGGTGCCCAAAGCTTCTTGTAGCTGCTGCCAAAAATGAGAGGTGAACTGCGTTCCTCGATCTGACACTATCTTCTTCGGCACACCATGAAGGCAGACTATCCGTGACATGTATAACTCAGCTAACGTTGCTCCGGTGTATGTGGTCTTCACAGGTATGAAATGGGCCACCTTTGTTAAGCGGTCCACAACCACCCAGATGGAATCATAGCCGGCCCGGGTACGAGGTAGGCCAACTATAAAATCCATCCCGATCTCATCCCACTTCCACTGAGGAATCCGCAATGGCTGCAACAATCCGGCGGGCCTTTGATGCTCTGCTTTGGTTCTTTGACAGCTATCACAGATGGCGACATATTCTGCGATTTCTCTTTTCATGCCATACCACCAAAACCTCCTTTTTAAATCCTGGTACATCTTTTCACTTCCCGGGTGTATGGAGTAGGCTGTCTCATGAGCTTCCTTTAGGATCAGCTCCCGAATAGGTTTGAGGTCGGGGACACACAATCGGTCCTTGAACCATATTACTCCCTCTTCATCCTCTCGAAAGTCTTTGCCTCTTCCTTCTAAGATTAGCTGCCGGATCTTGTTGATGCTTTCATCATCCTTCTGTCCTTCTTTGATCTCCCGCTCTAGGGTGGGCTCTAATTCCACTGTTACTCCTTGCGTACTGTTCAGGAAACCGAGACTCAGTCTGTCGAACTCCTTGGCTAACTCATATGGCATTGGGTACGTGGCCATCATATTGACTTGACTCTTCCTGCTCAGAGCATCTGCAACAACATTGGCTTTGCCTGGATGGTAATGTATCTCCAACTCGTAGTCCTTGATCAATTCCAACCATCTTCGTTGTCTCATGTTTAACTCTGACTGGGTGAATATGTATTTCAGACTTTTATGATTTGTGTAGATGTCGCACTTCTTCCCATACAGGTAATGTCTCCATGTCTTCAAAGCATGAACTACTGCTGCCAACTCCAGGTCATGTGTGGGATAATTTTTCTCATGGATCTTCAGCTGTCGAGATGAATATGCTACAACTCTTCCTTCTTGCATTAGCACACATCCCAATCCGGTGTAAGAAGCATCGCAATACACTGAGAATGGCTTGTGAACATCAGGCAGGACTAACACCGGAGCTGTAGTCAATCTATTTTTCAGTTCTTCAAATGCTTCCTGACACTTTTGGGTCCACTTAAACTCAACTTTCTTCGCTAGTAACGCTGTCATTGGTCTAGCAATCTTTGAGAAGCCTTCGATGAAACGCCTGTAATACCCAGCCATTCCAATGAAGCTCTTGATCCCATGAACATCCTTTGGTGCTTTCCAGTTCAGGATATCTGCTACTTTCTTTGGATCCACTGCCAACCCATCTTGGTTTATGATGTGACCCAGAAACAGGACTTCATGAATCCAGAACTCGCATTTGCCCAGCTTGGCATACAACTGATGCTCTCGAAGTCTTTGCAATACCATCTTCAAATGCTCTACATGATCTTCCTCACTTCGAGAGTATATGAGAATATCATCGATAAACACTACCACAAACTTGTCCAGATAATCCATGAACACACTGTTCATCAGGTACATAAAGAAGGCTGGCGCATTTGTCAAACCAAAGGACATAACTGTGAATTCATATAACCCGTACTTGGTGATGAATGTCGTCTTCGGTATGTCCGAGGGTCGGATTCTGAGTTGATGGTAACCTGATCTCAGATCTATCTTCGAGAATACGCTGGCACCTCTGAGTTGGTCAAACAGATCTTCTATTCTTGGCAGAGGGTACTTGTTTTTGACAGTGACTTCATTCAAGGCTCTGTAGTCTATGCACATCCTTTTGGTACCATCTTTCTTCTCTACAAACAACACCGGAGCGGCCCAGGGCGAGGTACTTGGTCTGATGTAACCCTTCTCTAACATCTCATCTATCTGCTTCTTGAGTTCCACCAATTCTGGTCCAGACACTCGGTAGGCTCTTTTGGAAATGGGGGCGGTACCAGGGATAAGCTCTATGGCAAATTCGACTTTTCTCTCGGGTGGCATTCCCGTTAGCTCCTCGGGAAATACGTCCGGAAAGTCCGACACAACCTTGATAGCCTCGAGCGGGTTGGGCTCCTTACTATCAACTGAAATCTGGTGACAGACACCCTCCGCTGATTTAGGCATCCTTAGCTCGGCCACTACCTCTTCTCCTGACGGGGACTTCAATGTTACGGTTCTCTTGTCACAGCTAACATTCGCTTCATACTTCATTAACCAATTCATCCCTAGAATGACATCTATCCCAGGGGTGTCTATTACTATTAAGTCACTGGGGAATCCTATCCCCCTTATTTCCACCCTTATATTTGAGCATATTTTATCTGTTTGCACCCTGCCACCAACCGAATTAATCCTCATGGGCGGCATCATTGCCTCTACTGAGATGTTATGCAATTCTACCCAGGTTGCAGTGACAAATGAATGAGTTGCACCAGTATCAAATAGCACTTTCGTGGGATGAGATTCGACTGAGAACATACCTACTGCCACATCTGGTGCATCCTGGATCGCTTCGGCCTCCAAGTGGTTCACCTTTCCACGGTTGTACGCTTGGTTACGATTGCCTGCTGTCGGCTGCAGTACACCTTGCCTTGTTGGAGCATTGGGGTTGGTCTGCTGCTGCGCCATCTTCTTCGGGCACTGCATCGCCCAGTGGCCTTGTTCTCCACAGTGGAAACATCCTCTGCCTCCTCCTTGTGCTGGGGCTGCTTGGTTGCTCTGGTTTGCTGCTGGGGCAGGAAGGCGAGGTGCCTGGTTGTTCTGCTTCTGATACTGATTACCTCCCTGCTGGCTGTGCTGACGATACTGCTGCTGCTGCTGATACTGCCTCTGAAACTGCTGCTGATGCGGACGCTGATTCTGATTCTGATATCCCTGTGGGTGACCAGGCCTGCCCTGCTGAGATGAACTGCCTGAGAAACGTGGACGGCTGATGCTTCCGGACTGGGGTCCACTCATCTTACGCTTCCGATCTTCCATATCCTTATGCTTCTTCTCAGTCATAACTGCCCTATTGATCAGGTGCTGGAAGGTGGGGAAGGTGTGGTTCATCAGCTGGTAGTGCAGGGGATCCACCAAACCTCTCATGAACCTGTACTGCCTTTTAGCATCAGTGTTGACATCCTCAGGTGCATACCGAGATAGCTGCAGAAACTTGTCTCTGTATTCACTAACAGACAGGGGTCCCTGCTTCAGAGCCAGAAACTCCTCCTTCTTCACGATCATCAGTCCCTCCGGCACATGGTACCTGCGGAAATTCTCGCTGAATTCTTCCTAGGTGATGGCTTCGGGGTCAGCATGTGTGGCGAGGTAGGACTCCCACCAGGACTGGGCTGCTCCCCTTAGCTGACGGGGACCATACAGAACCTTCTCCCTGTCGTTACATTGAGCGGTGCGCAGTTCTCTTTCCACTACGCGCAGCCAGTCTTCTGCATCCATGGGGTCGGCAGAATGGGCGAAGGTAGGAGGGTGCCCTCTCATGAACTCACCACGCTTATCCAGTGGCATCTGGGGCATTTGCACTTGCAATTGGGGTTGGGGTTGCTGTTGAGCCTGCTGCATGGCTGCCAGAGTCTGCCCAATGGCCTGCACTGCCTGAGTCTGCATCAAGAACATCTGCTCCACTGACATCGGGGGTGGTGGGGGAGGCTGCCTCTGTTGTTCCTCCTGCTGGTCATGCTGCTCTTGCTGAGCACGCCTGTTGCATCGGCGCCTGTTGTCAGACATCTGTGGAAGACATTCATACATCAGCATTGATCTTACAACCCTCCAGCATAAGAAAAGAGAATACAGAGTTCTTCATGACACTGAGTGAACAAAGAGCTTCACTGATCCTCATTACGATTCAACACAGCTTCTCAGATAGAAAGGAAAGTAGAAGTAAATGGCTTCCCAACTAAATAACTGACTTTATTAACATTATAGCTAGGCCAAACTGCAGGAGAAACCCACAGGTTGGCAACAGTCATTACAAAGATTCAAATCCAGCACAAGTTCATCATAACAAGCATGCAAGCAACTGATAAGCAAACTAAGCTAATTGGAAACAACTGATAAGCAAACTAAACTAACTATCTAAGACTGAGACATCTGACTTAAGAATTATTACAAACTTCGACGCTAACGATCTAAGGATCCAGATCTATCCTGGTCTTACAGGCAGGGGAACCATAAGTGTGGTGACCACGTGGCGGCGAGCGGTAAGGGTGCTGAGTCCCAACAGGAGCGGGAGAACCACCCTCCTGGTGATGGCGCTCTGCCAGCTCAGCACGCAACTCCGCAATCTCCGTTCGAGCCCTGCTCAGCTCGTCCAGAGAGTGATCCAGCTCAGTGTTAAGCACTGCGACTAGGTTGACTGTGCTGCTCAACCTAGGGTTAGCCTCACCAACAGGTGAGACAACCACACTCTCTGTGCTGCCAGTAGGGCGGCGGGGGTAGTACCGAAGGTTAAGACCGTCGGCCACCCCACCGAACAAAGAACAGTACTGGGAGAGTGCACGTCGTGCTGCATCCTACATAGCCGCCTCTGCAGTGTCCCTCTCGGAGATGGAATAGTGCTCCGAAACGGCCTCCGCACCCCGGAGGTCATCCTCCGGACGGCGAACTAGGCAGGTAGCCTCCCAGCGGTCCGGGTACCTCCCGCGGCTGTGCTGGTAGACTACACAACGATACTCGATCGACCAGGTGTGCCGGTCGAAAGCCTGGCGCAGCAAGGTGTCGAGTGCGTCGTGGAAGTGACAACCGCGAGCGGCGTCACGGGTGATGGGTCGGGCGACCCATCCTTCCGCCTCCTGCGGCTCCGAAGACTCCGTGCTGTGGTCTGAGTCGTCGTCGTCGTCGGGGTCTCCTCCAGGACTTCCTCCGGTAGCTCCTCTAACAGCCGAGGCGTCCCGCGGTGGTGCAGGGGGCGCCTCCAGCTGGGCAACAGAGGAACGGGGCCTCACGGACTCCATCTCCTGCTGGGGTGGGGAGGAAGAGCCCTGCTGCTCTCTGTGCTGGCGCCGGCGTTCCTGCTCCTCACGCAGGCGGTGGTGCAGTCTCTCCAGGTGACTTGACTGACCGGACACGGTGCGGTGCAGAGGACGCTCCGCAAGTCGAGACGGCAGGAAAGGAATCACCGACTTACGTGCAGTGTGTCTAAGACGAGCCATCTACAAAAGACACCGTAAGCAAAAGAGTAAGAGCAGAACTAATATGACAAGTGAATAAACCATAGAAAGAATAAGATAAAAATTTTAACAAGGTATAATATAGTATATGTAGTAAAACATAGGGTTGGTCGAGGTGACCGACTTTTGAAGTAACGTCAGAGGTCAAGGTGAGGGGGGAAGGTCAATAGTCCTTAATACGACCAGTGCTACTCTAGGTCAGCGGTCCTACAGTCAGCACGGCTTTGATACCACTTATGTCACACCCGGTTTTGAAAGGCAAACCGAATGCGAACTATGTACGTGCCAGGATCAGAACTCACGTACACAGCGATTACATAAATGAACATCAATGCACATTGCTCGAATAGTAACTTAAAAGAGTATTAACTTATTACATCACAGAGTCATAGACATCCACATAGTCATCAACTTAACAGTTAAATCAAAGTGCTAGCGAAACGCAGTAAAGATAGGGCCTTCATAGGCAGCTGACTGGGGGTTGCCGCCAACCCACTCCTAGAATTCGTCGTAGTCTTGGAACTCCTGGAAGTCTCCTTCCACGGCTTCGCCTTCTCCTGAGCAGTGGTTACAATGCGGACAACCTGGTGTTTTGTGGTAAAGCAAGGATGAGTACACATCAACGTACTCAGCAAATGTCCCGTTTAGCTGAAGTGGACTAGCTTTATGTGGGGTTAGGTTCAAGCAGTTGCTTTTAGTTGGTCAGGTATTTATCATTAGTAGAAGCCAGATTTTAGCATTAACCAACCCACGAACCATTTCCTCATCGAGGAACAACATCATCATATTCGAACCAAAACCATAACATAATCCTTGTATCTCGAACCATCTGTATCTCTAATCAAAGAGGATCCCAAGGCTGCTCTTAACCGTGAGCACGGCTGATATATCAGTTTCACTACCCTCTGCAGAGGCCGCACACTTTACCCATGAGTCATGATTCCCTTTCTGCCCGGGGAGAGCTAATCCCCATTGATCACTTCCTAGGTGGTCCGGCAGGGTATCACTACGTAGCTTTTACAAAGATTCCCTAGAGATCATAGCTGCCCGTTAGGTTTCTCCAGTTTGATAAACACAGTACTCCTCCCCGCAGGAGAGTGACTAACAAAAGCAAAACGAAAGAACCTCGGCACTCAGCCTCGGCAGAGCAAGCACTGTGCCTGGACCCCATTGACGGCACGACGGCGAAGCAACTACACCTCTAGTTCCTCTAATTAATTAGCTAAGGGCATCCCATTTCACCCTCATGGTTGCACTGTTATCCCGGGTTGTCACTCCCCAAACAGGTCCTTACGGAGAGGTACTCAGGAAACAGCCTGAGCCCCCTAGAGTATCACAAGATCATCAATATCATCAGGATAACAGTATCATAAATAGTCACATCATGTTCATTGATTAAGTTAAGGCAATAGCAGAATGCTAACCATAATAGCCCATAAGGTCATCAAGGATAAAGTAAAGTGTAAAGCTAGTCAACCCTTAGGTTTCAAGTAAGTAATGCGGGCTAGTAAGTTACAAGTGAATAGGACATAATGGGTCAGAGGACACTTGCCTTCACCAAACTGTTGATCAGGAACTTCCTCTGCAACTTCCTCGGAAAACACAGACTGCTCGTTGTCTACGTAAAGTAATCATTCACACTATGCACTTGGGAAGTAACAAACAAAAGCAATATACCAAACATATGCAGCAGAGAGATCACAAGTTCACAATAGGAAAGGATTGGTACTTTAGTATTCCCTAGGTCTAGGGTGGAGGACTATACCAAGTGATTCACTATCCACTAATCAGATCTAAGTCAGTGGTGGGGGTTAAATCATTACATAGTGTTAAGTCCATAAACTTAAGTGCTCCAACTTTTATTAAAGTCTACTATCTTTTATTTATCTCAAATAGGGTTCCCATAACATTAATTTTACCCTAATGATCAACTATTAATTGGGACATAGAAACAGTAGGGAAACATTGCTTAAACAGATAGATAATAATATTATGAACATTTTGCAATTTGAAGCACCTAATTTGGAGTTCATATGACAAAGTTATGAATTTTACAAGATTAGGGATTAAAAATATGCCTTAAATACTTATTTTGGATTAAATAAAAGGTCCGAGGACCTAACTGCGAAGATCCAGGGATGGCGGGTCAATTTACAGAAAACCGGGGGTCTCTTTAAGAATTTGCGCAGGCGAAGGGGTATCGGGCTTTTATAGCCGTTGGATCTCGGATCAACGCCCGAGATTAGATCGCGGGCGGGCGCGCGAGCGCGCGGCGGCGTGAGCGGCAGACAGGTGGGGCCGGGCGGGGGCGGACGGCTGACAGGCGGGGCCGGGCGGGCAGCGCGGGGGCGGACGGCTGACAGGCGGGGCCGAGCGGGCAGCGCGGGGGCGGACGGCTGACAGGCGGGCCCAAATGGCAGGAAGGCGAGGTGCGGGGGAGGGAAACGGCCCTGGGCCGTTGGATCTCAGGCGGACGGCTAGGATTGGGCTCGGCCTATTTGAAACAAGGTCGTCCGATCTAAGCTGGACGGCGGAGATCTGGCGGCCGGCTTCTATCTTCCCCTCCGGCTAGCAGAGGCGGCGACGCCTGCTCCCGCGGCGGAGAACTCGCCGGAGACGAGGGGCGCGGGGGCTCTGCGGGTCCTTGGGGCGACCTGAATGGCCGGGGAGGTTGGGGAGGGCGCGGGGAACCTTTTGGTGGGGACTAGGTCGGGACAGGGGCACCGGAGGAGGGCGGTCCACGGCGAAGCGGCTCGGCGGCGGCGCTATGAGACTCCGGCGAGCAATTAAACGCGACAGAGTGCAATAAAGGGAAAGGGAGGGGGCATGGGAGGTTCCTTACCTCAAGGCGAACTCCGGGGACTCCTCGGTGGCGACAATGGCGCGACGACGGCCCGGGTCGACGGTGGCGGACCTCGGCGGCTGCGCAGCGAACGGCGGGTGAGCGCGGGCAGAGGAATTCGGGGAGGGAGAGGGAAAATTGGGGCGTGTCCCGGGTTGCGGACGTCGGGGCGAAGCTCACCGTGGCAGAGGGCACGGCGGGGCTCCAACGGCGACGGAGAAACGGGCTCGGGCGGCGGTGGTTAATGGCGGCGGCGCTTTGGCGTGTGAGCAGCGAGGGGGAGATGGGAGGGAGGCCTGCAGGTGCGCAAATGAGGGAGGGGGAGAGGGCGAGCGAGGTTCTGGGCTCAAGTGGCCGAGGGCGAGGTGGTTGCGAGCTCCACGCGCGACGTGGGCGCGGAGTCCGCGGCACGCGCGGCTCGGGGCGGCGGTTACGCGGAGACGGCGGAGCTGACAGCCCGGGCCCGCGAGCAGAGAGAGCGGGGGAAGCGGGCGCGCGCGGAGGGGGAAAGCGGCTGCGCTGACGGGTGGGCCCGCCAGGGCAGAGAGAGAAGAGGGGGGAGGAAGGCGCGCGCGCGGGATGGGCCAGATGGGCCGAAAGGCCGAGGGGGCGGCAGGGTTGGGCTTCTTTCCTTTTTCTTTTATTCTGGCATTTGTTTTCCCTTTTCTTTTTATTTTCTCTATTTAATTCAAATTCAAATAAGCCACAAATTCAAATTAACATTTCTAAGAATTATGCACCAAACAAAAGTGGAATTTAGGGTTCAACATGATGCAACAATTCATACCCCTTGGAGTCTTAGTCTAATAAACTTTAATTACACAAAGTAAATAGCCCCTTCTCTTCTATATAAAAAAGAGAAAGAGGGGATTGGGAAGGGTGTGAAAAGAGAAGTAACACCTGAATTTGTGAATATGAGCAAAGAAATTTTATACCCCCAAATTCAGGGTGTTACAGATACCATCCTACTCAGCCACAAAGGTCGACCAATCGGACATGGGGGCACGGAGACAAAATATCCGTGAGTGCACCTACCAATGCTAAAAGAAAGACAAGTGGGGATATCATCAAGATAAGCACAACAGATATCATTATATTGGGAACAATGAAGGACCGATGTTTTTTTGGTAAATCGACCAAGATAGATGAATGAAGAGACACATAAGCAACCAATAAGACATCCGACTCAAAATACTCCATGCCCCGATGGTGCCCATCGGGATTAACACGATCTCAAAAGCGTAAACTATAGCGCCTAAGAGCAAAAGAGAACAGAGAAAAGGAGACAGAAAAAATATTTAATGATACACATTTGCAATACCCACCACCACAGAAGAGGTGGAAGACAAAGGTCGTCACAACAACTCAAGCGGTCACTAAAATAGAAAACAAAACAACAGCTATGAAGTCCCATGTAGGTACCGCGGACAGTCCGGCTCTAGCAGCTGGACCATCTGAGCCAGGAGTAGACCGTCCGACCACTGAGTCCGGACCGTTTGCACCTCACCTGGAAGTCTCCAACGATGTGCCAGCACCTATGGATGAGGACAACACCGAGGAAGACAACTTACTAGGAGAGGACCTGGTCGACTATGGGGCCTCGCCCGAACACCCAGGTATGGATGTTAACGTGGTTACATTTTCAACCGATTATACTATTATTAGTGATGACGAACCCGCAGTTGTTCAATTTGATTTTGGTCCTAAAGATGTCGTCTTCACCAAGCCAAAAGTATCGGTCAACCACTTCAAACCGCTATTTGTGCGCGGTCATATCGACAGAGTACCGATTGCTAGAATGTTGGCAGATGCTGGGGCAGTCATGAATTTAATGTCTTATTCATTATATAGAAAATTATGGAAGCAGGATAATGAGTTGGTCAAGACTAATATGACACTCAGTGGCATTAGGAGCGACAGTTAGATCAAGGCCAAGGGAGTCATGTTTGTTGAATTAACCATTGGGACAAAGGCCATTGTTGTTGCTTTCTTTGTCGCCGAAGTATAGGGGAATTATAGTCTCATCTTAGGCAGGTGTTGGATCCATGTGAATCAATGCATAACCTCTACTTTGCATTAAATGTTGTTGCAATGGGTGGGTGATGAAGTAGAAAAGATACATGCTGACGCATCGGCTTGCATTACTATAGTCGATGCCCCCGTGTTTTGGACCTATGAGACTGCCACATGTCTCATGGGAGTTGATTTTTATTATCAGTTCATAAGCATAGACAGAGAAGGCTTTATTCCTATAATGCTAGAGCCAATGGAGAATTGGCTAAATCCTAAATAAAGTTAAAAAGATTTACATGTCCATAAATGACAATTGCTAGGTTGCAGACGGTTCGGCCCCCGAGGCCGGATGGTCCGAGGTCCACCAGGAAACGTTGTAGAGAGAAAGCCCTATCATAGACGGTCCGACCCCTGAGGCCAGATGGTCTGATGTTCCTGCAGACAGTCTAGCCCCTAAGGCTGGAGAGTCCGGTGGCTACCAGAGAGGGCCATAGAGTGAGTCCATTGTCACGGACGGTCCGGCCCATGAGGCTGGACAGTTCGCAGATGCGTACAGAGGCTCAAACTCTTCTTAGGTAAATACAATAGAGGAGTTTAGATATCTCGACAATTTAGGACAGGGGTTTACATCGCTCGATCCTTTGGAGGAGATTGACATAGGAGATGGTAAAACTCCAAGGCCGACTTTTATAAACAAGAACCTGAAAGTTGATTCTAGGAATGAAATGATCGGCTTATTAAAAAGATATTCTGATTGCTTTGCTTGGAGCTACACTAAGATGCCGGGATTAGGTTGAGAGCTAGTGGAACATCGGTTGCCTAGCCTAGTTTTAGACCCTTCAAGCAAAGACCAAGGTCATTTTGTTCGAACTTACTCCCTAGGATCAAATACGAAATCCACTGGCTCTTGGAAGCTAACTTCATTAGGCCTTGCAGATATGCGGAGTTGGTATCTAATATTATGCCGGTGGAGAAGAAGGATTCGGGTAAGCTCGGAGTATGCATCAACTTCCGTAATTTAAATAGAGCAACTCCTAAAGATGAATAACCTATGCCTGTAGCTGACATGTTAATTAACAATGCATCAGTAATAGAGTTATTTTTTTATGGTAATGTCGGATATAATCAACTCTTTATGGCAAAGGAAGATGCATCTAAAATGGCATTTATATGTCTAGGCTTCATTAGTCTGTTTGAGTGGGTTGTTATGACATTTGGTTTAAAAACTGTTAGTGACACTTATAAAAGGGCTATGAATTTGATCTTTCATGAGTTGTTAGGAAACATTGTGGATGTATACATTAATGATATATTTGTCAAATCGGTTGAATTTGATTCTCATATAGCTAATTTGTGTAAGGCCTTTGATAAGATGCGTTGGTTTGGTCTAAAAATGAACCCACACAAGTACGCTTTTGGGGTGTCGGCTGTCAAGTTCTTAGGATTCATTATTCATGAACATCACATAGAGATAGATCCCAACTGAATTAAGTCCATTCGGAATGTGGGGGCTCCAACTTGTAAACTTGAAATGTAGAAGTTTCTCGGTAAAGTAAATTATTTGTGAAGGTTCATTTCTAACATACCAGGAAAGTTGATGCTTTCAATCCTATTCTTCAGGTTAATGATAATACAAATTTTGCTTGGGGGCAGAACAGCAGGAAGCTTTTGATCTTATTATAAACTATTTGTCTTTGGCTCAAGTACTGAAAGCACCAAAAGTTGGGATACCTTTCAGATTATATATCGGTGTCGAAGATGAAGTTATTAGAGTTGTTATGACTTAGGAGGCTGAAGGAAAGGAGCATGTTGTGACATACTTGGGTCGAAGATTGGTGGACCCTGAAATGAGGTACACCTTTGTTGAGAAATTATGCTTGTGCTTATTTTATGCATGCACCAAACTTAGATGTTATCTACTATATAGTTCTTGCATCATTTCTTGTCAAACCGATGTGACTAAATACATGTTGCAAAATCCTATCATGAGTGGTAGAATTGGCAAATGGGCTTATGCACTTATAAAATATGACTTGGCATATGAATCATTAAAATCTATGAAAGACCAGGTTGTAGTTGATTTTATCGTAGAACATCGGATTGATGATAATCATGAACTAGACATGTCGGAGTGACCTATCGATCCTAAGGCAAACCTTCAGATCCCTCCTCTTTGACGGGGTCCCCCCGAGTGGTGAGATCTAGGTGTCGTTGGTGAACGTTGGTGCCTTTTGCACGTGCGGACTATCCGACCATCAGGCGCGGACCATCCGACTCAACATAGAGAACCCCGCTCCTGATGTCCAGCTACGGACCATCTGGCTCTAGGCCACGGACCGTCCGCGCCACTGCAGAGAGCCCATCGAGCGGAACAACTCTTAGTGATTAGCGCCTAGATCAGCTCTTGTTGTATAAAACAATATGTTTGTGACACAATGTTCGTTTTTGCGCAGGATGGCACAAACTTTTTATGTGGCAAAAATGTGCTACTCCTCATGTTTTTATGTGTTGTTAAAAACATACAATGTTGCTTTTGCGTTTTTATGCGATGTAGTACTGTTTTTATGTTAGATACAATCTTGTGTGTGGTCATGATATGAAGTCCGATGTGTTTTGATTATAGTATATGGATTACAGTAACTATAAAACATACTAGTTCTGATTACAACAAGCCAACAAGCTCAATATTAAATTTTAAACAATCAGTAATAACTACACAATTTTTATGTGACTACACCACATCGTCTTATGTTAATGATTCATTTTCGTCATCATTTGAAGTTGCACAACCTTTCCCACGGCATGTCCCTTTTGGCCTACCTCTCGGTCTTTTGACTACTGGTTTTTATGACTGTTCGCATGTTGATGCGTTGTGCCCGGTGTCATATAAATTTTTAAGTCACATACTGTCGGGGACCATAATTAGGGGTACCCTCAAGACTCCTAAATCTCAGCTGGTAACCCCCATCAGCACAAAGCTGCAAAGGCCTGATGGGTGCGATTAAGTCAAGGATTGGTCCATTCGAAGGACGCGATCACGCCTCGCCCGAGCCCAGCCTCGGGCAAGGGCAGCCGACCCCGGAGGATCTACGTCTCACCCGAGGACCCCCTCCAGCAACGGACACACCTTCGGCTCACCCGAGGCCCAGTCTTCACCAAGAAGCAACCTTGGCCAAATCGCCATGCCAACCGACCAAATCGCAGGGGCATTTAATGCAAAGGTGGCCTGACACCTTTATCCTGACGCACGCCCTCCAGTCGACAGAGCCGAAGTGACCGCAGTCACTTTGCCGCTCCACTGACTGGTCTGACAAGGGGACAGCGCCGCCTGCGCCGCTCCGACTGCTGAGCCACTCAATAGAGTGAGGCTGACAGCAGCCAAGTCCGGCCTTAGGCGTCATAGGAAACTCCGCTTCGCCCGACCCTAGGGCTCGGACTCGGGCTCAGCCCCGGAAGACGATGAACTCCGCTTCGCCCGACCCCAGGGCTCGGACTCGGGCTCAGCCCCGGAAGACGACGAACTCCGCTCTGCCCGACCCCAGGGCTCAGACTCAGGCTCAGCCCCGGAAGATGACGAACTCCGCTTCGCCCGACCCCAGGGCTCGGACTCGGGCTCAGCCCCGAAGGACGACGAACTCTGCTTCGCCCGACCCCATGGCTCGGACTCAACCCTGGCCTCAGCCGACGGGCTCCGCCTTGTCCGACCCGAGGGCTCGGACTCGACCTCGACCTTGGAAGACAGACTCGACCTCGACCTCGGAGGAGCCTCCACCTCGCCCAACCTAGGGCACGGACCGACCACGTCGATAGGAGGCGCCATCATTACCCTACCCCGAGCTGACTTAGGCTACGGGGAACAAGACCGGTGTCCCATCTGGCTCGCTCCACTATACGAGTAATGATGGCGTCCCACATGCCCTGTGACGACGGCGGCTCTCAGCCCCCCTACGGAAGCAAGAGGACGTCAGCAAGGACTCGACAGCCCCGACAGCTGTCCTTCCGCCAGGCTCCAGCGCTCCTCCGACAGCCACAACATCACACGAACTGGGTGCCAAAACCTCTCCGGCTGCCACGATGGCATGTACTTAGGGCGCTAGCTCTCCTCCGCTAGACACGTTAGCACACTGCTACACCCCCCATTGTACACCTGGATCCTCTCCTTACGCCTATAAAAGGGAGGTCCAGGGCCCTCTTACAGAGGGTTGGCCGCACAGGGAAGGACGGGACGGCGCTCGCGCAAGGCCGCTCGCTCCCTCCCGCGTGGACGCTTGTAACCCCCTACTGCAAGCGCACCCGACCTGGGCGCGCGGCTAACACGAAGGCCGCGGGATCCACCTCCCACGCCTGTCTCCCTCTGGCTGCTTTTCCCCCTTCGCGTTCCGCCTCGCGCCGACCCATCTGGGCTGGGGCACGCGGCGACAATTTACTCGTCGGTTCAGGGACCCCCCGGGTTTCGAAACGCCGACAGTTGGCGCGCCAGGTAGGGGCCTGCTGCGTGTTGACAAACAGCTTCCCGTCAAGCTCTAGATGGGCAGTCTCCAGCAACCTCTCCGGCCCGGGACGGTGCTCTGTTTCGGGAGTCTTGAGTTCATGTCCCTCGACGGCAGCTACGACATGATACTCCTTCCCCCGCCGCGCGACAGTGACAATGGCGGTCGACAACCCGCCCGCCGGCGGGGAAATCGACGACGCCTTCCCCACGTGGTGGAAGGATGACATTTGGGCTTGTCCCGTCCCCTCCCCCGCCGACGGAGGAGGAGGCGGGGCAACCAAGGCCAAGCAGGAGGCGGCACCTTGTTGGCTGTCGAGCGAGTCGACGGCGCCGGCGCCCCAACGGAGAGCGCGTCGGGCATCGGCCTCGCGTCTGAGACGAAGACGAGCGCCGTCTCCCCGCAACACACCAACCTCAAGCAAACGGACGACGCCAGCACGCTCGCGAAGGACTTGCTGGGCGTCACCCTCGTACCTGAGACGACGGTGCAGTCAGTCCCTGACGCGACTTCGTCACCGCCCGTCGACCAAAAGGTACCGACCGATTCCCATCTTGCGCCTTTTAGATTCGGCCTCGACCCGCCAAGCAACTCCGCTTCGGTGGACACTCTCATAGAGGCGAGTCCAAACCCTCTGGGGTATCATGTGCGGTCACCCTGGGACCGGCTGACAGCCGTCTCGACCTACGGGCCCTCGGGGTCCGAGGAAGATGGTGAGCCCGACCTCTGAGCGCCGTACGGGACTTCATGACCGCATGCGACTACTGCCTTTCCGACTGTTCCGACGGTAGCCGCAGCCTCGGCGACGAGGACTGCGGTCCAAGTCGCGAATGTTTCCACGTCGATCTAGGGGGTCCCGACGAAGGCAACCATCTTGGTATACCGGAGAACGGTGATCCCCCTAGGCCCGTGCCTCGCGTTGACATCCTTCGGGAGCTAGATGTGGTCCCCGTCCCGGCGGGGGGTCATGACCCACAGCTCGAGCAAATCCGCGAGATGCAGGCCAGGCTCGACGAGGGAGCAGGAACGCTTGAGCCGATCCGCCGAGACATCGGGCAGGAATGGGCGGGCCAACCTCCGGTCGGAGAAGCGCGTCATCTCCCCTAGGGCATCCAGCACCGCATCGCCGATGACGTCAGGGTAAGGCCGCCACCGGTTTCTAGTGGAGTCAGCCAAAACCTGGCCGCAGCGGCAATACTTCTCCGCGCGATGCCGGAGCCATCAACCACCGAGGGGCGGCGTATCCAGGGAGAGCTCAAGAATCTACTGGAGGACGTCGCGGTCCGACGGACCAAAAGCTCCACCTCCCGAAGGCAGGGGTACCCCTCGGAACATCGCGTCGCGACTTCCCGATTCATGCGGGAAGCCTCGGTCCACACCGGGCGCACGCGCAACACAGCGCCTGCGGCCCTGGGTCGCCTCGGCAACGAGCACCATCACCACAGCCGTCGGGCCCACCTCGACGAGAGGGTGCGCCGAGGCTACCACCCCAGGCGTGGGGGACACTACGACAGCGGGGAGGATCGGTGTCCTTCACCCGAACCGCCCGGCCCGCAAGCTTTCAGCCGCGCCATACGACGGGCGCCGTTCCCGACCCGGTTCCGAACCCCGACTACTATCACAAAGTACTCGAGGGAGACGAGACCGGAACTGTGGCTCGCGGACTATCGGCTGGCCTGCCAACTGGGTGGAACGGACGATGATAATCTCATCATCCGCAACCTCCCCCTGTTCCTCTCCGACACCGCTCGAGCCTGGCTGGAGCACCTGCCTCCGGGGCAGATCTCCAACTGGGACGACCTGGTCCAAGCCTTCGCCGGAAATTTCCAAGGTACGTACGTGCGCCCTGGAAACTCCTGGGATCTCCGAAGCTGCCGCCAGCAGCCGGGAGAGTCTCTCTGGGACTACATCCGGCGATTCTCGAAGCAGCGCACCGAGCTGCCTAACGTCACCGATTCGGATGTCATCGGCGCGTTCCTCGCCGGCACCACCTACCATGACCTGGTGAGCAAGCTTGGTCGCAAGACCCCCACCAGGGCGAGCGAGCTGATGGACATCGCCACCAAGTTTGCCTTTGGCCAGGAGGCGATTGAGGCCATCTTCCGGAAGGACAAGCAGCCCCAGGGCCGCCCACCGGAAGATGCCCCCGAGGCGTCAACTCAGCGCGGCACCAAGAAGAAAGGCAAGAAGAAGTCGCAAGCGAAACGCGACGCCGCCGACACGGACCTTGTCGCCGACGCCGAGTACAAGAACCCTCGGAAACCTCCCGGAGGTGCCAACCTTTTCGACAAGATGCTCAAGGAGCCGTGCACCTATCATCAGGGGCCCGTCAAGCACACCCTTGAGGAGTGTGTCATGCTTCGACGCCACTTTCACAAGGCCGGGCCACCCGCGGAGGGTGGCAAGGCTCTCGACGACACTAAGAAGGAAGATCACAAGGCAGGAGAGTTCCCCGAGGTCCGCGACTGCTTCATGATCTACGGTGGGCAAGTGGCAAACGCCTCGGCTCGGCACTGCAAGCAAGAGCGTCGGGAGGTCTACTCGGTAAAGGTGGCGGCGCCAGTCTACCTAGACTGGTCCGACAAGCCCATCACCTTCGACCAGGGCGACCATCCCGACCATGTGCCGAGCCCGGGGAAATACCCGCTCGTTGTCAACCCCATCATCGGCAACGTTAGGCTTACCAAGGTCCTCATGGACGGAGGCAGCAGCCTCAACATCATCTACGCCGAGACCCTCGGGCTCCTGCAGATCGATCTGTCCTCAGTCCGGGCAGGCACTGCGCCTTTCCACGGGATCATCCTCGGGAAGCGCGTCCAACCCCTCGGACAACTCGATCTACCCGTCTGCTTTGGGACGCCCTCCAACTTTCGAAGGGAGACCCTCACGTTCGAAGTGGTCGGGTTTCGAGGAACCTACCACATAGTGCTGGGGAGGCCATGCTACGCCAAGTTCATGGCCGTCCCCAACTACACCTACCTCAAGCTCAACATGCCGGGCCCCAACGGGGTCATCACCGTCGGGCCCACGTACCGACACGCGTACGAATGCGACGTGGAGTGCGTGGAGTACGCCGAGGCCCTCGCCGAGTCTGAGGCCCTCATCGTCGACCTGGAGAGCCTCTCTAGGGAGGCGCCAGACGTGAAGCGCCACGCCGGCAACCTCGAGCCAGCAGAGACGGTTAAGTCCGTCCCTCTCGACCCCTGCAACGACGCCTCCAAGCAGATCCGGATCGGCTCAGAGCTCGACCCCAAATAGGAAGCAGTGCTCGTCGACTTTCTCCGCGCAAACGCCGACGTTTTCGCGTGGAGTCCCTCGGACCTGCCCAGCATACCGAGGGAAGTCGCCGAGCACTCGCTGGATATCCGAGCTGGAGCCCGACCCGTGAAGCAGCCTCTGCGTCGATTCGACGAAGAAAAGCGCAGAGCCATATGCGAGGAGATCCACAAGCTAATGGCGGCAGGGTTCGTCAAAGAGGTATTCCATCCCGAATGGCTTGCCAACCCTGTGCTTGTGAGAAAGAAAGGGGGGAAATGGCGGATGTGTGTAGACTACACTGGTCTAAACAAAGCATGTCCGAAAGTTCCCTACCCTCTGCCTCGCATCGATCAAATCGTGGATTCCACTGCTGGGTGCGAAACCCTGTCTTTCCTCGATGCCTACTGAGGGTATCACCAGATCAGGATGAAAAAGTCTGACCAGCTCACGACTTCTTTCATCACACCCTTCGGCATGTACTGCTATGTTACCATGCCGTTTGGTTTGAGGAATGCGGGTGCAACGTACCAGCGATGCATGAACCATGTGTTCGGCAAACACATCGGCCGAACGGTCGAGGCCTACGTCGATGACATCGTAGTCAAGACGAGGAAAGCCTCCGACCTCCTTTCCGAACTTGAAGTGACATTCCGATGTCTCAAGGCGAAAGGCGTGAAGCTCAATCCTGAAAAGTGTGTCTTCGGGGTCCCCCGAGGCATGCTCTTGGGGTTCATCGTCTCCGAGCGGGGCATCGAGGCCAACCCGGAGAAGATCGCAGCCATCACCAGCATGGGGCCCATCAAGGACTTGAAAGGCGTATAGAGGGTCATGGGATGCCTCGCGGCTCTGAGCCGTTTCATCTCGCGCCTCGGCGAAAGAGGCATGCCTCTGTACCGCCTCTTGAGGAAGGCCGAGTGCTTCGCTTGGACCCCTGAGGCCGAGGAAGCCCTCGGGAACCTGAAGGCGCTCCTCACGAACGCGCCCATCTTGGTGCCCCCCGCTGCCGAAGAAGCCCTCTTGATCTACGTCGCCGCTACCACTCAGGTGGTTAGTGCCGCGATTGTGGTTGAGAGACGAGAAGAGGGGCATGCATTGCCCGTCCAGAAGCCAGTCTACTTCATCAGTGAGGTACTGTCCGAGACCAAGATCCGCTACCCACAAATTCAGAAGCTGCTGTACGCGGTGATCCTGACGCGGCGGAAGTTGCGACACTACTTCGAGTCTCATCCGGTAACTGTGGTGTCATCCTCCCCCTGGGTGAGATCATCCAGTCCCGAGAGGCCTTGGGTAGAATTGCAAAGTGGGCGGTGGAGATCATGGGCGAGACGATCTCGTTCGCCCCTCGGAAGGCCATCAAGTCCCAGGTCTTGACGGACTTCGTGGCTGAATGGGTCGATACCCAGCTCCCAACAGCTTCGATCCAACCGGAACTCTGGACCATGTTTTTCGACGGGTCGCTGATGAAGACGGGGGCCGGCGCGGGCCTGCTCTTCATCTCGCCTGTAACACCCCAGGTGTTTATATTCCGCTCGACGACGAGTACGGATTTAAGCACGTGATATCAGTAGATAAAACGGATGTTAAATTTTAAACATCTTCGTCTATCGTGATTTTTAATATCGCGTCTGTTTCGACTGTCGCGAATGCAACGTCGTTGTTATTTTTATCTGTCTGGGCTCTTCCGAAATTTTCGTAATGTTTGGAACATCGTTTTTCCGAAGATCGGTGTGTCCGGTGACTATTTAAAATTCATCGCTCGCGCGAATTCGAATTTGGAAACTCGACCCACTGAGATGATTTTATCCTGAACAAATTATTTAGAACTCGACGAATAAAGTTTTCAGATCAAGTTATTTGAGCCAGAATCAGTTAATTCTATTGTCTCATTTATCGTCACCAATAAAATTTTGGTCCGACTAAATTAGACCACGCCCAAATCCTAATACCAAAACCCGGACGTCTGATATTTGTTTCGCCAAAATAAATAAGATTCAGATGAATCTGATTTGGTTTCGATTAAAACAAACCATGTCGCAAGTATTATCGACCATTTAGTTGTCGCTAAAAATCTCGATTCTAAAATATCTGCAATTTTCTTAATTAAATAAAAATGGGAAATATTTCTCCAAATCTCCATCGTTCAGTTTTTTTCCCTTATACCATCACCAGATTTTTCTATCCATCGTGCAGATATTTTTTTTCTTTTCTCCATCGGACAGAGGCCCTTGGCCTTATCGCATGTGTTGTTTAACTCCTGAAAAATTTCACCGCTCAAATCTCCTTCCCTCGGCGTGAGATTTTTCGGTTGCAGCCGCTCAAGCTCTCGTTCTTATCTCTGCCGCTCCTCTGGTATTTATCTCCAGCCGATCCTGTGCGTTCTTCAGGCAGTTGCCCTGCCGAGCCCCTCCCCAGCCATGAACGTCGGCCACCTTTGTTCCCATCCATGGAACTCTGCAGCGCTCGCTCCAGCACCTAGAAAAAATATCTAGCCACTGCCCAGTTTTCATCTTCCCCACGTGCGTCCTTCCTGGTGCCGAGGTCCCTGCTCACCGTGCTTGCTCCTGCACGCGCATTCCTGCGTCGGAGCTCTCTGTTCGCCGGTTGCTGCTCTCTGTTCGCCGGTTGCTGCTCTCTGTTCGCCGGTTGCTGCTCCCTGTTGTCGTGAGCTCCAGCTCGGATTCGGTCCAGCTCGCTCCAGCTTTGTTGTCGCGCAGGTCACCGGCCTCTGTTTGCCACGCGCAGCCGGTGTTTCTCCCTAACGCGCGCTCAGCCTTGTCGTCCCCCTGCGCGCAAGTTCTCTGTTGGCCGCGCGCGAAGTTCTCTGTTCGCCGTGCGCTCTGGCGTCGGTTGTCGCTGATTCCGCCATTGAACTCTCAAGCTCGTCAACGCTCCAGCTCGTTGTTGTCGCCAAGTCCGAATATCACAGCTCGTTCTTGTGGCCGTGAGTTCTTCCCTGTGCGCGCGCGAGCTCCTCTACTTGGCCCGTCGTCGTTCTCCAGCTCTTTACCGCACTCGTCTGTTCGTCGTCATCGCTCGGCCTTAATCCCTATCACATCGTCGACCTCGCCGCGACTTAGTTCGTCTATCGTGTTGGTCACTGTTCCATACTGTACCTATTAGCTCGGATCCTGCCCCAGCTCGTCGTCGTGTCATTCATAGTCGAGTCGTCGAACCCGTCATCCCCTGCTCGACCCCCACCTCACCAACTCGCTCAAGTTTTCAATCGAAGGTCGTCGTCAATCCGTGCGTCATCAAGCAATCATAAGAATCGGATGAAGACGAAGCTAGCAGCGCGATATTCCCCAAGCGCTCGACAAATTGCCTGAATCGGAAAATCGCTACCGATCTCGTGGATTCATGTCAGCTGTGGAAACGGTAAGCTGATAAATTATTCAGAATAGTTCGATCGTTGAATAAATTAATGTGTTAGTGCGAGGCTTATTAAGGTGCTCCATAAATTGCGTGAGTCACGAAACTCTCGTCGACTTCGCAGTTCTTGCGATTATCGAGCCAGATTCAGCTATAGCGAATTATTTCGCTATTCCGGTCACTTAGCTGAATTAGTGGATTGAGTAGAATTCTAGTAGGCATGTGTATTGATGAAATATTTAAATCACTTATAAAGATGTGTATATATTTACAATAAGAAATGTTTGATTAATGGTTGATATGTAAAATATGTGGAGTCAAATAAAATTAAATAGTTTTTTGTGAACGATGTAGTATAATTTATAAAACGAGGGATAAGTTTAGAATTTAATTAATTAGCTGAAAAGTTGTGTTTAGGCTAATTGTATTAAATGTATATAGTTTGTTGTTCGTGATGTTCGCGTTAGGTTCGAGAAGCGTAATTAGTGCGCTTAATCGTATGTCGATAACTAGTATTTTCATCTAAAATTTGTACAACGCCTCGCCACTAGGTGTTTAAATCGCTATCGCCGAGTACTATTTAGGTTTGAAATATTCCGGTCTATATGCATTCATATGCATAATGCATTTCATTCAGGTACGTGAATTAACCACGCGATGCGGAGAACCAGAACTGAGTCGACCACAAGATACCGCTGCGCGTGAGCTTCTCCATGAGATGGTATTGATGAACGAACCTGAAGACGGATAATCTGATGAATGCCGGAACAAAAGCTGATCGCCAAGTGGACGTCGTCTAACAACACTAACCTAGTGTTACCCAGGCAAGCCCCGGTGCATGCAACCCCTTCCTTGTGTTTTAAATAATTTTTGCACACTTTAAGTCTAGTGAAATGTGCATTAGGTTTATAGGAGTTGCTTGAAACCCTTTGATGCATTGCCTTCCTTGATATCCATACCTTTATAGATACTTTTGATGAAGTATCAAAAATATGATTTACAAAAATGCTTAGCCCTGCTTCGATCTTGTGGATAGAGGTTGTCTTTTGCAATACTGCCTAGCTCAGGGGTTATCCTGAGGAAGGATGGCTTCTACCTGCAAGAATATATTTTCTTTGGGAGCATGGTGGGATCTTACTGCAAAGTTCCCTGTGATGCTCTTTTCATCCTAAGGAACACAAACAATCCTAAGGATGGAAGTACTTAAATCAGAACTTGGGCTAGGAACAGGTGATGTTCTACCCAGGTTGATTAAGGATTGGATGCGTATGTAGGCTTGATGATCGAGGACCCTTTAACTGGTCACATGCCTCGTCATGGGTAAGCTTTGCCTCGGGCAGACTAAGGCCAGAATAAGATAACACGGAATGGGCGTGGAGCGGTGGCGAGAGTAGTGTGTACCCTCCGTGGCAAGAGGCTGGACGGTGGTGTATCTGTGCTCTCGGTTCGCGTGAACCTGATCTGGTCTTAAGAACCCCGGTGGCGGGTTGACATATGCAAGGGTTAAGTGCTACATATGTCGTGTGATCGGAGATCCTCAGCTGAGTATAATCGATTCGGATCGTCGTACCTTCGCGATTATGAAGACTTGGTCACTGCCCTACAACCTAAGTCAGGATGTGAACCTCATGAATAAAAATGATGTTGTATTGATGAGATGGTGAAATTAGACCAGATGCAAACAGAGTCTATTAATACTTAATCGGGCGTTAAAATATTGAAAGTAAGGACTCACTTTAGTAAGCTATTTCTGCAAAAGTATCTAAGTTGATTCTTGCTAAAGCCTCTCCTTGATTTCCAAATCCAGCATACCCTTGAGAGTCTTTTCTTTAGTCGGGTAAGTCTTGCTGAGTAATTTCATACTTAGGGTTTTATTCCCTATTGTTTTTCAGGTTTTAGCTTTGTGCTGCTGACGATGGTATTAAGTGCCGGTGGGCTCGGGCTTCTTATATAAGTATACCCCGTCTTTATCTTCTTACTGAGGATGGTCATTTGAGCTAGCATATATTTCAAACTTATACTTTTGTAATCACTCCGATAAAATAATATCAAATTTTTGTAACTTGTAAAATTTGGTAATAAGATTTCCGCTGCAAAAATATTGGTGTGTGTGATTTGTGTTACTTAATCCCACGGTTCTGGTTGAAAGTGGTTTATCCGATGTCCTTGGGGCAATCGGACAGATCCTGTTAAGTTATCTGGTGCACATGCATAGCCGTCTGAAGTCTTTGGGACAAGGACATGTGCATGTGGGCCCAATAACTTGGAGGTTTTGCCACATCGCCCCTCGGGAAGCACCTACGCTACGTGCTACGCCTCCACTTCCCGGCGTCCAACAACGTGGCTGAGTACGAGGCTCTGGTAAACGGGTTGCGAATCGCCATCGAGCTAGGGGTCCGATGCCTCGACGCTCGCGGTGACTCGCAGCTCGTCATCGACCAAGTCATGAAGAACTCCCACTGCCGCGACCCAAAGATGGAAGCCTACCGCGATGAGGTTCGGCGCCTAGAAGACAAGTTCTACGGGCTCGAGCTCAACCACATCGCCCGACGCTACAACGAGACTGCGGACGAGCTGGCTAAAATAGCCTCGGGGCGAACAACGGTTCCCCCGGACGTATTCTCCCGAGACCTGCATCAACCCTCCGTCAAGACCTACGACACGCCCGAGCCCGAGAAAGCCTCGGCCCAGCCTGAGGCACCCTCGGCCCCCGAGGGTGAGGCACTGCGCGTCGAGGGGGAGCGGAGCGAGGTCACGCCTAATCAAAACTAGCAGACCCCGTACCTGCAATATCTCTACCGAGGAGAGCTACCCCTCGACCAAGCCGAAGCTCGGCGGTTGGCGCGGCGTGCCAAGTCTTTCGTCTTGCTGGGAGATGGGAAGGAGCTCTACCATCGCAGCCCCTCGGGCATCCTCCAGCGATGCATTTCCATCGCCGAAGGCCAGGAGCTCCTACAAGAGATACACTCGGGGGCTTGCGGCCATCACGCAGCACCTCGAACCCTTGTCGGAAGCGCCTTCCGACAAGGTTTCTACTGGCCGACGGTGGTGGCCGACGCCACTAGAATTGTCCGCACCTGCAAAGGGTGTCAGTTCTACGCGAGGCAGACCCAATTGCCCGCTCAGGCTCTGCAGACCATACCCATCACCTAGTCGTTTGCTGTGTGGGGTCTGGACCTAGTCCGCCCCTTGCAGAAGGCACCCGGGGGCTACACGCACCTGCTGGTCGCCATCGACAAATTCTCCAAGTGGATCGAGGTCCGACCCCTAAACAGCATCAGGTCCGAACAGGCGGTGGTGTTCTTCACCAACATCATCCATCGCTTTGGGGTCCCGAACTCCATCATCACCGACAACGGCACCCAGTTCACCGGCAAAAAGTTCCTGGACTTCTGCGAGGATCACCACATCCGGGTGGACTGGGCCGCCGTGGCCCACCCCATGACAAATGGGCAGGTAGAACGTGCCAACGGCATGATTCTGCAAGGACTCAAGCCTCGAATCTACAACGAACAAGTTCGGCAAGCGGTGGATGAAGGAACTCCCCTCGGTGGTATGGAGTCTGAGGACAATGCCGAGCCGAGCCACGGGCTTCACACCGTTCTTTCTAGTCTATGGGGCTGAAGCCATCTTGCCCACAGACTTAGAATACGGTTCCCCGAGGACGAGGGCCTATGCCGACCAAAGCAATCGAGCTAATCGAGAAGACTCACTGGACCAGCTAGAGGAGGCTCGGGACATGGCCTTACTACACTCGGTGCGGTACCAGCAGTCCCTGCGACGCTACCACGCCCGAGGGGTTCGGTCCTGAGACCTCCAGGTGGGCGACCTGGTGCTTCGGCTGCGACAAGACGCCCGAGGGCGGCACAAACTCACGCCTCCCTGGGAAGGGCCGTTCATCGTCGCCAAAATTCTGAAGCCAGGAACATACAAGCTGGCCAACAGTCAAGGCGAGGTCTACAGCAACGCTTGGAACATCCAATAGCTACGTCGCTTCTACCCTTAAGATGCTTCCACGTTATTCGTACACCCCGTTCACACACAAAGTCTGGTCGTCAAGGAAGGGTCAGCCTTGCCTCGGCAAAGCCCGACCCTCCCTCGGGGGCTAGAAGGGGGGAACCCCCTCTGCGTTGAAACTTTCCTCGAAAAAAGAAAAAATCTTTTCTGCCAGAATGCCTTTCGTGCTTTTCGACTACTTCGAAAGTGGATCCTGAAAACGACGGAGTACACGTAAGCAGCCAAGGATGACCGAGCCGAGGGACTCCTATGCCTCCGGGATACGGATACCTCACTCATCACCTTCTGCGATAAGTAACTCGCGCTCGGATAAGTGATTCCACGGACCGAACAAGTCTTCACGCTCGAAAGCTCCTCTGCCGGAATGATTTTTCGGGCCTTCTCGACTGCGTGGGTGACAGAACCCTATGGACGAGTAAGAGTGCGCGTAAGCGGCAAGGCCGACCGAGCCGAGGGATTCCTACGCCTCCGGGATACGGATACCTCACTCATCACCTTCCGTGAAAAACAACTCTTGCCCGCACAAACAATTCTGTTACCGACAAATAAGTTCGGATACTCGAAACAAGAGGAAAAGGGACGCAGCTTTACAACACGACGACAGTGTGTTTGGGCCTCGGCGGCCGCAAAAAACATCCACACGCTACAAGACAACCCGATCCTGCAGGCTCGGACGTCGACAGTTGAAGGGGGCAGCAGCACCCTCGGCGTCAACTACACCTTCAGCGGGGTCTGACCTAGCCTCGGATGGCGACGCGGTTGGAGGATCTCCACCCCGAAGGACGACATCAGCACCACACCCGGGCCATCGCCGCCAGGGTCTTCTCCAGGAATCCGGCTCGAGCAGACGGCTCGGCCGGCCACCCCGAGGCCTTGGCCAGCTGTCCCCCGAAGACATCAGCCCGGCTTGTGGCCTCGGCAACTCAACTCCGGCGTCGGTCCCACCAGTGGACGACCTGGCCAGGCTCTGGCCGACCAAGTCTTCTTTTCGAGCCAACTCTGCCTCTATCCGTGCTGACACCGCTACCTCCGGCTTCGGCTCATCGAAGAGCGGCCGAGGGGTCCCTTTAACTAAGCGAGAGAAGCCTCGGACAGCAAGGCCGACCGAGCCGAGGGACTCCTACGCCTTCGGGATACGGATACCTCACTCGTCACCTTCGCACGAGGCGACTCACGCTTGGTGAAGCGGTTCAGATAGTCGACAGGCGAGTCTTAGTGCTCGAAATGAAGGAAAAACACGGCCCCGTGCCGAAGGTACATACATGTTCAGGCCCCGACAGCCACAATGAACAAAAGACCGGTACACAAGTGCCAATACAAACGGAACCCCGTTTCCACCTCCGCAGGTACGAACAACCCCACACGATTGGGGGGCCTGCGGAGCAACAGAAGACCGACGAACGGCTCGTCGTCGCCCGCCCCAGCAGCGACGACGACGACGACTTCTGCTCCGGGGGGCCGAACAGCAGCAGCAATGACCTCAGGGCGGATGCTGCTGCCATGAGGCCCTCGCCCATTGAGAGCACCTAGAGGGGGGGTGAATAGGTGATCCTGTGAAAACTTAAAACTTAAGCCACAAAAACTTGTTAAGTGTTAGCACAATAGTTGCCAAGTGGCTAAAGAGAAGTCTCAACAAAACACAATACCACAAGAGATCAAGCACAGAGGTGACACAGTGGTTTATCCCGTGGTTCGGCCAAGACCAACGCTTGCCTACTCCACGTTGTGGCGTCCCAACGGACGAGGGTTGCAATCAACCCCTCTCAAGCGGTCCAAAGACCCACTTGAATACCACGGTGTTTTGTTTTGCCTTTCACTATCCCGTTTGCAAGGAATCTCCACAAATTGGAGTCTCTTGCCCTTACAAGTATATGATCACAAATGAAATACAGAGTAAGGGAGGGAAGCAACACACACAAATCCACAGCGAAACGCGCACACACACGGCCAAGAATCGAGCTCACAAGAGTATCACAAAGTTCTCACTAGAACGGAGCTCGAAACACTTAGAATGACAAACAAATGCGCAGAGACTGAGTGTGGATGATCAAGAATGCTCAAAGGTTGCTTGTGTGTCTCCTCCATGCGCCTAGGGGCCCTTTTTATAGCCCCAAGGCAGCTAGGAGCCGTTGAGAGCAAATCCGGAAGGCCATCCTTGCCTTCTGTCGTCGGGGGCACCGGACAGTCCGGTGCACACCGGACACTGTCCGGTGCCCGATTTGTTTCCATAACTGGCGCTTCCGACCGTTGCCGACCGTTGTGGATCTGGGAGCCGTTGGCGCACCGGACATGTCCGGTGCCGTCTTCCGACCGTTGGCTCGGCCACGTGTCCCGCGCGGATTGCGCGGCCGACCGTTGGCCCGGCCGACCGTTGGCTCACCGGACAGTCCGGTGCACACCGGACAGTCCGGTGAATTTTAGCCGTACGCCGTCGGCGAATTCCCGAGAGCGGCCAGTTCGAGCCGAGTCAGCCTGGCGCACCGGACACTGTCCGGTGCACACCGGACAGTCCGGTGCTCCATGCCGAGCTGGGTCACTGGCAGCACACAGCCAAGTCTTTTCTCCTCTTCTCTCTTCTTCTTCTTTCTGTTTCTAACACTTAGACAAATATATTAGTACACAAAACCAATGTACTAGGCTTAGAAACATACCTTTACTTCATGATTTGCACCTTGTTCATCCATGTACATAAATTCACAATTAAGCACATGTGTTGGCACTCAATCACCAAAATACTTAGAAATGGCCCAAGGGCACATTTCCCTTTCACCCATGCCCTCACTCGAGAGGCAAGGACGGGCAGAAGGCCGTAGAGTTGGAGGTCAGTCCGTGGGCGGCACCGGCTAGCTCGTTGGCGGAGAAACCTCTTCCGGCTGCCATGGCGGAAGGCGGCGCTGGGAGCGGCTCCAAAGCCACTCGGCTCAAAGAGCCAGGCACGCGGCAGCTGCCAACGCCACGAACGGCGAACGCCCTTCCCCCCGATCATTGAGGGAAGGAGCGGGTCGCCGCCCGCGCAGGGACCGACCCCAACTCGGCACACTCCCCTCCCCAGCACTGATGATGAACATCCTTGAAGCTGAGGGAGGGGCAGAGGCCACAGCCTGGTTCGCTTCTCCCCACCATCAAACTGGAGGTCACCGTCTTGGGTGACCACCGGTGAGGGGATGCGGCCGGGCTGCATGATGAAAATCCTTGAAGCCGAACGATGGCTGAAAGGTACCAACTTCCACGAAGTTGCGTTCCTCCGACGACAAGGCGGAAGGATTGCGGGCGTCCCCCATCCGGGGGCTCGGAAGGTGGAAAGACACGGTGCATAAGGGAGCGCGAAGACATGGCAGCCTTTCAAGGAGGTCACCCTCCTTTTAAAGGCGACTCTCCCTACTTGCGTCCCCAGCCGTCGCGGGCTGAGTCTTCTCCAACACGCTCCAAGGTCCTCCCCCTACGACACGGGGGCTGGGCCCCACGCGTCATGCAAGCTGGTCTAGGGCAGAAGGAGCCAAACCGCCGCGCGCAGGGCATGCAACTGCCCGGCGGTTACAAGCATTCCCCCACTTTCGCCCAGACCAGCGGGTGAAAGGGTGGATAGCCATGCAGTCGGCATGCAACCGCGCCAAGTGGGCGCGCCCCTTTGACTCCAACGCGCCCGGCATGGAGGCCCAGGCCCACACGTCATGCAACCGGCGCGTCGGTTGCTACGTGCGAGCAACTGCACCGCCACTCGCACCACTACCGCGCCTCCTCGACTGCGGAACCAGTACCGTGACTCGAGGCAACCCTGCGTATGACCCAGCAGTGCCAGCCAGGCGCGACGGTCAATACGGCCAAAAATGTGCCGGCAGTAATGGCGGTGGCAGGCGGGCAGGAGCAGTGGTCACGTCATTAGCCAAGCTTACGTCCCATCCAGGGGCAGCGAGAGAACCCTCTCTCACGGCGTGAAGACGGCGCGCCTGTGTTCCGTTCCTCGAACGGCTCGCACACGCGCAACGACCGCCTCACGAACCACTCGCCCCGTCGCATTAACTCCGCGGCGGGACAGGCGGCGCCTCAGGCAGGAGAAGTAAGCGACGCTTCGCCTTCGCCATAATGACCGCGTCGAAAAAGGTACGCCACGTCATTCGATTTCGTATCCTTTTCCTTTTCCTCTTTCTCTCTCTTACAACAGGGACCCAGAAAGGGGGATACCCCAAAAAGGATCCTTCTCCGTGAAGGAAACAGGCCCCGAGCCTCCCTACTGATCAGAGGTTCGAAGGCTGGCCCCTCGGAGGGGTTCAACGGCCGCCTCAGAGCGCTTGGGTTCTGTGCCCACTACTGGTCAGAGGTTCGATGGCCGGCCCCTCGGAAGGGTTCAACGGCCGCCTCAGGCCACTCAGGCTCCGCGCCCACTACTGATCAGGGGTTCGTAGGCTGGCCCTCGAAGGGTTCATAGTCGCCTCAGACACAGAGCGAGGGATGACCCTGGGTACGTTCGATACATAACCAAGGCTCGGGCTACGCTCCCAAGGTACCCTAGGACATTTCCGAGACCAGCGAGAACAATCTTGTAACGGAATCCCATCAGAGGGAGGCATCGAGCCCTCGGACCCCGTCAAAAGGGGACCGGGTCCGGCAGATCACCCGCAGGTACTTTTGGAGCGTGCCTCCGGGCCTCTAGCCGACCCCTAACAAATGGGGCACGGGCGTCCACTTGGATTACCCGCCAGCAGCTCACCGGAGACACCATGTTCGGCGCCCTCTGAGGGCAACATGGCGCTTTCCCCCCTCCTCCTTGCGGAAAGGCGATGCAGGGGCGTATGTAAAAAAGTCGAGTCTATCGTTGACCGTCCTCTCGCCCTGTGCAGAGGCTCGGGGGCTGCTCTCGCAGACCCGGCTCCGGCCAAACCGTTGACAGCGTCAACATACCAGCCCGAGAACTTGGGACCCGACCGTGCACCCGGGCTACGGCCAGCTTGCATGAGGGAACAACCAGACTAGCCGAAGTGTTGCGAAACGCACTAAGACCTCAAAGGAGTCAAACTACTCCTCCGAGGCCTCGGGGCTACACCCGGCGGGTGCGCTCGCGCGCACCCACCGGAACAAAATGCAACCAAAAAAGGCTGGTCCCCTTGCAAAAAAGTGCGGCAAAAGCCTCCAAGCGAGTATTAACACTCCCTTCGAGGCTCGGGGGCTACTGTCGGGGATCATAATTAGGGGTACCCTCAAGACTCCTAAATCTCAGCTGGTAACCCCCATCAGCACAAAGCTGCAAAGGCCTGATGGGTGCGATTAAGTCAAGGATCGGTCCATTCGAAGGACGCGATCACGCCTCGCTCGAGCCCAGCCTCGGGCAAGGGCAGCCGACCCCGGAGGATCTACGTCTCGCCCGAGGACCCCCTCCAGCAACGGACACACCTTCAGCTCACCCGAGGCCCAGTCTTCACCAAGAAGCAACCTTGGCCAAATTGCCACGCCAACCGACCAAATCGCAGGGACATTTAATGCAAAGGTGGCCTGACACCTTTATCCTGACGCATGCCCTCCAGTCGACAGAGCCGAAGTGACCGCAGTCACTTCGTCGCTCCACTGACCGGTCTGACAAGAGGACAGCGCCGCCTGCGTCGCTCCGACTGCTGAGCCACTCGACAGAGTGAGGCTGACAGCAGCTAAGTCCGGCCTCAAGCGTCATAGGAAACTCCGCTTCGCCCGACCCCAGGGCTCGGACTCGGGCTCAGCCCCGGAAGACGACGAACTCCGCTTCGCCCGACCCTAGGGCTCGGACTCGAGCTCAGCCCTGGAAGACGACGAACTCCGCTCCGCCCGACCCGAGGGCTCGGACTCAGGCTCAGCCCCAGAAGACGACGAACTCCGCTTCGCTCGACCCCAGGGCTCGGACTCGGGCTCAGCCCCGAAGGACGACGAACTCCGCTTCGCCCGACCCCAGGGCTCGGACTCAGCCCTGGCCTCAGCCGACGGGCTCCGCCTTGTCCGACCCGAGGGCTCGGACTCGACCTCGACCTTGGAAGACAGACTCGACCTCGACCTCGGAGGAGCCTCCACCTCGCCCAACCTAGGGCACGGACCGACCACGTCGACAGGAGGCGCCATCATTACCCTACCCGAGCTGACTCAGGCTACGGGGAACAAGACCGGCGTCCCATCTGGCTCGCTCCACTATATGAGTAATGATGGCGTCCCGCATGCCCTGTGACGATGGCGGCTCTCAGCCCCCCTACGGAAGCAAGAGGACATCAGCAAGGACTCGACAGCCCCGACAGTTGTCCTTCCGCCAGGCTCCAGCGCTCCTCCGACGGCCACGACATCACACGAACTGGGTGCCAAAACCTCTCCGGCTGCCACGATGGCATGTACTTAGGGTGCTAGCTCTCCTCCGCTAGACACGTTAGCACACTGCTACACCCCCCATTGTACACCTGGATCCTCTCCTTACGCCTATAAAAGGGAGGTTCAGGGCCCTCTTACAGAGGGTTGGCCGCGCAGGGAAGGACGGGACGGCGCTCACGCAAGGCCGCTCGCTCCCTCCCGCGTGGACGCTTGTAACCCCCTACTGCAAGCGCACCCGACCTGGGCGCACGGCTAACACGAAGGCCGCGGGATCCACCTCCCACGCCTGTCTCCCTCCGGCTGCTTTTCCCCCCTTCGCGTTCCGCCTCGCGCCGATCCATCTGGGCTGGGGCACGCGGCGACAATTTACTCGTCGGTCCAGGGACCCCCCGGGTTTCGAAACGCCGACACATACCTAATCATACATTAGCACACAACTTTTTAGATTGGAAACATCTACAAGAATTGACTATGTTCTTCATGCCAGTGTGTTACCATTAGCACCACATAATGCTTTATCATGACTGTCGAATCCTGTCACAACTATCGTGTTTCTTGTGTATCGCCTTAGTATGTACTTAGATGGTAGTTGGTCGACATATAGATCTGTCATTGCGTGCACTAAATGGAGATAGAATAGGCTTGCCAGTTATTACTCATATTCTCATTTTGGCTCAAACTTGGCTCCAAAGTGTCAATATCAATTTCTGAACTTCCCAACCTCTTTTTGATGCCCACATGTGTTCCTAGGGAAACTTATAACTTATCCAAGTACTTGAACTACTTATAGTTCATCTTTTCTAAAATGTGCCCTTTTAGCTAATGTTTGAGCTATTTCTAACTTGAATCTCTTAATCTTAATCTTATGAACCTAAGACTATTCATGTAGCAAACTAGTTAGTCAATAAGGTTGTGATGGTCATCAAACACCAAAACCAATATAGAAATAGCCTTATGCCCATTTCCCTTTCACTCCCCGTTGTCTTTACTTTTAAGCTTCTAGCTAAAACGTCGTTGGCTTCATTCCCTTAAGTATATGGTGGCAGCCACACCACAAACATGGTTGATGTGGTCCTGCATGACTCGCGCAAGAGACGAGAGGTTTTTGGGTTGTCTAACCTCACTCTAACCAACTAGGAATAAACCTAGAGCAAGCGTTATCCAGCGGTTTATAAAGCACCTACGCTAATCATCGAGGGATTCTATTAAGCACGTGGATGTTTTGAGCCATGGAATTGTGTCTCAACACATACACTGAGTTTCTTAGCTCTCCATAACTTCAAATGGCTAGTTGTATGGGTATATATAGAGCCCCAAGGCCAAAATAGCCGTTTGAAGGGAGTATGCTTTTTGTGTATCGATCTAATGCACCAACCATGTACACTAGACCTGGTCTAGAACCATTTCACGTCATCTAGCCGTTGGATGGCTGTCAGCTTTTTTGCTGCACACCAGAGGTTCGGTGTGACAACAGTTTAAATAGGATAGGTCAGGTGCCTACCACGTCATGTGAAAGTTCAAGCTAGTCGTTACCAACCATTGAGCATGTGCGATCTGGTGTGCCAACAGGCTCAGGTGCATATTATACGTCTCTACATGTTCAGTCTAGTGTCCAGGTTCGGTGTACCTCTGGACCGTCCGGTTACTCTGTTATAGCTTAGTCTTTTATTCTTCATGTTTCTTCAGTTGGGCTTTTTTTTGTTTTGTGCCTTGGACTCTTGCATGATGTTGTCAAGTCTTCAATGAGTTTTTGAGAGCACCTAGAGGGAGGTGAATAGGTGATCCTGTAAAAACTTGAAACTTAAAGCCACAAAACTTGATTAAGAGTTAGTAGACTAAATAGCGAGCTCTTGTGAACACAAGTATCACAGAAAAAGCAATCACAAAAGACACGCGAGTTATCCTGTGGTTCGACAAGTACAACACTTGTCTACCTCCACGTTGTGGCGTCCCAATAGACGAGGGTTGCACTCAATCCCTTTCAAGCGGTTCAAAGACCCACTTGAATACCACGGTGTTTCTCTTTGTTTCACTATATCCCGTTCGCGAGGAATCTCCACAACTTGGAGCCTCTCGCCCTTACAATTTGATGATCACAAAGAAGCACGGAAGTAAGGGTGGGAAAAGCAACACACACAAAACTCAAAGCAAGAGCACAAACATGCACACTAGCCAACAACTTGAGCTCAAAGTTCACACACGGAGTTCTCGACTCAGAAGGAGCTCAAATTGCTATCACAACGAATCAAATGCGCTAGAATGGAGTCTTGGTGCTTAGGGGTGATCAAAGAATGCTTGGTGTGCTCCTCCATGCGCCTAGGGGTCCCATTTATAGCCCCAAGGCAGCTAGGAGCCGTTGGAAGCAATCTAGGAAGGCAATTCTTGCCTTCTATCGGATGGCGCACCGGACAGTCCGGTGCACCACCGGACATCCCCTGTTCACTGTCTGGTGCAGATTGCTTTCCTAAATTGGCGCAGCCGACCGTTCAAGATTTGGAGCCGTTGGCGCACCGGACACTGTCCGGTGCACACCGGATAGTCTGGTGCCCCCATCCGACCGTTGGCTCGGCCACACGTCACGCCCGGATTGCACGGCCGACCGTTGGCTCAGCCGACCGTTAGCTCACCGGACAGTCCAGTGAATTTTAGTCGTACGCTGTTGACTGTTTCCCAAGAGCGGCGACTTCGCCGCAGACGACTCACCGGACAGTCCGGTGATTTATAGCCGTACGCCGCCGTCGAGACCCGAGAGCAAGCTGTTCATCTGGACTGGTCCTGGCACACCGGACATTGTCCGGTGCACCCAAACCGAGCAGCCTTTTGGCTGAACACAGCCAACTTATCTCCAAAGCGATTTCTCCTGTTTCTAGCACTTAGACACAATACATTAGTCTTCAAAACAATGTACTAAGTCTAGAAACATACCTTTAATCTTGATTTGCACTTCTTGATTCTTTGGCACAAATATTACTCAAGGCATTTGTGTGGAGCACTTAATCACCAAAATCTTATAGAAATGGCCCAAGGGCACATTTCCCTTTCAATCTCCCCCTTTTTGGTGATTTATGCCAACACAACAAAAAACAACTAAAGAAGTGCAACATTAATGCAAATGAGAACAAAAATTTGTTTTTGATTCAAATTTGGCTTATTTGGATCGTTCTTTGCCACCACTTGGTTTGTTTTTTGCAAATCAAACTCAAATTCCTATCTCTAAGTCAAATTCACTTGTTGAGGCATAGAGAGAGGTATTCCAAGAGAAGTTGATCAAAGATTCAAAACTCCCCCTTTTTTCCATAATCAACCATTCTCCCCACAAGAGACCAACTTTTGACAATAAGAGACAATAAGAGTATTTTGACAAAACAAAAGCTCTAACTCTACTATTTTCAAAATTCTCAAGTGGTAGCTGATCCATTTCTTGCTTTGGCCTTAATTTCTCCCCCTTTGGCATTAAGCACCAAAACGGGATCATTATTGGCCCTTAAACCTCATTGCCTCACCAAAATCTTCAATTAAGAGTAGAAAGGCAATAAGAGCACGGAGATGAACTTGGAGTAAATTACCCTCTCATCGGAGTGCAGTGGAAGTCTTGCATGGTCCAAGTTCACCTTTCCCTTTCAATCCTCCTTTGAGACTAATTTAAGAAAACTCAAGCACACGGTTAGTCTCAAAGGATCAAGTTGTAGCATTTCTCCCCCTAAGTATGTGCATCATTCACACATGGACTTGTGAGGTCCGGGGATCCCTTGCACAACTTGAGCACCATAAATAAGCAATAAAATGCATAATGTAACATGATCAAAGGCATAAAACACATGTACGCTCTATATCAATCCAAATTACGCGAATCTAAGACATTTAGCTCACTACGCAGCCTGCAAAAGGTCTTCTCATCTAAAGGCTTGGTAAAGATATCGGCTAGCTGGTTCTCGGTGCTAACATAAAACACTTCAATATCTCCCTTTTGCTGGTGGTCTCTCAAAAAGTGATGCCGGATGTCTATGTGCTTTGTGCGGCTGTGTTCAACAGGATTGTCCGCCATGCGGATTGCACTCTCATTGTCACATAGGAGTGGGACTTTGCTTAGGTTGTAGCCAAAGTCCCGGAGGGTTTGCCTCATCCAAAGTAGTTGCGTGCAACACTGTCCTGCGGCAACATACTCGGCCTCAGCGGTGGATAGGGCAACGGAAGTTTGTTTCTTAGAACTCCACGACACTAGGGACCTTCCTAAAAATTGGCACGTCCCTGATGTACTCTTCCTATCGACCTTACATCCAGCATAGTCGGAATCTGAATATCCAATTAAGTCAAAGGTAGACCCCTTTGGATACCAGATCCCGAAGCAAGGCGTAGCAACTAAATATCTAAGAATTCGCTTAACGGCCACAAGTGACACTCCCTTGGGTCGGATTTAAATCTAGCACACATGCATACACTAAGCATAATATCCGGTCTACTAGCACATAAATAAAGTAAAGACCCTATCATAGACCGGTATGCCTTTTGATCAACGGACTTACCTCCTTTGTTGAGGTCGACATGCCCGTCGGTTCCCATTGGAGTCTTTGTGGGCTTGGCGTCCTTCATCCCAAACCGCTTGAGCAAGTCTTGCGTATACTTCGTTTGAGAGATGAAGGTGTCGTCCTTGAGTTGCTTCACTTGGAACCCAAGGAAGTAGTTCAACTCACCCATCATCGACATTTCGAATTTCTGAGTCATCACCCTGCTAAACTCTTCACAAGACTTTTGGTTAGTAGAACCAAATATTATGTCATCGACATAAATTTGGCACATGAATAGATCACCGTCACAAGTCTTAGTGAAAAGAGTTGGATCGGCTTTCCCAACCTTAAAAACATTAGCAATTAAAAAGTCTCTAAGGCATTCATACCAGGCTCTTGGGGCTTGCTTAAGTCCATAGAGCGCCTTAGAGAGCTTACACACGTGGTCGGGGTACCGTTCATCCTCAAAGCCAGGGGGTTGCTCCACGTACACCTCATCCTTGATTGGCCCATTGAGGAAAGCGCTCTTCACGTCCATTTGGAACAACCTGAAAGAATGGTGAGCGGCATAGGCTAACAAAATACGAATCGATTCTAGCCTAGCCACAGGAGCAAAAGTCTCCTCAAAGTCCAAACTTGTGACTTGGGCATAACCTTTTGCCACAAGTCGAGCCTTGTTCCTTGTCACCACCCCGTGCTCGTCCTGTTTGTTGCGGAACACCCACTTGGTTCCCACAACGTTTTGCTTGGGACGTGGCACCAGTGTCCAAACTTCATTTCCCTTGAAGTTGTTGAGCTCTTCCTGCATGGCCAACACCCAGTCCGGATCTAGCAAGGCCTCTTCTACCCTGAAAGGCTCAATAGAAGATACAAAAGAGTAATGCTCACAAAAATTAGCTAATCTAGAGCGAGTGGTTACTCCCTTGCTTATGTCACCCAAAATCTAGTCGACGGGATGATTCCTTTGAATCGTCGCTCGAACTTGAGTTGGAGGGGCCCGTGGTACTTCTTCCTCCTCATCTTGGACATCTTGTGCTCCCCCTTGATCACACGCCTCCTCTTGAGGAACCTGTTCATCATCTTGAGTTGGGGGGTTCACCATTGTTGAGGAAGGGGGTTGATCTTGCTCTTGGTGTTCCTGCGGTCGCACATCTCCAATCGCCATGGTGCGAATCGCGTTCGTTGGAACATCATCCTCATCTATATCATCAAGATCAACTTGCTCTCTTGGATAGCCATTAGTCTCATCAAATACAACGTCGCTAGAGACTTCAACCAAACCCGATGATTTGTTGAAGACTCTATACGCCTTTGTATTTGAGTCATAACCTAACAAAAACCCTTCTACAGCTTTGGGAGCAAATTTTGAATTTCTACCTTTCTTCACCAGAATGTAGCATTTACTCCCAAAAACTCGAAAATAAGAAACGTTGGGTTTGTTACCGGTTAGAAGCTCGTATGACGTCTTCTTGAGGAGGCGATGAAGGTAGACTCGGTTTATAGCGTGGCAAGCTGTGTTCACAGCTTTCAACCAAAACCGCTCGGGCGTCTTGAATTCTCCAAGCATCGTCCTCGCCATGTCTATAAGCGTCCTGTTCTTCCTCTCTACCACACCGTTTTGCTGTGGTGTGTAGGGAGCGGAGAACTCGTGCTTGATTCCTTCCTCCTCAAGAAATTCCTCCACTTGAAGGTTCTTGAACTCAGACCCGTTGTCGCTTCTAATCTTTTTCACCTTGAGCTCAAACTCATTTTGAGCTCACCTTAGAAAGCGCTTGAGGGTCCCTTGGGTTTCTGATTTATCCTGCAAAAAGAATACCCAAGTGAAGCGGGAAAAATCATCAACAACAACAAGACCATACTTACTTCCCCTGATGCTAAGGTAGGCGACGGGTCCAAAGAGGTCCATATGCAGTAGCTCCAGAGGTCTTGATGTAGTCATCACATTCTTGTTGTGATGAGCACTTCCCACCTGTTTACCTGCTTGACAAGCAGCACAAGGTCTATCTTTTTCGAAAAACACATTTGTTAGACCTAACACATGTTCTCCCTTCAGAAGTTTGTGAAGGTTCTTCATCCCAACATGTGCTAGACGGCGATGCCACAGCCAGCCCATGCTAGTCTTAGCAATTAAGCATGCATCTAGACCGGCCTCCTCCTTCGAAAAATCAACTAAATAGAGTTTGTCGTCTAGTACACCCTTAAAGGCTAATGAACCATCACTCCTTCTAAAGACAGACACATCTACATTTGTAAATAAGCAATTGTAACCCATATTACATAATTGACTAACGGACAACAAGTTATACCCGAGCGATTCTACTAAAAACACATTAGAAATGGAATGCTCGGATGAAATAGCTATTTTTCCTAGTCCTTTAACCTTGCCTTGATTCCCGTCACCGAATATGATTGAGTCTGGGAATCTTTGTTCTTGACGTAGGAGGTGAACATCTTCTTCTCCCCCGTCTTGTGGTTTGTGCATCCGCTGTCGATAATCCAGCTTGATCCCCCGGATGCATAAACCTGCAAGGCAAATTAGGCTTGGGTTTTAGGTACCCAACTCTTGTTGGGTCCTGCAAGGTTAGTTACAATAGCCTTAGGGACCCAAATGCAAGTCTTGTCTCCCTTGCATTTGGCCCCCACCTTTTTAGCAACCACTTTTTCATTTTTACATGAAAGAACAAATTTAGCATTGCAAGCATGAAAGATAGTGGTAGATCCATTATACACTTTAGGAGCATGAGACACAAAATTCCTCCTAGATCTACCATTAAAGTTTGAACTTGAAGCAATCATGGCATGTGAGTCAAAAGTATTATAACTCCTACTATAATGAAAATTCCTAGCATTTTTTCTATCATGATACATGAAAGCATGATTCTTTTGACTCCTACTAGCCATAGGGGCCTTCCCTTTGTCCTTGGCAGAGATGGGAGCCCTTTGACTTGTTAAGTTCTTGGCTTCCCTTCAAAAACCAAGCTCATCCTTAATTGAGGGATGTCTACCAACAGTGTAGGCATCCCTTGCAAATTTTAATTTATCAAAATCATTTTTGCTAGTCTTAAGTTGGGCATTAAGACTAGCTACTTCATCATTTAATTTAGAAATAGAAATTAAATGTTCACTACAAGCATCAACATTAAAATCCTTACACCTAGTGCAAATCACAACATGCTCAACACAAGAACTAGATTTGTTTGCTACTTCTAGCTTAGCATTTAAATCATCATTAATACTTCTTAAGCTAGCCACAGTCTCATGACAAGTAGATAATTCACAAGAAAGCATTTCATTCCTTTTAACTTCTAAAGCAAGAGACTTTTGCACACTTACAAATTTATCATGCTCTTCATATAAAAGATCCTCTTGCTTTTCTATAAGTCTATCTTTTTCATTCAACGCATCAATTAGCTCATTAATCTTTTCTACCTTAGCTCTATCTAATCCTTTGAACAAGCTAGTGTAGTCTACTTCATCATCACTAGAGTACTCATCACTAGAAGTAGAGTACTTGGGAGTGTCACGAGCGTTTACCTTCTTCTCCTTTGCCATTAGGCAAGTGTGGCGCTCGTTGGGGAAGAGTGACGACTTGTTGAAAGCAGAGGCGGCGAGTCCTTCGTCATCGGAATCGGACGATGAACAATCCGAGTCCCACTCTTTGCCGAGGTGTGCCTCGCCCTTCGCCTTCTTGTAGGTCTTCTTCTTTTCCCTCTTCCCGCCTTTCTCTTGTTCCTGGTCATTAGTATTGTCGGGACAATTTGCTATAAAATGACCATACTTACCACATTTAGAGCAGGAGCGTTTTCCCTTTGACTTTGCTCTTGTTTGGATGCTCCTTTCTTCCTTTAAGCATCATCTTGAAACACTTGATGATGAGGGCCATTTCTTCTTCGTTAAGCCCGGCTGCCTCAACTTGTGCCACCTTGCTAGGTAGCGCCTCTTTGCTACTTGTTGCTTTGAGAGCAACGGTTTGAGGCTCGTGGATCGGTATTGGGCCATTTAGCGCCTCATCAACATATCTCGCCTCCTTGATCATCATTCGCCCGCTTACAAACTTCCCAAGTATTTCCTTGGGCGTCATCTTGGTATACCTAGGATTTTCACGAATAGAGTTTACAAGATGAGGATCAAGGACAGTGAAGGACCTTAGCATAAGCCGGACGACGTCGTGGTCCGTCCATCTCGTGCTTCCATAGCTCCTTATTTTGTTGACCAGGGTCTTGAGCCTGTTGTATGTTTGGGTTGGCTCCTCCCCCTAATCATTGCGAACCTTCCTAGTTCACCCTCCACCAACTCCATCTTGGTGAGCATGGTGACATCATTTCCCTCATGCGAGATCCTGAGGGTGTCCCAAATCTTCTTGGCGTTATCCAAGCCGCTCACCTTATGGTACTCTTCCCTGCACAAGGATGCTAATAGAACAGTGGTAGCTTGTGCATTTTTGTGAATTTGTTCATTGATAAACACGGGATTATCTGAACTATCAAAATGCTTTCCATTCTCTACTATCTCCCAAATACTTGGATGAAGAGAGAACAAGTGACTACGCATTTTGTGACTCCAAAATCCGTAGTCCTCTCCATCAAAGTGTGGAGGTTTACCAAGAGGAATGGAAAGCAAATGAGCATTCGAATTATGCGGAATACGAGAATAATCAAAAGAAAAGTTTGATTTGACTGTTTTCTTTTTGTCGTAGTCGTCGTCGTCTCTTTAGGAAGAAGAGGACTCGTCACTGTCGTAATAGACTATCTTCTTAATGCGTCTCTTCTTCTTCCTGTCCTTCTTCTTGTGACTTGAGCCCGAGTCAGTGGGCTTGTCGTCTTTTGGCTCATTGAGGAAGGACTCCTTCTCCTTGTCGTTGATCACCATTCCCTTTCCCTTAGGATCCATCCCTTCGAGCGATTAGTCCCTTTCTTGAACAGAACGACTCCGATACCAATTGAGAGCACCTAGAGGGGGTGAATAGGTGATCCTGTAAAAACTTGAAACTTAAAGCCACAAAACTTGATTAAGAGTTAGTAGACTAAATAGCGAGCTCTTGTGAACACAAGTATCACAGAAAAACAATCACAAAAGACACGCGATTTATCCCGTGGTTCGACAAGTACAACACTTGTCTACCTCCACGTTGTGGCGTCCCAATGGACGAGGGTTGCACTCAACCCCTTTCAAGCGGTCCAAAGACCCACTTGAATACCACGATGTTTCTCTTTGTTTCACTATATCTCGTTCGCGAGGAATCTCCACAACTTGGAGCCTCTCGCCCTTACAATTTGATGATCACAAAGAAGCACGGAAGTAAGGGTGGGAAAAGCAACACACACAAAACTCAAAGCAAGAGCACAAACACGCACACTAGCCAACAACTTGAGCTCAAAGTTCACACACGGAGTTCTCGACTCAGAAGGAGCTCAAATTGCTATCACAACGAATCAAATGCGCTAGAATGGAGTCTTGGTGCTTAGGGATGATCAAAGAATGTTTGGTGTGCTCCTCCATGCGCCTAGGGGTCCCTTTTATAGCCCCAAGGCAGCTAGGAGCCGTTGGAAGCAATCCAGGAAGGCAATTCTTGCCTTCTGTCGGGTGGCGCACCGGACAGTCCGGTGCACCACCGGACATCCCCTGTTCACTGTCCGGTGCAGATTGCTTTCCTAAATTGGCGCAGCCGACCGTTGAAGATTTGGAGCCGTTGGCGCACCAGACACTGTCCGGTGCACACCGGACAGTCCGGTGCCCCCATCCGACCGTTGGCTCGGCCACGCGTCACGCGCGGATTGCGCGGCCGACCGTTGGCTCAGTCGACCGTTAGCTCACCGGACAGTTCGGTGTATCACCGGACAGTCCGGTGTATCACCGGACAGTCCGGTGAATTTTAGCCGTACACTGTTGACTGTTTCCCGAGAGTGGCGACTTCACCGCAGACGACTCACCGGACAGTCCGGTGCACCACCGGACAGTCCGGTGATTTATAGTCATACGCCGCCGTCGAGACCCGAGAGCAGGCTGTTCATCTGGACTGGTCCTGGCACACCGGACACTGTCCGGTGCACCACCGGACAGTCCGGTGCACCCAGACCAAGCAGCCTTTTGGCTGAACACAGCCAACTTATCTCCAAAGCGATTTCTCCTGTTTCTAGCACTTAGACACAATACATTAGTCTTCAAAACAATGTACTAAGTCTAGAAACATACCTTTAATCTTGATTTGCACTTCTTGAGTCTTTGGCACAAATATTACTCAAGGCATTTGTGTGGAGCACTTAATCACCAAAATCTTATAGAAATGGCCCAAGGGCACATTTCCCTTTCAGTTTTCTATTGTCTTCTTTGAGGGGTTCAAGTCTACCCTACATCCTTTGAACTATAATAATAAACATTAGCAAATATATCAGTCCATAGATTGTGTTGATCATCAAACGCTAAAATTACATAAGCAAATAGACCACGCTCCATTTTTCTTACACTCATGTAGATCTTCTACTAAACATTATTGTTGACAAGATGTGCTAGTTATCCTATGTAGTATCGATCTACTATTTCTTTTACGCTTCATGTTATAGATTGATATTATGCGACCTAGATGCATATGTCTTAGACGCGTTATCTGTTCCGGATGGACTTCCTTTGAGGTCCGAATCTATGTTCGCACGCGTGAGCATTGGCTCATAGTTACAAGATGTTCTGAGGGTCATCTAGATGAGACATGTTGTAGATTGGATCTTCAATGGTTCTATGAACAATTCGCTGTTTATCTGGCCTTGTTTCGGTATGCATATGCATCGTGGGTAGTACGGTTGGCTTTCTGACAGCGAGATGAAGCTGCTGATCTCAAGACAAAGTAAAGGGAACCCGGCATCGGCTTAAGGCGAAACCACAAAAGTAAGACTCGCCAGTCATCCATGATGACTTGGATGATTTGTACTATCACAGCCCCTCTCCTTCATATATGCTGCCATTTTCCACCACCACCATTCACCGACCATCCATCGATCATCCGTTGACGCTGAAGACGAGCAAGTAAGTGGAAGCTTCGCTTCCCTAAGAAAATCCTAGAAGCTTTTGTCTTTTCTATAGAGATTTTCGCTTTATTAGCATAACACTAGTAGTGCGTTCCCTTTCCATTTCTTTAGGATGCAGGAATTCATTGATGACTCAGCTTGACACGACATCTTTTCTCTTCTTTTTTGGAGATATCAGAAGACCATACATGCATGTTCAAGCTGTAAAAATATGTCCATGTCCTAACCTTTAGTCATCTTCAGTACAAGGATAAGATAATCCAGAAATAGATACTCCTAATTACCCGTTATTATTATCCATGGTGAGTGGTTTGGAGTGCTCTTGCGCGCATCCTTCATAAGTAGTACCGTAGGTATGACTCGTTGACACATCAAGCCCGGCTTGGCTCGTTCACGCAACGAGTTGGAAGAGGAGGCTTGGCTCGGCTCGCGAGCTGGACCTTGATAAATAATATTGTATTATATAGTGATTTAATAGTATATAAATATGGAAATATAATTATCATTCAACTATAAGTAAAATTATCTATTATCCATCATTACTGTATAGTTTGATTAATTTGGCAAAGCTCGCGAGCTGACTCGTGAACCAGAACAAATTGGCTCGGCTTGGCTCGGTGGACCAGTGAGCTCGAAAACCAGGCTCGGTTTGGTACGCTCGAGACTCGCGAGCCGCTCCGAGCCGAGTCGAGCCGCCCCGAGCTCGAACCGGCTCACGAGTCTCGAGTTTTTTCAGCCATATTCATAAGTAACATTCTAAAATTTACTGGTGTGTAATTTAAGATCCAATTCAGCGTCAACAATAATACTCTTGGGGTGTGTTTGGTTTGAGGAGTGAGGTGGTCTATCCTTTTTTCACTCCTCACTTTTTTATTTGGTTTGTGAAAGATGAGTTGATCCATTACCACTCCACTCCTTATAAAAGCATCTTCAAGAGACTAGCTAAATAGTTTCTCAAGCTAAATTTTAGCTATTTAATAACAAAATAGTTCTTTAACAAACTAGTCATTTAATTTGTCAAGCTATTCAGCTCTCTAAATTGACTCTCTCACTAGCCAAATTTGACTAGCAACTCTCGCTAGCCAAGCTAACTTGCATGTTGAATAGTCTGTTGGAATGAGATGTTATATATAGATTTTAATATTTATGGAGAGACAAATAAAGAGACAAATAGAGAGTCAAAAATAAAGAGTCTCTCGGAGATGTTCTAAAGCTAATAATTAGTATATACACGAGAAATAATAGGTTGGTTCCACCAAAAATTATGGTATAAATTCATGATGCATCATTTCATGAAGTATAAGATCAATCTACAAACCAAACACACCGTTGGTCTCTGATGGGATGCCGACTTCTTGTAGAACTAACATCCAGCCAACCTCGGCCGCGTGCATGCATGTCGTGGGAAACATCCATGGCGCCGGCGGCCATCTAGCTCCCTTTGCATTGAACAGGCCACGCGTCTAACCGTTGACTGACTGGCATCTCTACAGCAAACCAACAGATGACCACTCAGACATGCATGATCAGGACGGGCAGGAAGCCGCCGACCTTATCGGCAGGACAGGACGGACAGGAAAAGCAGCTCAGGTGACTAGGCACCGGCTCTGCACAACGTCTTCACAAACTACAGCTGCAGCACACAGATACCTACCAGCTCGGAGCAGCACCTAGCTAGTTAGTTAGTGGCAAACTGGCAATAGCGTCTGTGACCTGTGAGAACCCACCGAGTGAAGAACGATAGATCATGGAGGCGGCGTTTCTGCTAGGCCCGTACACCGGGGGCAGCGGCTTGGGCGGGAGGGTCCACGCCAGGAGCGGCGGCCGCCGGTCAGCTGCGGCGGTGAAGCGCCTGCTGTTGAGGCTGAGGCGCTCTTGGAGAAGACGAGCGGTGCGGCCGAGACGAACCGCGGTGAGATTCGGGTACGACCCGCATAGCTACTCCCAGAACTTCGACGACGGCACTGCCTCCTGCGGCCACCACCGCTTGTAGTTGAGGCGTTGAGCACTTGTGCTTATGTTTGCTACTAATTGCCGGTGACTATTATTAGCTCGTGCAGTCATAGACTCATTGTATTGTGGAGCTATATATTTGAAGCTTGGAATAGAAATGAGTTTTTATATTATTAGTCTATTTTTAGCAGCTTACTTATCCTCATACCTATATTTAAACTTCTCTATACAAACAGTACAGTCTACAATATAAAACAATGTATAGAGTGATCATATAGCTGAACTGCTGGACACGGTCTTATAAACTGATTTTGAGGCTTTTGTCCTGTGTTCAGGCATACGCATGTGCCACGCCCGTATCCAATTGTTCATCTATCTTATGTTTTTTTTCTCGAACACGATCGTGAGCAAAAGAGCTCTCTAACGCCGTGGCTAACAGATCATGCATTACAATGTAGACAATACTATTAAATGTAAAATAGTGTAGTTTGAAATAAAATTAGATTAGATAAGAGAAGATGCTGAAGATAGAGGAATGTCTGCCCATCTATATGTTGCACTGGTTCTTCGTCAGTTCAACCTAAAGGTTTTACATGATGGAATAGTCAAGAAAAACCTAAACGCACGCGAAACTCGAAAACCAAATGACGTGATTGATCCTAAGATCCAGCACGAACAAAACTGCATACGGTCATTATTTGCAACCTTTGAGTTATAGATGTCTAAACAGTACGGCCAAATGGGTGGTGTTGACGTCAATCTGGGTGCCAATTAATGTGAGGTGAACCGGCGGTGGTGCCCTCTCTGCGGAGATGATGACAGTCCATTGCCTAGGGCCGGACGGTCCGCAACTTGGCAGCAGGAGAGGGTTCTTCTATGCGCCGAGTCAGACGGTCCGCGTGTACGCAGAGACGATGGTGTTTGCCAACAACACCTAGACCTGATCCCGGGAGGGACCCTGTTAGGGAGGAGAGATCATAGAGTTTGTCTTGAGATCGGCAGGCCAACCAAGGCGCCTTCAGGCGATGTAGAGTCGAAGAGAGATGAAGATTGAGGTGAAAAGGATACGTTACTGTCTACTCTTAGGACAAAAAGTAAGGAAACAGAAGATATATTGATTTGATTTGATTGTTGGATGCTCAATCGGACATACCCCTCCAAATATATAAGGAGGGTATGGACCTATTCCTAGGCGCCCTCTAATAACTTTCACGGGTTTAGAGGGATAAACACAAGATAAGAGCTTAATTTGCTTAATCTGATCTAATCATGGATTGTCTGCGCCTAAGGGCGGACCGTCCATAGGCTGGGCCGTCTAGGCCCCAGGGCTAGATCGGCTAGTCATGCCTAGTGCCACAAATGATGCTCAACACATGGTCCCTGCCTTTTGGGGAAGTTGAGCGAACCAAAAGCACTAGTGCAGTCTGGAAACTACTCGATGTGATAACATCGGTTTTCCTAAGCATCTTGCCACATACTAGGATGGCATTGCTTCAATAAACGACTATTTAGTGCCTTGGGTAGTGTCGGGGACCATAATTAGGGGTACCCTCAAGACTCCTAATTCTCAGCTGGTAACCCCCATCACACTACAGCACAGGGGGCCTTCTAAGACCATATTATTACGTCACAAAGAGGAGGTTTTATGTCATATGTTAGTTTGTTGTGACGGTGTTGTGACAAAAAGTCCATTGTCACAGAAGGTGCGTGGTAAAGGAACTACTATGACGATATGTCAACAAATGTCATAGATTTTAATGACGAATAATGTATTCGTTACTACATCTATGACACTCGTAAATGTCACAAATAGGGTTGTAAACGTCAGAAAATGTGCCACCACATCTTGCCACGTGGGACTCGATCAAGCCTCGCCCGAGCCCAGCCTCGGGCAAGGGCAGCCGACCCCGGAGGATCTACGTCTCGCCCGAGGCCCCCCTCCAGCAACGGACACACCTTCGGCTCGCCCAAGGCCCAGTCTTCACCAAGAAGCAACCTTGGCCAAATCGCCACGCCAACCGACCAAATTGCAGGGGCATTTAATGCAAAGGTGGCCTGACACCTTTATCCTGACGCGCGCCCTCCAGTCGACAGAGCCGAAGTGACCGCAGTCACTTCGCCGCTCCACTGACCGGTCTGACAAGAGGACAGTGCCGCCTGCGCCGCTCTGACTGCTGTGCCACTTGACAGAGTGAGGCTGACAGCAGCCAGGCCCAGCCTCAGGCGCCATAGGAAACTCCGCTTCGCCCGACCCCAGGGCTCGGACTCGGGCTCAGCCCCAGAAGACGACGAACTCCGTTCCGCCCGACCCCAGGGCTCGGACTCGGGCTCAGCCCCGGAAGACGACGAACTCCGCTCTGCCCGACCCCAGGGCTCGGACTCGGGCTCAGCCCCGGAAGACGACAAACTCCGCTCCGCCCGACCCCAGGGCTCGGACTCGGGCTCAGCCCCGGAAGACGACGAACTCCGCTTCGCCCGACCCTAGGGCTTGGACTCAGCCCTGGCCACAGCCGACGGTCTCTGCCTCGCCCGACCCAGGGGCTCGGACTCGACCTCGGCCTCAGAAGACAGACTCGACCTCAACCTCGGAGGAGCCTCCACATCGCCCAACCTAGGGCACGGACCGACCACGTCGACAGGAGGCGCCATCATTACCCTACCCCAAGCTGACTCAGGCTACGGGGAACAAGACCGGCGTCCCATCTGGCTCGCTCCGCCAGACAAGTAATGATGGCGCCCCGCACGCTCTATGACGACGGCGGCTCCTAGCCCCCTTACGGAAGCAAGAGGACGTCAGCAAGGACTCGACAACCCCGACAGCTGTCCTTCCGCCAGGCTCCAGCGCTCCTCCGACGGCCACGACACCACACGAACCGGGTGCCAAAACCTCTCCGGCTGCCACGATGGCATGTACTTAGGGCGCTAGCTCTCCTCCGCTAGACACGTTAGCACACTGCTACACCCCCCATTGTACACCTGGATCCTCTCCTTGCGCCTATAAAAGGAAGGACCAGGGCCCTCTTACGGGGGGTTGGCCGCGCGGGGAAGGACGGGTCGGCGCTCGCGTGAGGTCGCTCGCTCCCTCCTGCGTGGACGCTTGTAACCCCCTACTGCAAGCACACCCGACCTGGGCGCGGGACAAACACGAAGGCCGCGGGATTTCCACCTCACACGCCCGTCTCCCTCCGGCTGCCTTCCCCCCTTCGCGCTCCATCTCGCGCCGACCCATCTGGGCTGGGGCACGCGGCGACAGTTTACTCGTCGGTCCAGGGACCCCGGGTTTCGAAACACCGACAGTTGGCGCGCCAGGTAGGGGCCTGCTGCGTGTTGACGAACAGCTTCCCGTCAAGCTCCAAATGGGCAGTCTCCAGCAACCTTTCCAGCCCGGGACAGTGCTCCGTTTCGGGAGCCTTGAGTTCATGTCCCTCGACGGTAGCTACGACATGATACTTCTTCCCCCGCCGTGCGACAACGACAATGGCGGCCGACAGCCCGCCCGCCGGCGGCGGAATCGACGACGTCTTCCCCGCGTGGTGGAAGAACAACATTCGAGCTCACCCTGTCCCCTCCCCCGCTGACGGAGGAGGAGGCGGGGCAACCAAGGCCAAGCAGGAGGCGGCACCTCGTCGGCTGTCGAGCGAGTCGACGGCGCTGGCGCCCCAATGGGGGGCACGTCGAGCATCGACCTCGCGTTTGAGACGAAGACGAGCGCCGTCTCCCCGCAACGTGCCAATCCCAAGCAAACGGACGACGCCAGCACGCTCGCGAAGGACTTGCTGGGCGTCACCCTCGTACCTGAGACGACGGTGCAGTCAGTCCCTGACGTGACTTCGTCACCGCCCGTCGACCAAGAGGTACCAACCGATTCCCATCTCGCGCCTTTTGGATTCAGCCTCGACCCGCCAAGCGACTTCGCTTTGGTGGGCGCTCTCGTAGAGGCGAGTCCAAACCCTCTGGGGTATCGTATGCAGTCACCCTGGGACCGGCTGACGGACGTCTCGACCTACGGGCCCTCGGGGTCCGAGGAAGATGATGAGCCCGACTTCTGTTGGGATTTCTCCGGACTTGGTAACCCCAGTGCCATGCGGGACTTCATGACCGCGTGTGACTACTGCCTTTCCGACTTTTCCGACGGTAGCCGCAGCCTCGGCGACGAGGACTGCGGCCCAAGTCGTGAATGTTTCCACGTCGATCTAGGGGGTCCCTCCGAAGGCAACCATCTTGGTATGCCGGAGAATGGTGATCTCCCTAGGCCTGTGCCTCGCGTTGACATCCTACGGGAGCTAGCTGTGGTCCCCGTTCCGGCGGGGGGACATGACCCACAGCTCGAGCAAATCCGCGGGGTGCAGGCTAGGCTCGACGAGGGAGCAGGAACACTTGAGCCGATCCGCCGGGACATCGGGCAGGAATGGGCGGGCCAACCTCCGGCTGGGGAAGTGCGTCATCTACCCCAGGGCTTCCAGCACCGCATCGCCGACGATGTCAGGATGAGGCCGCCACCCGCTTCCAGTGGAGTCGGCCAGAACCTGGTTGCAGCGGCAATGCTCCTCCGCGTGATGCTGGAGCCATCAATCACCGAGGGGCGGCGAATTTAGGGAGAGCTCAAGAATCTCCTGGAGGACGCCGCGGTCCGACGGGCCGAAAGCTCCGCCTCCCGAAGGCAGGGGTACCCCTCGGAACATCGCGCCGCGACTTCCCGATTCATGTGGGAAGCCTCGGTCCACACTGGGCGCACGCGCAACACAGCGCCTGTGGCCCCGGGTCACCTCGGCAACGAGCACCATCACCGCAACCGTCGGGCCCACCTCGATGAGAGGGTGCGCCGAGGCTACCAACCCAGGCGTGGAGGACGCTACGACAGCGGGGAGGATCGGAGTCCCTCGCCTGAACCACCCGGTCCGCAGGCTTTCAGTCGTGCCATACGACGGGCACCGTTCCCGACCCGGTTCCGAACCCCGACTACTATCACAAAGTACTCGGGGGAGACGAGACCGGAACTGTGGCTCGCGGACTACCGGCTGGCCTGCCAGCTAGGTGGAACGGACGATGACAACCTCATCATCCGCAACCTCCCCCTGTTCCTCTCCGACACCGCTCGCGCCTGGTTGGAGCACCTGCCTCCGGGGCAGATCTCCAACTGGGACGACCTGGTCCAAGCCTTCGCCGGCAATTTCCAGGGCACGTACGTGCGCCCTAGAAACTCCTAGGACCTCCGAAGCTGCCGACAGCAGCCGGGAGAGTCTCTCCGGGACTACATCCGGCGATTCTCGAAGCAACACACCGAGCTGCCCAACATCACCGATTCAGATGTCATCGGCGCGTTCCTCGCCGGCACCACCTGCCGCGACCTGGTGAGCAAACTGGGTTGCAAGACCCCCACTAGGGCGAGCAAGCTGATGGACATCGCCACCAAGTTCGCCTCTGGCCAGGAGGCGGTTGAGGCTATCTTCTGGAAGGACAAGCAGCCCCAGGGCCGCCCACCGGAAGATGCCCCCGAGGCGTCAACTCAGCGCGGCGCCAAGAAGAAGGGCAAGAAGAAGTCGCAAGCGAAACGCGACGCCGCCGACGTGGACCTTGTCGCCGCCGCCGAGTACAAGAACCCTCGGAAACCCCCCGGAGGTGCCAACCTCTTCGACAAGATGCTCAAGGAGCCGTGCCCCTATCATTAGGGGCCCATCAAGCACACCCTTGAGGAGTGCGCCATGCTTCGACGCCACTTTCACAAGGTCGGGCCGCCCGCGGAGGGTGGCAAGGCTCGCGACGATGATAAGAAGGAAGATCACCAAGCAGGAGAGTTCCCCGAGGTCCGCGACTGCTTCATGATCTATGGTGGGCAAGCGGCGAACGCCTCAGCTCGGCACCGCAACCAAGAGCGTCGGGAGGTCTATTTGGTAAAGGTGGCGGCGCCAGTCTACCTAGACTGGTCCGACAAGCCCATCACCTTCGACCAAGCCGACCACCCCGACCGCGTGCCGAGCCCGGGGAAATACCCGCTCGTTGTCGACCCCGTCATCGGCGACGTCAGGCTCACCAAGGTCCTCATGGACGGAGGGAGCAGCCTCAACATCATCTACGCCGAGACCCTCGGGCTCCTGCGTGTTGATCTGTCCTCGGTCCGAGCAGGCGCTGCGCCTTTCCACGGGATCATTCCCGGGAAGCGCGTCCAGCCCCTCGGACAACTCGATCTTCCCGTCTGGTTTGGGACACCCTCCAACTTCCGAAGGGAGACCCTCACGTTCGAGGTGGTCGGGTTCCGAGGAACCTACCACGCAGTACTGGGGAGGCCATGCTACGCGAAGTTCATGGTCGTCCCCAACTACACCTACCTCAAGCTCAAGATGCCGGGCCCCAACGGGGTCATCACCGTCGGCCCCACGTACCGACACGCGTTCGAATGCGACGTGGAGTGCGTGGAGTACGTCGAGGCCCTCGCCGAATCCGAGGCCCTCATCGCCGACCTGGAGAGCCTCTCTAAGGAGGTGCCAGACGTGAAGCGCCACGCCGGCAACTTCGAGCCGGCGGAGACGGTTAAATCCGTCCCCCTCGACCCCAGCAGCGATGCCTCCAAGCAGATCTGGATCGGCTCCGAGCTCGATCCCAAATAAGAAGCAGTGCTCGTCGACTTTCTCCGCGCGAACGCCGACGTTTTCGCATGGAGTCCCTAGGACATGCCCGGCATACTGAGGGATGTCGCCGAGCACTCGCTGGATATCCGAGCTGGAGCCCGACCCGTGAAGCAGCCTCTGTGCCGATTCGACGAAGAAAAGCGCAGAGCCATAGGCGAGGAAATCCACAAGCTAATGGCGGCAGGGTTCATCAAAGAGGTATTCCATCCCGAATGGCTTGCCAACCCTATGCTTGTGAGAAAGAAAGGAGGGAAATGGCGGATGTGTGTAGACTACACTGGTCTAAACAAAGCATGTCCGAAGGTTCCCTACCCTCTGCCTCGCATCGACCAAATCATGGATTCCACTGCTGGGTGCGAAACCCTGTCTTTCCTCGATGCCCACTCAGGGTATCACCAAATCAGGATGAAAGAGTCCGACCAGCTCGCGACTTCTTTCATCACACCCTTCGGCATGTACTGCTATGTCACCATGTCGTTCGGCTTGAGGAATGCGGGTGCGACGTACCAACGGTGCATGAACCACGTGTTCGGCGAACACATTGGCCGAACGGTTGAGGCCTACGTCGATGACATCGTAGTCAAGACGAGGAAAGCCTCCGACCTCCTTTCCGACCTTGAAGTGACATTCCGATGTCTCAAGGCGAAAGGCGTGAAGCTCAATCCCGAGAAGTGCATCTTCGGGGTTCCCCGAGGCATGCTCTTGGGGTTCATCGTCTCCGAGCGGGGCATCGAGGCCAACCCGGAGAAGATTGCGGCCATCACCAGCATGGGGCCCATCAAGGACTTGAAAGGCGTACAGAGAGTCACGGGATGCCTTGCGGCTCTGAGCCGCTTCATCTCGCGCCTCGGCGAAAGAGGCCTGCCTCTGTACCGCCTCTTAAGGAAGGCCGAGTGCTTCACTTGGACCCCTGAGGCCGAGGAAGCCCTCGGGAACCTGAAGGCGCTTCTTACAAACGCGCCCATCTTGGTGCCCCTCGCTGCCGGAGAAGCCCTCTTGATCTACGTCGCCGCGACCACTCAGGTGGTTAGCGCCGCGATTGTGGTTGAGAGACGAGAAGAGGGACATGCATTGCCCGTCCAGAGGCCAGTCTACTTCATCAGCGAGGTACTGTCCGAGACCAAGATCCGCTACCCCCAAATTCAGAAGCTGCTATACGCGGTGATCCTGACGCGGCGGAAGTTGCGACACTACTTCGAGTCTCATCCGGTAACTGTGGTGTCATCCTTCCCCCTGGGGGAGATCATCCAGTGCCGAGAGGCCTCGGGTAGAATTGCAAAGTGGGCGGTGGAAATCATGGGCGAAACGATCTCGTTCGCCCCTCAGAAGGCCATCAAGTCCCAGGTCTTGGCGGACTTCGTGGCTGAATGGGTCGACACCCAGCTCCCAACAGCTCCAATCCAACCGGAACTCTGGACCATGTTCTTCGATGGGTCGCTGATGAAGATAGGAGCAGGCGCAGGTCTGCTCTTCATCTCGCCCCTCGGAAAGCACCTACGCTACGTGCTACGCCTCCACTTCCCGGCGTCCAACAATGTGGCTGAGTATGAGGCTCTGGTCAACGGGTTGCGCATCGCCATCGAGCTAGGGGTCCGACGCCTCGACGCTCGCGGTGACTCGCAACTCGTCATCGACCAAGTCATGAAGAACTCCCACTGCCGCGACCCGAAGATGGAAGCCTACTGCAATGAGGTTCGGCGCCTGGAAGACAAGTTCTACGGGCTCAAGCTCAACCACATCGCCCGACGCTACAACGAGACTGCGGACGAGCTGGCTAAAATAGCCTCGGGGCGAACAACGGTTCCCCCGGACGTCTTCTCCCGAGACCTGCATCAACCCTCCGTCAAGACCGACGACACGCCCGAGCCCGAGAAGGCCTCGGTCGAGCCTGAGGCACCCTCGGCTCAGTCCGAGGTACCCTCGGCTCGGTCCGAGGCACCCTCGGCCCAGCCCAAGGCACCCTCGGTTCGGCCCGAGGTACCCTTGGCCCTCGAGGGTGAGGCACTACGCGTCAAGGAGGAGCGAAGCGGGGTCACGCCTAATCGAAACTGGCAGACCCCGTACCTGCAATATCTCCACCGAGGAGAGCTACCCCTCGACCGAGCCGAAGCTCGGCGGTTGGCACGGTGCGCCAAGTTGTTCGTCTTGCTGGGAGATGGGAAGGAGCTCTACCACCGCAGCCCCTCAGGCATCCTCCAGCGATGCATCCCCATCGCCGAAGGTCAGGAGCTCCTACAAGAGATACACTCGGGGGCTTGCGGCCATCACGCGGCACCTCGAGCCCTTGTTGGAAACGCCTTCCGACAAGGTTTCTACTGGCCGACGGCGGTGGCCGACGCCATTAAAATTGTCTGCACCTGCGAAGGGTGTCAGTTCTACGCAAGGCAGACCCACCTGCCCGCTCAGGCCCTGCAGACGATACCCATCACCTGGCCTTTTGCTGTGTGGGGTCTGGAACTCGTCGGCCCCTTGCAGAAGGCACCCGGGGGCTACACGCACCCCTGGGAAGGGCCGTTCGTCATCGCCAAAGTTCTGAAGCCCGGAACGAACAAGCTGGCCGACAGTCAAGGCGAGGTCTACACCAACGCTTGGAACATCCAACAGCTACGTCGCTTCTACCCTTAAGATGTTTTCAAGTTGTTCGTATACCTCGTTCCCACGCAAAATTTGGTCATCAAGGAAGGGTCAGCCTTGCCTCGGCAAAGCCCGACCCTCCCTCGGGGGCTAAAAGGGGGGAACCCCCTCTGCATCAAAATTTTCAATCAAAAAGGCTTCCGCGTTCCCCCGGCTATGTCGGTAGCAGGACCCCAAGAAGCGAACGCGGGTGCATGTAAGTGGCAAGGCTGACTGAGCCGAGGGACTCCTATGCCTCTGGGTTATGGATACCTCACTCGTCACCTACCGCGAAAAATGACTCCTACTTGGGCAAGCCACCCTGCTACTGACGAACGGGGCCAGACACGCAAAATGAAAGGAAAAGGGGCACGAATTTATACTACGATAATAAAGTGTTCGGGCCTCAGCGGCTGCAAAAGACACACGTGCATTCAAAGGAAACTGCTCCGACAGAGTTAGGCGTCGCCCGGGGAAGGAGCCGCGCCTTCGGCTTCGTCCCCGCCTTCGGCAAAGTCCACCCCGGCTTCAGACGACGGCGCAGGCGGGAGGATCTCTGCCTCGAAGCTGGTCGCCAGCACTGCGCTCGGGCCCGCGGCGGCCGCGTCGAGCCTCTGGACTTCAGCCAGGGCGGCTTCATCTTCGTCACGAAGGCAATACCCCTCGCTGACCCGCTCCAGATCCACGACGTAGTGGGAAGCAAGCACGACGAAGGCCCGCCTGACGCCGTGGTGTAGCGCCTCGCGGAGTCTGCCGCGCACGTGATCACCCAAGGCCTGCAGGCGACTTTGAGGGGAGATTCCTGAGGGGACGACGCCGAAACCAAAGACCCGGCAGAAGTCCGAGATGGCCTCGGACATGGCCGCGTGGTCGGCCTCCCTCTGCTCGGCCGCCTCGGCAAGCGCCCTGGTGGACTCATCAAGGGCAGACTCGAGCTCTGCGAACAGCCAGAGCGTAAGGCCTCAAACACAAGCGGAGGAAACAAGATGAAACGAAAATCGAAAACAGCCAGGACATACCTCCGGCTCAGGCACGCTGCTCCGAGGCTGCGGCCTGGGCTACGGCTAGGTCTGCTGCAAGGGCTCCAGCCCGGCTTTCGGCCTCGGCAGCCCGGCCTCGAGATTGGTCTCGCTCATCGGTGACCTGGTCGAACTCCGACTGCCGTCGTTGCACCTCTGCGTGTGCCGCTGCCGCCTCTGCTCTCAGATCGGCGCAGAGCAACCGAAGGTCCGCCACCTCGGCGCCCTGCTGGGAGAGGCGCGCAGTAGCCCCGGCGAGCGAGGTCCTCAGGGATCGTAGCGAGCCCCAGATATCGACCTCGTGGCGGATGAACGACGACTTGGCGACACTCAGATCTGTCAGATCCTGAGGGAAGGAAGCGGGGCGTCACAAAGGATGCCTTGGTCACAAAAAAAGGTATGCCTGAAATCATTACCTGGAGGATCTTGGGGACGTCCCTGCAAAAGACCTCCAAGGATGACCGGAGCGACCCCACCGTCGCTTCGGCACACTCGCGGAGCTCGTCCCAAGACTGCTCCTCCCGCTCATCGTCAAGAACGAAGAAGGGATCCGAAGCCTCACGGGTCCGGAACCGGAGCAACTAGCACCGCCTCTCGGAGCTCCGCCGCGCAGGGACAAGGCTGCCGCTCGGTGGGACGGATCACGTTTCCACGCCCCCCTCCTCCGAGGCACCGAGCGCCGACGCCTCGGCCATCTCAGTGTCGGCGGCGACAGGCCGCTCCCCGACCGGGACGGCAGCGGCTTCAGCAGCGGCTGGCGCCAGCACCGGCGGCATGTTCGGTGGGCCCGAGGCCACGTCCGCGCCAGCCGCCTCCCCCAGCGCGACAGCCACCTCGATAGAAGAGCCGGCCTCGGGAACTCACTCCATGGCGAGTGGTGCCGCCTGAGCCCCCCGCTGTGGAGCGTCTTGCGAGAAGGTCAGCTGAACGGCGAGGCCCGACGCGGCACCGGCTGCGGAAGCCGACACCGTCTTAAGGACTTTCCGGGGAGCCAGATCGGTCAGGCCATGGCTTCGCTTGCTGAGGAGGAAAGGAAAGTCGCGGTCGGGACATACGAATGAGGAGCCAGGACGAAGACGTTCTAAGGTACTTACCCGCTCCGGGCCATGATCAACCATGCCTGAGGAGAGGTCTCTCGGATCTCAACCCCCGAAGGTACCGCCGAGGTCCACCGCGCCGCCGGCTTTGGTACCATCCTCGCCTTGGGCACCTTGAACGCCCAGGAGACGGACTGCCCACGCGCTGCCACGGCGACCTGAGGGTCGCTCTCCTGCGCTGCCGGCGTGGGCGACGGCTCTCGGGGAGCAGGCGCCTCGGCCTGACTCCCCGGGGTCACCTCAATTTCCCCAGCCGAGGGGTCGAGTACCCCCTCGGTCTGCCCTCGCTCTTCGGGCCGGGACCTCGGCGTCCTGACCCCAGGAACTGACGGCGCCAGCCCGCTCGGGGGGCTGGCTTGACGACTCCTGGCCTAGCCTCAAACCCGGGCTGAGGCCAAGGCGGGCAGCCATGTCGTCATCCTCGTCATCGTCTTCATCATCGTCGTCGTCGTCAGGCGTTTCCGGTGACGACTCCCTCGGGAGTCCGTCCCTCTCCTACCGACGATGGAGCTTTTCCAAGGCGTCTCGGGCCCGCGTCCGCTCGCGGGCCCGAGCCTTCTTCGCGTCCTTTTTCTTCTTCTTCTCCTCCGCGGCAACCCGCCACGCTGCTCGATCCACCGCGTCCTCCAGGACCCGTGGCCGGGAAGGCTTGTGCCACCCTACCTCCTGGAGACAGATGAAAAGTCTCGACCGTAAGGACCAAGGGCAATCCGGCACAAGGAGAAAGAAGGAGCGGACACTCACCAGGGTCACACACCCGCGGTCGGGGCGCATCAAGGGCTGGGAGAAGGCGCTGGCGTCCGGTTTTCCCAACGCGACGGCCACCCGCCCGTGGAGAACGTCGATGGGAAGGGGATCCGAGGACATCCGCGAGCCCTCCAAGTCAGCCTCTGGTGTCATCTCCCAAAGCGGCAACCGCCGCTCCGCCAAGGGAAGCACCCTCCGGTGATGAATGGCGACAATCACTCCCGCGGCGGTGAGCCCTCCTTTCCGCAACGCCTCCAGGGCCTTGAGAAGGGGCTCGAGATTCTTCTGCCTATCGTGCGGGGTCCCGTAGCGCCAAGCATTGGCGGCGGCGGTGACCACTCGCTGAGAAAATGGCGGGAGCATCTCGCCGTCATTCCGGAGGTAGAACCACCGGCGCTGCCACCCTTTATTCAAGGACGCCAAGACGGCGGGAATATACTGCGACGCTCGCGACTGCCTCAGCTGGAGGATGCAGCCGCCGGCCCGCACTGCCACGCGGACCCTTCTCTCCCCCGTCGGCGAAGCAAAAAGCTCCACGGAGAAGAAATGAGTCCACAAGTCCCAGTGGGGGGCGATCCCCAAGTATCCTTCGCACACCGCTACGAAGATGGCAGCTTGCGAGATGGAGTTGGGGCTGAGGTTGTGCAACTCCACCCCATAGTTGTGCAGGATCGCCCACATGAAGCGGCTTGCCGGCACACCGAATCCTCGCTCGTGGAAGGAGACGAAGCTCACGACGTACCCCGGCGGCGGGGACGGGGCGGCTCCGCTCGTGGGGGGAATCCACTCCGGCTGCCTCTCATCAGAGAGAGGGCAAAGTAAACCCTCAGCAACAAGATCCTCCAGGTCATCCGCCGTAACTGTGGAGAAGGGCCATGGGTCGCGCGGCGAGACAATGGTCACCCGGTCGGCCATCACCGAGCAGAAGGGGTGGCGGCGGAAAGGACTAGGTGGGCGGTTTCCTTTTCTCTAGCTAAAACTCTCAGGTTGCGAAAACCTAAGAAGGAAGCAAGGAGCGGAGCAAAGAACCATCACCAGACCCTCCACCGAGTATATAAAGACCAAGGCAAGACCCGTTCAACGCGTCGCCCGAACCCGCCGCGGGATCAAAGACTCAAAGCGAAACGACCGTTCCTCGAATGGCTCGCGCACGCGCAACGGCCACCCCGCGAACCACTCGCCCCGTTGCATTAACTCCGCGGTGGGACAGGCGGCACCTCTGGCAGGGGAAGCAAGCGACGCTTCGCCTTCGCCATAATGACCGCGTCAAAAAAGGTACGGCATGTCATTCGATTTCGTATCCTTTTCCTTTTTCCTCTTTCTCTCTCTTACAACAGGGACCGGGAAAGGGGGATACCCCGAAAAGGATCCTTCCCCGTGAAGGAAACAGGCCCCGAGCCTCCCTACTGATCAAAGGTTCAAAGACCGGCCCCTCGGAGGGGTTCAACAGCCGCCTCAGAGCGCGTGGGCTCCGCACCCACTACTGGTCAGAGGTTCGAAGGCCGGCCCCTCGGAAGGGTTCAACGGCCGCCTCAGGCCACTCGGGCTCCGCGCCCACTACTGATCAGGGGTTCGTAGGCTGGCCCTCGAAGGGTTCACAGCCGCCTCAGACACAAAGCGAGGGATGACCCTGGGTACGTTCGATACATAACCAAGACTCGGGCTATGCTCCCGAGGTACCCTAGGACATTTCCGAGACCAGCGGGAACGATCTTGTAACGGAATCCCATCATAGGGAGGCATCGAGCCCTCGGACCCCGTCGAAAGGGGACCGGGTCCAACAGATCACCCGTAGGTACTTTTGAGCGCGCCTCCGGGCCTCTAGCCGACCCCTAACAAATGGGGCACGGGCGTCCACTCGGATTACCCGCCAGCAGCTCACCGGAGACACCATGTTCGGTGCCCTCCGAGGGCAACATGGCGCTTCCCCCCCTCCTCCTTGCGGAAAGGCGACGCAGGGGCGTATGTAAAAAAGTAGAGTCTGTCCTTGACCGTCCTCTCGCCCTGTGCAGAGGCTCGGGGGCTGCCCTCGCAAACCCGGCTCCGGCCAAACCGTTGACAGCGTCAACATACCATCCCAAGAACTTGGGACCCGACCGTGCACCCGGGCTACGGCCAGGTCGCATGAGGGAACGACCAGACCAGCCAAAGCATTGCGCGAGGCATTAAGACCTCAGAGGAGTCAAACCACTCCTCCGAGGCCTCGGGGGCTACACCCGGCGGGTGCGCTCGCGCGCACCCACCGGAACAAAACACAACCAAGAAAGGCTGGTCCCCTTGCAAAAAAGTGCGACAAAAGCCTCCAAGCGAGTATTAACACTCCCTTTGAGGCTCGGGGGCTACTGTTGGGGACCATAATTAGGGGTACCCTCAAGACTCCTAATTCTCAGCTAATAACCCCCATCAGCACAAAGCTGCAAAGGCCTGATGGGTGCGACTAAGTCAAGGATCGGTCCATTCGAGGGACTCGATCACGCCTCGCCCGAGCCCAGCCTCGGGCAAGGGCAGCCGACCCCGGAGGATCTACGTCTCGCCCGAGGCCCCCCTCCAGCAACGGACACACCTTCGGCTCGCCCAAGGCCCAGTCTTCACCAAGAAGCAACCTTGGCCAAATCGCCACGCCAACTGACCAAATCGTAGGGGCATTTAATGCAAAGGTGGCCTGACACCTTTATCCTGACGCGCGCCCTCCAGTCGACAGAGCCGAAGTGACCGCAGTCACTTCGCCGCTCCACTGACCGGTCTGACAAGAGGACAGCGCCGCCTGCGCCGCTCTGACTGCTGTGCCACTCAACAGAGTGAGGCTGACAGCAGCCAGGCCCGGCCTCAGGCGCCATAGGAAACTCCGCTTCGCCCGACCCCATGGCTCGGACTCGGGCTCAGCCCCGGAAGACGACAAACTCCGTTCCGCTCGACCCCAGGGCTCGGACTCGGGCTCAGCCCCGGAAGACGACGAACTCCGCTCCGCCCGACCCCAGGGCTCGAACTCGGGCTCAGCCCCGGAAGACGACGAACTCCGCTCCGCCCGACCCCAGGGCTCGGACTCGGGCTCAGCCCCGGAAGACGACGAACTCCGCTTCGCCCGACCCCAGGGCTCGGACTCAGCCCTAGCCACAGCCGACGGTCTCCGCCTCGCTCGACCCAGGGGCTCGGACTCGACCTCGGCCTCGGAAGACAGACTCGACCTCGACCTCGGAGGAGCCTCAACATCGCCCAACCTAGGGCACGGACCGACCACGCCGACAGGAGGCGCCATCATTACCCTACCCCAAGCTGACTCAGGCTACGGGGAACAAGACCGGCGTCCCATCTGGCTCGCTCCGCCAGACAAGTAATGATGGCGCCCCGCACGCTCTATGACGACGGCGGCTCCTAGCCCCCTTACGGAAGCAAGAGGACGTCAGCAAGGACTCGACAGCCCCGACAGCTGTCCTTCCGCCAGGCTCCAGCGCTCCTCCGACGGCCACGACACCACACAAACCGGGTGCCAAAACCTCTCCGGCTGCCACGATGGCATGTACTTAGGGCGCTAGCTCTCCTCCGCTAGACACGTTAGCACACTGCTACACCCCCATTGTACACCTAGATCCTCTCCTTGCGCCTATAAAAGGAAGGACCAGGGCCCTCTTACAAGGGGTTGGCCGCGCGAGGAAGGATGGGACGGCGCTCGCGTGAGGCCGCTCGCTCCCTCCCACGTGGACGTTTGAAACCCCCTACTGCAAGCGCACCCGACCTGGGCGCGGGACAAACACGAAGGCCGCGGGATTTCCACCTCTCACGCCCGTCTCCCTCTGGCTGCCTTCCCCCCTTCGCGCTCCGTCTCGTGCCGACCCATCTGGGCTGGGGCACGCGACGACAGTTTACTCGTCGGTCCAGGGACCCCCGGGTTTCAAAACGCCGACAGGTAGGTCCTTACCTTGCAAAGTTTATAGCATGTAGGCATTACCAGCTATGACTTGTGTGATTCTTTAAGGGCCTTCCCAACTTGGTGACCATTTGCCAAACTTTTGGTCCCTACTTCTTAGTGGCAAGATGGTCTTCCACACCAAGTATCCTACCTGGAATGACTTAGCCTTGACCTTCTTGTTGTAAGCTTTGTCAACCATCATCTTGTCTTTCTCAGACTCTCCTAGAGCCACCAATCTCTTGTCGGTTACTTCATCAATATTGTCCATCATTAAATTATAGTAATCTTCGAATGCTAGATTGTTCTGCCTGACACACCTAACAACATTTAGGCTTATCTCCACAGGCAAAACAACTTCCTATCCATAAACAAGGTCAAAAAGAGAGACTTAGTAGCACGGTGCTTAGATATTCTATGAGCGCACAAAGCCTCAGACAAAACCTTATGCCAATGTCTAGGATGATTAGATATTTCTTCTTTATAGGCTAATCAACATCCTATTACTAGACTCGGCCTGTCCATTGGCCTGAGCATGATATGGAGATGAAATTAGCAACTTGATCTTATATAATTCAGCAAACTCACGTACCTTCTTTAACATAACAGAAGTCCCCTGGTCTATAGTCAAAGTTTGGGGAATATCAAATCTATGAATGATATGCTTAGTTATAAACTCTATTACCTCCTTATGTGTCATGTTCTTTAGAGCAACGAATTCGGTCCATTTGGTGAAGTAATTTGTGGCAACCAACACAAATCGATGCCCTTTTGATGATGAAGGATGAATTTCTCCTACAAAGTCCAAACCTCACCCCCTAAGGGCCAAGGTTTGATAATATGATGTAGTTCGGCTGCGGGGACTGGCTATAGATCACCAAACTTCTGACATACTTGACATCCTCTATAATATTTTAAACAATCATCTATCATGTCCGACCAATCGAAACTAGACCTTCTCAACAACCACTTCATTTTTGGAGTCAATTGATGAGTACCACAAATCGCTTCATGCACTTCGACCATAGCTAATATAGCATCATCTGGGCCCAAGCATTTAAGTAGGACATCATCAACAGTTCGGTGATAAAGTTTAATATCAATTAAAATATACTTGAAAGTTGTACGCTGAACATTCCTGTTTGTCCCGACACTGGGATTACGTAGGTAATTAAAATATACTTGAAAGTTGTATAAAGTCGAAGGACCTTTAGGTGCTGCTAACTGATTTTTTCTTTACTCAAGCAGTTTCTCCTTCAGTCCACAGAACAATTGTTGATTCATCTACGAGTTGCATCAAGTTTTGTTTCCTTATAACAAACCTATTTGGTGAACCTACATGTGCTTGTACTCATATGTAATGCATGATATCTTGTATTATAACTTTCTGCTTGTTATTTTTCTACCTTAGCACAAGGTGGTTGTTGATCATTGCCCTGTTTTGGTTGCTTCAGGTTACCAGAGCAGGTTACGTGAGTGGCCGATGAGTAATTCATTTTACTGTATATGTTGGATTTGTTCGATGTTGTCGGTGTTTCGACCCCGGGGGGTCCCTGGACCGACGAGTAAATTGTCGCTGCGTGTCCCAGCCCAGATGGGTCGGCGCGAGACGGAACACAAGGGGGAACAATAAGGGGAACCGCGGCTTGTGTTGTCTTGCGCCCAGGGCGGATGCGCTTGCAGTAGGGGGTTACAAGCATTCACGAGGGAGAGAGCAAGAGAGCCTCGTTCGTCAGCCCGTCCTCCCGTGCGGCCCCCTTCTCGTATGAGGGCCCTGGACCTTCCTTTTATAGACGTAAGGAGAAGGCCCAGGTGTACAATGGGGGGTGTAGCAATGTGCTAACGTGTTTAGCAGAGAGGAGCCAGAGCCTTATGTACATGCCGACGTGGCTGTTGGAGAGGTGTTGGTGCCCTGTTCATGTGATGTCGTGGCCGTCGGAGGAGCGCTTAAACCCTGTGGAAGTACAGTTGTCGGGGCTGTCGGATCCTTGCTGACGTCTCCTTGCTTCCATAGGGGGCTGAGAACCGCCGTCGTCATGGAGCACGCGGGGTGCCATCATTACTTGTTTACCGGGGCGAGCCAGATGGGACGCCGGTCTTGTTCCCCGTAGCCTGAGCTAGCTAGGGATAGGGTAATGATGTACCCCCCTGCGGCATGGTTGGTCCGAGCCCGAGGTCGGGCGAGGCGGTGACTCCTTCGAGGTCGAGGCTGAGTCCGAGCCCTGGGGTCGGGCGAGGCGGAGACCGTCTTCCGGGGTCGAGGTGGAGTCCGAGCCCTAGGGTCGGGCGAGGCAGAGACCGTCTTCCGAGGTCGAGATAGAGTTCGAGCCCTGGGGTCGGGCGAGGCAGAGCTTCCTATGGCACCTGAGGCAGGACTTGGCTGCTGTCAGCCTCACCCTGGCGGGTGGCACGGCAGTCGGAGCAGGGCAGGCGACGCTGTTTTCCTGTCGGGTCAGTAAGTGGAGGGGCGAAATGACTGCGGTCACTTCGGCCCTGTCGACTGAGGAACGCACGTCAGGATAAGGTGTCAGGCGATCCTTGCATTGAATGCTCCTGTGATACGGTCGGTTGGCATGGCGATCTGGCCAAGGTTGCTTCTCCACGAAGCCTGCCCGAGCTGGGCCTCGAGCGAGTCGAAGGTGCACCCATTGCTTGAGGAGACCCTCGGGCGAGACGTGAATCCACCTGGGGCGGATGTTCTTGCCCGAGGCTGGGCTCGGGCGAGGCGAGATCGTGTCCCTTGAGTGGGCGGAGCTTTGACTTGTATTGCGCCCATCAGGCCTTTGCAGCTTTGTGCTAATGGTGGTTACCAGCCGAGTTTAGGAGTCTTGGGGGTACCCCTAATTATGGTCCCCGACAGTAGCCTCCGAGCCTCAAAGGGAGTGTTGGTACTCGCTTGGAGGCTTTGTCGCACTTTTTTGCAAGGGGACCGGCCTTTCTCGGTTGCATTTCGTTCCGGTGGGTGCGCGCGAGTGCACCCGCCGGGTGTAGCCCCTGAGGCCTCGGAGGAGTGGTTTGACTCCTTCGAGGTCTTAGTGTCTTTCGTGACGCCTAGGCCGGTCTGGTTGTTCCCTCATGCGATCTGATCGTAACCCGGGTGCATGGTCAGGTTCCGAGTTCTCGGGCTGGTATGTTGACGCTATCAACGGTTTGTCCGGAGCCGGGTTTGCGAGAGCAGCCCCTGAGCCTCTACACAGAGCGAGAGGACGGTCAAGGACTGACTCGGCTTTTATCATACGCCCCTTCGTTGCCTTTCCGCAAGGAGGAGGGGGGAAAAGCGCCATGTTGCCCTCGGAGGGCGCCAAACATGGTGTCTCCAGTGAGTTGCTAACGGGTGATCTGAGTGGACGCCCGTGCCCTGTTCGATAAGGGTCGGCTAGTGGCCCAGAGGCACGCTCCAAAAGTACCCGCAGGTGATTTGCCGGACCCGGCCCCGTTTTATAGGGTCCGAGGGCTCGATGCCTCCCTCTGATGGGATTCCGTTACAGAATCGCTCCTGCTGGTCTCGGAAATGTCCTAAGGTACCTCGGGAGCGTAGCCCGAGCCTCGGCCATGTATCGGACGTACCCAGAGTCATCCCTCGCTCTACATGTTCTGAGGTGGCTGTCGAACCCTTCGGGGGGCCAGCCTTCGAACCCCTGATCAGTAGTGGGCGCGGAGCCCGAGTGGCCTGAGGCGGCTGTCGAACCCTTCTGAGGGGCCAGCCTTCGAACCTCTGATCAGTAGGAGGGCTCGGGGCCCGCTTCCTTCGCGGAGAAGGATCCCTTTCAGTGTATCCCCTTTCACGGTCCCTGTAGCAAGAGAGAGAAAGGGGAAGAGGAAAAGGGTACGAAATTGAACGACGTGGCACACCTTTTTTGACGCGGTCATCATGGCGGAGGGGAAGCGTCGCCCGCTTCGCCTGCCAAAGGTGTCGTCTGCCCTGCCGTGGAGTTAATGCGACGGGACGAGTGGTTCGCGGGGCAGCCGTTGCGCGAGCCGTTCGAGGAACGGAACACGGGCGCGTCGTCTTCACGCCGTGGGAGAGGGCTCTCTCGCTGTCCTAGGAGGGGACGTGAGCCTACAGACGATTTGACTGCTGCTTCCGCCCGCCTGCCGCCGCCATTACTGTCGGCCCACTTTTGGCCATATCGATCGTCGCGCCTTCTCCTGCGGCTGACTGACCCATGACCGATGTGCTCGGTTTGGCACTGTTGGGCCATGCGCAGGGTTGCCTCAAATCGCGGCACCGGTTCCGCAGTCGAGAAGGCGCGGTACTGGCGCAAGAGGCGGTGCAGTTTTTCGCATGTAGTAACCGGCGCACTGGTTACATGACGTGTGGGCCTGGGCCTTCATGCTGGATGCGTCGAAGCCGAAAAGGGTGTGCCCCTATGGTGCAGTTGCATGCCGCCTGCATGGTGGTCCGCCCTTTCATCCGCTGGTTTGGGTGAAGACGGAGGAGTGCTTGTAACCGTTGGGCGGTTACATGCTCCGCGCGCGGCGGTTTGGCTTCTTTGGTCCCAGCTAGCTTGCATGGCGTGTGGGACCCAGCCCCCGTATCGTAGGGGGAGGACCTTGGAGCGTGTTGGTGAAGACTTAGTCTGCGACGCCTGAGGACGCAAGTGGGGAGAGTCGCCTTTAAAAAAGGGGTGACCCCCTTGGGTGGCAGCCATGTCTTCGCACTCCCCTCATGCATCGCGCCCTTCCACCTTCCGAGCCCCCAGATGGGGAGCGCCCGTGTTGCTTTCGTCTTGCTATTGTTGGAGGAGCGCAACTTCGTGGAGGTTGGTACCTTTCAGCCATCGCTCGGCTTCAAGGATTTTCATCAGGCAGCCCGGCTGCATCCCCTCACCAATGGTCACCCGAGACGGTGACCACTAGTTCGATGGTGGGGAGAAGCAAGCCGGGCTGCAGCCTCCGCCCTGCCCTCAGCTTCAAGGATCTTCATCATCCTTGTTGGGGAGGAGGGTGAGGCGAGCCGGGGCCTGCCTTCGCGTGGGCTGGCGTCTCGCTTCTTCCTCCGGCTTCTGGGGGTGGAAACCATCCTCCAGCTCTGCGGAGGAGGTGCCCTCCAGCCACGCCAGGGAAGGCAAACTGCTGCTGCCCAGCCAGGGTGCAGTATTCCGTCCTCTGTCTGGGCGACGGTGGCCAGCCGCACCGGGGGGTCTCACAACACGTCATACGCCGCGAGGGCGGTACTCGTGTTCTGGGACGGTCCCATTCTCGTTTTTGTGGCGAGGACGGGAGTGAGGACCTGCCGGTGCGCTTTGGGGCGGTCGGCGCCCGCTAGTGCGGTGTTGGTGGGCAGGTGGACGCCGTCGCGCGGTACTGAGGTGGTGGCAGCTGGAGAAAGCTTCTCCGCCGATGAGACCGTCAGCGCCACCCATGGACCGACCTCCGGCTCTTTGGCTTTAATGTCTGGTTCTCGTCCCTCGAGTGGGGACGCGAACGAGAGCCTTCCAGCGGTAGCGTCCGTCCTGGGACCATCGTTGCTACTGCAGAGGTCGCCGGCGAGTCACCCGGAGTTTGTCGTCCCGCAGGCTCTCCGATGTGGAGGTTGTTCATACCCGCGGGAGTGGAACCGGAGTTCCGTTTGTAATGGCATCTTGAGTGCCGGTGTCTGTTCATTGTGGCTGTCGGGGCCTGAACATCTGGGTATTTTGGGTGTAATACCGTGTTTCTTCCTTATTTCGGGCACCAGGACTCGCCTGTCGGCTAGCTGGACCGCTTAACCAAGTGTGAGTTGCCCTATGCGGAAGGTGACGAGTGAGGTATCCGTATCCCGAAGGCGTAGGAGTCCCTCAGCTCGGTTGGCCTTGCCACCCAAGGCTTCTCTTGTTTAGTTAAAGGAAAACCTCGGCTGCTCTATGATGAGCCGGAGCCGGAGGCAGCGGTGTCAGCATGGACAGAGGCGGAGTTGGCTCGAAAAAGGGGGCTTCGTCGGTCTAGGAGCAGGGGGCTTCCCAAACCGAGGAGGCGTAGCATTGGCGGCTGGAGCTGGGCCGGGTCGTCCATTGGTGGGTTCGACGCCGGAGTCGGGCTGCCGAGGCCATGAGCCGGGCTGATGTCCTCGGGGACAGCTGGCTGAGGCTACGGAGCGGCCGGTCCAGCTGTCTACTCGGGCCAGGTTCCCGGAGGAGACCCTGGCGGCGATGGCCCAGGCGCGGGGCTGACATCTTCCTTCGAGGTGGAGATCCTTCGAACGTGTCGCTGTCCGAGGCCGGGCCGGATTCCACCGAAGGTGGAGTCGACGCCGAGGGTGCTGCTGCCCCCCTATTGATGTCTGAACCTGCAGGATCAGTTTGTCTATAGTATGCGTATGTTTTTTGCGACCGCCGAGGCCAAAACATATCATCGTCATGTTATAAAGCTGCGTTTCTTTTCCCCTTGTTTTGAGTATCAGGACTTGTTTGTCGGTAGCAGAATCGCTCATCCGAGCGAGAGTTACTTTTCACGGAAGGTGATGAGTGAGGTATCCGTATCCTAGAGGCGTAGGAGTTCCTCGGCTCGGTCGGCCTTGCCGCTTACGTGTACTCTTACTCGTCCGCAGGATTCTGTTATCGATATAGTCGAGAAGGCACGAAAAATCGTTTTGGCAGAAAAGTTTTCGAGCGTTAAGACTTGTTCGGTCAGCGGAATCGCTTATCCGAGCGTGAGTTACTTATCACAGAAGGTGATGAGTGAGGTATCCGTATCCCGGAGGCGTAGGAGTCCCTCGGCTTGGTCGGCTTTGCCGCTTACGTGTACTCCATCGTTTTCAGGATTCCACTATCGAAGTAGTCGAAAAGCGCGAAAGACGTTCTGGCAGAAAGACTTTTTCATAGGAAAATTTTGACGCAGAGGGGGTTCCCCCCTTTTAGCCCCCGAGGGAGGGTCGGGCTTTGCCGAGGCAAGGCTGACCCTTCCTTGACGGTTAGACTCTATTTGTGTATGTAAAGACAACGAGGCATATGAACGACTTGAAAACATCTTAAGGGTAAAAGCGACGTAGTTGTCGGATGTTCCAAGCGTTGCTGTAGACCTCGCCTTGACTGTTGGCCAGCTTGTATGTTCCAGGCTTCAAAATCTTAGCGATGATGAACGGCCCTTCCCAGGGAGGCGTGAGCTTGTGGCGCCCTCAGGCGTTTTGTCGTAGCCGAAGCACCAAGTCCCCCACCTGGAGGTCTCGGGACCGAACCCCTCAGGCATGGTAGCATCACAGAGACTGCTGATACCGTGTCGAATGTAGCAAGGCCATGTCCCGAGCCTCTTCCAGCTGGTCCAGTGAGTCTTCTCGGCTGGTCTGGTTGCTTCGGTCGTCGTACGCCCTTGTCCTCGGGGAACCATATTCTAAGTCTATGGGTAAGATAGCCTCGGCCCCATAGACTAGAAAGAACGGCGTGAAGCCCGTGGCCCGGCTTAGCATCGTCCTCAGACTCCAGACCACTGAGGGGAGTTCCTTCATCCATCGCCTGCCGAACTTGTTGAGGTCGTTGTAGATCCTCGGCTTGAGTCCCTCAGGATCATGCCGTTGGCACGCTCTACCTGCCCATTCGTCATGGGGTGAGCTACGGCGGCCCAGTCCACCCGGATGTGGTGGTCCTCACAGAAGTCCAGGAACTTTCTGCCAGTGAACTGGGTGCCGTTGTCGGTGATGATGGAGTTCGGGACCCCAAAGCGATGGATGATTGTTGGTGAAGAACGCCATCGCCTGTTCGGACCTGATGCTGTTTAGGGGTCGGACCTCAATCCACTTGGAGAATTTGTCGATAGCGACCAGCAGGTGCGTGAAGCCTCCGGGTGCCTTCTGCAAGGGACCGACGAGGTCCAGACCCCACACAGCAAACGGCCAGGTGATGGGTATTGTTTGCAAGGCCTGAGCGGGCAGGTGCGTTTGCCTTGCGTAGAATTGACACCCTTGGCAGGTGCGTACAATCCTAGTGGCGTCGGCCACCGCGGTTGGCCAGTAGAAACCTTGTCGGAAGGCGTTTCCAACGAGGGCCCGAGGTGCTGTGTGATGATCGCAAGCCCCCGAGTGTATTTCTTGCAATAGCTCCTGACCTTCGGTGATGGATATGCATCGCTGGAGGATGCCAGAGGGGCTGCGGTGGTAGAGCTCCTTTCCGTCACCCAGCAAGACGAACGACTTGGCGCGCCGCGCCAGTCGCCGAGCCTCGGCTCTGTCAAGGGGTAGCTCTCCTCGGTGGAGATATTGCAGGTACGGGGTCTGCCAGTTTCTATTAGGCGTGACCCCATTCCGCTCTTCCTCGACGCGCAGTGCCTCACCCTCGGGGGCCAAGGGTGCCTCGGGCTCGGGCGTGTCATCGGTCTTGACGGAGGGTTGATGCAGGTCTCGAGAGAAGACGTCCGGGGGAACCATTGTCCGCCCCGAGGCTATTTTAGCCAGCTCGTTCGCAGTCTCGTTGTATCATCGAGCGACGTGGTTGAGCTCGAGCCCGTAGAACTTGTCTTCCAGACGCCGAACCTTGTCGCAATAGGCTTCCATCTTCGGGTCGTGACAGTGTGAGTTCTTCATGACTTGGTCGATGACAAGCTGCAAGTCACCACGAGCGTCGAGGCGCCGAACCCTTAGCTCGATGGCGATGTGCAACCCGTTAACCAGGGCCTTGTACTCGGCCATGTTGTTGGACGCCAGGAAATGGAGGTGCAGCACGTAGCGGAGGTGCTTCCCGAGGGGTGAGATGAAGAGCAGGCCTGCGCCCGCTCCTGTTTTCATCAGCGACCCATCGAAAAACATGGTCCAAAGTTCCGGTTGGATCGGAGCTGCTGGAAGCTGGGTGTCGACCCATTCAGCCACAAAGTCCGCCAAGACTTGGGACTTGATGGCCTTCCGAGGGGCGAACAAGATTGTCTCGCCCATGATCTCCACCACCCACTTTGCAATCCTACCCGAGGCCTCTCGGCACTGGATGATCTCCCCCAGGGGGAAGGATGACACCACAGTCACCGGATGAGACTCGAAGTAGTGTCACAACTTTCACCGCATCAGAATTACCGCGTACAGTAGCTTCTGAATTTGCGGGTAGCGGATCTTGGTCTCAGACAGTACCTCACTGATGAAGTAGACTGGCCTCTGGACGAGCAATGCATTCCCTTCTTCTCGTCTCTCGACTACGATCGTGACTCTGACCACCCGAGTGGTTGCGGCTACGTAGATCAAGAGGGCTTCTCCGGCAGCGGGGGCACCAGGATGGGCGCGCTTGTAAGGAGCGCCTTTAAGTTCCTGAGGGCTTCCTCGGCCTCGGGGGTCCAAGTGAAGCACTCGGTCTTCCTTAAGAGGCGGTACAGGGGTAGGCCTCTTTCGCCGAGGCGCGAGATGAAGCGGCTCAGAGTCGCAAGGCATCCCATGACCCTCTGTACTCCTTTCAAGTCCTTGATGGGCCCCATGTTGGTGATGGCCGCGATTTTCTTCGGGTTGGCCTCGATGCCCCGCTCGGAGACGATGAAGCCAGGAGCATGCCTTGGGGGACTCCGAAGACACACTTCTCGGGATTGAGTTTTACGCCTCTCGCCTTGAGACACTTGAATGTTGTTTCAAGGTCGGAGAGGAGGTCGGAGGCTTTCCTCGTCTTGACTACGATGTTATCGACGTAAGCCTCGACCGTTCGGCCAATGTGCTCTCCGAACACGTGGTTCATGCACCTTTGGTATGTCGCGCCTGCATTCCTCAAACCAAATGGCATAGTGATGTAGCAGTACATGCCAAAAGGTGTGATGAAAGAAGTCGCGAGCTGGTCGGACTCTTTCATCCTGATTTGGTGATACCCTGAGTAGGCATCGAGGAACGATAGGGTTTCGCACCCAGCAGTAGAATCCACGATTTGATCGATGCGAGGCAGAGGGTAGGGAACCTTCGGACATGCTTTGTTTAGACCAGTGTAGTCTACACACATCCGCCATTTCCCACCTTTCTTTTTCACAAGCACAGGGTTGGCTAGCCATTCGGGATGGAATACCTCTTTGATGAACCCTGCAACCATCAGCTTGTGGATCTCCTCGCCTATGGCTCTGCGCTTTTCTTCGTCGAATCGGCGCAGAGGCTGCTTCATGGGTCGGGCTCCAGCTCGGATATCCAGCGAGTGCTCGGCGACATCCCTCGGTATGCCAGGCATGTCCGAGGGACTCCACGCAAAAACCTCGGTGTTCACGCGGAGAAAGTCGACGAGCACTGCTTCCTATTTGGGGTCGAGCTCGGAGCCGATTCGGACCTGCTTGGAAGCGTCGTTGCTGGGGTCGAGAGGGACGGACTTAACCGCCTCTGTTGGCTCGAAGTTGCCGGCGTGGCGCTTTGCATCTGGCACCTCCTTGGAGAGGCTTTCCAGGTCGGCAATGAGGGCCTCGGATTCGGCGAGGGCCTCAGCGTACTCCACGCACTCCATGTTGCATTCATACGCGTGTCGGTACGTGGAGCCGACGGTGATGACCCCGTTGGGGCCCGACATCTTGAGCTTGAGGTAGGTGTAGTTGGGGACGTCCATGAACTTGGTGTAGCATGGTCTTCCCAGCACTGCGTGGTAGGTTCCTTGGAACCCGACCACCTCGAACGTGAGGGTTTCCTTTCGGAAGTTGGAGGGAGTCCTGAAGCAGACGGGCAGATCGAGTTGCCCAAGGGGTTGGACGCGCTTCCTGGGGATGATGCCGTGAAAGGGCGCCGCGCCGGCCCGGATCATGGACAGATCGATCTGCAGGAGCCCGAGGGTCTCGGCGTAGATGATGTTGAGGCTGCTGCCTCCGTCCATGAGGACCTTGGTAAGCCTGACATTGCCGAGGACGGGATCGACAACGAGCGGGTACTTCCCCGGGCTCGGCACGCGGTCGGGGTGGTCGCCTTGGTGAAAGGTGATGGGCTTATCGGACCAGTCTAGGTAGACTGGCGCCGCCACCTTCACCGAGCAGACCTCCCAGCTCTCTTGCTTGCGGTGCGGAGCCAAGGCGTTCGCCACTTGCCCACCGTAGATCATGAAGCAGTCGTGGACCTCGGGGAACTCCTCTGCCTTGTGGCCCTCCTTCTTGTCGTTGTCGTGGGCTCTGCCACCTTCCGCCGGGGGCCCGGCCTTGTGGAAGTAGCGCCGAAGCATGACACACTCTTCAAGGGTGTGCTTGACGGGACCCTGATGGTAGGGGCACGACTCTTTGAGCATTTTGTCGAACAGGTTGGCACCTCCGGGATGCTTCCGAGGGTTCCTGTGCTCAGCGGCGACGACAAGGTCTGCGTCGGTGGGGTCGCGTTTCGCTTGCGACTTCTTATTGCCCTTCTTCTTGGTGCCGCGCTAAGCGGACGCCTCGGGGACGTCTTCCGGCTGGCGCCCCTGAGGCTGCTTGTCCTTCCGGAAGATGGCCTCGACCGCCTCCTGACCAGAGGCGAACTTGGTGGCGATGTCCATCAGCTCGCTCGCCCTGGTGGGAGTCTTGCGACCCAGCTTGCTCACCAGGTCGCGACAAGTGGTGCCGGCGAGGAACGGTCCGATGACATTTGAGTCGATGATGTTGGGCAGCTCGGTGCGCTGCTTCGAAAATCGCCGGATGTAGTCCCGCAGGGATTCTCCCGGCTGCTGGCGGCAGCTTCGGAGATCCCAGGAGTTCCCAGGGCGCACGTATGTGCCCTGGAAGTTGCCGGTGAAGGCTTTGACCAGGTCGTCCCAGTTGGAGATCTGCGCAGGAGGCAGATGCTCCATCCAGGCTCGGGCGGCGTCAAAGAGGAACAGGGGGAGGTTGCGGATGATGAGGTTGTCATCGTCCGTTCCACCCAGCTGGCAGGCCAGCCGGTAGTCCGCGAGCCACAGTTCCGGCCTTGTTTCCCCCGAGTACTTGGTGATGGTAGTTGGGGTTCGGAACCGGGTCGGGAACGACGCCCGTCGTATGGCTCGGTTGAAAGCCTGCAGACCGGGTGGTTCGGGCGAAGGGCTCCGATCCTCCCTGCTGTCGTAGCGTCCCTCACGCCTGGGGTGGTAGCCTCGGCGCACCTTCTCGTCGAGGTGGGCTCGACGGTCACGGCGGTGGTGCTCATTGCCGAGGCGACCCGGGGCTGCAGGCATTGCGTCCCGCGTGCGCCCGGTGTGGACCGAGGCTTCCCACATGAATCGGGAAGTCGCGGCGCGATGCTCCGGGGGGTACCCTTGCCTTCGGGAGGCAGAGCTTTCGGCCCGTCGGACCGCGACATCCTCTAGGAGATTCTTGAGTTCTCCCTGGATACGCCGCCCCTCGGTGGTGGATGGTTCCGGCATCGCTCGGAGTAGTATTACCGCTACAACCAGGTTCTGGCCGACCCCACTGGAAGCCGGGGGCAGCCTTGCCCTGGCATCGTCGGCGATGCGGTGCTGGACATCCTGGGCCAGATGACGCGCTTCTCCGACTGGTGCTCGGCCTGCCCACTCCTGCCTGATGTTCTGCCGGAGCTGCACAAGTTGTCCTGCTTCCTCGTCGAGCCTGGCCTGCATCTCGCGGATTTGCTCGAGCTGTGCGTCCTGACCCCCCGCAGGGACTGGGACCACAGCTAGCTCCCGAAGGATGTCAACGCGAGGCGCAGGCCTAGGGGGATCGCCGTCCTCCGGCATACCAAGGTGGTTGCCTTCGTCGAGACCCCCTAGATCGACGTGGAAACATTCACGACTTGGGCCACAATCCTCATCGTCAAGGCTGTGGCTACCATCGGAGCAATCAGAGAGGCAGTAGTCACATGCGGCCATGAAGTCTTGCATGGCACTGGGGTTGTCGAGCCCGGAGAAATCCCAACCATAGTCGGGCTCGTCATCTTCCTCGGAACCCGGGGGCCCGTAGGTCGAGACGACCGTCAGTTGGTCCCAGGTTGACCACATATGGTATCCTGGAAGGTTAGGATATGCCTTTATGAAAGCGTCCACCGAAGCGGGATCGCTTGGTGGGTCGAAGCCGAATCTAAAAGGCACAGGATGGAAAACAGACGGTACCTCTTGATCAACGGATGGTGACGAAATCGCGTCGGGGATGGACTGCACCGTTATCTCAGGTACAAGGCTAACGCCCAACAAGTCCTTCGCGAGCGTGCTGACGTCGTCCATCTGCTTGGGGTTGGCGTGTTGCGGGGAAACGACGCCCGTCTTCGTCTCAGACGCGAGGTCAACGTCCGCTGTGTCCCCCGCTGGGGCGCCGACGTCGTCGACTCGCTCGGCAGCTAACGAGGCGTCGCCTCCTGCTTGGCCATGGTTGCTCCGCCTCCTCCTCCGTCTGTGGGGAAGGTGACGGGACAGACCCGGATGCTGCTCTTCCGTCACGCGGGGAAGACGTCATCGATTCCGCCGCCGTCGGGCGGGCTGACGACCGTCGTTGTCGTTGTCGCGCGGCGGAGGAAGGAGTACCATGTCGTAGGTGCCGTCGAGGGACATGAACTCGAGACTCCCGAAACGGAGCATCGTCCCGGGCTGGAGAGGTTGCTGGAGACTACCCATCTGGAGCTTGACGGAAAGCTGTTCATCAACACACAGTAGGCCCCTACCTGGCACGCCAACTGTCGGCGTTTCGACCCCGGGGGGTCCCTGGACCGACGAGTAAATTGTCGCTGCGTGTCCCAGCCCAGATGGGTCGGCGCGAGACGGAACACAAGGGGGAACAATAAGGGGAACCACGGCTCGTGTTGTCCTGCGCCCAGGGCAGATGCGCTTGAAGTAGGGGGTTACAAGCGTTTGCGAGGGAGAGAGCGAGAGAGCCTCGTTCGTCAGCCCGTCCTCCCGCGCGACCCCCTTCTCGTACGAGGGCCTTGGACCTTCCTTTTATAGACGTAAGGAGAAGGCCCAGGTGTACAATGGGGGGTGTAGCAATGTGCTAACGTGTCTAGCAGAGAGGAGCTAGAGCCTTATGTACATGCCGACGTGGCTGTTGGAGAGGTGTTGGTGCCCTGTTCATGTGATGTCGTGGTCGTCGGAGGAGTGCTTAAACCCTGTGGAAGTACAGCTGTCGGGGCTGTCGGATCCTTGCTGACGTCTCCTTGCTTCCGTAGGGGGCTGAGAACCGCCGTCGTCATGGAGCACGCGGGGTGCCATCATTACTTGTTTACCGGGGCGAGCCAGATGGGACGCCGGTCTTGTTCCCCGTAGCCTGAGCTAGCTAGGGGTAGGGTAATGATGTACCCCCTGCGGCGTGGTCGGTCCGAGCCCGAGGTCGGGCGAGGCGGTGACTCCTCCGAGGTCGAGGCTGAGTCCGAGCCCTGGGGTCGGGCGAGGCGGAGACCGTCTTCCGGGGTCGAGGTGGAGTCCGAGCCCTGGGGTCGGGCGAGGCGGAGACCGTCTTCCGAGGTCGAGGTTGAGTCCGAGCCCTAGGGTCGGGCGAGACGGAGCTTCCTATGGCGCCTGAGGCTGGACTTGGCTACTGTCAGCCTCACCTTGGCGGGTGGCACGACAGTCGGAGCAGGGCAGGCGGCGCTGTTTTCCTGTCGGGTCAGTCAGTGGAGGGGCGAAATGACTGCGGTCACTTCGGCCCTGTCGACTGAGGAACGCGCGTCAGGATAAGGTGTCAGGCGATCCTTGCATTGAATGCTCCTGCGATACGGTCGGTTGGCGTGGCGATCTGGCCAATGTTGCTTCTCCGCGAAGCCTGCCCGAGCTAGGTCTCGGGCGAGTCGAAGGTGCGCCCGTTGCTTGAGGAGACCCTCGGGCGAGACGTGAATCCACCTGGGTCGGCTGTTCTTGCCCGAGACTGGGCTCGGGCGAGGCGAGACCGTGTCCCTTGAGTGGGCGGAGCTTTAACCTGTATTGCGCCCATCAGGCCTTTGCAGCTTTGTGCTGATGGTGGTTACCGGCCGAGTTTAGGAGTCTTGGGGTACCCTTAATTATGGTCCCCGACAGATGTGTAAAGCTTTTAATATATGTACAAATTCGTAACTTTTAAAAGATGCTAACAAGAATATAAAATAGTAATTAGTATTTTTAATTTTAATATATTTATTATAATATGTTTACTCCGTAACAACGCATAGACGTTCACTTAGTTAAGATTTAAGATTGAGATAGAGACTACTGGGCCGGAGCGTTAATAGGGATCTGTTTGAGAAGATGCTCTAAGCTAGCAAAAAGAAGTGTGCTAAGATTTGTGTGCAATCCAACATAAACTGGGCCGGAGCCCAATCTTATTACACGCGCGTTCCAAACACGCCTTTTTTTTCTTCGTCTCCTCATTCCTCAAAGAGCCCGAAGCCTTCTCCGTTCTCTCCGTTTTCCCCCTTCGCGTATCTTCGTCCGCCGCAACCCTTCACGTATCGTCTCTCTCTCACACGGTCACACCCTGACCTCCCCCCTCCCCCTCCCAGAAAAGACCCCTCGAAAAACGGCGGCGCTGCGACATGGCGGAGGTCGAGGCTCCAGCTACTGCGGTCGAGGCTCCAGCTGCTGCGGTAGCGACGACGACCCCTGAGGTGGCGGCGCCCGAGGCCGGAGCCGCTACGGAGGCGAAGGGTCCGCACAAGCTTCACCGGCAGTGGACCTTCTGGTACGACATCCAGACGAAGACCAAGTCCGGGGCTGCGTGGGGCACCTCCCTCAAAAAGGCCTACACCTTCGACACCGTTGAGGAGTTCTGGAGGTACGTTGGCGATGCGCCGGATACCTTCATGGCCCGGTTCCCTTCCTGATCACTCCCGTTCGGATCTGGTCTGGATGCCGTGGTGGTTTCTGGGTAGTGGGTACCAGTTTATGTGCGTGTTTTGGCCGTTCATGTGGCGGCGGGAGCTGTTCATACAGTAGATTGGGTTCTAGGTAACCTTAGTGCCAACAAATCTGAAACGATTATATGACAAATTTGATTAGGTCTTGTTTATTCATGGTATCGCTGTTTCCTGTTTGCGTCGGATTTGATTGCCTAATCGCTGATTGCCCGTGGCTGATTTTTCACGTAAGCCGTCCCGTGTAGTTGTGTGTATATAGGGTATGATAAAAGATGAAGTGGAAGCCTCTTGATTTAAACTAAATCAAGAGCCCAAAGCGGAAGTAAACTCACTGTAAGAATTACCAAAACCAATAAAGGAAGAAGGAAATAGAAGCCAAAATCCATTGGTTACACACTTACATCTTCAGCTACCTCCGTCTCGAGGGAGCTCTGGCTTAAGGTTTTGGGTTGGGGGAGCTGTACTGTTTCTAACCTTAGAAGGGGATAGGTGCCATGGGATGCGGCTTGACTGGCGGTTGGGCCAAACTGGCAGCAGGGGCTAGGGGCTGGGCTTTGCTTCTCCAATTGGGATTTGGGGAGGGTGGGGGTGGGCAGGCAGTGGAGGCGCCGCTGGACAGGGTTGGCGGCGGATGCCGGTGGCGGGGTGGGGATGGGGGAGTGAAGATCTCTTCAAGGATGGGGTGAGGGAGGAAGCCAGGGAGGCGAAGTGCCAGCAAGGATGCGAATGGACGAGCGTGGGGGTGGGAGAGGAGGCAGGAATGGAGGTGGGGATGGGGTGTGCCGGTGTGGGACGGGAGAGCTAGAAAATCAAAAGAGGATGAGACTAGGTGGGGCCTATGTGGGTAGGGAGGTTGGGTCGTTGGGTTTTCTTATCTGGGGATCCCTCTCTTCATAGTCATCTACTCATCTCCATCTGGTATTCCTTGTTGTAAGTAACAAGTTTCTAGGAAACCCTAACCCTGAGAGCGACTGAGGGAGCTTCCTAGGCGACCGGTGGGCGACCGAGGAGGAGGCGTTGTGCAGTGGACATTTGGTCTGTCAAGGCGGCACCCATGACACGTTCTTGCTCCAAGGAAAGAGACGCGGCACGTTTGCGCTCATGGGAGGCGGCGACGACCACCTGGATGGTGGCGATGGCCGCGACAAGCATGGAGGATGTGGGTGGAGGAGCCGTCGAGGACGCGACGGTGTCGGCCCACGTGGGAGCGGCGAGAGTGGGGTGGTGGTCGAGGAATCCCGATAGGGAAGATTGGGTGCACTGCTGCAGATGTTGTTGCGCAGGGAAGGCACCGAGAAGCCTGACTGAGAAGGAGCCTGGGGTGGGGTGGAGGCCTGCCGCGGCGGCTGCGGGGGAGCCCTCGGCGGGAAGGAGACCGGTCGCCGAGGCGAGGCACACAATGGGGAGGATGCCGTGGAGAGTGCCAGCAACGCGCAGGCCGGCGGGGAAGGTGCTGCCTGTGGCGGCGGCGTGTTGGCCAGCAGCGCTCGCGCCGGTGAATGGGCTGTGCGGGGTCTCACGCCTGCGGCGGCGGCCGTGCCCGTGGCAGAGAGCCGTCGCGGCGGCGGGCACACCTGCGCCGCCCACACTGGTGCCGGGCAGGGCCACGTTCGCGCCCAGGCCCATGGCCGGAGCAAGGTGGGTGGTGGTGGCGGGAATGTGCCTGGTAGCTGGAGGGGAGGTGGGAGGAGAGAGGAAATTGGAAAAGAAAACCTAGCTCTATACCATGTGGGAAACCCTAACTAGGGTCGGGAGTTGTATTAATAGACCAAGTGATGTTGGGCTTGGCCCATTACACATGGGTATGAATGTAATTACAAGGGGCTAACCCCAAAACCCTAAACGGTATTCTAACAAAGTTGTTTTTTTCATTGGTGTTAATCATATAAGTATTAGCATTTCGGTAGAAGTTTCTACTCTCAATTATATTGAATGAACTGTTTTACAATTCTAGTATGTTAATTATTCTTGGTTTGATGCTTTGAGCAGATTGCCTTGTACATATATGGAGTCTTCTCTATCTTTTTTTGCCGTTTGTCTTTGTGAGCCTAGTCTTTTACGAAAGATATGCTCTGCTTGCATTAGACCCTATTCAAATATAGAAAAAATTGGATATTGTGTTTAGCCTTAATTAACGAGCAATATCTTTCATTAGTTAGGGCACTCCCAATGCCGAAATCACCCATAGTTTCTATAGCTCCAAGACTTCATAATTAGAAACTATCATCTCCAATGCCTACTTTCTAGGAGTAATTTTTATGGGGAAGCTGTTATAAATGAATACGACACAAAGGGGATTAATCACAGAGAAGACACAGATTTAACGTGGAAAACCCCTCTAAAGCGAAAGGAAAAACACGGGCGCCGGCCAGCAACTTCTCACTATTTTCGGGTGGTTACAGATCGCAGGAGATTTACAATTGAGATAATTATCTCCTGCGGCTTACAAAGATATTTATAGAGGTGAAACCCTAAAACGAGTAGGGAAACGATCCGTACCGCGGGGGGGGGGGGGGGGCTCCGCGCCCCCCCCCCCCCCCCCCCCCCCGCACCTCCAGCCGTCTTCTTCAGAATTTGGATCACAAACTCAACAAACTCCACCTTGAGACAAATTCCTTGTAGCATCATAATAGCAAACTCCACCTTAAACAAAATGCATCATCATCTTGCCGGCGCCAACTGCCACTAAGGGCTAATTTATAATACCAGCTCAAACTTAGCAACAGAAACATGCTTTGTCATCATATCAGCAGGATTATTATGAGTACTGATCAATATGTTTGGATTTCTCAGTAATCATCTGATCTTTGGTGAAATGAATAGCACTCTGACTATCACAATAGATGGTAATGCAAGACTTAATTCCACATAGCTCTGAATATATACCTTTCAACCATAAGGCTTCCTTAGTAACTTCTGCAATTGCCATATACTCAGCTTCTGTGGTAGACAAAGCAACAGTATCCTGTAAACGAGCTTTCCAACTCACAGCACAATCTCCAACAGTAAAGACATAACCTGAAAGAGATCTCCTGTCTAAATCACCACCATAATCTAAATCAACATAGCCAACCAGACCATCTCCAGATTTACCAAAACGTAAACAAGCACTAGAAGAACCACGTAGATATCTGAAAATCCACTGAACATCTTTCCAATGCTCTTTACCAGGATTAGACATGTATCTAGCAACAACACTCATAGCATGAGACAAATCAGGACGAGAGCAAACCATAGCATACATGAGTGACCCAACGACACTAGAGTATGAAACTTTTGACATATATTCAAGCTCAGCATCAGTTTCAGCACACTGTTTAGTTGACAGTTTAAAATGAGGAGCCAACGGAGTACTCACAGGTTTAGTATTTTGCATGTTGAAACGACGAAGGACCTTCTCAATATAATTCTTCTGGCTCAAGTACAATAGTCCAAACTTCCTATCCCTGACTATCTCTACGCCAAGGATTTTCTTTGCAGCACCCAGATCCTTCATATCAAATTCGCTACTAAGCTGTGCCTTTAAAGCAGCGATTTCCTTCATGCTCTTGGCAGCAATCAACATATCATCAACATATAGCAGCAAATATGTAGGTGATCCATTAACAAATTTTAGATAAACACAACTATCATATTGAGACCTCTGAAAGCCCTTAGAAAGCATAAATGAATTAAACCTCTTATACCATTGTCTGGGAGATTGTTTCAGACCATATAAGGACTTCTTCAACCTGCACACATAGTCTTCTTTTCTAGGAACAATGAACCCCCAGGCTGGTCTATATAAATGTCCTCCTCCAAATCACCATGTAAGAAAGCAGTTTTCACATCTAACTATTCAAGCTCATAGTCATGTACAGCAACAAGACTAAGAAAGGTACGAATTGAACTATGCTTGACAACAGGAGAATAGACATCAGCGTAATCAATTCCTGGAATCTGACTAAAACCTTTGGCAACTAGCCTTGATTTAAAGCGCGGAGGCTCTTTTGGAGTCATACCTTCTTTTCTTTTGAAAATCCATTTGCACTTAATTGCCTTTTTGCCAGAAGGCAACCGAACTAGTTCCCAAGTGCCATTCTTATCAAGAGACTCCATTTTTTCATGCATAGCACCCATCCACTTTTCACTATCAGTAGACAATATAGCTTCTGAATAATTCAATGGTTCCTGAACATTATCAACTTCTTCAGCAACAGCCAAAGCAAAAGCAACATTGCACTCTTGAATCGGTCTTTGGGGCCGAACTATCTGCCTCCTAGCTCGGCCTTCAGCAAGAGATTGGGGATGAGACTCCACAACAGGTGATGAATTTTCAGCAGGTGAATTTTTAGCAGGTTCAACAGATGGTGGAGCATGATCATCAACACCCCCCCGTGCTCCACCTGCACACTGATAGACTCAGAATTCTGGTTAGTAGCACTGGTAGATACAACCGGAGGGAACATAGCAGATTCATTGAACACAACGTTTCTACTAAAAAATGCCTTATGTGTATCAAGATTCCACAATTTATATGCTTTAACACCAGATCCATAACCCAAGAAAACACACTTAATTGCTCTAGGCTCAAGTTTACCATTATCAACATGTGCATATGCAGTACAACCAAACACTCTCAACTGAGAATAATCATAGGGGGAACCAGACCAAACCTCAATTGGAGTTTTCTTATCGATAGCAGTGGATGGTGAACAATTGATCAAATGACAAGCAGTGGAAGCGGCCTCAACCCAAAACTTTTGGCTCAAACCTGAGTTGGACAACATACACCGAGCCTTGGAGATTATTGTTCTGTTCATACGCTCTGCCACACCGTTCTGCTGAGGCGTATATGGTATAGTGTGGTGCCTCACAATGCCCTCCTTCCTGCAGAAAGAGTCAAAATCACCAGAACAAAACTCCATACCATTGTTAGTTCTCAGAACTTTCAGCTTCCTCTCAGTCTGCTTCTCAACCATAGCCTTCCAAACCTTGAAAGACTCAAAGGCATCTGATTTTTGCTTAAGAAAATAAGGCCAAACTCTGCGTGATTATCATCAATGATAGTCAACATGTAACGAGCACCACCATGAGAAGTTATACGTGATGGCCCCCACAAATCAGCATGAACATAATCAAGAATATTTTCGGTATTATGAACAGCAGAACTGAACTTTACCCTTTTATTCTTACCGAAAACACAGTGCTCACAGAAATCAAGGGTATCGGCATGGCAACCATCAAGAAGGCCTCTCTTGCTCAATTCTGCCAAACCAGGTGCACTCATATGGCCAAGGCGCATATGCCAAATTTTAGTAGTCTCAGAATCAGAAGCAACAACAGCATTAGCAGAGCCAGAACTACCTCGAAGCACATATAAGTTTTCAGCTTTCAAATCACCTTTAATAACCACAAGAGAGCCTTTTGTTACCTTTATGACACCGTCACCGGCGGTATACTTGTAACCTTTTGTGTCCAGATTAATCAGAGAGATGAGGTTCCTGGACATGGATGGAACATGCCGCACTTCAGTCAATGTGCGTACAATCCCATCGAACATCTTGATCTGCACGGTGCCCATGCCAACAACAGTGCAAGGGGAATTATCACCCATCTGAAGAGTACCTCCGTTCTGCACAGCTTCATAGGTACTGAACAAAGATTTTTTAGTGCAAACATGATACGAGCAAGCAGAATCGAGGATCCATTGGGCATCATCAGCAGCACAACCAGGAAAGGCAATAAGAACATCACCATTATCAGAATTATTTTCGGATGCAACAGAGACAGTACCACCGGTCTTACCCTTCTCCTTGTTCCTCTTCTTGTTTTGCAGTTTGTAACAGTTCTCAATTACATGGTTCGTCTTCTTGCAGTATTTGCAAAATAATTCATCGGATGACCCCCTTGACTTGGAGCGACCCCTCTGGTTCTTTCCCTTTCCTTTGCCACCTGAGTTGGACTTTTTCTGCTCAATGCGGCCACGGACATACAAAGCTTCTCCACTCGAGCCAGCAACATCTTCCGAGTTAACCATTTGTCTCATCTTTTCTTTCGCAGTCAAAGCTTCATACACTTCAGCCACGGTTAGAGTATCACGACTGTATAGGATGGTATCTCGAAAATTGCTAAACGATGCAGGGAGGGAACACAGGAGAAGAAGAGCTAGGTCTTCATCATCAAACTTTACCTCCATAGACGTCAGATCGGCCACGATCTCTTTAAACACCGATATGTGCGTCAGAACGGAGCCTCCTTCCTGTAACTTGTGGGAGAACAACTTCATTTTGACATGCATCTTGCTGGTCAGATCCTTTGACATACAGATCGACTCCAGCTTCAACCAGAGAGCAGCGGCGGTTTTCTCCGCCAGAACCTCCTGCAGGATATTGTTAGACAGATGAAGGTGAATATATGCGAGCGCCTTACGATCCTTGCGCCTCTCCTCATCAGTCCATGTCCTGGCGTCCTTGTTGCCAAATCCATCTAGGGCATCATCCAGGTCGCGATCAGACTGCGAGAGAATCGCCTTCATCTTCACCTGCCATAACGAGAAACACGTGTCGAGATCCAGCAGCGGAAGATCGTACTTCATTGTCGTCGACATCCGTGCGCCGACAGGAAACCCTAGCACACCGATCACCAAACAACCAGCTCCGATACCACTTGTTATAAATGAATACGACACAAAGGGGATCAATCACAGAGAAGACACAAATTTAACGTGGAAAACTCCTCTAAAGCGAAAGGGAAAAAACCACGGGCGTCGGCCAGCAACTTCTCACTATTTTTGGGTGGTTACAGATCGCAGGAGATTTACAATTAAGATAATTATCTCATGCGGCTTACAAAGATATTTATAGAGGTGAAACCCTAAAACGAGTAGGGAAACGATCCGTACCGCGGGGGGGGGGGGGGGGGGGGGGGGGCTCCGCCCCCCCACACCCCCAGGCGTCTTCTTCAGAATTTGGATCACAAACTCAACAGAAGCAAAATTAATATGCAACACAAACAAATAAGATCAGTTGTGACAACCATGTGATCCATGTGGTACAATATAAATCGTGTTCCATAACACATACATCCATTATTTCTAACCTGTTTTGTTTTGTTGAGCAGAGTTCTGTTCTGTTCTTCTCTCTTACTAGATCAACTACTCCACTGCCTTGGTCTCGGCCTTGTTGGTTGTTACTGCCTGCATGTGCGCTTTTGCAAAGCTTGCTTGCTCGCATCACATGCAGTTGCAGTGCGTGCCAGTGCCCGCTCACACACAAGCCGCACTTCAGCGTGCTTGGAACAGGCGGAGGGGCGGCGGTGCCACGGGCACGCAACATGCCAATGCCGCATCACACCTCAGCCACTCAGCGCAGTGGGAGAGTGTGAGCCATGAGGCTGAGACTAGCCTGTCATGTGAGGGCAGTCTGTGCGTGCTCGCGGCCTCTGCTTCTGTGTCTGTCTCTGTCGCAGATGCTCAGACCCGCCGCGGCGCACCAGCCTATGCAGGCATGCGAGGAGGAGGAGGTGCGTACCGGGGGGGGGGATGGGGAGGATTCACTCGCTAGGCGGGGTTGGTGGCGTGCTCGAAAAGGGGAGGATGCCGGAGCACGGGATCTCTTGGTCGCCGCTGGAAAGATCCAGTGACTTTGGCCCCCATGAAGGCACCATTTCTAATCTAGAAACAGTTTCTATATTTTCTCTTCTCTTCAATAACTTTTCTTCCCATGTCAGCAAATTGCTCGTGGCAAGATAATAAATGCACATATAAACCATGATGGTTTCTGCATTGGGAGTGCACTTATAATACCTATGTGTATGTGTTGTTTTTTGAAGTCCAAACTTCAGTATATGTTACTGCAGTTAGTTGGTGCAATTTTTTCTTGTGCCTTCAATTTGATTGCCTTGTATCCATGTACTTACGGATCCCTTCTCTGTTGTAGCATGTATGATCAGATTTTTCGTCCAAGCAAGTTGTCTGGGAATGCTGATTTTCATCTATTCAAGGCTGGAGTAGAGCCAAAATGGGAAGACCCAGAGTGTGCAAATGGTGGCAAATGGACTGTCCCATGCAACAGAAAGGCAACCTTTGAGACCATGTGGCTTGAAACGGTACATCTTTGTTGTGTATTTGATTTGTTCAAAATCGAGCGTCTGCAACCAGATTTTTTTCTGGGATGTTCTATTGATTGACCACTTTTGGCTAATTGTTTGAACATGCAGTTGATGGCTCTTATTGGGGAGCAGTTCGATGAAACAGAGGACATTTGTGGAATTGTTGCTAGTGTCCGTGCAAGAGGAGATAAGCTGGCATTATGGACTAGGACTGCCAGCAATGAAGCTGTCCAGGTTGGTTGGTTTTGAACACCATTCTAACGAGTTTCAGTGCTGATATCTTCTTGTCATCTTAGTACCTTGGTTCATATATATTGATAAAGGGGGTGAACCGGTGAACTAGTTTTATTTAGTCCAGTGTTTTGTTCGTGGCAGTAGTATCTAAGTTGTGCATATCCCAAGTTGCTATACTGCCATATGGAATACATCTCTATAGAACTGGTTTGTCCTGCTACCTTAGTTGGGTTCAGTTTTTTGTATTATCGCTATACCGTTATAGTTCTCTTCAAAGGTTCAAAAATGTTTTCTTAGTAGACCGCGGGAGAGAACTATATATAGTTTGCTAGGGATTTTTGTGCATGCTGTTTGGCCGAGCAGGAACCAGGAATTTGGTGTCGCAGACAGCCTGTTGATTGGCAATACTGTATCCAGTGTTGTTGCGCGAAAGCTGTGGTTGGATTCTCTATTAAGCGTGTTTGTCGCGGAAATACACGTTAAACTTTTTTTGGGTACTTCTTATAAAACTGTTACAATGAACAATGTTCTTCCTTCTCTATGCACTGAACGGAATGTTCAAAAGAAGAGGAAAACAAACCTTTTCCTATTGGAGAATTTCTGTACTGACCGCTTCGTAATTTTTGGCCCATTCCTTTGTCATACAGGTAAACATTGGCAAGAAGTGGAAGGATGTGATCGACTACAACGACAAGATCACGTACACTTTCCATGTATGGCTTAAGACTCTTCTCTTCGACTGCTGCTTGTAGCTTACTTTATTTGTTGAACACTGAGCATCACCATCCTGATGCCTCTGGATGCGCAGGACGACTCTAAGAGAGACAAGCCCAGCAGAGGTGGGCGGTACACCGTGTAAGCTGGACGTCAAGAAGGCCGTTGCTTTGGATTGGAATTGGAGAGCGGAGGTGGGATTTTCTTCTGGGATCGTCGCCGACTTTCGTTTGATTCAGCTTTTACACGAGGCAGTTTTCGCCGCTATTACGATGTTATTTTGCTCTCAGACAGCTTATGTGGTACAAGAAATAGACGTTGGAGACATTGACGGTTTTTGTATGGCACTAAATTTCTATCTTAATATGCCCCCCCCCGGTTCAGTAGCAACCCCAACGAGTCATTTGCGTTTTTGGAGATTCCTGCAATGCATGGCCATGTTTTAAATCTTTTATATATATTATACTGTATATAAAATGTTTGTGATCTGTGGAGCCATGGCCTTTTGTGTAGGTGTATAAAAAGTTGCCTGTACGGGATTGCGGGTCCAGGGACATCTTTGCTTTTGCACTTCGCATTCGGCATTCAGGCGAGCGAACGAATTATCGGCGGCCGTGTTGTTTTTGTCGGTGTGGTGTCGCGCAAGCACATGTGCCAACATTTATAAACGCACTGATATCACCGTCAGACACCCTCATCAGTCACACTCACACGGCACGAGCTCGCCATTCTAGCAGAACAACTCCAGAAGCGTCATTGCGACCACCCCTCTCGCTCGCGCTGGCCTGTGGCCTCGACTGCTGTGCGCAGGCGGCAGGCCGCAGCTGGGGATAGAGATGGCAATGGGTACCCGTGACCCGATACCTGATGGGTATTTACTCTATTAGGGTATGTATGTGGGCTAAATATTCTACCCGTGGATCTGTTATTGAGCAAAAATCTTCACCCAATGGGTAAACGGGTATTAGAACGTTCTGCCTTCACCCATACCCGTTAACCCATGGGTATAAAATACCCAATATAAACTTATCCAATGCATGAACTTGGACTTTAGTCATCCAACTTTTTTACTATTTAACAACAATTTAATGATCATGTAATGTGTTATGTAGTACTATCATAGTGTTATTACTTTATCCAATTATCTTTGGTGTGTTGAATGAATGGTTAAATGATGCTATAAAAATTTGTAATGGTATTTATATGGATATACTTGACATTTGTATAGTATAATATTTTGATAGTTGTTTAATTTTTGTGGGTACAGGTGACCCGATGGGTGACCCATACCCACATGGGTATGGGTATGGGGGTAAATTCATACCCGCCAGTGTATATGGGTGACCCGATGAGGTTATTTTTGTGCCATGGGTATGGGTATGGGGTAGTAATACCCGGTGGGTATTTACCCATTGCCATCTCTAGCTGGGGAAGAAGCTCTGCTACGTCCAGTTCCCGCAACGTCGTCTTCTTTGACGTGAGGACTGACCCTGACCCAGCAGTGTTTGCCTGCAGATCAACATGAAGCGCATGGACGGCATCCAGGGCCGGTGTATGTATATTGTATGTCGGCACGGGGTGCGTGTTCAACCGGCAGGCGCTGTACGGCTTCGAGGCCGGAGAAGCGGCCCAAGATGACGGAACAAAAAAAAGAATAAAAAGCTGCACCAGCCGGGAATCGAACCCGGGTCTGTACCGTGGCAGGGTACTATTCTACCACTAGACCACTGGTGCTTGCTGATAATGATTTTCTGTTTGTTTTCTTTGTTCTAATTGTGACAGATTGGATGGATCTACGGGTCCATGACTGGTCAGCAGCGCCGCCACGACAACGAATCCACACGATTATAGGCGTACATTTGGGCCGGGCCTGATGGGCCGGCCCGAAGCACGGAAAAAAAAGTACGGCCCAGGCACAGCACGACCCGAAATAATTTAGTGCCGGGCCGGCACTAACCGTTACATCGGGCCGGGTTTGGGCCGAGGTCACGGCCCATGGGCGGGCACGAGCACGGCCCGTTTAAGGCAGGCACGAAAAGGCCCATATAGAGGCACGAAAAGGCCCATATATTTATTAAAACCACACTTCATTTCGCACTTTCATATACTTGATAAAGAACACAAAGCTAGAGATAATGCTAGTTAGATGTTTTTTTGTATCTTTGAATTAGATTGTGTGATGTAATTTTACTTTTGTTATGAACATTAGACAATAAACTGAACTTACGAACTTTGTATACAGCTGATTATACTCTTTTTCCTTCTAACAAAATGCAAGGTAGTCATTGCATAGCTGTGGTAACTTTAATACAAATATTAAGTTTGATTTTGTACAAATTTATTTGTCTTATCTTTTATTTGTTTTATTATTTTTTTGAATTTAGGGCTCTAATATGAATTTTGGGCCAAAAACTGAATTTCGGGCCATAATGTGAATTTCGGGCTTTTATAATTTCGGACCGCCCGAAATAAGCCCGGCACGTTTAAGCAATTACGGGCCGGGCCGTGGGCCGAGGGCTAGGCCCATGGGCCGGCCCGACACGGCCCGAAATTCAAACGGGCCGGACCGGCCCGAAATTCAAACAATACGGGCCTTTTCGGGCTTGGGCCGGACCGGGCCGGGCGGCCCGAATGTACACCTATACACACGATCGTCCTCCTCTCCGTAGCCCGTAAGGTAGGCCTGGGCCGGGCGTGGGCGCGGGACCGGTCCCGCGAGCGCGTGCAGGCCAGGGTGGCAGGCGCCGCAGCCGTTTGCGACGTTCTCTGCCTGCCGACTGAAAGCAGCTGGTCCGGTTGACGCTTTGGTTACATATATTTATAAAAATCTGAGTAATTTAAAATTATTTAATACAAAGTATATCAATAGCTCAACATAGCAAAGCACCGGTGACAACATATAAATATATGGGGAAATTATCTGTGGTGCACTAACAAAAAAGTGAATTTCGCTCTTGGACACTAGAAATGGCACTATTCATCAGAAAACACAGAGAAACGCTGTTTATTATCTAGCGCACGATAAAACCTTCTATTTTCAATAAGACTTTGTCTGCAAGATTTTTTTTTCTAAAATGATAATTTTTATTGTTGCGGTGTGTCGCTGATAGTAACCAATGTTTTTCAGTGTGTTTCTGATAAATAATACCATTTTTAATGTCCAAGAGCTAAAATCACACTTTGTCAATGTGCAATGTATAATTTTCCGTTAGATATGTAGTCATATAGAGGATATAAAAGAACAAAGATGAGAAACCTTGTATAGCTAAACTCCTACGCAAATGAGCTTAGACCGCTACTGTGCCTATAGCTCGGCTACTCCCTACTACAGTAGAACGGTCGTCGTTGACTCTCAATCACGACCTCGGAAAGGATTCAGAGAAAGAGAGCGGACATGTGGACGACCTCGGAAAGGATGTGAAGAAAGCTAGCGAAAATGTGGAGATGACCCCTTGTTTTTGCCCGAAACAGGCCATTTGGCCATCGGGTGGCAGGTGAGAGAGGAGTAGAAAAAAATCTATTTTTGGGCCAAATTCTTCATCGATATTTATTTATCTTCATTTTTTTCTTCATTCTAACACATTATACACTGTATCCATAATTTCTCTTGCCAAAAATGGGTATTCCACTTTTTAATATATTTTGAATGTAGCTGGACACAGATGGCAATGGTACCCACCATCTGATACCTAATGAGTATTTACTCTATTAGGACATGTGTATGAGCTAAATGTTCTATCCATATGTCCTTTATTGGGCAAAAAACCTTCACCCAATGGGTAAACAGGTGTTAGAACTGTCGGCGTTTCGAGACCGGGGGGTCCCTGGGCCGACGAGTGAAATGTCGCCGCGTGCCCCAGCCCAGATGGGTCGGCGCGAGGCCGAGCGCGAAGGAGGGAAGAAGGCGTGAGAGAGGTGGAAATCCCGCGGCCTTCGTGTTCGTCCCGCGCCCAGGTCGGGTGCACTTGCAGTAGGGGGTTACAAGCGTTCCACGCGGGAGGGAGCGAGCGGCCTCACGCGAGCGCCAGTCCCGTCCTCTTCCCCGCGCGGCCAACCCTCTGTAAGAGGGCCCTGGTCCTTCCTTTTATAGGCGCAAGGAGAGGATCCAGGTGTACAATGGGGGGCGTAGCAGAGTGCTAACGTGTCTAGCGGAGGAGAGCTAGCGCCCTATGTACATGCCATCGTGGCAGCTAGAGAGGTTTTGGCACCCGGTTCGTGTGGTGTCGTGGCCGTCGGAGGAGCGCTGGAGCTTGGCGGAAGGACAGCTGTCGGAGCTGTCGAGTCCTTGCTGACGTCCTCTTGCTTCCGTAAGGGGGCTGAGAGCCACCGTCGTCATGGAACGTGCGGGGCGCCATCATTGCTTGTCTGGCGGAGCGAGCCAGATGGGACGCCGGTCTTGTTTCCCGTAGCCTGAGCCAGCTTGGGGTAGAGTAATGATGGCGCCTCCTGTTGACGTGGTCGGTCCGTGCCCTAGGTTGGGCGATGTGGAGGCTCCTCCGAGGTCGAGGTCGAGTCTGTCTTCCGAGGTCGAGGTCGAGTTCGAGCCCCTGGGTCGGGCGAGGCGGAGACCGTCGGCTGAGGCCAGGGCTGAGTCCGAGCCCTGGGGTCGGGCGAAACGGAGTTCGTCGTCTTCCGGGGCTGAGCCCGAGTCCGAGTCCTGGGTCGGGCGGAGCGGAGTTCGCCATCTTCCGGGGCTGAGCCCGAGTCCGAGCCCTGGGTCGGGCGGAGCGGAGTTCGCCGTCTTCCGGGACTGAGCCCGAGTCCGAGCCCTGGGTCGGGCGGAGCGGAGTTCGCCGTCTTCCGGGACTGAGCCCGAGTCCAAGCCCTGGGTCGGGCGGAGCGGAGTTCGCCGTCTTCTGGGGCTGAGCCCGAGTCCGAGCCCTGGGTCGGGCGGAGCGGAGTTCGCCGTCTTCCGGGGCCGAGCCCAAGTCCGAGCCCTGGGTCGGGCGAAGCGGAGTTTCCTATGGTGCCTGAGGCCGGGCCTGACTGCCTGTCAGCCTCACTCTGTCGAGCGGCACAACAGTCGGAGCGGCGCAGGCGGCGCTGTCCTTCTGTCAGGCCGGTCAGTGGAGCGGCGAAGTGACTGCGGTCACTTCGGCTCTGTCGACTGGAGGACGCGCGTCAGGATAAAGGTGTCAGGCCACCTTTGCATTAAATGCCCCTGCGACTTGGTCGGTTGGCGTGGCGATTTGGCCAGGGTTGCTTCTTGGCGAAGACTGGGCCTCGGGTGAGCCGGAAGTATGTTCGTCGCTGGAGGGGGGCCTCAGGCGAGACGGAGATCCTCCGGGGTCGGCTGCCCTTGCCCGAGGCTAGGCTCGGGCGAGGCGTGATCGAGTCCCTCGAATGGACAGATCCCTGACTTAGTCGCACCCATCAGGCATTTGCAGCTTTGTGCTGATGGGGGTTACCAGCTGAGATTTAGGAGTCTTGAGGGTACCCCTAATTATGGTCCCCGATAGTAGCCCTCGAGCCTCGAAGGTAGTGTTAACACTCGCTTGGAGGCTTTTGTCGCACTTTTTTGCAAGGGGACCAGCCTTTCTCGGTTGCGTTTTGTTCCGCTGGGTGTAGCCCCCGAGGCCTCGGAGGAGTGGTTTGACTCCTCCGAGGGCTTAATGCCTCGCACAATGCTTCGGCTGGTCTAGTCGTTCCCTCATGCGAGCTGGCCGTAGCCCGGGTGCACGGTCGGGTTCCAAGTTCTCGGGCTGGTATGTTGACGCTGTCAACGGTTTGGCCGGAGCCGGGTTTGCGAGAGCAGCCCCCGAGCCTCTGCATAGGGCGAGAGGACGGTCAGGGACAGACTCGACTTTTTTACATACGCCCCTGCGTCGCCTTTCCGCAAGGAGGAGGGGGGGAGCGCCATGTTGCCCTCGGAGGGCGCCGAACATGGTGTCTCCGGTGAGCTGCTGGCGGGTAATCCGAGCGGACGTCCATGCCCCATTTGTTAGGGGTTGGCTAGAGGCCCAGAGGCGCGCCCAAAAGTACCTGCGGGTGATCTGCCGGACCCGGTCCCCTGTCGACGGGGTCCGAGGGCTCGATGCCTCCCTCTGATGGGATTCCGTTACAAGATCGTTCCCGCTGGTCTCGGAAATGTCCTAGGGTACCTCGGGAGCATAGCCTGAGCCTCGGTTATGTATCGAACGTACCCAGGGTCATCCCTCGCTCCGTGTTTGAGGCGGCTGTGAACCCTTCGAGGGCCAACCTACGAACCCCTGATCAGTAGTGGGCGCGGAGCCCGAGTGGCCTGAGGCAGCCGTTGAACCCTTCCGAGGGGTCGGCCTTCGAACCTCTGACCAGTATTGGGTGTGGAGCCCACGCGCTCTGAGGCGGCTGTTGAACCCCTCCGAGGGGCCAGCCTTCGAACCTCTGATCAGTAGGGAGGCTCGAAGCCTGTTTCCTTCATGGAGAAGGGTCCTTTTCGGGGTATCCCCCTTTCCCGGTCCCTGTTGTAAGAGAGAGAAAGAGGAAAAGGAAAAGGACACGAAATCGAATGACGTGGCGTACCTTTTTTGACGCGGTCATTATGGCGAAGGCGAAGCGTCGCTCGCTTCCCCTGCCAGAGGCGCCGCCTGTCGCGGAGTTAATGCGACGGGGTGAGTGGTTTGTGGGGCGGCCGTTGCGCGTGCGCGAGCCGTTGGAGGAACGGAACACGGGCGCGCCGTATTCATGCCGTGAGAGAGGGTTCTCTCACTGCCCCAGGATGGGACGTAAGCTTGGCTGATGACGTGACCGCTGCTCCCGCCCGCCTGCCACCGCCATTACTGCCGGCCCATTTTTGGCCGCATTGACCGTCGCGCCTGGCTGGCACTGCTGGGTCGTACACAGGGTTGCCTCGAGTCGCGGTACTGGTTCCGCAGTCGAGGAGGCGTGGCAGTGGTGCGAGTGGCGGTGCAGTTGCTTGCACGTAGCGACCGGTGCACCGGTTGCATGACGCGTGGGCGTGGGCCCCCATGCTGGGTGTGTTGGGAGTCGGAGGGGCGCGCCCACTTGGCGCGGTTGCATGCCGCCTGCATGGCTGCCCGCCCTTTCGCCCGCTGGTCTGGGCGAAAGTGGAGGAATGCTTGTAACCGTTGGGCGGTTGCATGCACCGCGCGCGGCGGTTTGGCTTCTTCTGCTCTGGGCCAGTTTGCACGACGTGTGGGACCCAGCCCCCGCGCCGTAGGGGGAGGACCTTGGAGCGTGTTGGAGAAGACTCAGCCCACGACGGCTGGGGACGCAGGTAGGGAGAGTCGCCTTTAAAAGGAGGGTGACCCCCTTGAAAGGCGACCATGTCTTCGCGCTCCCTTATGCATCATGTCTTTCCACCTTCCGAGCCCCCAGATGGGGGACACCCGCAGTCCTTCCGCCTTGTCGTTGGAGGAACGCAACTCCGTGGGAGTTGGTACCTTTCAGCCATCGTTCGGCTTCAAGAATTTTCATCATGCAGCCCGGCTGCACCCCTCCGCCGGCGGTCACCCAAGACGGTGACCTCCAGTTCGATGGCGGGGAAAGCAAGCCGGGCTGCGGCCTCTGCCCCTCCCTCAGCCTCAAGGATTTTCATCATCAGTGCTGGGGAGGGGAGTGTGCCGAGTTGGGGTCGGCCCCTGCGTGGGCGGTGGCCCGCTCCTTCCCTCAGTGATGGGGGGGAAGGGCGTTCGCTGTTCGTGGCGCTTGCAGCTGCCGCGTGCCTGGCTCTCGGGCCCGAGTGGCTTCGGAGCCGCTCCCGGCGCCGCCTTCCGCCACGGCAGCTGGAAGAGGTTCTTCCGCTGACGAGATAGCCGGGGCCGCCCACGGACCGACCTCCAACTCTACGGCCTTCTGTCCGTCCTTGCCTCACGAGTTTGGGCACGGGCGAGGGCCTCATGGCAGCAACATCCGTCCTGAGGTCATCGCTGCTGCTGTTCGGCCCCCTGGAGCAGAAGTTGTCATCGTTGCCGCTGCTGGAGCGGGCGATGACGAGCCGTTCATCGGTCTTCTGTTGCTCCGCAGGCCCCCCAATCGAGTGGGGTTGTTCGTACCTGCGGAGGTGGAACCGGAGTTCCGTTTGTAATGGCATCTTGAATGCAGTGTTTTTGTTCATTATGGCCGTCGAGGCCTGAACATGTATGTATTTTTGGCACGGAGCCGTGTTTTTTCCTCATTTTCGAGCACTAAGACTCGCCTGTTGGTTGTCTGAACCGCTTCACCAAGCGTGAGTCGCCCCGTGCAAAGGTGACGAGTGAGGTATCCGTATCCCGGAGGCATAGGAGTCCCTCGGCTCGGTTGGCCTTGCTGTCCGAGGCTTCTCTTGCTTAGTTAAAGGAACCCCTCGGCCGCTCTTCGATGAGCCGAGGCCAGGGGTAGCGGTGTCAGCACGGACAGAGGCAGAGTTGGCTCGAAAAGAAGACTTGGTCGGCCGGAGCCTGGCCAGGTCGTCCGTTAGCGGGACCGACGCCGGAGTTGGTCTGCCGAGGCCTCAGGTCGGGCTGATGTCTTAGGGGGACAGCTGGCCGAGGCCTCGGGGTGACCAACCGAGCCGCCTGCTCGAGCCGGATTCTTGGAGAAGACCCTGGCGGCGATGGCCCGGGCATGATGATGATGTCGTCCTTCAGAGTGGAGATCCTCGGACCGCGTCGCCGTCCGAGGCTAGGCCAGACCTCGCCGAAGGTGTAGTTGATGCCGAGCGTGCTGCTGCTCCCTTCAACCGTCAAGATCCGAGCCTGCAGGACCGGATTATCTTGTAGCGTGTGTTTTCTGCGACCGCCGAGGCCCAAACACACCCTCGCCGTGTTGTAAAGCTGCGCTTCTTTTCCTCTTGTTTTGAGTATCTGGACTTTTTCGTCGGTAACAGAATTGTCTTGTGCGAGCGAGAGTTGCTTTTCACGGAAGGTGATGAGTGAGGTATCCGTATCTCGGAGGCGTAGGAATCCCTCGGCTCGGTCGGCCTTGCCGCTTACGCGCACCCTTGCCCGTCCATAGGGTTCTACCACCGACGCAGTCGAGAAGGCCCAAAGAATCGCTTCGGCAGAGGAGCTTTCGAGCGTGAAGACTTGTTCGGTCCGCGGAATCGCTTATCCGAACGCGAGTTACTTATCGCAAAAGGTGATGAGTGAGGTGTCTGTATCCCGGAGGCGTAGGAGTCCCTCGGCTCGGTCAGCCTTGGCTGCTTACGTGTACTCCGTCGTTTTCAGGATCCACTTTCGAAGTAGTCGAAAAGCACGAAAGACATTCTAGCAGAAAGGATTTTTTTTCGAGGAAAAAATTCGACGCAGAGGGGGTTCCCCCTTTTAGCCCCCGAGGGAGGGTCGGGCTTTGCTGAGGCAAAGCTGACCCTTCCTTGATGACTAAAATTTGCGTGGGAGCGAGGTATATGAATAACTTGAAAGCATCTTAAGGGTAGAAGCGACGTAGCTGTTGGATGTTCCAAGCGCTGCTGTAGACCTCGCCTTGACTGTTGGCTAGCTTGTACGTTCCGGGCTTCAGAACTTTGGCGATGACGAACGGCCCTTCCCAGGGAGGCATGAGCTTGTGCCGCCCTCGGGCGTCCTGTCGCAGACGAAGCACCAGGTCGCCCACCTGGAGGTCTCGGGACCGGATCCCTCGGGCGTGGTAGCGTCGCAGGGACTACTGGTACCGCGCCGAGTGTAGTAAGGCCATGTCCCGAGCCTCTTCCAGCTGGTCCAGCGAGTCTTCTCGACTAGCTTGGTTGCTTTGGTCGGCATAGGCCCTCGTCCTCGGGGAACCGTATTCTAAGTCTGTGGGCAAGATGGCCTCGGCCCCATAGACTAGAAAGAACGGCGTGAAGCCCGTGGCTCGGCTCGGCGTTGTCCTCAGGCTCCAGACCACCGAGGGAAGTTCCTTCATCCATCGCTTGCCGAACTTGTTGAGGTCGTTGTAGATCCGAGGCTTGAGTCCTTGTAGAATCATGCCGTTGGCACGCTCTACTTGCCCATTCGTCATGGGGTGAGCCACGGCTGCCCAGTCCACCCGGATGTGGTGATCCTCGCAGAAGTCCAGGAACTTACTGCCGGTGAACTGGGTGCCGTTGTCAGTGATGATGGAGTTCGGGACCCCAAAACGATGGATGATGTTGGTGAAGAACGCCACCGCCTGTTCGGACCTGATGCTGTTCAGGGGTCGGACCTCGATCCACTTGGAGAATTTGTCGATGGCGACCAACAGGTGCGTGTAGCCCCCGGGTGCCTTCTGCAAGGGGCCGACGAGGTCCAGACCCCACACAGCAAAAGGCCAGGTGATGGGTATGGTCTGCAGAGCCTAAGCGGGCAGGTGGGTCTGCCTCGCGTAGAACTGACACCCTTCGCAGGTGCGGACAATTCTAGTGGCGTCAGCCACCACCGTCGGCCAGTAGAAACCTTGTCGGAAGGCGTTTCCAACGAGGGCTCGAGGTGCTGCGTGATGGCCGCAAGCCCCCGAGTGTATCTCTCGTAGGAGCTCCTGGCCTTCGGCGATGGAAATGCATCGTTGGAGGATGCTTGAGGGGCTGCGGTGGTAGAGCTCCTTCCCATCTCCCAGCAACACGAACGACTTGGCGCGCTGCGCCAACCGCCGAGCTTCGGCTCGGTCGAGGGGTAGCTCTCCTCGGTGGAGATACCGCAGGTACGAGGTCTGCCAGTTTTGATTAGGCGCGACCCCGCTTCGCTCCTCCTCGACGCGCAGTGCCTCACCCTCGAGGGCCGAGGGTACCTCGGGCTGAACCAAGGGTACCTCGGGTCGAGCTGAGGGTGCCTCGGGTTGGGCCGAGGGTGCCTCGGGCTGAGCCGAGGGTACCTCGGGCTGAGTCGAGGGTGCCTCGGACTGAGACGTGTCGTCGATCTTGACGGAGGGTTGATGCAGGTCTCGGGAGAAGACGTCCAGGGGAACCGTTGTTCGCCCCGAGGCTATTTTAGCCAGCTTGTCCGCAGTCTTGTTGTAGCGCCGGGCGATGTGGTTGAGCTCGAGCCCGTAGAACTTGTCTTCCAGGCGCCGAACCTCATCGCAGTAGGCCTCCATCTTCGGGTCGCGGCAGTGGGAGTTCTTCATGACTTGGTCGATGACGAGCTGCGAGTCACCGTGGGTGTCGAGGCGTCGGACCCCTAGCTCGATGGCGATCCGCAACCCGTTGACCAGAGCCTCGTACTCAGCCACATTGTTGGACGCCGGGAAATGGAGGCGTAGCACGTAGCGTAGGTGCTTCCCGAGGGGTGAGATGAAGAGTAGGCCTGCGCCGGCTCCTGTCTTCATCAGCGACCCATCGAAGAACATGGTCCAGAGTTCCGGCTGGATCAGAACAGTTGGGAGCTGGGTGTCGACCCATTCAGCCACGAAGTCCACCAAGACCTGGGACTTGATGGCCTTCCGAGGGGCGAATGAGATTGTTTCACCCATGATTTCCACTGCCCACTTCGCGATTCTACCCGAGGCCTCTCGGCACTGGATGATCTCCCCCAGGGGGATGGATGACACCACAGTTACCGGGTGAGACTCGAAGTAGTGTCGCAACTTCCGCCGCGTCAGGATCACCGCGTACAGCAGCTTCTGAACTTGTGGGTAGCGGATTTTGGTTTCGGACAGTACCTTGCTGATGAAGTAAACTGGCCTCTGGACGGGCAATGTATGCCCCTCTTCTCGTCTCTCAACCACAATCGCGGCGCTAACCACCTGAGTGGTCGCGGTGACATAGATCAAGAGGGCTTCTCCGGCAGCGGGGGGCACCAAGATGGGTGCATTCGTGAGGAGCACCTTCAGGTTCCTGAGGGCTTCCTCGGCCTCAGGGGTCCAAGTGAAGCACTCGACCTTCCTTAAGAGGCGGTACAGAGGCAGGCCTCTTTCGCCGAGGCGTGAGATGAAGCGACTCAGAGCCGCAAGACATCCCATGACTCTCTGTACGCCTTTTAAGTCCTTGATGGGCCCCATGCTGGTGATGGCTGTGATCTTCTCCGGGTTGGATTCGATGCCCCGCTCAGAGAAGATGAACCCTAAGAGCATGCCTCGGGGAACCCCAAAGACACACTTCTCGGGATTAAGCTTCACTCCTTTCGCCTTGAGACATCGGAATGTCACTTCAAGGTCGGAAAGGAGGTCGGAGGCTTTCCTCGTCTTGACTACGATGTCATCGATGTAGGCCTCGACCGTCCGGCCAATGCGTTCGCCGAACACATGGTTCATGCACCGCTGGTACGTCGCACCCGCATTCCTCAAGCCGAACGGCATGGTGACATAGCAGTACACGCCGAAGGGTGTGATGAAAGAAGTCGCGAGCTGGTCGGACTCTTTCATCCTGATTTGGTGATATCCTGAGTAGGCATCGAGGAAAGACAGGGTTTCGCACCCAACAGTGGAATCCACGATTTGATCGATGCGAGGCAAAGGGTAGGGAACCTTCGGACATGCTTTGTTTAGACCAGTGTAGTCTACACACATCCGCCATTTCCCTCCTTTCTTTCTCACAAGCACAGGGTTGGCAAGCCATTCGGGATGGAATACCTCTTTGATGAACCCTGCCGCCATTAGCTTGTGGATCTCCTCGCCAATGGCTCTGCGCTTTTCTTCGTCGAATCGGCGCAGAGGCTGCTTCACGGGTCGGGCTCCAGCTCGGATATCCAGCGAGTGCTCGGCGACATCCCTCGGTATGCCGGGCATGTCCGAGGGGCTCCACGCGAAAACGTCGGCGTTCGCGCGGAGAAAGTCGACGAGCACTGCTTCCTAGTTGGGGTCGAGCTCGGAGCCGATCTGGATCTGCTTGGAGGCGTCGCTGCTGGCGTCGAGGGGGACGGACTTAACCGTCTCCGCTGGCTCGAAGTTGCCGGCGTGACGCTTCACGTCTGGCACCTCCTTAGAGAGGCTCTCCAGGTCGGCGATGAGGGCCTCGGATTCGGCGAGGGCCTCGGCGTACTCCACACACTCCACGTCGTATTCGAACGCGTGTTTGTACGTGGGGCCGACGGTGATGACCCCGTTGGGGCCCGGCATCTTGAGCTTGAGGTAGGTGTAGTTGGGGACGGCCATGAACTTCGCATAGGATGGCCTCCCCAATACTGCGTGGTAGGTTCCTCGGAACCCGACCACCTCGAACGTGAGGGTCTCCCTTCGGAAGTTGGAGGGTGTTCCGAAGCAGACAGGAAGGTCGAGTCGTCCGAGGGGCTGGACGTGCTTCCCGGGGATGATCCCGTGGAAAGGCGCAGCGCCTGCCCGGACCGAGGATAGATCAACACGCAGGAGCCCGAGGGTCTCGGCGTAGATGATGTTGAGGCTGCTGCCTCCGTCCATGAGGACCTTGGTGAGCCTGACGTCACCGATGATGGGGTCGACAACGAGCGGGTATTTCCCCGGGCTCGGCACGTGGTCGGGGTGGTCGGCTTGGTCGAAGGTGATGGGCTTGTCGGACCAGTCTAGGTAGACTGGCGCCTCCACCTTCACCGAACAGACCTCCCGACGCTCTTGCTTGCGGTGCCGAGCCGAGGCGTTTGCCGCTTGCCCACCGTAGATCATGAAGCAGTCGCGGACCTCGGGGAACTCTCCTGCCTAGTGATCTTCCTTCTTGTCGTCGTCGTGAGCCCTGCCACCCTCCGCGTGTGGCTCGGCCCTGTGGAAGTGGCACCGAAGCATAGCGCACTCCTCAAGGGTGTGCTTGACGGGCCCCTGATGATAGGGGCACAGCTCCTTGAGCATCTTGTCGAAGAGGTTGGCACCTCTGGGGGGGTTTCCGAGGGTTCTTGTACTCGGCGGCGGCGACAAGGTCCGCGTCGGCGGCGTCGCGTTTTGCTTGCGACTTCTTCTTGCCCTTCTTCTTGGCGCCGCGCTGAGTTGACGCCTCAGGGGCATCTTCCGGTGGGCGGCCCTGGGGCTGCTTGTCCTTCCGGAAGATAGCCTCAACCGCCTCCTGGCCAGAGACGAACTTGGTGGCGATGTCCATCAGCTCGCTCGCCCTGGTGGGGGTCTTTCGACCCAGCTTACTGACCAGGTCGCGGCAAGTGGTGCCGGCGAGGAACGCGCCGATGACATCTGAATCGGTGATGTTGGGCAGCTCGGTGCGCTGCTTCGAGAATCGTCGAATGTAGTCCCGGAGAGACTCTCCCGGCTGCTGCCGGCAGCTTCGGAGGTCCCAGGAGTTCCCAGGGCGCACGTACGTGCCCTGAAAATTGCCGGCGAAGGCTTGGACCAGGTCGTCCCAGTTGGAGATCTGCCCCGGAGGCAGGTGCTCCAACCAGGCGCGAGCGGTGTCGGAGAGGAACAGGGGGAGGTTGCGGATGATGAGGTTGTCATCGTCCGTTCCACCCAGTTGGCAGGCCAGCCGGTAGTCCGTGAGCCACAGTTCCGGTCTCGTCTCCCCTGAGTACTTTGTGATAGTAGTCGGGGTTCGGAACCGGGTCGGGAACGGTGCCCGTCGTATGGCGCGGCTGAAAGCCTGCGGACCGGGTGGTTCGGGCGAGGGACTCCGATCCTCCCCGCTGTCGTAGCGTCCCCCACGCTTGGGGTGGTAGCCTCGGCGCACCCTCTCGTCGAGGTGGGCCCGACGATCGCGGTGATGGTGCTCGTTGCCGAGGCGTCCCGGGGCCGCAGGCGCTGTGTTGCGCGTGCGCCCGATGTGGGCCAAGGCTTCCCGCATGAATTGGGAAGTCGTGGCGCGATGTTCTGAGGGGTACCCCTGCCTTCGGAAGGCGGAGCTTTCGGCCCGTCGGACCGTGGCGCCCTCCAGAAGATTCTTGAGCTCTCCCTGGATTCGCCGCCCCTCGGTGGTTGATGGCTCCGGCATCGCGCGGAGAAGCATTGCCGCTGCAGCCAGGTTTTGGCCAACCCCACTGGAAGCGGGTGGCGGCCTCATCCTGACATCGTCGGTGATGCGGTGCTGGAAGCCCTGGGGTAGATGACACACTTCTCCGGCCGGAGGTTGGCCCGCCCATTCCTGCCCGACGTCCCGGCGGATCGGCTCAAGTGCTCCCGCTCCCTCGTCGAGCCTGGCCGGCACCCCACGGATTTGCTCGAGCTGTGGGTCATGACCCCCCGCCGGAACGAGGACCACAGCTAGCTCCCGTAGGACGTCAACGCGAGGCACAGGCCTAGGGAGATTACCGTTCTCCGACATACCAAGATGGTTGCCTTCGGAGGGACCCCCTAGATCGACGTGGAAACATTCGCGACTTGGGCCGCAGTCCTCATCGCCGAGGCTGCGGCTATCGTCGAAACAGTCGGAAAGGCAGTAGTCGCATGCGGTCATGAAGTCCCGCACGGCACTGGGGTTACCAAGTCCGGAGAAGTCCCAACAGAAGTCGGGCTCGTCATCTTCCTTGGACCCCGAGGGCCCGTAGGTCGTGACGTCCGTCAGCCGGTCCCAGGGTGACCGCATACGATACCCCAGAGGGTTCGGACTCGCCTCCACGAGAGCGTCCGCCAAAGCGAAGCTGCTCGGCGGGCCGAGGCTGAATCCAAGGGGCGTGAGATGGGAACCGGTGGGTACCTCTTGGTCGACGGGCGGTGACGAAGTCACGTCAGGGACTGACTGCACCGTCGTCTCAGGTACTAGGGTGACGCCCAGCAAGCCTTTCGCGAGCGTGCTGGCGTCGTCCGTTTGCTCGAAATTGGCGTGTTGCGGGGAGACGACGCTCGTCTTCGTCTCAAACGCGAGGTCGATGCCCGACGCGCCCCCCGTTGGGGCGCCGGCGCCGTCGACTCGCTCGACAGCCGACGAGGTGCCGCCTCCTGCTTGGCCTTGGTTGCCCCGCCTCCTCCTCCATCGGCGGGGGAGAGGGCGGGGTGAGCTCGAATGTTGTTCTTCCACCAAGCGGGGAAGACGTCGTCGATTCCGCCGCCGACGGGCGGGCTGTCGGTCGCCATTGTCGCCATCGCACGGCGGGGGAAGGAGTACCATGTCGTAGCTGCCGTCGAGGGACATGAACTCAAGACTCCCGAAACGGAGCACCGTCCCGGGCTGGAAAGGTTGCTGGAGACTACCCATCTGGAGCTTGACGGGGAGCTATTCATCAACACGCAGCAGGCCGCTACCTGGCACGCCAACTGTCGGCGTTTCGAGACCGGGGGGTCCCTGGGCCGACGAGTGAAATGTCGCCGCGTGCCCCAGCCCAGATGGGTCGGCGCGAGGCCGAGCGCGAAGGGGGGAAGAAGGCGTGAAAGAGGTGGAAATCCCGCGGCCTTCGTGTTCGTCCCGCGCCTAGGTCGGGTGCGCTTGTAGTAGGGGGTTACAAGCGTTCCACGCGGGAGGGAGCAAGCGGCCTCACGCGAGCGCCAGTCCCGTCCTCTTCCCCGCGCGGCCAACCCTCTGTAAGAGGGCCCTGGTCGTTCCTTTTATAGGCGCAAGGAGAGGATCCAGGTGTACAATGGGGGGTGTAGCAGAGTGCTAACGTGTCTAGCGGAGGAGAGCTAGCGCCCTATGTACATGCCATCGTGGCAGACAGAGAGGTTTTGGCACCTGGTTCGTGTGGTGTCGTGGCCATCGGAGGAGCGCTGGAGATTGGCGGAAGGACAGCTGTCAGAGCTGTCGAGTCCTTGCTGACGTCCTCTTGCTTCCGTAAGGGGGCTGAGAGCCGCCGTCGTCATGGAACGTGCGGGGCACCATCATTGCTTGTCTGGCGGAGCGAGCCAGATGGGACGCCGGTCTTGTTTCCCGTAGCCTGAGCCAGCTTGGGGTAGAGTAATGATGGCGCCTCCTGTTGACGTGGTCGGTCCGTGCCCTAGGTTGGGCGATGTGGAGGCTCCTCCGAGGTCGAGGTCGAGTCTGTCTTCCGAGGTCGAGGTCGAGTCCGAGCCCCTGGGTTGGGCGAGGCGGAGACCGTCGGCTGAGGCCAGGGCTGAGTCCGAGCCCTGGGGTCGGGCGAAACGGAGTGTGACGGAACCTCCCAAGTAATTAGGCCCACCTACAGTTATCCTTGTCCAACGGACTTCAGACAACCCTGTAGGTGCCCCTGAATTACTTGACAAGTTCGGTATCTTTCCTTACCTTACCAGGAACGATTCACCCGTCTTGCAGACATTACAGAACATCGGAGATAAAGAATTGCGGAAGCGATTACATAATTCACATTTATTTAAAAGCAAGCTCAAGTTGTTTTATTACAGACCAGAACTAAGAGCGAGTGCTGAGTAGTAATATTATACAAACCAAGGGAGGCAAAAACTCCTCCCGAGAAGATTTAAGTAAAAGATCTATATGGAGGACCAAGTCCTCCCGCACTTCAGTCTTGGGTTTCTTCTTTGGGAACCACCTTGGCACAGAAGCAGCAGAAATCTGCTACTTCCTCACCTAAAAACAACGAAGGGATAAACCCTGAGTATGGAATTACTCAGCAAGACTTACCCGACTAAAGAAAAGACTCTCAAGGGTATGCTGGCTTTTAGGGAGTCAAGGTAAGGCTTCTCAATACTCAAAGACTCTGTTTTGCATAAATGCTTACTAAAGTGGATCCTTAAAAATCCAATTTTATTTGACCAGTTAAGTTCAATTACCTGCAACTAGAGTTCTTTCTACCCTAGTTCAATCGCTGGTCCTGCACTAGTCAATTTCTTAACAAATACCCATTATCTTTAGTGGAATGCTACGTGTAGGGTAGTGACCAAGTCTTCATAACCGCGAAGGTACGGCGATCCGAATCGATTATACTCAGCTGAGGATCTCCAATCACACGACATATGTAGCACTTAACCCTTGCATATGTCAACCCGCCACCGAGGTTCTTAAGACCGGATCAGGTTCACGCAAACCGAGAGCACAGATACACCACCGTCCAGCCTCTTGCCACGGAGGGTACACGCTACTCTCGCCACCGCTCCACGCCCATTTCGTGTTATCTTATTCCGGCCTTAGTCTGCCCGAGGCAAGGCTTACCCATGACGAGGCATGTGACCAGTTAAAGGGTCCTCGATCAACAAGCCTACATCGACAAGGTCCTTAATCGACTCAGACGGAGACACTACACCGAGACTCCTTTCTCGTGCAAGTCACCCGCCCGGTCTCAGCTTAATCTATTCAACCCAAAAACTTGGTACCTGGCAGAGGTACATCTTTTCCAGATGTTGAATCCATCAAGGCCCTGATGGATCCACCATCACATTTTATTTTCAAAAACACCCCACCCACCTTTGCCACATCATCTTTTGTAAAAACAAAACATTTTGTTTTTCTAAAGCAAGGCTAAGCATCAAAATCTTTTGTAAAAAGGGTGATCAAGGAAGGTAATCAAATTCAAGGAAGGTAATGCAAGAATTGTTTTATCAATCAACTCCTATCACCTAATGCATCAAACAAGTGAGAAAGATTTAAAACAACAAGGAGGGTGGCAAATGCATCGGGGCTTGCCTTTGTTAACAGGTGAGTCCTGCTCGGATCCACAAATATCGAAATAAAAGCAGTTGCCTGCTTGAGGATCTGAGGTTGGTGGAGTCCCCTCTTCAGTGACTTCTTCTTCTTCTTCGTGTTCTAACATAACCATATATATGCATAAGAATGGATGCCATGGGATGCTCATGAGGATGCGAAGATAATATAAACTTATTATCTAAGTCTTGAGTACAACTTTCCTTCACGGTACTCCGAGAACCTAGGGTTTCCGGAGTCGGTAAAGGAGTTCACAAGGCAGGGGGGTGGTTTTGGGTTCTAGTTATCAAACATGGTCCAAATTAACTCAAACCCTACCCAAGGCTTCTAAATATTGTTTTAAGTTCCCATAAAAAGTTTGGGCATTTTTGGACTTACCAATAATTTTCTAAAAATCCATAACTAATACTTTTAACTCCTTTAAATGCCCTAAAATTCCTTATTTAACATAAAAATCACAAAACTATTTTTACTAAATTCTAGGGAAAATAAGAAACCTAGGAAAATTGGTTTCACAATTTTGCCATTTTTCTACTGTTTTCTATAATTGTTTTGGCTCTGGAGATAAAAGAAAAAGAAAAACAGATGAATAGTACTGGGCTGATTTCAGCCCAGTAGCCCAGCTCGCAGGGAGAAAGCGCTTGCGCACGCCCGCGCCCTGGCGGTTTTGCAGAACGGCCCCCGCGTTTTTGTCAAACAGCAAACGAGGTCATTCACTGTTTCTACGTATCACTGACAGTTTACAGAAACGCCCCTGATGTTCTATTTCTTCACCCGACTCATCCTCGACGGCGTTCATGCCCCGCCGAGCTCCGGCGAGCGCCTGAACCGGTCGATTGGGGCTACGGCTGGGTTCTCCGAGCAACCGACATGAAATCGAGGCTACCTAGATGGTTTTCCCCAACTTAATTTGGCTCATGATCGACTAAGGAGCTCTGGCCACAGTGGCCGAGAACGTCGCGGATGGATGAAGGTGTTCCCGGTGAACTATGGCGACTTAGCTCAATCAAAGGGGTCAGGGAGTTTGAGAGGAGCTGAGGGATGCTAGAACAAGACTAAAGACAACAGGATCGGACCTGAGGAGAGCTTCCCACGGTGAACTTGGGTTCACGGTGTTCTTCAACCGGTTTGGGGGAAATCCCAAATTCAAGTTCTCTGGTGGGGGGTTTGAGATGCAGGTGGGTGCAATAGCTGGTAGAATACATGGCGAAGCCGAGGGGGGGGCTCAATTTATAGGCCGTCGACCGGAGTTGGAGAAGAAACGCGAGCTACGGATGCGTTGGCAAGCCTTCCGCGCGGCGGTTTCCGGTGAGGGCACGGGGTCGCCGTTTAACCATAGTTCGCCACCTCAGTAACTTTTGGCCACGTCGCCCGGAATCCTTTACCGCACACGCCGGCGACCGGTCATGCCGCGGTGGCGTGCTTATCGGCGGCGGGGGGGGGGGGGGGGGGCGATCCTGATCCACAGTGCGATATTTCTGATGATGGTGAACAGTGCTCTGAATTCAATAAAGCACTCGACTGACAGAGCAAATTGGGACTCAATTTACTCCCGGTTTTGTGTGAAACCTATGCCATCTTTCTGCAGCAAAGTTATTAGAGCTATAATCCATCTATCATTTTGCTACAATGTGCTCCCACAAAAAGTCACTGGATCCCCTTCAAAATCGAGCTCAAAGTTTATCTCACAACACTGTTAGTCTGTATTTCAGACTTCAGGCAGTCTGACAGTTCATCTTTGCTTGGGTTTTTCTCCAAATTTCTCATAGGATCATGGCTTGAACCCTTAAACAAAGTTGTTCTCCTATGTTTAGTCTTCAACTTTGATGTGGTGACCTAGGGCAAATTCTCAATAATTTGGAAGATCCAATGTTCCAAAGTTGAGCTTACTAATCTGAAATTCAGACTTAGAGAAATCTCAATTGGGGGTCCTTTTTGCATTTAAGTCCAAAACTTAGGGTTTGGCTTGTAAATTCACATATGAGTGCCCCAAATGACTTTAGATACTTATTTAACTTGGTTTTTGCACTTTAGTCCAAAAGTGGACTAATTTTGCACATAAGCCCCTAGGGTTTAGTTTTGGGTCTTCCAGGGTTCTATTTAGAGTTTTTAGTATCCCAGGGGTATAATTGTGATTCAACTTTGTTTTTGGGGATATTTTATAACTATTATCCTAAAGTATTTAGATTTTCTCAAGTTGGGTTAAGTCTTACCCCTTTAATCCTTGTTTAGGGTAAAGCTTCCTATCCAGGGTCCTATTTGCAAAACCTGAAAACAATACAACTTGTTTGAAATTTTTGCCTAGTGAATGCACTCTAAGTGTATCAAACATATGCAATGCCAATGCTATGATGTCATGCTCAAGTTTTAGTTATAGTAACATCAGGGGTGTTACACGGAGTTCGTCGTCTTCCGGGGCTGAGCCCGAGTCTGAGTCCTGGGTCGGGCGGAGCGGAGTTCGCCGTCTTCCGGGGCTGAGCCCGAGTCCGAGCCCTGGGTCGGGCGGAGCGAAGTTCGCCATCTTCCGGGACTGAGCCCGAGTCCGAGCCCTGGGTCGGGCGGAGCGGAGTTCGCCGTCTTCCGAGACTGAGCCCGAGTCCGAGCCCTGGGTCGGGCGGAGCGGAGTTCGCCGTCTTCTGGGGCTGAGCCCGAGTCCGAGCCCTGGGTCGGGCGGAGCGGAGTTCGCCGTCTTCCGGGGCCGAGCCCGAGTCCGAGCCCTGGGTCGGGCGAAGCGGAGTTTCCTATGGTGCCTGAGGCCGGGCCTGACTGCCTGTCAGCCTCACTCTATCGAGCGGCACAGCAGTCGGAGCGGCGCAGGCGGCGCTGTCCTTCTGTCAGGCCGGTCAGTGGAGCGGCGAAGTGACTGCGGTCACTTCGGCTCTGTCGACTGGAGGACGCGCGTCAGGATAAAGGTGTCAGGCCACCTTTGCATTAAATGTCCATGCGACTTGGTCGGTTGGCGTGACGATTTGGCCAGGGTTGCTTCTTGGCGAAGACTGGGCCTCGGGTGAGCCGGAAGTATGTTCATCGCTAGAGGGGGGCCTCGGGCGAGACGGAGATCCTCCGGGGTCGGCTGCCCTTACCCGAGGCTAGGCTCGGGCGAGGCGTGATCGAGTCCCTCGAATGGACCGATCCCTGACTTAGTCGCACCCATCAGGCCTTTGCAGCTTTGTGCTGATGGGGGTTACCAGCTGAGATTTAGGAGTCTTGAGGGTACCCCTAATTATGGTCCCCGACAAGAACGTTCCACCTCCACCCATACCGTTAACTCGTGGGTATAAAATACTCGGTATAAACTTAGCCCAAAAACATGAATTTAGACTTTAGTTGTCCATCTTTTTTTTTGACTATTTGACAAGCTTTTGGGCGATAATGTTATAAAATACATAACAACTATTTGATGACCAAGCAGTGGAACATGTAATGTGTTATGTGGTACTATCATAGCGTTGCTACTTTATCCAGTTATCTATAATGTTCTTGAATATATGATTGAATATGCTAGAAATTTTGTAACGGTATTAAATACCCACATGAGTATAGGATAAATTCATACCCACCAATAGATATGGGTGACCCGACAAGATTATTTTTTTATTAAGAGTATATGTATGTGATAGTAATACCCAGTGTGTATTTATCCATTACCATCTCTAAGCTGGACCGCGCTTATCTGTGCAAGTCACCAGCAGCGTACACAACGCCGACGCATTCATCGTGCATGAAGGATTGCAGATGCGGCTTTGGCGTTGGCCGCTGGACAGCAAGTCAGCAACGACGGCGAAATAAAATCGCCTACACAGTAGGTCTACGAACGCACGGCATTGACGTGTTGGGGTTGGATCTTGTGTGTTTGAATGCTGCGGTGGATGCAGCGCACGGACGGGCCCAATGTTTCCGACGACGGACAACAATCACAACGCGTGGCCCGTACTAATGTGCAAGTGTGCATGCATGCATATATAAAAGCCACCACACCGATGACTCCCGTTAAAACAGTTGACCATCGTACATTCCTGTCCGGCAGAGGATTGGTCCAACTCCAACAAAATAATCCCCGCTTGTCCATACATGCCGATTCGGTTTTCACTCTCCACGGTGTACCTTGTGTAGGTAGAGAGGCCGTAATAAGCTTTAAATTTTACTCCCTTCGGTCCAAATTAGAATTTGTTTTCTATTTTTATTCGATTCATACAATAAATAATGTATATGGTCTATATATACGTCTAGTTTTATAATCATTCATATTAATATGGACATAAAAATATTAATATGGACTAAAACGAGTACTATTTTAGGACAGAGGGAGTACACTATAAAATTTAAAAATTAGATCGAATGATCAGACTCTATTTATATTAACTTTTGAATTAAAATTAATTAAGTACATTTTAAACCCATGTGTATAGGCTAAGAAAAGCCATAAATAAATATTTGGTCCATTCTAAACCTCAAGCCGTTCTGAAGTTTAATAGAGAATCCATAAATTTAAATCAAGATTCATTAAGTACAACACAAACCGTATTTTAATATATATATATATATATATTAAATTTAGTCGAAAGTTTCTGTTTGAATATAATTTATCTTGTGACACAATATTTTGCTCTATGAAGATCAGCACATTTTTCTTAGAATAACCATAGGGGAGACTATCCCACTGTATTTTATTAAAAAAATATGTACAAAGAAAGAAGGAGAAGACAAATTAAATGTTCCACCTATCTATCCACTCTCATATTACATCTTGGAATCTAGTATTTGCTCGATGAATAACCATCAATATTTCTTTCTTAAAAAATGGCCTTGCAGTCGATCACGGTTGCCAGAATATTAATAATTATCCAACCATTTATTGTCTTACAGATGCTCCAATTCATCAGGATTATGATTTCCATAGCAAACGCTGAAGTAAATGTAGTTTAATCCTTTGAACTGCTCTTTGTGGACAACATGTTGTTGGAGGCTGAATTCCAATCATAGCCCAATATATATTAGCAAAGTTGCATATGAGAAAGATATGTCCTATGGTCTCCTCACATTGTAGAATACAATTCTCACAAGTATAAGAGTCCAGGTGTATATTCCTGCAACATAGCATGCCTCTTAGACAAGTGAAAGGGAAAATGGTTTTTAGCCATTTCTATATTGCTTTTAGTGTTTGATGACCATCACAACATTATGAACTAACTAGTTTTCTAAGAGAATAGTTGTAGGTTCATAAAAATGAGTAGTTCAAGTACTTGGATCAGTTCTAAAAGGCCATAATAATATATTTGAGCACATAAACGAGGTAGAAAAGACCAGATATTGAAATTGGTGTTCTGAAGCTAAGTTCGAGCATGAATGAGAAAATGAGTTAAGTTGATAAAAACACAGGAACTATAGTTTAGACCAGTTGGATGGACTCATCTAAGTCATAGAAGTGCTTAAGAAGGCAGCCAAACAAAGACAATAAAGAAAAGCCCAAAAAAGGATTTAAGTTTGTTGTTCTACATAGCACCATATAAGTTTGGTGTGCACCGACACCGGGTCAGTTAAGGAGAGGACTTGTTTCTGGGCTCGGAAGGCTTGACGTACCGTGAAAGGGAAATGACCTTAAACCATTTTATCTAAATGATTTTGGTGCTTGATGACCATCACAACCATTTATACTAACTAGTTTTCCTAGTATTTGATTCACAGATTCATAATTTCAAAAGTTTAGTTTCTAAGACATAATTCAACCATAAAGGTGTAAAACTTGGAATAGATGAAGTATGTCTAGTTCTATACTTTGGATAAGTCCCAAACACCCCTAGGAACATATTTGATACACTTATGGAGGTTGAAGAGCTCAATTTCAATGAAACACCTTTTTGGAGCTAGTTTGAGCAAAAACAAGATATGAGTTTGAGAGACTGAAATGTCCAAGATCCATAACTTAGACTAGTTGGATTGGCACTAGATATGTTTGTCTAAGTCATAGGAACATCCTCAAGACCAGTCAAAATCATTTGAAGAAGATTTGGATAAGATTGCAAAGACAGGTCTACTGTCTGGCGCACCGGATTAACCCGGTGGTGCACTAGACCGTTCGTGCAGAGAGGTCGAGACTTGGCCTTTCTCAGCTAGCGCGCTAGACCGGTCCGATGGCTATCCGGACTGGTTACATAGATAGGATGTATTCAGGGATTTTGGAGCTGGCATGTTTGACCGGTCCGGTGGTGCACTATATCGTTTGAAAAATCCCAAAGCTCATCTTAGCTCCAACGACTATGTTGATGTGGTAGGGTCCGGAGGTCACCCAACCTTCACTATTCATGGTCTGGTGCCTTTGACAGTCCGAACAGTCACCTGCCCTATGTCGAGACAGACAGTTCGGTGGTGCACCAGACCGACATTGTAGTGGGTCTAGTGCACCACACGTAGTACAATTTTCAGCCCAGCTTTCTAATGGCTATTTGGGGTGGTTAGGGCTATAAATACACCCCAACTAGCACATTGAAGACACAATAGCTACACCAAGCAACCATACATCAAGTGCAACTACTCCTACGCATGCAAAGCCATGCAAGAGCGCATCCCATCGATTTGAGTGAAGAGAGACTTAGTGCTTGTGTCCTTGAGTGTTGCAAACTCTTGTGCTCTTGATTTGGGTTTTCATTCTTGCTCTCACCCCATTCTCAAAAGTTTTAAAGTTAAGCAAGAGACTCCATTTCTTTGTGTGGAGGTCCTTGCGAGACTTGGTGTCCTCGGGAAGAAAAGAAAACTCAACCGGTCTTTGTGACTGATTGAGAGAGGGCCATTTCTAGTTGTTTTGGTGATTAAATGTCCAACACACCACTTTGAACTAATTACATTGATAAGAACATGAGCACATGTGTAAAGAAAGCAAATTGAAGATATCAAGTTCAAAAGAGCACAAACATGGACTCAAGTGAGCAACTTGATGTAAAATGGTACAAGTGTGAGGTTTGCACTTTAAATATATTGCATAGGTCCATTACAATGTTTCTAGTACTTGTGTTTGGGCTCTAACTTATATTGTAGAGAAAAACACCTTTTGGGCTTAAGTTTACACATATTGCACATCCTTCTGCAATGAAGTGGAAGAGGTAATCGTTCTAACAATTAGTCAATTGTTTTATGTGCTGAAAATGCTTATCTAAGTGCTAGAGAACCCCTCAAGAAAGGCCGAAAAAGTTTAGAAAAATTAGGCTAAAAAGGACCTTAACCCGGTCTGGTCTAGGAGCATCGGATCGGTCCGGTGGCGCACCGGACTAGGTCCGTGCGACCTAGCCAAACAGTGCGCTCTCAAAAATTTTCACTAAAAATCACTAGACCGGTCCGATGCCCCACACAGAGAAGATTTTTGCCAGTTTATTAAAGGAAAGAGCAACGACTCCTAGGACACTTAGGGCTATAAAAGGGACCCCATGGTGCCTCTATTCAGCACCCAAGCATCACAAGTGCATACTACAACTCCGAGACTCCGCGACCACGTTGTTCAGTGATTCGAGAGAGATTTGAGCACATTTCTTAGCTGTTACTCTGTCGTTTTGTTGTTGCGCTCTTGTCTTTGCTTTAATGCGTGTTGTTGTTGCGTTGTGTACTTGTGTGTGCTCTTACTCCCTCCCTTACTCTGATTTTAGATTGTGATCATCTTGTGTAAGGTGTGAGAGACTCTAACTTGTGAAGATTCCTCCCAAACGAGTTGAGATATAAGGAAGAATACCGTGCCACTCAAGTTATATCTTTGGATCACTTGGGAGGGGTTGAGTGCAACCCATGACCAAAGGACGTCACCACAACGTGAAGTAGGCTTTGGACGAACCACGGGAAAAAATCGTTGTGTCTCTCATGTGTGCTCCTCTCACCTTCACCGGAAAACTTGGAGAAATCCGGCACCCTACTCCCTTGTAGATATGGCATGGTGTCGAATCGGTGGTCATAATGCTTCCAATACGACTGTCCCGTTCCTGACACACTAACGTTGAGTTTTCTCCTGAACAACCTGGCTACTTCTTCTCTAATTTTTGGTACAACATCTGGCGACCATCCACTAAGCTCATGGGTGAAGATTTCAGGTGATCAAACATTGTCGCGTCGGCCTTCCACCCAATAATAGTCCAAATGTGTATTTGGTGTACGAATGGTTCCACCCCTCATTGCCATGTGTCTCTCTGGCTCCTTGGAGGCTGAACAATATTCAGTTCCATGAGCAGGAGGTGGTATTGGGTGGCTATAATGTGCTGCAGGTGGGATGGCATAATATTGCTGGGATAGATGTGGAAATTGTGCATATGGTGTAGCTCCATGTTCTACGTACACATAGCTTGACAGTCCGACATAAGGCACCAGACGATCCGACTGAACTCCGGACAGTTTGGTGTGCATCGTCAGACGGTCCGCTATTGGGTCGTGGAGTTTTGGGCTATACGTAGACTGTCCGACCATATATGGCGTTATCTAGGTGGCATGTGCATGAATCGGTGTAGATACGGATGGTCCGACAAAGGGTGTCAGATGGTCCGTGAGGTGGCCGGACCGTCCGAGATTAAGCTCAGGCGGTCTGGTCGTGTCCTGTTAGTCGTGTGTTAGGCAATGGCGGTGGTGGTTGTGTTGTGAATGTGTTCATCGGCATACCATATGATGGCTGGGTTAGTGATGACCCATTTATAGCCAATGTGTTAGGTAAAGGTGGCTCTATATTAGGTTCATATGATGGAAAATTTGGGACAGTAAATTCTTCATATGAAAGTGCTAACCTTTAATAGATTCATCTATATATTGTTTTAACTGATCCCCCGATGTCCTATAAAAGATTTAAAAGATGGATCTAGAGTACTTACGATGGGGGCCTAACGCGAAGGTTGGAGAGATGCTATCTCGATTACCCCTTGGCGGATGATCTTCCGGTGGCGATCCAACATGAATTGTGATAGGTACTTCTCCTTTTCCTTCTTACGTCGTTCTCTAGTTGTCGCAACACTTCTTCCTCATTTTGCTTCATGATGTCCTCAAAGCGCTGTTGATCATCAACAAATAGTTCTTCTAGGGTTGGCTTGATGATGTTGCTGGTGGAGACCTCGGTGTGATCCTTAGAACTGGCCATTTGGAGGTCAATTTTTGGTAGATCTAGACAACTTCGTCCCCAGCGGAGTCATCAAAAAGTGTGTTAGCTTGCTTTTGGGGTCAATCACCAAACAAAACCTAGGGTAGGTGTATGGAATGTGAGACCTTGGGGTCTTCTCTGCGTGAGCATAGACCATCTGCGATGAGCGGCCGGACCATCCGCGACTACGCAAAGGGGCTCTGGTCTTCTCTACGGGCGCGTGAACCATCCGCATATGGGTGGCAGATTATCCGCGAGGTGCATAGAGGGCTTAGTGGATCTCCTGTAGAACTTGGATCTAGCCCCTGGGAGGGACCCCGTTAGTGGAAAAAGATCCTAGGGTTATCTTGGAGTCAGTAGGTCACCCGAGATGCCTATAAACAACGTAGAGTCGAGGAGAGGTGGAGATTGAGGATGAGGAAGGCTAATCTAAGCTAAATTACTACTACTCCTATGGCAAGAATGTAAAGGTAATGGTAATTGATTGATGGGATCGATTATGTGGCACGTCAATTGGTCGTACCCCTTCATATATGTAGTTGGAGGTCTGGACTCGTTTCTAGGCGTATTCCAACATATTCCCGCATGATTAGCTCGATAAGCACATGCGGGATAAGGACTGTCGCCCGAATTAATATAATCGTGGACCGTCCGGGCTACAGCCATGGACCGTCCAGGGTACGGACCATCCGGGTCACATGGTTTGATCTTCCGGCCATTCCGAGGTGTTAAATATGATGCTCAACAAAAGGCTCGGATGTTTTCGTGTGTAATGTGCGTAATGGGTTACATATAGATGCGGCTATAGCCGGTATAGATATAACCAGATCTACCTATTTTTAGGTTATAATAAGAGGTCTAGGATGAATACGATATTTATCCTATTTTAGTCTTATATCTAATTGTGGCTAATCGGTGGCGGTGTGAGGGAGAAACAAGGTGGCCACAAAGGAGGGAGACTTCATTGAAGGGGGTGTTTGGTTGCCACTTGAAAGGGAAATAGGCTTACACCTTTTCCTAAATGATTTTGGTGGTTGAATTGCCCAACACAAATAATTGAACTAACTAGTTTGCTCTAGATTATAAGTTTTACAGGTGCCAAAGGTTCAACGCAAACCAATAAAAAGTCCAAGAAAGGGTTCAAATAAAAAGAGCAAAAGACAACCCAAAGGTAGCCATGGTCTGGCGCACCGGACTGTCCGGTGCTTTAGGGAGTTCCACTCCAAACTTGCCACCTTCAGGAATTCGGGGAGGCCGATCCGCTATAATTCACTGGACTGTCCGGTGTGCCAAGCGGAGCAACGGTCGTCCGCGCCAACTGTCATCTGCAAAGGAACAATGAAACGCTACAGTGCGCGATTGCGCGTGCAGAGTCAGAGCAGGCGCCAGAAGGCGCACCGGACAGTGAACAGGACCTGTCCGGTGCACCACCGGACTGTCTGGTGGCCCCGTTGTCAGAAGCTCCAATGGTCGAAATCCAACGGCCTGGTGACGTGGCTGGCGCACCGGACTGTCCGGTGCGCCATACGATAGAAGCCCTCACCAACGGTTCTTTTGGTGGTTGGGGCTATAAATACCCCCCAACCACCACCACACTTCAATGCATCCAAGTTTTCAGCCATCAAACCTCATACAAGAGCTATAGACTTCATTCCAAGACACAAACAAAGAGATCAAATCCTCTCCCAAGTCCGGAATCACTCCAAACAAATTAGTGACTAGAGAGAGACTTTTGTGTTCTTTTGAGCTCTTGCGCTTGGATCGCTTTTCTTCTTCCTCTATTCTTGTGTTCAACTCACTTGTAATCAAAATAAGAGACACCAAGTTGTGGTGGTCCTTGTAGTGGACTAAGTATCCCATTTGATTGAAGAGAAAGGCTCACTCGGTCTAAGTGACCGTTTGAGAGAGGGAAAGGGTTGAAAGAGACCCGGTCTTTGTGACCACCTCAACGGGGAGTAGGTTTGCAAGAACCGAACCTCGGTAAAACAAATCACCGTGTTCATCCGCTTTATTTCTTTGTTGATTTGTTTTCCCTCTCTTTTGGACTCGATTATATTTCTAACGCTAACCCTGGCTTGTAGTTGTGCTTAAAGTTTATAAATTTCAGATTTGCCTATTCACCCCCTCTCTAGGCTACTTTCAATTGGTATCAGAGCCCGGTACTTCATTAAGAGCCTAACCGCTTGAAGTGATGTCGGGAGCTCACGCCAAGAAGGAGATGGTGACCGACGAGAAGCCCACCACAAGCCACGGGAAGGCTCCATCGGGGGAGTCCGGCAACAAGAAGAGGGAGGAGTACCTCCCCGCTTCAAGTCGCACCGGAGTGGCGACAAGAAGAAGAAAATGAAGAAAGTGGTCTACTACGAGACCGATTCTTCGTCGCCCTCCACCTCCGTCTCCGACACGCCTTCCATCACTTCTAAACGCCATGAGCGCAAGAAGTTTAGTAAGATCCCCTTACGCTATCCTCGTATTTCCAAACACAACCCTTTACTTTCCGTCCCACTAGGCAAACCACTGGTTTTTTACGGTGAAGATTATTGTATGTGGAGTGATAAAATGAGGCACCATATAACCTCACTCCACGCTAGTATTTGGGACATTGTTGAATTTGGTGCGCAAGAACCATCCGTAGGGGATGAAGGCTATGACTCGGACGAGGTAGCCCAAATCCGGCACTTCAACTCCCAAGCCACCACTATACTCCTCGCCTCTCTAAGTTGAGAGGAGTATAATAAGGTGCAAGGGTTGAAGAGTGCCAAAGAGATTTGGTACGTGCTCAAAACCGCGCACGAAGGAGACGAGGTGACCAAGATCACCAAGAGGGAAACGATCGAGGGGGAGCTCGGTCGCTTCATGCTCAACCAAGGGGAGGAGCCACAAGCTATGTACAACCGGCTCAAGACCTTGGTGAACCAAGTGCGCAACCTCGGGAGCACCAAATGGGATGACCATGAAATGGTCAAGGTTATTCTAAGATCACTTGTATTTTTTAATCCCACTCAAGTTCAATTAATTCATGGTGATCCTAGATACAAGCTAATGTCTCCCGAGGAGGTTATAGGAAAAAATTGTGAGCTTTGAATTGATGATCAAAGGCTCCAAGAAAATCATCGAGCAAGGTGCCACCTCTACATCCGAGGTGCAACCCGTCGCCTTCAAAGCGATAGAAGAGAAGAAGGAAGAGTCTACATCAAGTAGGCTTCCCATCGACGCCTCCAAGCTCGACAACGAGGAAATGACGCTCATCATCAAGAGCTTCTGCCAAATCCTCAAGCAAAGGAGGGGGAAGGACCACAAACCCCGCTCCAAGAAGGTTTTCTACAAGTGTGGTAATCCCGATCATTTTATTGCTAAATGTCCATTATCAAGTGATAGTGACAGGGGCGACGACAAGAAGGGGAGAAGGAAGGAGAAGAAGAAGTATTACAAGAAGAAGGGCGGTGATGTCCATGTTTGCCGGGAGTGGGACTCCGATGAGAGCTCCACCGACTCCTCCTCCGATGAGGACGCAGCAAACATCGCCGTCAACAAGGGTCTCCTCTTCCCCAACGTCGGCCACAAGTGCCTCATGGCAAAAGACGACAAGAAGAAGAAGGTTTATGCATCTGGGGGCTCAAGTTGGATAATTGATAGCGGGTGCACAAACCACATGACAGGGGAGAAAAGGATGTTCTCCTCCTACGAGAAAAACCATGATCCCCAAAGAGCTATCACATTCAGGTATGGAAATCAAGGTTTGGTCAAAGGACTTGGTAAAATTGCTATATCTCCTGACCATTCTATTTCCAATGTTTTTCTTGTAGATTCTTTAGATTACAATTTGCTTTCTGTCTCTCAATTATGCAAAATGGGCTACAATTGTCTTTTTACAGATATAGGTGTTACTGTCTTTAGAAGAAGTGATGATTCAGTAGCATTTAAGGGAGTGTTAGAGGGTCAGCTGTATTTAGTAGATTTTAATAGAGCTGAACTCGACACTTGCTTAATTGCTAAGACTAACATGGGTTGGCTCTGGCATCGCCGACTAGCCCACGTTGGGATGAAGAATCTTCACAAGCTTCTAAAGGGAGAGCACATTTTAGGACTAACCAATGTTCATTTTGCGAAAGACAGGGTTTGTAGTGCATGTCAAGCAGGGAAGCAAGTTGGTGCTCATCATCCACACAAGAACATCATGACGACCGACAGGCCGCTTGAGTTACTCCACATGGACCTATTCGGCCTGATTGCTTACATAAGCATCGGCAGGAGTAAGTATTGTCTTGTTATTGTGGATGATTATTCTCGCTTCACTTGGGTGTTCTTTTTGCAGGAAAAATCTCAAACCCAAGAGACCTTAAAGGGATTCTTGAGACGAGCTCAAAATGAGTTCGGCTTAAGGATCAAAAAAGATTAGAAGCGACAACAGGACGGAGTTCAAGAACTCTCAAATTGAAGGCTTTCTTGAGGATGAGGGCATCAAGCATGAGTTCTCTTCTCCCTACACACCACAACAAAATGGTGTAGTGGAGAGGAAGAATAGAACTCTACTTGACATGGCGAGGACCATGCTTGATGAGTACAAGACTTCGGACCGGTTTCTGGTGGAAGCAATCAACACCGCTTGCTACTCCATCAACCGTCTCTACCTTCACCGAATCCTCAAGAAGATATCATATGAACTTCTAACTGGTAAAAAGCCCAATGTTTCATATTTTAGAGTCTTTGGTAGCAAATGTTTTATTCTTGTTAAAAGAGGTAGAAAATCCAAATTTGCTCCTAAAGCTGTAGAAGGCTTTTTACTTGGTTATGATTCAAACATGTCGGCGTTTCGACCTTAGGGGGTCCCTGGACCGACGAGTAAAATTGTCGCTGCGTGTCCAGCCCAGATGGGTTGGCGCGAGATGGAACACAAGGGGGAGAACCGCGGCTCGTGTTATCCTGCGCCAGGGCGGATGCGCTTGCAATAGGGGTTACAAGCGTTCGCGAGGGAGAGAGAGAGTGTGAGCCTGTTCGTGAGCCCGCCCTCCCACGCGACCACCCTCTCGTATGAGGGCCCTGTACCTTCCTTTTATAGATGCAAGGAGAGAGTCTAGGTGTACAATGGGAGTGTAGCTATATGCTAACGTGTCCGGCAGAGAGGAGCCAGAGCCCTATGTGCACGCCAACGTGGCTGTCGGAGAGGTGCTAGAGCCCTGTGCACGTGGTGTCGTGGCCGTCGGAGGAGCGCTTGAGCCCTGTAGAAGCACAGCTGTCGGGGTTGCCGGGACCTTACTGACGTCTCCTTGCTTCCGTAGGGGGCTAAGAACCGCCGTCGTCATGTACGCACGCGGGGTGCCATCATTACTTGTTTACCGGGGCGAGCCAGATGGGACGCCAGTCTTGTTCCCCGTAGCCTGAGCTAGCTAGGGGTAGGGCAATGATGTACCCCCTGTGGCGTGGTCGGTCCGAGCCCAAGGTCGGGCGAGGCAGAGAAGGGCGAGCGACGCTGTTTTCCTGTCATGTCAGTCAGTGGAAGGGCGAAGTGACTGCGGTCACTTCGGCCCTGTCGACTGAGGAACGCGTGTCAGGATAAGGTGTCAGGCGATCCTTGCTTTGAATGCGCCTGCGATACGGTCAGTTGGTGAGTCGATTTGGCCAAGGTTGCTTCACAACGAAGCCTGCCCGAGCTGGGCTTCGGGCGAGTCGAGGGTGCGCCCGTTGATTGAGGAGGCCCTCGGGCGAGGCGTGAATTTGTCTGGGACTACTGTTCCTGCCCGAGGCTGGGCTCGGGCGAGGCGAGATCGTGTCTCTTGAGTGGACGAAGCCTTGACTTGAATCAAGCCCATCAGTTTCTGCGGCTTGCACTGATGGTGATTACCAGCCGAGTTTAGGAGTGTTGGGGGTACCCCTAATTATGGCACCCGACAGTAGCCCCCGAGCCTCAAAGGGAGTGTTGGTACTCGCTTGGAGGCTTTGTCGCACTTTTTTGCAAGGGGACCGGCCTTTCTCGGTTACATTTTGTTCCGGTGGGTGCACGCGAGCGCACCCGCCGGGTGTAGCCCCCGAGGCCTCGGAGGAGTGGTTTGACTCCTCTGAGGTCTTAATGCCTTTCGTGATGCCTTGGCCGGTCTGGTTGTTCCCTCATGCGATTTGATGGTAGTCCGGGTGCATGGTCAGGTTCTGAGTTTTCAGGATGGTTTGTTGACGCTGTCAACGGTTTGGCCATAGCCGGGTTTGCGAGAGCAGCCTCTGAGCCTCTGCACGGAGCGAGAGGACGATCAAGGACTGACTCGACTTTTATCATACTCCCCTTCGTCGCCTTTCCGCAAGGAGGAAGGGGGGGGGGGGAAGCGCCATGTTCCCTCGGGGGGCGCCGAACATGGTGTCTCCAGTGAGTTGCTAACGGGTGATCCGAGTGGACACTCGTGCCCCGTTCGATAAGGGTCGGCTAGTGGCCCAGAGGCGCGCTCCAAAAGTACCTGTAGGTGATTTGCCCGACTCGATCCCGTTCGATAGGGTCCGAGGGCTCGATGCCTCCCTCTGATGGGATTCCATTACAAAATCGCTCGTGCTGGTCTCAGAAATGTCCTAGGGTACCTCGGGAGCGTAGCCCGAGCCTCGGCCATGTATCGGACGTACCCAGAGTCATCCCTCGCTTTGTGTGCTCTAGGGCGACTGTCGAACCCTTCCGAGGGGCCAGCCTTCGAACCCCTGATCAGTAGTGGGCGCGGAGCCCGAGTGCTCTGAGGCGGCTGCCGAACCCTTCCGAGGGGCCAGCCTTCGAACCCCTGATCAGTAATGAGCCTGAAGCTCGAGTGCTCTGGGGCGGCTGTCGAACCCTTCCGAGGGGCCAGCCTTCGAACCCCTGATCAGTAGGAGGGCTCGGTGCCTGCTTCCTTCGCGGAGAAGGATCCCTTTCGAAATATCCCCTTTCCCAGTCCCTGTAGCAAGAGAGAAAAAGGGGAAGAGGAAAATGATACAAATTTAAATGGTGTGGCGCACCTTTTTTGACGCGGTCATCATGGCGGAGGTGAAACGTCGCCCGCCTCGCCTGCCAGGGGCGTCGCTTGCCCTGCCGAGGAGTTAATGCGATGGGACGGGCGATTCGCGGGGCGGCCGTTGCGCGTGCGCGAGTCGTCCGAGGAACGGGCGTTTCGCCTTCGAGTTTGAATTTCGCGGCGGGTTCGGGCGAAGTGTTGAACGGATCTCGCCCGGGCCTTTATATACTCAGAAGAGGGGCCAGCGATGGTTCTTTACTCTGCTGCTCGCCTTCTGCTTTGGTTTCCGCAACCTAAGAGAATAGCCAGAGAAAAGAAAACTGCGGACCTTGTTCCCTCCGCCTCCACCCCCTCCGTTCGGTGATGGCCGACAGGGTGACCGTCGTTTTGCCGCGCGATCCGTGGCCTCTCTCCACTGTCACGATGGATGATCTGGAGGCCCTCGTCGCCGATGGTTTGCTCCGTCCCCTCTCCGGTGACCCGCAGCCGGAGTGGGTGGTCCCTGCGAGCGAGGCCGTCCCGACTCCGCCCCCGGGGTATGTGGTTAGTTTCGTCTCCTTCCACGAGCGGGGGTTCGGAGTGCCAGCAAGCCGTTTCATGCGGGTGCTCCTGCACTATTACGGGGTGGAGCTACACAACTTCAACCCCAACTCCATTGCGCAAGCGGCCATCTTCGCGGCGGTTTGCGAGGGATTTTTGGGGATTGACCCCCACTGGGATCTGTGGACCCATCTCTTCTCCGTGGAGCTTTTTGCCTTGACGACGGGGGAAAGGAAGGTCCGCACGGCGGTGCGGGCCGATGGCTGCACCCTCCAGTTGAGGCAGGGGCACGCGCAGCAGTACATCTCCGCCATCCTTGTGTCTTCGAACAAGGGGTGGCAGCGCCGGTGGTTTTACCTCCGGAACGACGACGGAAGGCTCCCGTCGTTTTCTCAACGAGTGGTGACCGCCGCCGGCAGCAACTGGCGTTGGGGGCCACGCGCGAGAAACAAGAGAATCTCCAGCCTCTTCTGGAGGCCTTGCAGAGGTTACGAGATGGGGGGCTTACCGCTGCGGGGGTGGTCGCCGCCATCCATCATCGAAGGGTGCTCCCTTTGGTAGAGCGGCGGTTGCCTCTCTAGGAGATGAAGTCGGGGGTTGATTTGGAGGGCTCGCAGATGTCCTCGGCTCCCCTTTCCACCGACGACCTCCGTAGGCGGATAGCGGGCATGGTGGGGAGGCTGGATGCCGGCGCCCTTACCCAGCCCGTGATGCGTCCCGAGTGTGGGTACGTGTCCCTGGTGAGTGTTCACTCCTTCTCCTATTTTGCGCTGAGTTGCCTTTGATTCTCACTGTCGGGATTTCCGTTCGTCTCCAGGGGTTGGGGTTTCACAAGCCCTCCCTGCCACGGGTCCCGGAGGACACGGTGGACCGAGCCACGCGGAGGGTCGCCGCGGAGAAGGAAAAGGAGAAGAAGGACGCGGAAAAGGCCCGGGCCCGCGAGCGGATGTGGGAGCGCCATCGAAGGCAGGAGAGGGACGGGCTCCCGAGGGAGCTATCGCCAGAGACGCCTGATGACGATGATGACGACATGGCGGCCTGCCTTGGCCTTAGCCTTAGCCCAGATCTGAGGCTGGGCCCAGGGTCGTCGAGCCAGCCTCCAAGTGGGCTGGAGCCATCGGCATCTAGGGCCGGGCCATCTAGGTCTCGGTCCGAGGAGCGGGGGCAGGCCGAGGGGGTACTTGACCCCTTGGCCTAGGTAGTTGAGGTGACTCCGGGGAGTCAGGCCGACCCGCCTGTCCCCCAAGAGCAGTCGCCCGTGCCGGCCGTACAGGAGGTTGATCCTCGGGCCGTCGTGACTGCGCCTGGGCGGACCGTCCCTTCGGCACCCTGGGCGCCCGAGGCGGGAGCGGCGCCAAAGCCGGCAGCAGGGCAAACCTCGGCGGCGCCTATGGGGACCGAGGCCCGAGGGGCCTCCCCGCAGGCACGATTGGCCTTGGTCCGGAGCGGGTAAGTATCTGAGGATACCTCTATTTTGGCTCCTTCTTCGTGTGTCCTGATCCTGCTTTATCTTTTCTTCTCAACAAACGGAGGCAAGGCTCAGCCGGTTTGGCCCCCCCGAAAAGCCCTTAAGACGGTGCCGGCTTCTGCAGCCAGTGCCGCAGCGTGCCACGCCGATTGGCTGGCCTCCGCACAAGACGCTCTCAAGCGGGGGGCCGAGGCGGCACGAGTTGCCCTGGAGCAAGCCTCCCAGGCTGACCCTTCCATCGGGGCGGCCATCGCACTGGGGGAGGCTGCTGGCGTGGCCGCTGCCTCGAGCCCACCTGTCGTGTTGCCGGCGCCGGCACCAGCTTCCGCCGAGGCCGTCGCTGTTTTGCCCGTGGAGCCGCCCGTCGCCACTGATGCTGGGATGGCCGAGGTGCCGCTGCTCGAGGTCATCTCCGACCTTCCCATTCCTGTCCATAAGGAGAGGGCGACCGCCGTTGCCGAGGTCGGCGATCGAAAGCCCGCCTTCTTAGCCGAGAGGAGGCCCAGTACGCCATCAGCGATGGCGCCCGATGCATCGACTGCAGGGGATCCCAACGCCTTGGAGGAGGGGCGCGCAGAACCGCAGCCCGTCTCAGGGAGTAGCGACCTTATCCCCGCGCAGCGCAACCCCACTGAGTGGTGTGGGCAGGCGCTCCGGTTCTGGACCCGCGATGCCTCGAAACCCCTCTTCGTCCTTGACGATGAGCGGGAGGAGCAGTCTCGGGATGAGCTCCGTGAGTATGCCGAGGCAGCGATGGGGTCGCTTCGGTCGACCATGGAGATCCTTTCCAGGGACGTTCCCAGGGTCCTCCAGGTAAGGATTTCAGGCATACCTTTCGCATGACCAGGGCATTCTTTGTGACACCCTGCTTCCCTTCCTCAGGATCTGACGAATCTGAGCACCGCCAAGTCGTTGTTCATCTGCCGCGAGACCGACGTCTAGGGTCCGTTGTGGTTCCTGAGGGCCGCGCTTACCGAGGCTACCGAACGCCTCGCCCAACAGAGTGCCGAGGCGGCGGACCTTCGGTTGCTCTGTGATGAGCTAGAGGTGGAAGCAGCGGCGGCGCGGGCAGAGGCGGCGTCGGCACGGACGGAGGCGCAGCAGCGGCAGCTGGAGCATGGCCAGGTCATTGGCGAGCGGGACCAATCTCGAAACCAGGCTGCCGAGGCTGTAGGCCGGGCTGAGGCCCTTGGGGGCTAGCTAGCCGAGGTGTTTGCTTGGGCCGGAGCCCTTGTGGAGGACCTGGCCGTGGCCGTCGGGTCTGCTCAGTCCGCCCAAGCCGTAGCCTCGAAGCAGCGTGCCCGGGCTGAAGGTATGTTTCGGCCGCATTGTGACTTCGATTCAGCTTCATTCTTCAACTCGTGTCTGAAGAATTCTGTTTGGCTGTTTGCAGAGTTCGAGACAGCTCTCAATGAGTCCATCAAGGCACTTGCCTAGGCCGCTGAGCAGAAGGAGGCCGACCGCGTGGCCATGTCTGAAGCTATCTCGACCTTCTGCCAGGTCTTTGGCCTCGATGACGTCCCCTTGGGTAGTTCCCCCCAGAGTCGCCTGCGGGCCTTGGGCTGCCATGTGCGCAGCAGACTCCACGAGGCGCTGCATCACGGTGTTAGGCGGGCCTTCGCCATGCTCGCTTCCCACTACGACGTGGATCTGGAGTGGGTCAGCGAGGGGTACTGTCTACCCGACGAAGACGAGGCTGCCTTAGCCGAGGTTCAGAGGCTTGACACGGCCGTCGCGGGACCAAGCGCAGTGCTGGCATCCTCCTTCGAGGTGGAGATCCTTCCGCTTGCGTTGCCGCCCGGGGTCGGGCCAGATCTCGCTGAGGGTGGAGACAGCGCTGAGGGTGATGCTCCTCCCCCGGGCGATGCCTGATTCTGCCAGAGCAGTCTGTTTGGAGCATGCATGTGTCTTTCGCGGCCGCCGAGGCCTAAACACTTTGTTGTCGTGTTATAAAGCTGTGTTTCTTTTCCTCTCGTTTCGAGTATCCAGACTTGTTCGTCAGTAGCAGAATCACTTATCCAAGTAAGAGTTACTTTTCGTGGAAGGTGACGAGTCAGGTATCCGTATCCCGGAGGCGTAGGAGTCCCTCGGCTCGGTCGGCCTTGCCGCTTACGTGCGCTCTTATTCATTTTGCGGGATTCTGTTATCGATATAGTCGGAAAACACGAAATTCGTTTTGGTAGAAAACTTTTCCGAGGAAAATTTTGACGCAGAGGGGGTTCCCCCCTTCTAGCCCCCGAGGGAGGGTCGGGCTTTGCCGAGGCAAGGCTGACCCTTCCTTGACGGTTAGACTCTATTTGTGTGTGTATAGAAAGCGAGGTATATGAACGACTTGAAAACATCTTAAGGGTAAAAGTGACGTAGCTGTTGGATGTTCCAAGCGTTGCTGTAGACCTCGCCCTGATCGTTGGCCAGCTTGTATGTTCCGGGCTTCAAAATCTTGGCGATGATGAACGGCCCTTCCCAAGGAGGAGTAAGCTTGTGGCGCCCTCGGGCGTCTTGCCGCAGCCGAAGTACCAAGTCTCCCACCTGGAGGTCTCGGGGCCAAACCCCTTGGGCGTGGTAGCTTCGCAGAGACTGCTGATATCGTGCCGAGTGTAGTAAGGCCATGTCCCGAGCCTCTTCCAGCTGGTCCAGTGAGTCTTCTCGGCTGGTCTGGTTGCTTTGGTCATCGTACGCCCTCGTCCTCGGGGAATCGTATTCTAAGTCTGTGGGCAAGATAGCCTCAACCCCATAGACTAGAAAGAACGGCGAGAAGCCCGTGGCTCAGCTTGGCGTCGTCCTTAGACTCCAGGCCACCGAGGGTAGTTCCTTCATCCATCGCTTGCCAAACTTGTTGAGGTCGTTGTAGATCCTTGGTTTTAGTCCCTGCAGAAGCATACCGTTGGCACGCTCTACCTGCCCATTCGTCATGGGGTGAGCTATGGCGGCCCAGTCCACACTAATGTGGTGGTCCTCGCAAAAGTCCAGGAACTTCTTGCCAGTGAACTGGGTGCCATTGTCGGTGATGATGGAGTTCGGGACCCCAAAGCGATGGATGATGTTGGTGAAGAATGCCACCGCCTGCTCGGACCTGATGCTGGTTTGGGGTCGGACCTCGATCCACTTGGAGAAATTGTCGATGGCGACCAGCAGGTGCGTGAAGCCCCCGGGTGCCTTCTGCAAGGGACCGATGAGGTCCAGACCCCACACAGCAAACGACCAGGTGATGAGTATTGTCTGTAGGGCCTGAGCGGGCAGGTGCGTCTGTCTTGCGTAGAATTGACATCCTTGGCAGGAGCGTACAATCCTAGTGGCGTCGGCCACCGCGGTCGCCAGTAGAAGCCTTGTCGGAAGGCATTCCCGACAAGGGCTCGAGGTGCTGCATGGTGACCGCAAGCCCCCGAGTGTATCTCTTGCAATAGCTCCTGTCTTTTGGCGACGGGTATGCATCGTTGGAGAATGCCTAAGGGGCTGCGGTGGTAGAGCTCCTTTTCATCACCCAGTAAGACGAACGACTTGACGCGCCGCGCCAGTCGCCGAGCTTCGGTTTTGTCGAGGGGTAGCTCTCCTCGGTGGAGATATTGCAGGTACGGGGTCTGCCAGTTTCGATTAGGCGTGACCCCATTCCGCTCTTCCTCGACGCGCAGTGCCTCACCCTCGGCGGCCGAGGATACCTCGGGCTGGGCCGAGGCCTCCTCGAGCTCGGGCGTGTTGTCGGTCTTGACGGAGGGTTGATGTATGTCTCGGGAGAAGACGTCTGGGGGAACCATTGTCCACCCCGAGGCTATTTTAGCCAGCTCATCCACAGTCTCGTTGTACCGTCGAGCGACGTGGTTGAGCTCGAGCCCGTAGAACTTGTCTTCCAAGCGCCGAACCTCGTCGCAGTAGGCCTCCATCTTCGGGTCGCGCCAGTGGGAGTTCTTCATGACTTGGTCAATGACAAGCTGCGAGTCACCGAATCCCTAGCTCGATGGCGATGCGCAACCCATTGACCAGAGCCTCGTACTCGGCCATGTTGTTTGACGCTGGGAAATGGAGGCGTAGCACGTAGCGGAGGTGCTTCCCGAGGGGTGAGATGAAGAGCAGGCCCGCACCTGCTCCTGTTTTCATCAGCGACCCATCAAAATACATGGTCTAGAGTTCCGGTTGGATCAGAGCTGTTGGTAGTTGGGTGTCGACCCATTCAGCCATGAAGTCCACCAGGACTTGGGACTTGATGGCGTTCCGAGGAGCGAACGAGATTGTCTCGCCCATGATCTCCACTGCCCACTTTGCTATCCTACCCGAGGCCTCTCGGCACTGGATGATCTCCCCCAGGGGGAAGGATGATGCCACAGTCACTGGATGAGACTCGAAGTAGTGTCGCAACTTTCGCCGCGTTAGAATTACTGCGTATAGTAGCTTCTGAATTCGCGGGTAGCGGATCTTGGTCTCGGATAGCACTTCACTTGATGAAGTAGACCGGCCTCTGGACGAGCAGTGCATGTCCTTCTCGTCTCTCGACTACGATCGCGGCGCTGACCACCTGAGTGGTTGCGGCTACGTAGATCAAGAGGGCTTCTCCCGCAGCGGGGGGCACCAAGATGGGCGCGCTTGTAAGGAGCGCCTTTAAGTTTCCGAGGGCTTCCTCGGCCTCGGGGGTCCAAGTGAAGCGCTCGGTCTTCCTTAAGAGGCGGTACAAGGGTAGGCCTCTTTCACCGAGGCGCGAGATGAAACGGCTCAGAGCCACAAGGCATCCCATGACCCTCTGTACTCCTTTCAAGTCTTTGATAGGCCCCATGTTGGTGATGGCCGTGATTTTCTCCGGGTTGGCCTCGATGCCCCGCTCGGAGACGATGAACCCCAGGAGCATGCCTCGGGGGACTCCGAAGACACACTTCTTGGGATTGAGTTTCACGCCCTTCGCCTTCAGACACTTGAATGTCGCTTCAAGGTCAGAGAGGAGGTCGGAGGCTTTCCTCGTCTTGACTACGATGTCATCGACGTAAGCCTCGACTGTTCGGCCGATGTGCTCTCCGAACACGTGGTTCATGCACCTTTGGTATGTCGCACCTGCATTCCTCAAACCAAATGGTATAGTAATATAGCAGTACATGCCAAAAGGTGTGATGAAAGAAGTTGCGAGCTGGTCGGACTCTTTCATCTTGATTTGGTGATAACCTGAGTAGGCATCGAGGAATGACAGGGTTTCGCACCCAGCAGTGGAATCCATGATTTGATTGATGCGAGGCAGAGGGTAGGGAACCTTCGGACATGCTTTGTTTAGACCAGTGTAGTCTACACACATCCTCCATTTCCCCCCTTTATTTTTCACAAGCATAGGGTTGGCTAACCATTTGGGATGGAATACCTCTTTGATGAACCCTGCAGCCATCAGCTTGTGGATCTCCTCGCCTATGGCTCTGCGCTTCTCTTCGTCGAAATGGCGCCGAGGCTGCTTCACGGGTCGGGCTCCAGCTCGGATATCCAGCGAGTGCTCGACGACATCCCTCGGTATGCCGGGCATGTCCGAGGGACTCCACGCAAACACCTCGGCGTTCATGCGGAGAAAGTTGATGAGCACTGCTTCCTATTTGGGGTTGAGCTCAGAGCCGATCCAGACTTGCTTGTAGGCGTCGTTGTTGGGGTCGAGAGGGACGGACTTAACCGCCTCCGCTGGTTCGAAGTTGCCGGCGTGGCGCTTCGCATCAGGCACCTCCTTGGAGAGGCACTCCAGGTCGGCGATGAGGGCCTCGGACTCGGCGAGGGCCTCAGCGTACTCCACGCACTCCACGTCGCATTCGTACGCGTGTCGGTACATGGATCCGACGGTGATGACCCCGTTGGGGCCCGACATCTTGAGCTTGAGGTAGGTGTAGTTGGGGACGACCATGAACCTGGCGTAGCATGGTCTCCCTAGCACTGCGTGGTAGGTTCCTCAGAACCCGACCACCTCGAACGTGAGGGTTTCCTTTCAGAAGTTGGAGGGAGTCCCGAAGAAGATGGGCAGATCAAGTTGTCCAAGGGGCTGGACGCGCTTCCCGGGGATGATCCCGTGAAAGGGCGCCGCATCGGCCCGGATCGTGGACAGATCAATTTGCAAGAGCCCGAGGGTCTCGGCGTAGATGATGTTGAGGCTGCTGCCTTCGTCCATGAGGACCTTGGTGAGCCTGATGTTGCCGATGACGGGGTCGATGACGAGCGGGTACTTCCCTAGGCTCGGCACGCAGTCGGGGTGGTCGCCCTAGTCGAAGGTGATGGGCTTGTCGGACCAGTCTAGGTAGACTGGCGCCGCCACCTTCATCGAGCAGACCTCCCAGCGCTCCTGCTTGCGGTGCCGAGCCGAGGCGTTCGCCACTTGCCCGCCGTAGATCATGAAATAACCGTGGACCTCAGGGAACTCCTCTGCCTTGTCGCCCTCCTTCTTGTCGTTGTCTTGGCCTTTGCCACCTTCCGCCGGGGGCCCGGCCTTATGGAAGTAGCGCCGAAGCATGACACATTCCTCAAGGGTGTGCTTGACAGGACCCTGGTGATAGGGACACGACTCCTTGAGCATCTTGTCGAACAGGTTGACCCCTCTAGGAGGCTTCCAAGGGTTCCTGTGCTCGGCAGCAGCGACAAGATCTGCGTCGGCGGCGTCGCATTTTGTTTGTAACTTCTTCTTGGCCTTCTTCTGCGTGCCGCGCTGGCTGGACGCCTCGGGGACGTCTTCTTGCTGGCGTCCCTGAGGCTGCTTGTCCTTACGGAAGATGGCTTCGACCGCCTCCTGACCAGAGGCGAACTTGGTGGCGATGTCCATCAGCTCGCTCGCCTTGGTGGGGGTCTTGCGACCCAGCTTGCTCACCAGGTCGCGGCAAGTGGTGCCGGCGAGGAACGCCCCGATGACATCCGAGTCGGTGATGTTGGGCAGCTCGGTGCGCTGCTTCGAAAACCGCCGGTTGTAATCTTGTAGGGATTCCCCCGGCTGCTGGCGGCAGCTTCGGAGATCCCAAGAGTTCCTAGGGCGCACGTATGTGCCCTGGAAGTTTCCAACGAAGGCTTTTACCAGGTCGTCCCAGTTGGAGATCTGCGTAGGAGGCAGATGCTCCAGCCAGGCTCGGGCGGCGTCGGAGAGGAACAGGGGGAGGTTGCGGATGATGAGGTTGTCATCGTCCGTTCCATTCAGCTGGTAGGCCAGCCGGTAGTTCGCAAACCATAGTTCCGGCCTCGTTTCCCCCGAGTACTTAGTGATGGTAGTCGGGGCTCGAAATCGGGTCGGGAACGATGCCTGTCATATGGCCCCGCTGAAGGCTTGCGGACCTGGTGGTTTGGGCGAGGGGCTCCAATCCTCCTAACTGTCGTAGCGTCCCCCACGCTTGGGGTGGTAGCCTCGGCGCACCTTCTCATCGAGGCGGGCTCGACGGTCGCGGCGGTGGTGCTCGTTGCCGAGGCGACCCGGGGCCACAGGCGTCGCGTCCCGCGTGCGCCCGGTGTGGACTGAGGCTTCCCGCATGAATCGGGAAGTTGCTGCGCGATGCTCTGGGGGCACCCTTGCCTTCGGGAGGCAGAGCTCTCAGCCCATCGGACCGTGGCCTCCTCCAAGAGATTCTTGAGCTCTCCTTGGATACGCCGCCCCTCGGTGGTGGATGGCTCCGGCATCGCTTGGAGCAGCATTGCCGCTGCAGCCAGATTCTGGCTGACCCCGCTGGAGGCCGGGGGCAGCTTTTCCCTAGCATTGTCAGTGATACGGTGCTGGACGTCCCGGGCCTGTTGATGCGCTTCTCCGGTGAGTGCTCGGCCTGCCCACTCCTGCTCGATGTTTTGCCGGAGCTGCACAAGTTGTCCTGCTTCCTCGTCGAGCTTGGCCTACATCTCGCGGATTTGCTCGAGCTATGTGTCCTGACCCCTCGCAGGGACTGGGACCACAGCTAGCTCCCGCAAGATGTCAACGCGAGGCGCAGGCCTAGGGGGATCGTCGCCCTCCGGCATACCAAGGTGGTTGCCTTCGTCTAGACCCCCTAGATCGACGTGGAAGCATTCACGACTTGGGCCACAACCCTCGTTGTCAAGGCTATGGCCATCATCGGAGCAATCGGAGAGGCAGTAGTCACATGCGGTCATGAAGTCTCGCATGGCACTAGGAGCACGGAGCCCGGAGAAATCCCAACCAGAGTCGGGCTCGTCTTCTTCCTCGGAACCCGGGGGCCCGTAGGTCAAGACGGCCATCAGTCGGTCCTAGGTTGACCACATATGGTACCTCGGAAGGTTAGGATATGCCTTTACGAAAGCGCTCACCAAAGCGAGGTCGCTTGGTGGATCAAAGCTGAATCTAAAAGGCACAGGGTGGAAAACGGACGGTACCTCTTGATTGACGGACGATGATGAAGTCGCGTAAGGGATGGACTGCACCGTTATCTTAGGTACGAGGCTAACGCCCAGCAAGTCCTCCACGAGAGTGCTGGCGTCATCTGTCCGCTTGGGGTTGGCACGTTGCGGGGAAACGACACTCGCTGTCGTCTCAGGCGCGAGGTCAATGCCTGACATGTCCCCTGCTGGGGTGCCGGCGTCGTCGACTCGCTCGACAGCCGACGAGGTGCTGCCTCCTGCTTGACCACGGTTGCCCCGCCTCCTCCTCCTGCGGTGAGGAAGGTGGCGGGACAGACCCGGATGCTGCTCTTCCGCCACGGGGGGAAGACGTCGTCGAGTCCGCCGCCGCCGGGCGGGCTGACGGCCGCCGTTGTCGCTGTCGCGCTGTGGAGGAAGGAGTACCATGTCGTAGCTGCCGTCGAGGGACATGAACTCGAGTCTCCCGAAACGGAGCAGCGTCCCGGGCTGAAGAGGTTGCTGGAGACTACCCATCTGGAGCTCGACGGGAAGTTGTTCGTCAACACGCAGTAGGCCCCTACCTGGAGCGCAAACTGTCGGCGTTTCGACCCGGGGGGTCCCTGGACCGACGAGTAAAATTGTCGCTGCGTGTCCCAGCCCAGATGGGTTGGCGTGAGATGGAACACAAGGGAGGAGAACCGCGGCTCGTGTTATCCTGCGCCAGGGCGGATGCGCTTGCAGTAGGGGTTACAAGCGTTCGCGAGGGAGAGAGAGAGTGTGAGCCTGTTCGTCAGCCCGTCCTCCCGCGCGACCACCCTCTCGTATGAGGGCCCTGGACCTTCCTTTTATAGATGCAAGGAGAGGGTCCAGGTGTACAATGGGGGTGTAGCTATATGCTAACGTGTCCGACAGAGAGGAGCCATAGCCCTATATACATGCCAACGTGGCTGTCGGAGAGGTGCTAGAGCCCTGTGCACGCGGTGTCGTGGCCGTCGGAGGAGCGCTTGAGCCCTGTAGAAGCACAACTGTCGGGGCTACCGAGACCTTGCTGACGTCTCCTTGCTTCCGTAGGGGGCTGAGAACCGCTGTCGTCATGGACGCACGCGGGGTGCCATCATTACTTGTTTACCGGGGCGAGCCAGATGGGACGCTAGTCTTGTTCCCCATAGCCTGAGCTAGCTAGGGGTAGGGCAATGATGTACCCCCTGTGGCATGGTCGGTCCGAGCCCAAGGTCGGGCGAGGCAGAGACTCCTCCTAAGGCCGAGGCCGGGGTTGGGTGAGGACGCGATTCCTTCTGAGGTCGAGGTTGAGGCCGAGCCCTGGGGTCGGGTGAGGCGGAGACCATCCTCCGAGGCCGAGGTTGATGCCAGGCCTTGGGGTCGGGTGAGGCGGAGAGCACCTTCCGAGGACGAGGCCGAGGCCGAGCCCTGGGGTCGGGCGAGGCGGAGACCTTCTCCTGAGGTCGAGGCCCAAGGTCGGGCGAGGCGGAGCTTCCTGTTGCGCCTGAGGCTGAACTTAGCCATTGTCAGCCTCACCCTGGCGGGTGGCGCAGCAGTCGGAGAAGGGCGAGCGGCGCTGTTTTCCTGTCATGTCGGTCAGTGGAAGGGCGAAGTGACTGCGGTCACTTTGGCCCTGTCGACCGAGGAACGCGTGTCAGGATAAGGTGTCAGGCGATCCTCGCTTTGAATGCGCCTGCGATACGGTCGGTTGGTGAGGTGATTTGGCCAAGGTTGCTTCACAACGAAGGTTGCCCGAGCTGGGCTTCGGGCAAGTCGAGGGTGCGCCCGTTGCTTGAGGAGGCCCTCGGGCGAGGCGTGAATTCGTCTGGGACTACTGTTCCTGCCCGAAGCTGGGCTCGGGCGAGGCGAGATCGCGTCCCTTGAGTGGTCGAAGCCTTGACTTGAATCATGCCCATCAGTCTCTGCGGCTTGCGCTGATGGTGATTACCAGCCGAGTTTAGGAGTGTTGGGGGTACCCCTAATTATGGCACCCGACAAAACACAAGGGCATATAGAGTCTTTAACAAGTCCACTAGACTAGTTGAAGTTTTTTGTGACATTGTGTTTGATGAGACTAACGGCTCTCAAGTAGAGCAAGTTGATCTTAATGAGCTAGATGATGAAGAGGCTCTGTGCGTCGCGCTAAGGAACATGTCCATTGGGGATGTGTGTCCTAAGGAATCCGAAGAGCCTCCACAAGCACAAGATCAACCATCTTCCTCCATGCAAGCATCTCCACCAACCCAAGATGAGGATCAAGCTCAAGATGATGAAAATGAAGATCAAGAGGAGCCACCTCAAGAGGAGGACAATGATCAAGGGGGAGACGCTAATAATCAAGACAAGGAAGATGATGAGGGTCCAAGACCAGCACACCCAAGAGTCCATCAAGCAATACAAAGAGATCACCCCGTGAACTCCATCCTCGGTGATATTCATAAGGGGGTAACCACTCGATCTTGTGTTGCTCATTTTTGTGAACATTACTCCTTTATGTCTTCTATTGAGCCATACAGGGTGGAAGACGCATTAAGGGATTTGGATTGGGTGTTGGCGATGCAAGAGGAACTCAACAACTTCACGAGGAATGATGTATGGCATCTTGTTCCACGTCCTAACCAAAATGTTGTAGGAACCAAGTGGGTCTTCCGCAACAAGCAAGATGAGCATGGTTTGGTGACAAGGAACAAAGCTCGACTTGTGGCCAAAGGATATTCACAAGTCGAAGGTTTGGATTTCGGTGAAACCTGTGCACCCGTAGCTAGGCTTGAGTAAATTCATATATTACTTGCCTATGATACTTACCATGGCTTCAAGCTTCCACTCCATCGAATTGTGGCCAAAGGGAAATTGGAGTCCTCGGCGAAGACAAAGGCTTCCACTCTACTCCATCGAATTATTCATCCTTCGCCGCCACTCCACACCGCTCTCCAATTTGGTATAATCTTCACCCTTATTTTATTTACCAAAGGGAGAGAAAGTAAAAAGGGCTTATATTTCACTCACAAGTATCCATTTTTGGCGATTCATGCCAAAGGGGGAGAAAGTATTAGGCCAAAGCAAAAGGACCGCACCACCACCAATTTCAAAAAAATGTAGTCTTTCAAATTTGTATTAAAAGAAGGTTTTTCAAATGGTATCTTATTTTTTAATAGAATTTTCAAATTGGTATAACCCCTTTCAAAATTAATATCTAAAACCCTCTTGAACACTAAGAGGAGAATTTCATTGAGGGGGAGTTTTGTTTAGTCAAAGGAAAAGCATTTGAAACAGGGGGAGAAAATTTCAAATCTTGAAAATGCTTCTCAAAATCTTACTCATTTACCTTTGACTATTTGCAAAAAGACTTTGAAAAGAATTTCCAAAAGAATTTGCAAAAACAAAACAAGTGGTGCAAGCGTGGACCAAAATGTTAAATATGAAGAAAGCATCCATGCATATCTTATGAAATGTAATATTGGTTTAATTCCAAGTAATCTTTGCACTTACATTATGCAAACTAGTTCAATTTTGCACTTATTTATTTGCTTTGGTTTGTGTTGGCATCAATCACCAAAAAGGGGGAGATTGAAAGGGAAATAGGCTTACACCTTTTCCTAAATGATTTTGGTGGTTGAATTGCCCAACACAAATAATTGAACTAACTAGTTTGCTCTAGATTATAAGTTTTACAGGTGCCAAAGGTTCAACGCAAACCAATAAAAAGTCCAAGAAAAAGTTCAAATAAAAAGAGCAAAAGACAACCCAAAGGCAGCCCTGGTCTGGCGCACCGGACAGTGTCCGGTGCACCAGGGAGTTCCACCCCAAACTTGCCACCTTCGGGAATTCGGGGAGGCCGCTCCGCTATAACTCACCGGACTGTCCGGTGTAGCACCGGACTGTCTGGTGTGCCAAGCGGAGCAACGGTCGTCCGTGCCAACGGTCGTCTACAAAGGAACAGTGAAACGCTACAGTGTGCGACTGCGCGCGCAGAGTCAGAGCAGGCGCCAGAAGGCGCACCGGACAGTGAACAGGGCCTGTCCAGTGCACCACTGGACTGTCCGGTGGCCCCGTTGTCAGAAGCTCCAACGGTCGAAACCCAACGGCCTGCTGACGTGGCTGTCGTACCGGACTGTCCGGTGCGCCATACGACAGAAGCCCTCACCAACGGTTCTTTTGGTGGTTGGGGCTATAAATACCCCCAACCACCACACTTCAATGCATCCAAGTTTTAAGCCATCAAACCTCATACAAGAGCTCTAGACTTCATTCCAAGACACAAACAAAGAGATCAAATCCTCTCCCAAGTCCAGAATCACTCCAAACAAATTAGTGACTAGAGAGAGACTTTTGTGTTCTTTTGAACTCTTGCGCTTGGATCGCTTTTCTTCTTCCTCTATTCTTGTGTTCAACTCACTTGTAATCAAAACAAGAGACACCAAGTTGTGGTGGTCCTTGTAGTGGACTAAGTGTCCCATTTGATTGAAGAGAAAGGTTCACTCGGTCTAAGTGACCGTTTGAGAGAGGGAAAGGGTTGAAAGAGACCCGGTATTTGTGACCACCTCAACGGGGAGTAGGTTTGCAAGAACCGAACCTCGGTAAAACAAATCACCGTGTTCATCCGCTTTATTTCTTTGTTGATTTGTTTTCCCTCTCTTTCGGACTCGATTATATTTCTAACGCTAACCCTGGCTTGTAGTTGTGCTTAAAGTTTATAAATTTCAGATTTGCCTATTCACCCCCCTCTAGGCGACTTTCACCACTTACTAAAGTTCAGTGACTAAAATATGTCTTCTAAATAGAATTTTTAGGTACTAAATTTTAGTCAGTAAATTTTAGTAAAGTTTAGAAGGGTGGCTAAATGAACCAAACACCCCCGTAGTGTAATGAATCTGTTCGCTCAGAGAATATTCTCTTTTAGAGATAGACTTAAACACCAGTTAAAAATAAGTTTAACCTGTCCTCTAATGATGTAGCCTATCGACCAAACACACTAAGGACTAGTTTGGATACTCTAGTATTGAGGTCAATCCACATGTATTGAGGTGGATTGGAGTGTAACTTAAACTAATTTACACCTCAACACACGTGGACTAGAGTATCCAAACAAAACCTAAATCCTCTATCAAGACTGGTCTAAGCATCGCCAACTGTATAGCAAAACCACCATGTAGTCCTAAGTTTTCTAGGCCACTTGTCGATGCTCGAGATAAACTAGCAGGAAAAAAAAGCAAAACACCGAGTTAAATTAGTACTTCGTCGATCAATTTGAACCACTGCCTTTCAGAAGCAATGGTTCGTCCTCCCATCTATTTGTATTGTAAAAGAAGTGTTATTTTAAAAATATATGTATATACTAATAGTTTGAAAATAAAAATATAATTATCTTCGAATAAATATGTTATTTTAGTAAAATCTACATATATGATATATAGAAACTGCAATGCGTCAAAGATTCTAACTGAAATAGTCTAGCAGTATCTAGTCTAGTACGTTCTGCCTCTAGCACAAAGTATTGGCAGCAGTTCTGGACCAGTCTGGCTCTGTTAGTTAGTTGGATGATGATTTGCCGCAGAATTCCAAGTCAAAGCACGCAACCAAGAGCCCAAGACTATTGCACCAGGAATCAATACACTTCAGAAATTATATAAAATTTTTACATGGATTAGTTTATTCTCATAGGAGACAGACAAAAGCAGGAAACTGGGGGAAAAACCGCAATAATCCAAACGGAACCTCGGTATGACATAAAGAGACGCTGAATTTTCCCGTCCACGAACAAAGCGAGTGAAGGCACATCCATCCATAGGAACGGCGTAAAGGTGATGGTTAGGTTAGGTTGTTTGGTGTACGTTAAGGTGGTGGTTATTTTTAGGAATGGGCCAGCTAATAACACTACTGTCCGCCTGCCCTGTACCTGTGCCAACGGACTTTTGTTTTCTACTTTTCGAACATAATCACATGTTGAAGTATACAAGACATGCTGGAAGCTGTTTATTTGCGCTCGTCGTGGCATAGGCCAGAATAAACTAGCAGCACTGCCAAAGCCCCGCAAAGATTTGTTTTTAATATCAAGTCATCAGACAAGTTTAACTAAACTTATATAAAATTAATTAATATTATAATAGTAAATAAACACACTAAGCTTTATGCATATTTTGCAATCTAAATTTACTGTAATTCAGCTCTCGCTCGTGTGGAAGCCCCTAGCGTTACAATAATTCAGATCGGGTCAACACGGTCAAGCGAGGGACTCAGCAGCGCGGGGGCAATGTGTCCCCCACCCCACCAAGGAGGACTACAACGCCAGGTACAAATCCATCATAGAGCGGCGATGCATCTACCACCCCTAGAGCAACCACACCACACAAGATTGCCAGCACATCAGTGGCTTCGTCTAGAAGCTGTTGACGAAGCCTCGCCCCGAGGCCCTTAAGACAAAGAGCAGTAAGATGGACAACAAGGACGACTCTGATGAGGAGGTTGGGAGCAAGTTCTCACAACCAAATCAAGATATTATGTTCATCATCGACGACCCTACGAGTCCAAGAGAAAGCAGAAACTAGAGGCCCTGAAAGTGCATCTAGCCCTTTTGTGGGTTTTGGTGATTTGGATAACAACACTCTTAAAGGACTAATTAGTTTGCTAAGTGTTGATCAATAAAGTAGAAAAAGCAATTATGGCTGAAAACAATCAAGAGACAAGGATTGATATGAAAATGTCTCATATACACGGATTGTTCATGATAGAAATGCATAAAGGATCAACATCAAACAATGAAAATTAGATATAAAAGGATTTGATGTACACTCAAGATGTATGGATAAAGTAAAGCTTGATCAAATGGAGAAGCAAGTTTTTGCATTTAGTCAAGGGACAAATCAAGCCAGACAGAAGTCACATAAGGATGAGTGATCTTTGTTGAAGATAGAGATTGAAGTAAACGAGATGAAGTGTCAAGCTAAAATGAATAGGATATAAGGAATCGTGAATTGGTTTGACCATATTGATGTTGGTACATACACGTTTCTATGAGAATCACACTGAGGCTTGATTGATATTAACACTCATATCTAGATGACATTCAAGCAAGGTTCACAATATTGAAGAAATATATTTTGAATGGATGCTCAATGTAATATGACTTGGAGATAGTCTGATAGGGTGAAGACAGGCAAGGAAAGGGCTTCGAGGGACTAAGTGAAAGTGAAGGTTAAGTAGATGGCTTGTGAACCGAGGTACCATCGCTAAGGCGAAGAAGAGAGCACTTGCAAGATGTTGACGGACTAATCAGATTGTGAAGAGTCATACAGTGATTAAGATCACAACATAAGAACATGTGATTAGAAGTCATCGGTTTAATTCATATGTGATGAGATGATTCAAATCATATGACACAGGGGTTGCTAGCTAAGACAAGTGAAGAAGCATGGTCACAAGTCTAAGCAAGAGGTATCAAAGAAAGAACATGGAAAGGGCTCATAGTTGTGCAAGACTTTGATAGAAATGACCAAAAAGTGAAAATCTAGAAAGAATCGGAGTTTGGGTGATTCTAGTGTTTGGACATGTTCTTGGTGAGCATTGCAGCATATTGGAACTCAATGAGGTAAGATGATTACTTAGATTAGAAGTTTGGAGTTCCAAGTGTCTATTAGAGAATAAGTTTGATTTTTATTTGAGTTCTTGAGTTTAGAAATCGTCGTACTATCAAGATGGATCCACACATGAGTATTAGTACTTGCACTAAAAAGCTCAAAATCACGAATTCAAAACTTCTAATTTACTCTTGATAATCCATAGGGGAAGTTTGTAGTTCAACCTTTTCAAAATTTATCTTGTTTTTCCAAGTTTGAGCTTTTCTGAGAGTTGCGGTTCAATCGGGCCTAGGGCCGGTTCAATTGGGATTTATTGAGAACCTCTCTAGAAAATCCAGGTTCAACCGGGATTTGAATTCAGGTTCAATCGGGATTTTGCAGAGAGCCCTCTGTTGAATTACGGTTGAACCGAGATTTATACTGGTTGAACTGGGATTTGCACAGTTGCCCTGTAACTGCCAGATCTGATTTGGGGACGCCTATATACGCCTCTCTCCCTCTCTCTAAACCCTAAGAGACTCGACCCTAGACCCATTAACAGCTACTCTCCTTCGATTCAAAGCGATTCGTCTCCGATCTCGCTCCCCATGTCTTCATCCCTTGAATCCATGGGAAGAGCCTTCGATGTGAAATAATTTTTAAGATCTCAAGTGTGATTTCAACTCTCATTCTTTGATCTATCTCTCGAGCTTTGGTGCAAGAACAAGTTCTTTGTGGATTCATTTCTCTTGGAGCTTCAAGCTCCTAGATGGCTAGGCATTGCTTATGAGTGTCAAAAACAAGTGGAAGACTGCAAGAAGTTTGTATTACCCGCTCTTTTGAGCAATCTCTAGTATGTGACCTCAATTGGATCTCCGTGGTCGATGAGGGGAGGATTAGGGTTGAAAGGGACTCAACTCTTTGTGGGTGCCTCAACGAGGAAGTATGGCATCTTGGTGGTGTGACCGAACCTCGGGATAAATCTTGTGTCTCTTGTGTTCTTGATTATTGTGATTGTTCTTATTCTTCATACTCACATTACTTTATGGAAGATTTGCCCATAAATTTGTGGTGTGTAGGTTTTGCAAAGTTTCCCTTTCAGATCTACTTCCTACAACCCTAAGGAACATCGAGGACATCACATATGTAAAGTTTATTTGGTGATTTTAGTGATCAATTCAGTTTATTTCTTGTTTTGCCGTTGATCTGGTTCAGAGCGGTTGTACCAGCCTCCACCAGTTGAACTGGTTATTCTAAGTTCATTTCGAGTTCTTGGTGAAATTTTTAGGTGTGGCCTATTCACCCCCCTCTGGGCCACTTTTAGGCACGAGATGTCTCCGTGATGGACCTACCACACCCGAGTTCCTGCGCTGGTTAGAGGTACCAATTAAATTAGATAGAACATATGAAAGGGAATTAGGCTTACACCTTTTTCCTAATTGATTTTGGTGGTTGAATTGCCAAACACAAATAATTGGACTAACTAGTTTGCTCTAGTCTATAAGTTTTACAGGTGCCAAAGGTTCACAATAAGCTAATAAAAGGACCAAGAAAGGGTTCAAATAAAGAGAGCAAAAAGACAACCCAAAGGCACCCTGGTCTGGCGCATCAGACTGTCCGGGTGCCACCGGACAGTGTCCGGTGCACCAGGGCACTCGACGCTGAACTCGCTACCTTCGAGAAAATGGGAGGCCGCTCCGCTATAATTCACCGGACTATCCGGTGAAGCACCGGACAGTGTCCGGTGTCGCACCGGACTGTCCGGTGTCGCACCGGACTGTCTGGTGTGCCAGCGGAGCAACGGCTACTTTGCGCGCAACGGTCGACTGCAACGTATTTAATGCGTGCCTGCGCGCGCAGAGGACAGAGCACGCGCAGTTGGCGCACCAGACAGTCTACAGGACCTGTCCGGTGCACCACCGGACAGCCCCGAGGCCCCACCTGTCAGAGCTCCAACGGTCGAACTCCAACGGCCTGCTGACGTGGCTGGCGCACCGGACAGTGGCCGGTGGCGCACCGGACTGTCCGGTGCGCCATGCGACAGCAGACTTCCAACTGCCATATTTTGGTGGTTGGGGCTATAAATACCCCAACCACCCCACATTCAATGGTATCCAAGTTTTCCACCTTCAACACATTACAAGAGCTATAGCATTCAATTCTAGACACAACCAAAGAGATCAAATCCTCTCCCAAGTCCGGAATCACTCCAAATCAAATAGTGACTAGAGAGAGCGACACTTGTGTTCATTTGAGCTCTTGCACTTGGATTGCTTCTTTTCTTTCTCATTCTTTCTTGTGATCAAACTCAATTGTAACCGAGGCAAGAGACACCAATTGTGTGGTGGTCCTTGCGGGAACTTTGTGTTCCGTTTGATTGAGAAGAGAAGCTCACTCGGTCTAAGTGACCGTTTGAGAGAGGGAAAGGGTTGAAAGAGACCCGGTCTTTGTGACCACCTCAACGGGGAGTAGGTTTGCAAGAACCGAACCTCGGTAAAACAAATCATCGTGTCTCGCTCTTTATTTGCTCACGATTTGTTTTGCGCCCTCTCTCTCGGACTCGTCTATATTTCTAACGCTAACCCGGCTTGTAGTTGTGCTTAAGTTTATAAATTTTAGATTCGCCCTATTCATCCCCCCTCTAGGCAACTTTCAATTGGTATCAGAGCCCGGTGCTTCATTAGAGCCTAACCGCTCGAAGTGATGTCGGGAGCATCCGCCAAGAGGGAGTTCGGGACCGGCGAGAAGCCCGCTACAAGCCATGGGAAGGCTCCATCCAGGGAGTCCGCAAACAAGGTGAAGGGATCCCCTTCACACAACAAGTCAGGGCGGAGCGGTGATAAGAAGAAGAAGATGAAGAAGGTGGTCTACTACGAGACCGACTCTTCGTCACCATCCACCTCCAGCTCCAACACGCCGTCCGTAACTTCTAAGCGCCATGAGCGCAAGAAGTTTAGTAAGATTCCCCTACGCTATCCTCGTATTTCCAAACGTACTCCATTACTTTCCGTCCCATTAGGCAAACCACCTATGTTTGATGGTGAAGATTATAATATGTGGAGTGATAAAATGAGGCATCATCTAACCTCACTCCACACTAGCATTTGGGATGTTGTTGAGATTGGAGTACAGGTACCATCACCGGGAGATGAAGACTATGATTCGGACGAGGTCGCCCAAATCCGACACTTCAACTCTCAAGCCACCACTATACTCCTTGCCTCTCTAAGTCGAGAGGAGTATAACAAGGTGCAAGGGTTAAAGAGCGCCAAGGAGATTTGGGACGTACTTAAGACCGCGCACGAAGGAGATGAGGTGACCAAAATCACCAAGCGGGAGACGATCGAGGGGGAGCTCGGTCGGTTCCGACTCAACCAAGGAGAGGACCCTCAAGCCATGTACAAACGCTTGAAGACCTTGGTAAACCAAGTGCGCAACCTCGGGAGCACAAAATGGGATGACCATGAAATGGTTAAGGTTATTCTTAGATCACTTGTTTTTCTTAACCCTACGTAAGTTCAATTAATTCGTGGTAATCCTAGATATACACTAATGACTCCCGAGGAAGTGATAGGAAACTTTGTGAGATTTGAGTTGATGATCAAAGGCTCAAAGAAAATCATCGAGCTAGATGAACCCTCCACGCCCGAAGCACAACCGGTCGCATTCAAGGCAACGGAGGAGAAAAGGGAAGAGTCTACATCAAGTAGACAACCCATCGACGCCAATGGCGCTCATTATCAAGAGCTTCCACCAAATCCTCAAGCAAAGGAGGGGGAAGGACTACAAATCCCGCTCCAAGAAAGTGTGCTACAAATGTGGTAAGCCCGGTCATTTCATTGCTAAATGTCCGGCGATGCCCATGTGTGTCGCGAGTGGGACTCCGACGAGAGCTCCTCCGACTCCTCCTCCGACGAGGACGCCGCCAACATCGCCGTCACCAAGGGCCTCCTCTTCCCCAACGTCGGCCACAAATTCCTCATGGCCAAGGACAGCAAAAAGAAGAAGATAAAATCAAAATCCTCCACTAAGTATGAAACTTCTAGTGATGAAGATAATGCTAGTGATGAGGAGGATAACTTGCGCACCCTTTTTGCCAACCTAAACATGCAACAAAAATAAAAATTGAATGAATTAATTAGTGCTATTCATGAGAAGGATGAACTCTTGGACTCCCAAGAGGACTTCCTAATTAAGGAAAATAAGAAGCATGTTAAGGTTAAGAATGCTTATGCTCTAGAAGTAGAAAAATGTGAAAAACTATCTAGTGAGCTAAGCTCTTGCCATGATGTTATTGCCAACCTTAGAAATGAGAATGCTAGTTTAATTGCTAAGGTTGATTCTAATGTTAGTGATGTTTCAATTCACAATCTTAGAGATGATAATGTTAATTTACTTGCTAGGATTGAAGAATTGAATATCTCTCTTGCTAGCCTTAGAAATGATAATGAAAAATTAATTGCTAAGGCTAAAGATTTAGATGTTTGCAATGCTTCCATTTCCGATCTTAGAGATAAGAATGATATTTTACGTGCTAAGATTGTTGAACTTAATTCTTGCAAACCCTCTACATCTACCATTGAGCATGTTACTATTTGTACTAGATGTAGAGACATTAATGTTGATGCTATTCATGATCACCTAGCTTTAATTAAGAAACAAAATGATCACATAGCTCAACTTAATGCTAAAATTAATGAGCATGACTTAGAAAATGAAAAATTTAAATTTGCTAGAAGCATGCTCTATAATGGGAGACGCCCTGGCATCAAGGATGGCATTGGCTTCCAAAAGGGGACAATGTCAAACTTAGTGCCCCTCCTAAAAAATTGTCTAACTTTATAAAGGGCAAGGCTCCCATGCCTCAGGATAACGAGGGTTACATTTTGTACCCTGCCGGTTATCCCAAAAGCAAAATTAGGAGAATTCACTCTAGGAAGTCTCACTCTGGCCCTAATCATGCTTTTATGTATAAGGGTGAGACATCAAGCTCTAGGCAATCAACCCGTGCTAAATTGCCTAGAAAGAAAACTCATATTGCATCAAATGGTTCCAACATTGCATTTAAAACTTTTGATGCATCCTATGTTTTAACTAACAAATCCGGCAAGGTAGTTGCCAAATATGTTGGGGACAAACACAAGGGCTCCAAAACTTGTGTTTGGGTACCCAAAGTTCTTGTATCTAATGTCAAAGGACCCAAGACCGTTTGGGTACCTAAAATCAAGAACTAAATTTGTTTTGTAGGTTTATGCATCCGGGGGCTCAAGCTGGATCATCGATAGCGGGTGCACAAACCATATGACAGGGGAGAAGAAGATGTTCTCCTCCTACGAGAAAAACCAAGATCCCCAACGAGCTATCACATTCGGGGATGGAAATCAAGGTTTGGTCAAAGGATTGGGTAAAATTGCTATATCTCCTGACCACTCCATTTCCAATGTTTTTGTTGTAGATTCTTTAGATTACAACTTGCTTTCAGTTTCACAATTGTGTAAAATGGGCTACAACTGTCTTTTTACGGATATAGGTGTCAATGTCTTTAGAAGAAGTGATGATTCAATAGCATTTAAGGGAGTGTTAGAGGGTCAGCTATACTTAGTAGATTTTGATAGAGCTGAACTCGACACTTGCTTAATTGCTAAGACTAACATGGGCTAGCTCTGGCATCGCCGACTAGCACATGTTGGGATGAAGAATCTTCACAAGCTTCTAAAGGGAGAACACATTTTGGGACCAACAAATGTTCATTTTGAGAAAGACAAGATTTGTAGCGCATGTCAGGCAGGAAAGCAAGTTGGTGTTCATCATCCACATAAGAACATCATGACGACTGACAGGCCACTCGAGCTCCTACACATGGACCTATTCGGCCCGATTGCTTACATAAGCTGTCTAGTTATTGTGGATGATTATTCTCGCTTCACTTGGGTGTTCTTTTTGCAGGAAAAATCTCATACCCAAGAAACCTTAAAGGGATTCTTAAGACGAGCTCAAAACGAGTTCGGCTTAAGGATCAAGAAAATAAGAAGCGACAACGGGACGGAGTTCAAGAACTCACAAATTGAAGGCTTCCTTGAGGAGGAGGGCATCAAGCATGAGTTCTCTTCTCCCTACACGCCACAACAAAATGGTGTAGTGGAAAGGAAGAATCGAACTCTATTGGACATGGCAAGAACCATGCTTGATGAGTACAAGACTTCAGATCGGTTTTGGGCCGAGGCAGTCAACACCGCCTGCTACGCCATCAACCGGTTGTATCTACACCGAATCCTCAAGAAGACATCATATGAACTCCTAACCGGTAAAAAGCCAAATGTTTCATATTTTAGAGTCTTTGGAAGCAAATGCTTTATTCTTGTTAAAAGAGGTAGAAAATCTAAATTTGCTCCTAAGGCTGTAGAAGGCTTTTTACTAGGATATGATTCAAACACAAGGGCATATAGAGTCTTTAACAAGTCCTCTGGACTAGTTGAAGTCTCTTGTGACATTGTGTTTGATGAGACTAACGGCTCTCAAGTAGAGCAAGTTGATCTTGATGAACTAGATGATGAAGAGACTCCGTGCATCGCACTAAGGAACATGTCCATTGGGGACGTGTGTCCTAAGGAATCCGAAGAGCCTCCACAAGCACAAGATCAACCATCTTCCTCCACGCAAGCATCTCCACCAACTCAAGATGAGGATGAGGCTCAAAATGATGAAGGAGAAGATCAAGAAGTTGAGCCACCTCAAGAGGAGAGCAATGATCAAGGGGGAGATGCCCATGATCAAGATAAGGAAGATGAACAAGTTCCAAGGCCGCCACACCCAAGAGTCCACCAAGCAATACAACGAGATCACCCCGTGAACACCATCCTCGGCGATATTCAAAAGGGGGTAACTACTCGATCTCGTGTTGCTCATTTTTGTGAACACTACTCTTTTGTTTCCTCTATTGAGCCACACAGGATAGAGGAAGCACTTCAAGATTCGGATTGGGTGATGGCGATGCAAGAGGAGCTCAACAACTTCACTAGGAATGAGGTATGACATTTAGTTCCACGTCCTAATAAAAATGTTGTAGGAACCAAGTGGGTCTTCCACAATAAGCAAGACGAGCATGGTGTAGTGACAAGGAACAAAGCCCGACTTGTGGCCAAGGGATATTCACAAGTCGAAGGTTTGGATTTCGGTGAAACCTATGCACCCGTAGCTAGGCTAGAATCAATTCGCATTTTACTTGCCTATGCCACTTACCATGGCTTTAAGCTTTATCAAATGGACGTGAAAAGTGCCTTCCTCAACGGACCAATCAAGGAAGAGGTCTATGTTGAGCAACCTCTCGACTTTGAAGATAGTAAGTACCCTAACCATGTGTATAAACTCTCTAAGGTGCTTTATGGGCTCAAGCAAGCCCCAAGAGCATGGTATGAATGCCTAAGAGATTTCCTTATCACTAATGGCTTCAAAGTCAGAAAGGCCGATCCTACTTTATTTACTAAAACTCTTGACAATGATTTGTTTGTATGCCAAATTTATGTTGATGATATTATATTTGGGTCTACTAACGAATCTACATGTGAGGAATTTAGTAGGATCATGACACAGAAATTCGAGATGTCGATGATGGGGGAGTTGAAGTACTTCTTGGGATTTCAAGTGAAGCAACTCCAAGAGGGCACCTTCATTAGCCAAACAAAGTATATTCAAGACATTCTAAACAAGTTTGGGATGAAGGATGCCAAGCCCATCAAGACACCCATGGGAACCAATGGGCATCTCGACCTCGACACGGGAGGTAAATCCGTAGATCAAAAGGTATACCGGTCGATGATAGGCTCTTTACTCTATTTATGTGCATCTCGACCGGACATAATGCTTTCCGTATGCATGTGTGCAAGATTCCAAGCCGACCCTAAGGAAGCTCACCTTACGGCCGTAAAACGAATCTTGAGATATTTAGTTTATACTCCTAAGTTTGGGCTTTGGTACCCTCGGGGATCCACATTTGATTTAATTAGTTATTCGGATGTCGATTGGGCGGGGTGTAAATTAATAGAAAGAGCACATCGGGGACTTGCCAGTTCTTGGGAAGATCCTTGGTGTCTTAGGCTTCAAAGAAGCAAAATTCGGTAGCTCTTTCTACCGCCGAAGCCAAGTATATTGCCGCAGGTCATTGTTGCGAGCAATTGCTTTGGATGAGGCAAACCCTCAAGGACTACGGTTACAAATTAACCAAAGTTCCTCTTCTATGTGGTAATGAGAGTGCAATCCGCATGGCGGATAATCCCGTTGAGCATAGCCGCACTAAACACATAGCCATTCGGTATCATTTTCTAAGGGATCACCAACAAAAGGGAGATATCGAGATTGCATATATTAACACCAAGGAACAATTAGCCGATATCTTTACCAAGCCACTAGATGAACAAACTTTTAACAAACTTAGGCATGAGCTAAATATTCTTGATTCTCGGAATTTCTTTTGATGTTTTGCACACATAGCTCATTATTATACCTTTGATCATATCTCTTTCATGTGCTATGACTAATGTGTTTTCAAGTATATTTCAAACCAAGTCATAGGTGTATTGAAAGGGAATTGGAGTCTTCGGCGAAGACAAAGGCTTCCACTCCACTCCATCAAATTACTTATCCTTCGCCGTCGCTCCGAGCAACTCTCCAACTTTGGTATAATCTTCACTCATATTTTGTTTGCCAAAGGAGGAGAAAGTAGTTATGAAAGGGCTTATATTTCACTCAAGTATCCATTTTTCGCGATTCATGCCAAAGGGGGAGAAAGTATTAGCCCAAAGCAAAAGGACCGCCCCACCACCAATTTTCAAAATTTGAGTTAAGAAAAAGTTCTTGAAATGATGAATTTTTCAATTGATATCGTATTGTATTCAAAAGGGGAGAAAGTAGTATTTTCAAAATTGGTATCTTAAAACCCTCTTGAACACTAAGAGGAGGATTTTATTGAGGGGGAGTTTTGTTTAGTCAAAAGAAAAGCATTTGAAACAGGGGGAGAAAATTTCAAAATCTTGAAAATGCTTCTCAAAATATTATTCATTTACCTTGACTATTTGCAAAAGAACTTTGAAAAGAATTTACAAAAGAATTTGCAAAAACAAAACATGTGGTGCAAGTGTGGTCCAAATGTTAAAAATATAAAGAAACAATCCATGCATATCTTATGAGAATATATTGGTTCAATTCTAAGTAACCTTTGCACTTACATTATGCAAACTAGTTCAATTATGCACTTCTATACTTGCTTTGGTTTGTGTTGGCATCAATCACCAAAAAGGGGGAGATTGAAAGGGAATTAGGCTTACACCTTTTTCCTAATTGATTTTGGTGGTTGAATTGCCAAACACAAATAATTGGACTAACTAGTTTGCTCTAGTCTATAAGTTTTACAAGTGCCAAAGGTTCACAATAAGCCAATAAAAGGACCAAGAAAGGGTTCAAATAAAGAGAGCAAAAAGACAACCCAAAGGCACCCTGGTCTGGCGCACCGGACTGTCTGGTGTGCCACCGGACAGTGTCTGGTGCACCACCGGACAGTGTCCGGTGCACCAGGGCACTCGACGCTGAACTCGCTACCTTCGGGAAAATGGGAGGCCGCTCCGCTATAATTCACCGGACTGTCCGGTGAAGCACTGGACAGTGTCCGGTGTCGCACCGGACTGTCTGGTGTGCCAGCGGAGCAACGGCTACTTCGCGCGCAACGGTCGACTGCAACGCATTTAATGCGCGCCTGCGCGCGCAGAGGACAGAGCACGCGCAGTTGGCGCACCGGACAGTCTACAGACCTGTCCGGTTGTAACACCCTGAATTTGGGGGTATAAAATTTCTTTGCTCATATTTACAAATTCAGGTGTTACTTCCCTTTTCTCATCCTTCCCCAATCCTCTCTTTCTCATTTCTATAGGAGAGAAGTGGTTATTTTATTTATAATTATAGTCTATTAGCTCAAACTCCAAGGGAGTATGAATTGTTGCATCATGTTGAACCCTAGATTTCACTTTTGTTTGGTGCATAATTCTTGGAAAGTCTAATTTGAATTTGTGGCTTATTTGAATTTGAATCAAATAGAGAAAATAAAAAGAAAAGGGAAAACAATTCCAGAATAAAAAGAAAAAGGAAAGAAGCCCGCTACCCCCGCCCCCTCGGCCTTTCGGCCCAATTGGCCCACCCCGCGCGCGCGCGCCCTCCCGCCCCTCCTCTCTCTCTGCGCCGCGGGCCCGGCCTGTCAGCGCAGCCGTTCCCCGCGCCCGCCTTCCTCTCTCTCTGCGCCGCGGGCCCCGCCCGTCAGGCAACCGCTCTCCGCGCCCGCGCCCGCTTTCTTCTCTCCCTCTGCTCGCGGGCCCGGGCTGTCAGCTCCCTCGTCCTCGCGTAACCGCCGCCGCGCGTGCCGCGGTCTCTGCGCCCACGTCGCGCGTGGGGCTCGCCCCAACCCCGCCCTTGGCCACTTGAGCCCCGAACCTCGCTCGCCCTCTCCCCCTCCCTCATTTGCGCACCAACGGGCCTCTCTCTTCCACCTCTCCCTCGCTGCGCGCACGCCAGTGCGCCGCCGCCGTAAACCCCGCCGTTCCGAGCTCGTTTCCCGGCCGCCGTTGGAGCTCCGCCGTGTCCATTGCCACGGTGAGCTTCGCCCCGGCGTCCGCAACCCGGAACGCGCTCCAATTTCCCCTTCCCCTCCCTATTTCTCTCTGCCCGCGCTCACCCGCCGTCCTCCGTGCAGCCGCCACCGTCGACCCGGGCCGCCGTCGCGTTATCGCCGCCACCGAGGAGTCCCCGGAGCCCGCCTTGAGGTAAAGAACCTCTCCCGGCCCTATTGCCCTTTGTTTTGCTCTCTGCTACGCTTAATTCCTCGCCGGAGTTGTTCAACGCCGCCGCCGAGCCGCTTTGCCGTAGACCGCCCCCCTCCGGTGCCCCGGCCCCGACCCAGACCCCACCAAAGGATTCCTGCAACACCCAAATGTGTACATCATATGATAAGAGGTTATTCCCTTGAATATTTTGTCTCTATTTAATGGAGCATGTGAACACCACATTTAAAAAACAAGTAATTAATGAAAGACATACCACAAAATTTTGCATCATGCTGGTTTTTCATTCTTGTGTGCACTTTGTGACAATATAAATAAATATAATAATGTGAAAAGAGATATACTAAAGGCCAAAGTGGAACTTAAGATGTAAAAAGAAATTCTAGAAATTGGAAAGGAGGAGAAATAAAATATTTTGTGGATAAAAATAAATATATAAAAACAAATACTAATCTTACACCGGATAAATGAAGTTGAACATTTGGCCAATGGTGAAATTCATAACAAGATCCATATTCAAATTTGAAATTTGAAAAATAAAAAAGAGTAAAACAAAACAGAAAAGAAAAAGAGAAATAAAAGAGAAAACCGCGAGCGGGCCTAATCCCTGAACTCGGCCCATTCCCATTCCGCCTATCCCGCGCGGCCCACCATGTCCTTCCCACCTCTGCTGCCTGGCGCGTACTGTCTGGTGGGCCCTACTCGTCGCGACTGTCCTTCAACACCACGAGTGACTGCATCGGGGGCCCGCTCACCAGTCGACGACCCCGCTCTAACTAAAGCCGCTGACACCGCGGGCCTTGGCGCAGCTTGCTCCACCACCCGGATGGCGCCATACTGATTATCTTCTCCCCCGAGCGCTCGCATCCGCCCACCTACCAACTACCTCCGTAACCACCGGCCGGGCATGCCGGACTTGCATGGCGACTCCCTAGGCTCCTGGTTATATGACGGGGAAATCCCTCTCTCGTGCCCTCTAACCCAATCACGTAAACCCCCTCACGGCACCGGCAACGTTTGAGAAATCGCGAGCTCGAACCGGCGGGATCTGAGCTCGAGTTGACCACCGCCGCCGCACCGGAATCGCAAGCCCAGCTCAGCCATACTCGCGGAAAGTGTCCGGTGGGGTTCGCTCGGACCTTGGATAGGTGGTTGATGCCTTTCTTGGGTCGAATCGCGCTCCTGCACCTTGGAATTCGTCACCGGTGTGCACGCTTCTCCGCCTGTCCGCCGTGCGCCGTGGTCGGGGTCACCGTCATCCACCAGCGAGGTAAGTGTACCTTCCGTAGGTCCGCCATATTCCTTGCTCCGCATAGCAGAGTTTTGGCCTGTGTTGACTCGCCTGGGCATAGTCAGGGACCTTGTTCATGGCGCCGCCGCCCAGGTTGGTCGTGAGGATGGGAAGCCCCTGGCTGTTAAATCGGCCATTAAATTCACGGCGAACAGACCTCTGTTTCGAGTCCGGTCGATGGCTAGGTCCGCACGGGGGTCCTCGGCGTGCGTGCTCACCGAAAGCGCCGCCATGCGAGCCTGCTGACTCCGCCGTGTCGCGTGCGTAGAGAGGAAGACGATACGGTAGCCGTCGATCTCGTAGGTAGCGGCTCAGATTAGATCTGGGTTGTAATGGAATCTGGTCGTTGGTTCTTCTTAGGACGGTTGGATTAGAATGAGGTGTACCCTCTCGCGGCATGTAATCTCTGCCATCGATCTATCTGCGGGCGGCCACGATTTCATCGCGCCACCCTCGGTCCTAGACCATTGGATCGGGATCCAGTGATCCTGGTTTCATACCGATTCATAACAGCTTCGCTCTAATCCTATCCGTTTATGTTTGATCAGACGGCTCTCATGCCATGATACCCCTTCGCCGTATCAAAATTGCTAAAGAGACCTTGTCTTTTATATATATCAACCTGCCGTCCACGCCAGAAACTCCCTGAGTCTTAGGAATATTAGCACGTTGGCCCCTGCGCTTACCAGAAATTGACGCCCACTCCAGGGAATTATAAAACCAGAGTAAATAAACCAGAAATGTATTTTTAGTACAAAAATAATTGCTGAAACTTGTTTAAATTATAGAAAATGCATATGAACTCCAAATTAGACCATTCCAGTTCCTAAATTTTTGTAATAATATTGTCTACGCATTTGTGCCTCTGTTCTGACATGACAAACACATCAAAATTATTCTTTCACTTAATCTTGTATTAAGCACATAAAACATTAGAAAATCCATAACTTAAGATATATAACTCCAAATTTAATGATTCCAATTCCTGTGATCTTATTTTAATGTCTAGATTATTACTGTATATTCTATTTGCATGTTTGATGTGATGTTAATTTATGCTATGCTATGTATGTATTGTATTGATGCGAGTAGACGAGCAAGCCACTGTGGAATCTGAGGTTCAGCTGGTAGAGACTGCTGAGCAGGAGCTCGTTGAAGGCAAGTTGTGCCCTTGATCACTTCTTTTACCCATTCATGTTCTTATTATTCATAATGATCTGCATAGGTTAATTTTGATGGGACCCAATAGGATGCCCTAGATTTTGACTATCTTTATACCTTGCTTCACCACTGGTTTTACTACTAAAGTTTTGGGTAGTACATGCTATTGCTTTATGTGGATTTGGGTATAGAGATATTCATCACTCATTGTTATACTATTTATTGTTATCTGTTTTATTCTTCCTTGTTCATGTTAAGATCATTATGTTAATGGGAACATGGAGAACCACCCGGGAAAACAGTGCTACCACAAGGGTTTAATGGGACGCCCTTGGCTGATTAACTAGGAAAGCTAGTGGAGGGCTACCTTACCCGAAAGGGGCAAGGGCAGTAGGGGAGTGGTCAGTGTAGGGAGGTCCCTGGTTGATTTTGCTGCGATGGCGGTCAGCCAGGAACCCTGCACTGGAGCTTCCTATAAACTGTAGCGGGTAGTCTGAAGCTAGTGGAACTTTGTAAAGGCCTCGTAGTGGTACCCTGCCTTGCTTCCTAGGTAGAGGTGTATGGAGTCTGATCAACTCCGTGGCAAATGGGTAACACGACTTGTGGGTAAAGATGCGCAACCTCTGCAGAGTGTAAAACTGGTATACTAGCCGTGCTCACGGTCAAGAGCGGCTCGGACACTCACATGATTAAATTATGGAACTTAAACTTAACCTGTCATTTCATTGCATTTGGGATTATTTTATTATTACTTTTACTTATTATTACTATGGTTTGGTATTTACTTACACTTAGTAACTGCTAATAAAATTTTGACCAACTTATAAAAGCAATGCTCAGCTTCAGCCTTTATATCATTGATCAGCCTTACACTTCATGAATTCCCACCTTTGGTGAGTTCATGCCACATTATTCCCCACGACTTGTTGAGCTATGAACGTATGTGAGCTCACTCTTGCTGTCTCACACCCCCCCCCCACAGGAGAAGAGCAGGTGGTTCAGGAGGAGCCTCAAGGCGAGGAGTTTGATCTGATCTAGGTGGCGTTTCTCAGTTGACATTTGCGCCGACGATCCTTAGTTCGTTTTATATTCATTATTTTATTTTGTAATAAGTCTTCCGCTATGTAATAAATACTCTGATGTTTTATGACATTTATCTCTATACACTCTGTTATTATATATGTTGTCTTCTTTGGCGCATGTATGAGATGCACCCGGCTTTGTTCCTTTAAAGCCCGGGTGTGACGGAAGTGGTATCAGAGGAAATGTTGACTGTAGGACGAGACCTAGATAGAAATGGACAAATCCCTTACCTACTTATCTTATTCTGATTCATTCTACACTTACCTTACTCTGATTCTTTCTACACTTATCTTGATCATGTCTCACCTTCTACTGTTCTACTCTGATCATTCTTACCTTTTCTACTCTTAGACAAGATGGATTTCACACCTTGGAATCCCTACCCCTATGACATTTTTTAAGAGATAGGAAGCCCAAGACAAAATTAAAACTATTTTCTCTATTAAAAATATTGGTTGATTGTTCTGATGATCAATGCCTGATTTGCTTCTTTGATTGATTGAGATATTATATATGGACATCCTAGCATGTGCCAGCATAAGGTAATAAATTAGCTATGGTAGGTAAAACATTAAACTGCTTAGCTAATAAATCCCCCAAAGTAACATGATTGTAAATACTGCCTTGTCTACTGCTCTTTCTTACCATATGTATCTAACTCAGATGGTCAATACCAGGCGGGGTGGTGGAATTGATTTGCCTCCTAATCGACACACTCAGAGAATATACAGACAACCTCAGCCACAGCCAGCAGAGATGAATCCTCCTAATCCTCCACCAGGCGGAGTTGACCCACTGGTTGCTGCTCAGATGGCGGTGATGCAGCAAATGGCGGACACTATGGCTGATATGCGTGCCTAGATGCAGCAAGAACGCCAAGAGATGCGTTAGGAAAGAGAAGATATACGCCAGGAGTTGCGCCAGGAGAGAGATGAGATACGCCAAGAAAGGAGGGCGCAACAACAGCAGCTGCAATAACAACTTCAACAACAGCAGCAACAGCAACAAGTGCCATTGCCTCCACCATCACCACCAGTTCCACCTCGAGATAAACACCGGGAGTTTATGAGTCATAAGCCACCTACATTCGCTAGCTCACCTGATCCACTGGACGCGGATGATTGGCTGAAGTCCGTTGAGAAGATGCTGAATATTGCACAATGTACTGACCGGGAGAAGGTTTTATATGCTTCTGGACGTCTGACTGGTCCTGCTGCTGACTGGTGGGATTCATATACGGCTGCCCATGATGCTGCGGATACTATTACTTGGGCAGAGTTCAGTACACAATTCAGGAACTACCATATTCCCGCTGGTATGATAAAGATCAAGAAGAAGGAATTTCTGTCACTGAAGCAAGGCAATATGTCGGTCAGCGAGTACAGAGACAAATTTATTCAGCTGTCGAGGTATGCTCCAGAGGAAGTTGCTGAGGATGAGAGAAAGCAGGAGCATTTTATTGAAGGACTTAATGGACCGCTGCAGTATGCTCTAGTGGCACACACTTTTCCATCATTTCAGAGGCTACTGGATAAGGCTCTTGCTATTGAACACAAGCGTGTTCAACTGGGTGATTTGAAGAGGAAGGCTATCTCGCAAGGACAGGGTAGCAGCAGTGTTCGTCCTCGCTACAGTTCACCACAGGGTACACCGATTCGACCAGGAGGACCGCGCCCAGTTCAGCAATCACCACTGAGGACTCCACCTCCTCGACAGGCTACTCCCACTGGCACCCCGACAAAGTTTGCAGGACAGAGTCCGGGCACTACGTGTTTCAAGTGTGGGAAGACTGGTCATTATGCAAATGTCTGCCCACAGAGGATTGCTACTACTCCAGCTCAGAACAAGCAACAGACCCCTGGCAAGGGATATTCTATAGCCAGGGTGAACCAAGTCAGCGTTGATGATACTCCTGATAGTGGGGACCTCGTAATTGGTATGTTTTATGTTAATGCAATTCCTGCAACAATATTATTCGATTCTGGTGCTACACATTCATTCATGTCTGCTAGATATGCCAACACAAATGAAATACCACTGCTAAATATGAGAAAACCCCTGATAGTAATTACACCTAAAGGGCCTGTTGAGGCGAATCAAATGACACGTAGATTGACATTAACCATTATGGGTAGAGATTTTGGAGCTACTGCTATAATATTAGAGTCAAGCAGTATAGATCTGATCCTTGGTATGTCGTGGCTAAGAAAGGCAAAGGCCGTTATAGCATGTGGTAGGGGTACCGTAGAACTCACTACCACTAAAGGAGAAAGGTTTCAAGTTAATATTGCAGTAACCTCCTCATCCATGCGTGCAATGTTCTTTATGCCTGAGGAGTTTGTTGGTGACAACATCCGGGTGGTTAGGGATTTTCCGGATGTCTTTCCAGAGGAGTTACCAGGGATGCCACCTGATAGAGAAGTTGAGTTTGTTATTGATCTCCTACCTGGAACCGCCCCTATTTCTAAACGGCCATATAGAATGTCCGTAGAAGAGTTGAAGGAACTGAAGAAGCAGTTAACTGAGTTACAAGAGGCTGGTTACATTCGTCCAAGTTCCTCACCTTGGGGAGCACCGGTGTTATTTGTGCAGAAGAAGGATGGATCGCAACGGATGTGTGTGGATTATAGATCTCTTAATGATGTTACGGTGAAGAACAAGTATCCGTTGCCCCGTATTGAGGATTTATTTGATCAGATGCGAGGTGCTAGAGTATTCTCGAAGATTGATCTCCGATCCGGTTACCATCAGATGAGGATTAGACCATCGGATATTCCCAAGACGGCTTTCTCAACCCGATATGGATTATATGAGTTCACTGTCATGTCATTTGGATTGACCAATGCACCAGCTTACTTCATGAATTTGATGAATAAGGTGTTTATGGAGTATTTGGACAGATTCGTCGTGGTATTCATCGACGATATTCTTATCTATTCTAAGAATGAAAGTGATCATGAACTACATCTAAGGTTGGTGCTACAAAAGCTACGAGATAATCAACTCTACGCCAAGTTCAGTAAGTGCGAGTTTTGGATTGACAAGGTGCCATTCCTTGGTCATATTATTTCTAATGGAGGAATAGCAGTGGATCCTGCTAAAGTGAAGGAGATAATGGAGTGGAGAGTGCCCACTACAGTTACTGAGATTCGTAGTTTCTTGGGACTCGCAGGCTATTATCGGAGATTTATTGAAGGATTCTCTAAGATTGCCAAGCCTATGACATCGCTTTTGGAGAAAGGAAAAGAATTTAAGTGGGATGAGAAATGTCAAGAGAGCTTTGATCAATTGAAGGAGAGATTGATGTCACCTCCAGTATTGATTATGCCAGATCTGCAGAAGGGATTTGACATTTACTGTGATGCATGTGGCCAAGGACTTGGATGTGTGCTTATGCAAGAAGGCCATGTGATTGCTTATGCATCTCGTCAGTTGCGGAAACATGAATTGAACTACCCCACTCATGACTTGGAATTGGCAGCAGTTGTGCATGCACTTAAGATTTGGAGACACTACATTATGGGAACTAAGTGCCAAGTATACACGGATCATAAGAGTTTGAAGTACATATTCACTCAGAAGGATCTCAACCTCAGACAACGTCGTTGGTTGGAGCTTATTAAGGATTATGATTTGGAGATTCACTATCATCCAGGCAAGGCGAATTTGGTCGCAGATGCCTTGAGTCGGAAAGAACATGTTCACTCCGCTTTTGTTGTCCAGCTACCCGATGAATTAGCAAAAGACTTTGAGAGACTCAATTTGGGAATTGTTACTCATACTGAAGGAGTTACCATTGAGTTGGAACCTACCTTGGAGCAAGAGATTCGTAAAGGTCAGGTTGGTGATGCTAAGATCCAAGAGATTAAAGATCTGATTACGGAAGGTCGAGTTCCGAAATTCACGGAGGATGAGCAAGGTACTGTATGGTTCAAGGATCGGATATGTGTTCCGGAGATCGATAGTCTCCGTGAGGCTATATTGAAAGAAGCTCATGATTCTGATTACTCCATCCACCCTGGAAGCACTAAGATGTATCAAGATTTGAAGCAAAAGTATTGGTGGTATGGACTGAAAAGAGATGTTGCTGCTCATGTGGCTAAGTGTGATGTATGTCAAAGAGTCAAGGCCGAACATCAAAGACCCGCTGGACTACTGCACCCATTGAAGATACCTGAGTGGAAATGGGAAGAAATTGGTATGGATTTTATTGTTGGACTACCCCGCACTCCAGCAGGATATGACTCTATTTGGGTAATTGTGGACAGATTAACGAAGGTGGCTCATTTTATACCTGTGAGGACTAATTACACGGGAGCCAAGCTAGCAGAATTGTATATGACTCGGATAGTCTGTCTACATGGAGTGCCTAAGAAGATCGTGTCTGATCGAGGATCACAGTTTACTTCTCGATTTTGGAAGAAGTTGCATGAGAGCTTGGATACAAAGTTGAATTTTAGTTCAGCCTACCATCCCCAGACTGATGGACAGACAGAGAGGACTAATCAAGTGCTGGAAGATATGTTGAGAGCTTGTGCTCTCAAGCATGGTGGCAGTTGGGAGAAGAGCTTACCCTATGCTGAGTTTTCTTATAATAATAGCTACCAGGCCAGTTTGAAGATGTCACCATTTGAGGCTTTATATGGCAGAAAATGCAGGACTCCCCTATATTGGGATCAGACTGGAGAAAGACAGTTCTTTGGGCCTGAACTTATACAAGAGGCAGAAGAACAAGTTCAAATGATAAGGGAAAATTTGAGAATTGCACAATCCAGACAAAAGAGCTATGCTGATAATAGGAGAAGACTACTGGAGTTTAAGGAGGGTGATCATGTCTATTTGAAGGTGTCACCACTCCGGGGTATGAGGAGATTTAAAGTTAAAGGAAAGTTGTCCCCTCGTTTCATTGGACCTTTCTTGATCTTAAAGCGAGTGGGTGAAGTTGCATATCAACTGGAGTTACCCGATCATCTGTTAGATGTACATGATGTGTTTCATGTGTCTCAGCTAAAGAAGTGCCTCAGGGTACCTGAGGAGCAGCTACCACTGGAGGACCTTAGTGTTCAAGAGGATCTGACTTATGCGGAGTACCCTATCAAAATTTTGGACACTCTGACTCGAGTTACAAGAAATAAGGTGATAAAGATGTGCAAAGTTCAATGGAGTCACCATGGTGAAGATGAAGCAACTTGGGAAAGAGAAGAAGAGCTTCGTATAGATTTTCCCCACCTTTTCTCTAGTTCTTCTTAAATCTCGAGGACGAGATTCTTTTTAAGGGGGGTAGGATTTGCAACACCCAAATGTGTACATCATATGATAAGAGGTTATTCCCATGAATATTTTGTCTCTATTTAATGGAGCATGTGAACACCACATTTAAAAAACAAGTAATTAATAAAAGACATACCACAAAATTTTGCATCATGCTGGTTTTTCACTCTTGTGTGCACTTTGTGACAATATAAATAAATATAATAATGTGAAAAGAGATATACTAAAGGCCAAAGTGGAACTTAAGATGTAAAAAGAAATTCTAGAAATTGGAAAGGAGGAGAAATAAAATATTTTGTGGATAAAAATAAATATATAAAAACAAATACTAATCTTACACCGGATAAATGAAGTTGAACATTTGGCCAATGGTGAAATTCATAACAAGATCCATATTCAAATTTGAAATTTGAAAAATAAAAAAGAGTAAAACAAAACAGAAAAGAAAAAGAGAAATAAAAGAGAAAACCGCGAGCGGGCCTAATCCCTGAACTCGGCCCATTCCCATTCCGCCTATCCCGCGCGGCCCACCATGTCCTTCCCACCTCTGCTGCGTGGCGCGTACTGTCTGGTGGGCCCTACTCGTCGCGACTGTCCTTCAACACCACGCGTGACTGCATCGGGGGCCCGCTCACCAGTCGACGACCCCGCTCTAACTAAAGCCGCTGACACCGCGGGCCTTGGCGCAGCTTGCTCCACCACCCGGATGGCGCCATACTGATTATCTTCTCCCCCGAGCGCTCGCATCCGCCCACCTACCAACTACCTCCGTAACCACCGGCCGGGCATGCCGGACTTGCATGGCGACTCCCTAGGCTCCTGGTTATATGACGGGGAAATCCCTCTCTCGTGCCCTCTAACCCAATCACGTAAACCCCCTCACGGCACCGGCAACGTTTGAGAAATCGCGAGCTCGAACCGGCGGGATCTAAGCTCGAGTTGACCACCGCCGCCGCACCGGAATCGCAAGCCCAGCACAGCCATACTCGCGGAAAGTGTCCGGTGGGGTTCGCTCGGACCTTGGATAGGTGGTTGACGCCTTTCTTGGGTCGAATCGCGCTCATGCACCTCGGAATTCGTCACCGGTGTGCACGCTTCTCCGCCTGTCCGCCGTGCGCCGTGGTCGGGGTCACCGTCATCCACCAGCGAGGTAAGTGTACCTTCCGTAGGTCCGCCATGTTCCTTGCTCCGCATAGCAGAGTTTTGGCCTGTGTTGACTCGCCTGGGCGTAGTCAGGGACCTTGTTCATGGCGCCGCCGCCCAGGTTGGTCGTGAGGATGGGAAGCCCCTGGCTGTTAAATCGGCCATTAAATTCACGGCGAACAGACCTCTGTTTCGAGTCCGGTCGATGGCTGGGTCCGCACGGGGGTCCTCGGCGTGCGTGCTCACCGAAAGCGCCGCCATGCGAGCCTGCTGACTCCGCCGTGTCGCGTGCGTAGAGAGGAAGACGATACGGTAGCCGTCGATCTCGTAGGTAGCGGCTCAGATTAGATCTGGGTTGTAATGGAATCTGGTCGTTGGTTCTTCTTAGGACGGTTGGATTAGAATGAGGTGTACCCTCTCGCGGCATGTAATCTCTGCCATCGATCTATCTGCGGGCGGCCACGATTTCATCGCGCCACCCTCGGTCCTAGACCATTGGATCGGGATCCAGTGATCCTGGTTTCATACCGATTCATAACAGCTTCGCTCTAATCCTATCCGTCTATGTTTGATCAGACGGCTCTCATGCCATGATACCCCTTCGCCGTATCAAAATTGCTAAAGAGACCTTGTCTTTTATATATATCAACCCGCCGTCCACGCCAGAAACTCCCTGAGTCTTAGGAATATTAGCACGTTGGCCCCTGCGCTTACCAGAAATTGACGCCCACTCCAGGGAATTATAAAACCAGAGTAAATAAACCAGAAATGTATTTTTAGTACAAAAATAATTGCTGAAACTTGTTTAAATTATAGAAAATGCATATGAACTCCAAATTAGACCATTCTAGTTCCTAAATTTTTGTAATAATATTGTCTACGCATTTGTGCCTCTGTTCTGACATGACAAACACATCAAAATTATTCTTTCACTTAATCTTGTATTAAGCACATAAAACATTAGAAAATCCATAACTTAAGATATATAACTCCAAATTTAATGATTCCAATTCCTGTGATCTTATTTTAATGTCTAGATTATTACTGTATATTCTATTTGCATGTTTGATGTGATGTTAATTTATGCTATGCTATGTATGTATTGTATTGATGCGAGTAGACGAGCAAGCCACTGTGGAATCTGAGGTTCAGCTGGTAGAGACTGCTGAGCAGGAGCTCGTTGAAGGCAAGTTGTGCCCTTGATCACTTCTTTTACCCATTCATGTTCTTATTATTCATAATGATCTGCATAGGTTAATTTTGATGGGACCCAATAGGATGCCCTAGATTTTGACTATCTTTATACCTTGCTTCACCACTGGTTTTACTACTAAAGTTTTGGGTAGTACATGCTATTGCTTTATGTGGATTTGGGTATAGAGATATTCATCACTCATTGTTATACTATTTATTGTTATCTGTTTTATTCTTCCTTGTTCATGTTAAGATCATTATGTTAATGGGAACATGGAGAACCACCCGGGAAAACAGTGCTACCACAAGGGTTTAATGGGACGCCCTTGGCTGATTAACTAGGAAAGCTAGTGGAGGGCTACCTTACCCGAAAGGGGCAAGGGCAGTAGGGGAGTGGTCAGTGTAGGGAGGTCCCTGGTTGATTTTGCTGCGATGGCGGTCAGCCAGGAACCCTGCACTGGAGCTTCCTATAAACTGTAGCGGGTAGTCTGAAGCTAGTGGAACTTTGTAAAGGCCTCGTAGTGGTACCCTGCCTCGCTTCCTAGGTAGAGGTGTATGGAGTCTGATCAACTCCGTGGCAAATGGGTAACACGACTTGTGGGTAAAGATGCGCAACCTCTGCAGAGTGTAAAACTGGTATACTAGCCGTGCTCACGGTCAAGAGCGGCTCGGACACTCACATGATTAAATTATGGAACTTAAACTTAACCTGTCATTTCATTGCATTTGGGATTATTTTATTATTACTTTTACTTATTATTACTATGGTTTGGTATTTACTTACACTTAGTAACTGCTAATAAAATTTTGACCAACTTATAAAAGCAATGCTCAGCTTCAGCCTTTATATCATTGATCAGCCTTACACTTCATGAATTCCCACCTTTGGTGAGTTCATGCCACATTATTCCCCACGACTTGTTGAGCTATGAACGTATGTGAGCTCACTCTTGCTGTCTCACACCCCCCCCCACAGGAGAAGAGCAGGTGGTTCAGGAGGAGCCTCAAGGCGAGGAGTTTGATCTGATCTAGGTGGCGTTTCTCAGTTGACATTTGCGCCGACGATCCTTAGTTCGTTTTATATTCATTATTTTATTTTGTAATAAGTCTTCCGCTATGTAATAAATACTCTGATGTTTTATGACATTTATCTCTATACACTCTGTTATTATATATGTTGTCTTCTTTGGCGCATGTATGAGATGCACCCGGCTTTGTTCCTTTAAAGCCCGGGTGTGACAATTCCCCGTGCCCTCCCCAACCTTCCCGGCCACTCAGGTCGCCCCAGAGACCCGCAGAGCCCCCGCGCCCCTCGTCTCCGGCGAGTTCTCCGCCGCGGGACGGGCCCCGCCGCCTCAGCTGGCTGGGGAAGGAGACAGCATCCAGCCACCCCATCCCCGCCGTCCATCTTAGATCGGACGATCCTGTTTCAAATAACCCGAACCCAACCTCAGCCGTTCGCCCAAGATCCAACGGCCCAGAGCCGTTTCCCCCGCGCCCGCGCCCCGCTCTGCCGCTGGACCCCGCCTGTCAGTCGCCCGCGCTCGCTCTGCCTGCCCGGTCCTGCCTGTCAGCCGCCCGCGCCCGCGCTGCCCGCCCGGCCCCGCCTGTCAGCCGCCCAGGCCGCCGCGCGCCCGCGCGCCCGTCCGCAGGATCTAATCCTGGCCGTCCGTTTGAGATCCAACGGCTGTAGGAGCCCGATATCCCTTCGCCCGCGCGTTTTCTTAAAGAACCCCCCTGTTTTCTGGAAATTGCGCCCGCCGTCCCTGGTTTCTCGCAGTTAGGTCCTCAGACCTTTTATTTAATTCAAAATAGGTCCTTAGGGTATAATTTTAACCCCTAAACTTGTAAAATTCATAACTTTGCCATATGAACTCCAAATTAGGTGCTTCAAATTGCAAAATGTTCATAATATTATTATCTATCTGTTTATGCAATGTTTCCCTGCTGTTTCCATGTCCCAATTAATGGTTAATCATTAGGATAGGATTAAGGTTATTGGAACCTTATTTGAGATAAATAAAAGATAGTAGACTTTAATAAAAGTTGGAGCACTTAAGTTTATGGACTTAAACACCTAAGTTTAGGAACTTAAAACCAGATAATGATTTAATCCCACCACTGACTTAAACATGATTAGTGGATAATGAATCACTTTGTAAAGTCCTCTACCCAGACCTAGGGAACACCAGAGTGCCTATCCCTTTTCTACTATGAACTTGTGATCTCTTTGCTGCATATGTTTGGTATGTTGCTTTTGTTTGTTATCTTCCCAAGTGCATAGTGTGAATGATTACTTTACGTAGACAACGAGCAGTCTGTGTTTCCCGAGGAAGTTGCAGAGGAAGTTCCTGATCAGCAGTTTGGTGAAGGCAAGTGTCCTCTGACCCATTATGTCCTATTCATTTATAACTTACTACCCCGCATTACTTACTTGAAACCTAAGGATTGACTAGCTTTACACTTTACTTTATCCTTGATGACCTTATGGGCTAGTATGGTTAGCATTCTGCTACTGCCTTAACTTAATCAATGAACATGATGTGAATATTTATGATACTGTTATCCTGATGATGTTGATGATCTTGTGATACTCTAGGGGGCTCAGGCTGTTTCCTGAGTACCTCTCCGTAAGGACCTGTTCGTTGAGAGACCACCCGGGATAACAGTGCAACCATGAGGGTGAAATGGGATGCCCTTAGCTAATTAATTAGAGGAACTAGAGGTGTAGTTGCTTCGCCGTCGTGCCGTCAATGGGGTCCAGGCACAGTGCTTGCTCTGCCGAGGCTGAGTGCCGAGGTTCTTTCGTTTTGCTTTTGTTAGTCACTCTCCTGCGGGGAGGAGTATTGTGTTTATCAAACTGGAGAAACCTAACGGGCAGCTACGATCTCTAGGGAATCTTTGTAAAAGCTACGTAGTGATACCCTGCCGGACCACCTAGGTAGTGGTCAATGGGGATTAGCTCTCCCCGGGCAGAAAGGGAATCATGACTCATGGGTAAAGTGTGCGACCTCTGCAGAGGGTAGTGAAACTGATATGTCAGCCGTGCTCACGGTTAAGAGCAGCCTTGGGATCCTCTTTGATTAGAGATACAGATGGTTCGAGATACAAGGATTATGTTATGGTTTTGGTTCGAATATGATGATGTTGTTCCTCGATGAGGAAATGGTTCATGGGTTGGTTAATGCTAAAATCTGGCTTCTACTAATGATAAATACCTGTCCAACTAAAAGCAACTGCTTGAGCCTAACCCCACATAAAGTTAGTCCACTTCAGCCAAACGGGACATTTGCTGAGTACGTTGATGTGTACTCATCCTTGCTTTACCACAAAACACCAGGTTGTCCGCATTGTAACCACTGCTCCGGAGAAGGCGAAGTCGTGGAAGGAGACTTCCAGGAGTTCCAAGACTACGACGAATTCTAGGCGTGGGTTGGCGGCAACCCCCAGTCAGCTGCCTGTGAAGGCCTTATTTTTACTGCGTTTCGCTAGCACTTTGATTTAACTGTTAAGTTGATGACTATGTGGATGTCAATGACTCTGTGATGTAATTAAGTTAATACTCTTTTATGTTATTATTCGAGCAATGTGCGTTGATGTTCATTTATGTAACCGCTGTGTACGTGAGTTCTGATCCTGGCACGTACATAGTTCGCATTCGGTTTGCCTTCCAAAACCGGGTGTGACATAAGTGGTATCAAAGCCGTGCTGACTGTAGGACCGCTGACCTAGAGTAGCACTGGTCGTACTAAGGACTATTGACCTTCCCTCTCACCTTGACCTCTGATGTTACTTCAAAAGTCGGTCACCTCGACCAACCCTATGTTTTACTACATATATATATACTATATTATACCTTGTTAAAATTTTTATCTTATTCTGTCTATGGTTTATTCACTTGTCATATTAGTTCTGCTCTTACTCTTATGCTTACGGTGTCTTTTGTAGATGGCTCGTCTTAGACACACAGCACGTAAGTCGGTGATTCCTTTCCTGCCATCTCGACTTGCGGAGCGTCCTCTGCACCGCACCGTGTCCGGTCAGTCGAGTCACCTGGAGAGACTGCACCACCGCCTGCGTGAGGAGCAGGAACGCCGGCGCCAGCACAGAGAGCAGCAGGGCTCTTCCTCCCCATCCCAGCAAGAGGTGGAGTCCGTGAGGCCCCGTTCCTCTGTTGCCCAGCTGGAGGCGCCCCCTGCACCACCGCGGGACGCCCCGGCTGTTGGAGGAGCTACTGGAGGAGGTCTTGGAGGAGACCCCGACGACGACTCAGACCACAGCACGGAGTCCTCTGAGCCACAGGAGGCGGAAGGATGGGTCGCCCGACCCATCACCCGTGACGCCGCCCGCGGTTGTCACTTCCACGACGCACTCGACACCTTGCTGCGCCAGGCTTTTGACCGGCACACCTGGTCGATCGAGTATCGTTGTGTAGTCTACCAGCACAGTCGCGGGAGGTACCCGGACCGCTGGGAGGCTACCTGGCTAGTTCGCCGTCCGGAGGATGACCTCCGGGGTGCGGAGGCCGTTTTGGAGCACTATTCCATCTCCGAGAGGGACACTGCAGAGGCGGCTATGCAGGATGCAGCACGACGTGCACTCTCCCAGTACTGTTCTTTGTTCGGTGGCGTGGCCGACGGTCTTAACCTTCGGTACTACCCCCGCCGCCCTACTGGCAGCACAGAGAGTGTGGTTGTCTCACCTGTTGGTGAGGCTAACCCTAGGTTGAGCAGCACAGTCAACCTAGTCGCAGTGCTTAACACTGAGCTGGATCACTCTCTGGACGAGCTGAGCAGGGCTCGAACGGAGATTGCGGAGTTGCGTGCTGAGTTGGCAGAGCGCCATCACCAGGAGGGTGGTTCTCCCGCTCCTGTTGGGACTCAGCACCCATACCGCTCGCCGCCACGTGGTCACCACACTTATGGTTCCCCTGCCTGTAAGACCAGGATAGATCTGGATCCTTAGATCGTTAGTGTTGAAGTTTGTAATAATTCTTAAGTCAGATGTCTCAGTCTTAAATAGTTAGTTTAATTTGCTTATCAGTTGCTTCCAATTAGCTTAGTTCGCTTATTAGTTGCTTCTATTCAGTTTAGTTTGCTTATCAGTGGTTTGCATGCTTGTTATGATGAACTTGTGCTGGATTTGAATCTTTGTAATGACTGTTGCCAACCTGTGGGTTTCTCCTGCAGTTTGGCCTAGCTATAATGTTAATAAAGTCAGTTATTTAGTTGGGAAGCCATTTACTTCTACTTTCCTCCTTATCTGAGAAGCTGTGTTGAACCGTAATGAGGATCAGTGAAGCTCTTTGTTCACTCAGTGTCACGAAGAATTCTGTATTCTCTTTTCTTATGCTGGAGGGTTGTAAGATCAATGCTGATGTATGAATGTCTTCCACAGATGTCTGACAACAGGCGCCGATGCAACAGGCGTGCTCAGCAAGAGCAGCATGACCAGCAGGAGGAACAACAGAGGCAGCCTCCCCCACCACCCCCGATGACAGTGGAGCAGATGTTCTTGATGCAGACTCAGGCAGTGCAGGCCATTGGGCAGACTCTGGCAGCCATGCAGCAGGCTCAACAGCAACCCCAACCCCAGTTGCAAGTGCAGATGCCACGGGATAAGCGTGGTGAGTTCATGAGAGGGCACCCTCCTACCTTCGCCCATTCTGCCGACCCCATGGATGCAGAAGACTGGCTGCGCGCAGTGGAAAGAGAACTGCGCACCGCCCAATGTAACGACAGGGAGAAGGTTTTGTATGGTCCCCGCCAGCTAAGGGGAGCAGCCCAGTCCTGGTGGGAGTCCTACCTCGCCACCCATGCTGACCCCGAAGCCATCACCTGGGAAGAATTTAGCGAGAGTTTCCGCAGGTACCATGTGCCGGAGGGACTGATGATCGTGAAGAAGGAGGAGTTTTTGGCTCTGAAGCAGGGACCCCTGTCTGTTAGTGAATACAGAGACAAGTTTCTGCAGCTATCTCGTTATGCACCTGAGGATGTCAACACTGATGCTAAAAGGCGGTACAGGTTCATGAGGGGTTTGGTGGATCCCCTGCATTACCAGCTGATGAATCACACCTTCCCCACCTTCCAGTACCTGATTGATAGGGCAGTTATGACTGAGAAGAAGCGTAAGGATATGGAAGATCGGAAGCGCAAGATGAGTGGACCCCAGACCGGAGGCATCAGCCGTCCACGTTTCTCAGGCAGTTCATCTCAGCAAGGCAGGCCTGGTCACCCACAAGGATATCAGAATCAGAACCAGCGTCCGCATCAGCAGCAGTTTCAGAGGCAGTACCCACAGCAGCAGCAGCAGCAGTATCGTCAGCATAGCCAGCAGGGAGGTAATCAGTATCAGAAGCAGAACAACCAGGCACCTCGCCTTCCTGCCCCAGCAGCAAACCAGAGCAACCAAGCAGCCCCAGCACAAGGAGGAGGCAGAGGATGTTTCCACTGTGGAGAACAAGGCCACTGGGCGATGCAGTGCCCGAAGAAGGCGACGCAGCAGCAGACCAACCCCAATGCTCCAACAAGACAAGGTGTACTGCAGCCAACGACAGGCAATCGTAACCAAGCATATAACCGTGGAAAGGTGAACCACTTGGAGGCCGAAGCGATCCAGGATGCACCAGATGTGGCAGTAGGTATGTTCTCAGTCGAATCTCATCCCACGAAAGTGCTATTTGATACTGGTGCAACTCATTCATTTGTCACGGCAACCTGGGTAGAATTGCATAACATCTCAGTAGAGGCAATGATGCCGCCCATGAGGATTAATTCGGTTGGTGGCAAGGTGCAAACAGATAAAATATGCTCAAATATAAGGGTGGAAATAAGGGGGATAGGGTTCTCCAGTGACTTAATAGTAATAGACACCCCTGGGATAGATATTATTCTAGGGATGAATTGGTTAATGAAGTATGAAGCGAATGTTAGCTGTGACAAGAGGACCGTAACATTGAAGTCCCCGTCAGGAGAAGAGGTAGTGGCCGAGCTAAGGATGCCTAAATCAGCGGAGGGTGTCTGTCACCAGATTTCAGTTGATAATAAGGAGCCTAACCCGCTCGAGACTATCAAGGTTGTGTCGTACTTTCTGGACGTATTTCCCGAGGAGCTAACGGGCATGCCACCCGAGAGAAAAGTTGAGTTTGCCATAGAGCTTATCCCTGGTACCGCCCCCATCTCCAAAAGAGCCTACCGAGTGTCTGGACCAGAATTGGTGGAACTCAAGAAGCAGATAGATGAGATGTTAGAGAAGGGTTACATCAGACCAAGCACCTCGCCTTGGGCCGCTCCGGTGTTGTTTGTAGAGAAGAAAGATGGTACAAAAAGGATGTGCATAGACTACAGGGCCTTGAATGAAGTCACTGTCAAGAACAAGTACCCCCTGCCAAGGATAGAAGATTTGTTCGACCAGCTCAGAGGTGCCAGCGTATTCTCGAAGATAGATCTGAGATCAGGTTACCATCAACTCAGAATCCGACCCTCGGACATACCAAAGACGGCATTCATCACCAAGTACGGGTTATATGAATTCACAGTTATGTCCTTTGGTTTGACAAATGCGCCAGCCTTCTTTATGTACCTGATGAACAGTGTGTTCATGGATTATCTGGACAAGTTTGTGGTAGTGTTTATCGATGATATTCTCATATACTCTCGAAGTGAGGAAGATCATGTAGAGCATTTGAAGATGGTATTGCAAAGACTTCGAGGGCATCAGTTGTATGCCAAGCTGGGCAAATGCGAGTTCTGGATTCATGAAGTCCTGTTTCTGGGTCACATCATAAATCAAGATGGGTTAGCAGTGGATCCAAAGAAAGTGGCAGATATCCTAAACTGGAAAGCACCAAAGGATGTTCGTGGGATCAAGAGCTTCATTGGAATGGCTGGGTATTACAGGCGTTTCATCGAAGGCTTCTCAAAGATTGCTAGACCAATGACAGCGTTACTAGCGAAGAAAGTTGAGTTTAAGTGGACCCAAAAGTGTCAGGAAGCATTTGAAGAACTGAAAAATAGATTGACTACAGCTCCGGTGTTAGTCCTGCCTGATGTTCACAAGCCATTCTTAGTGTATTGCGATGCTTCTTACACCGGATTGGGATGTGTGCTAATGCAAGAAGGAAGAGTGGTAGCATATTCATCTCGACAGCTGAAGATTCATGAGAAAAATTACCCCACACATGACCTGGAGTTGGCAGCAGTAGTTCATGCTTTGAAGACCTGGAGACATTACTTGTATGGGCAGAAGTGCGACATCTACACAGATCATAAAAGTCTGAAGTACATATTCACCCAGTCAGAGTTAAACATGAGACAGCGAAGATGGTTGGAATTGATCAAAGACTATGAGTTGGAGATACATTACCATCCAGGAAAAGCCAATGTGGTTGCAGATGCTCTGAGCAGGAAGAGTCAAGTCAACATGATGGCCACGTACCCAATGCCATATGAGTTAGCCAAGGAGTTCGACAGACTGAGTCTCGGTTTCCTGAACAGTACGCAAGGAGTAACAGTGGAATTAGAGCCCACTCTAGAGCGGGAGATCAAAGAAGGGCAGAAGGATGATGAAAACATCAACAAGATCCGGCAGCTAATCTTAGAAGGAAGAGGCAAAGACTTTCGAGAGGATGAAGAGGGGGTAATATGGTTCAAGGACCGATTGTGTGTCCCCGACCTCAAACCTATTCGGGAGCTGATCCTAAAGGAAGCTCATGAGACAGCCTACTCCATACACCCGGGAAGCGAAAAGATGTACCAGGATTTAAAAAGGAGGTTTTGGTGGTATGGCATGAAAAGAGAGATCGCAGAATATGTCGCCATCTGTGATAGCTGTCAAAGAACCAAAGCAGAGCATCAAAGGCCCGCCGGATTGTTGCAGCCTTTGCGGATTCCTCAGTGAAAGTGGGACGAGATCGGGATGGATTTTATAGTTGGCCTACCCCGTACCCGGGCCGGTTATGATTCCATCTGGGTGGTTGTGGACCGCTTAACAAAGGTGGCCCATTTCATACCTATGAAGACCACATACACCGGAGCAACGTTAGCTGAGTTATACATGTCACGGATAGTCTGCCTTCATGGTGTGCCGAAGAAGATAGTGTCAGATCGAGGAACGCAGTTCACCTCTCATTTTTGGCAGCAGCTACAAGAAGCTTTGGGCACCCATTTGAACTTCAGCTCGGCTTATCATCCGCAGACAGACGGTCAGACTGAAAGAACTGATCAGATCCTAGAAGATATGCTGAGAGCCTGTGCGTTGCAAGACAAGTCAGGATGGGACAAAAGGTTACCTTATGCAGAATTCTCCTATAACAATAGCTACCAGGCCAGCTTGAAGATGTCACCGTTTCAGGCACTCTATGGACGGAGTTGTAGGACTCCGCTGCATTGGGATCAGCCTGGAGAGAGACAGGTGTTTGGCCCCGACATTTTGCTTGAAGCCGAAGAGAATATCAAAATGGTTCGGGAGAACCTGAAGATAGCCCAGTCAAGACAGCGAAGCTATGCGAACCGAAGGAGAAGAGAACTGAGTTTCGAAGTGGGAGATTACGTCTATCTGAAGGTGTCACCTATCAGGGGAGTCAGAAGGTTCGGAGTTAAAGGCAAGTTAGCACCCCGGTACGTTGGACCATATCAGATTCAAGCAAAGCGTGGAGAAGTGGCCTACCAACTCAACCTACCAGAAAGTTTGTCGGCAGTGCACAATGTGTTCCACGTGTCACAATTGAAGAAGTGTCTGCGAGTACCAGAAGAACAGTTGCCAGTGGAGGGTTTGGAAGTCCAGGAGGATCTGACATACATAGAGAAGCCAACGCAGATTCTGGAGTTCGCAGAGAGAGTCACTCGGAGGAATACCATCAGAATGTGCAAAGTCAGATGGGGTCACCACTCCGAGGAAGAAGCAACCTGGGAGCGAGAAGATGATCTGAAAGCCAAATACCCTGAACTCTTTGCTGACCAACCTTGAATCTCGGGGGCGAGATTCTTTTAAGGGGGATAGGTTTGTAACACCCTGAATTTGGGGGTATAAAATTTCTTTGCTCATATTCACAAATTCAGGTGTTACTTCCCTTTTCTCATCCTTCCCCAATCCTCTCTTTCTCATTTCTATAGGAGAGAAGTGGTTATTTTATTTATAATTATAGTCTATTAGCTCAAACTCCAAGGGAGTATGAATTGTTGCATCATGTTGAACCCTAGATTTCACTTTTGTTTGGTGCATAATTCTTGGAAAGTCTAATTTGAATTTGTGGCTTATTTGAATTTGAATCAAATAGAGAAAATAAAAAGAAAAGGGAAAACAATTCCAGAATAAAAAGAAAAAGGAAAGAAGCCCGCTACCCCCGCCCCCTCGGCCTTTCGGCCCAATTGGCCCACCCCGCGCGCGCGCGCCCTCCCGCCCCTCCTCTCTCTCTGCGCCGCGGGCCCGGCCTGTCAGCGCAGCCGTTCCCCGCGCCCGCCTTCCTCTCTCTCTGCGCCGCGGGCCCCGCCTGTCAGGCAACCGCTCTCCGCGCCCGCGCCCGCTTTCTTCTCTCCCTCTGCTCGCGGGCCCGGGCTGTCAGCTCCCTCGTCCTCGCGTAACCGCCGCCGCGCGTGCCGCGGTCTCCGCGCCCACGTCGCGCGTGGGGCTCGCCCCAACCCCGCCCTTGGCCACTTGAGCCCCGAACCTCGCTCGCCCTCTCCCCCTCCCTCATTTGCGCACCAACGGGCCTCTCTCTTCCACCTCTCCCTCGCTGCACGCACGCCAGTGCGCCGCCGCCGTAAACCCCGCCGTTCCGAGCTCGTTTCCCGGCCGCCGTTGGAGCTCCGCCGTGTCCATTGCCACGGTGAGCTTCGCCCCGGCGTCCGCAACCCGGAACGCGCTCCAATTTCCCCTTCCCCTCCCTATTTCTCTCTGCCCGCGCTCACCCGCCGTCCTCCGTGCAGCCGCCACCGTCGACCCGGGCCGCCGTCGCGTTATCGCCGCCACCGAGGAGTCCCCGGAGCCCGCCTTGAGGTAAAGAACCTCTCCCGGCCCTATTGCCCTTTGTTTTGCTCTCTGCTACGCTTAATTCCTCGCCGGAGTTGTTCAACGCCGCCGCCGAGCCGCTTTGCCGTAGACCGCCCCCCTCCGGTGCCCCGGCCCCGACCCAGACCCCACCAAAGGATTCCCCGTGCCCTCCCCAACCTTCCCGGCCACTCAGGTCGCCCCAGAGACCCGCAGAGCCCCCGCGCCCCTCGTCTCCGGCGAGTTCTCCGCTGCGGGACGGGCGCCGCCGCCTCAGCTGGCTAGGGAAGGAGACAGCAGCCAGCCACCCCATCCCCGCCGTCCATCTCAGATCGGACGATCCTGTTTCAAATAACCCGAACCCAACCTCAGCCGTTCGCCCAAGATCCAACGGCCCAGAGCCATTTCCCCCGCGCCCGCGCCCCGCTCTGCCGCTGGACCCCGCCTGTCAGTCGCCCGCGCTCGCTCTGCCTGCCCGGTCCTGCCTGTCAGCCGCCCGCGCCCGCGCTGCCCGCCCGGCCCCGCCTGTCAGCCGCCCAGGCCGCCGCGCGCCCGCGCGCCCGTCCGCAGGATCTAATCCTGGCCGTCCGTTTGAGATCCAACGGCTGTAGGAGCCCGATACCCCTTCGCCCGCGCGTTTTCTTAAAGAACCCCCCTGTTTTCTGGAAATTGCGCCCGCCGTCCCTGGTTTCTCGCAGTTAGGTCCTCGGACCTTTTATTTAATTCAAAATAGGTCCTTAGGGTATAATTTTAACCCCTAAACTTGTAAAATTCATAACTTTGCCATATGAACTCCAAATTAGGTGCTTCAAATTGCAAAATGTTCATAATATTATTATCTATCTGTTTATGCAATGTTTCCCTGCTGTTTCCATGTCCCAATTAATGGTTAATCATTAGGATAGGATTAAGGTTATTGGAACCTTATTTGAGATAAATAAAAGATAGTAGACTTTAATAAAAGTTGGAGCACTTAAGTTTATGGACTTAAACACCTAAGTTTAGGAACTTAAAACTAGATAATGATTTAATCCCACCACTGACTTAAACATGATTAGTGGATAATGAATCACTTTGTAAAGTCCTCTACCCAGACCTAGGGAACACCAGAGTGCCTATCCCTTTTCTACTATGAACTTGTGATCTCTTTGCTGCATATGTTTGGTATGTTGCTTTTGTTTGTTATCTTCCCAAGTGCATAGTGTGAATGATTACTTTACGTAGACAACGAGCAGTCTGTGTTTCCCGAGGAAGTTGCAGAGGAAGTTCCTGATCAGCAGTTTGGTGAAGGCAAGTGTCCTCTGACCCATTATGTCCTATTCATTTATAACTTACTACCCCGCATTACTTACTTGAAACCTAAGGATTGACTAGCTTTACACTTTACTTTATCCTTGATGACCTTATGGGCTAGTATGGTTAGCATTCTGCTACTGCCTTAACTTAATCAATGAACATGATGTGAATATTTATGATACTGTTATCCTGATGATGTTGATGATCTTGTGATACTCTAGGGGGCTCAGGCTGTTTCCTGAGTACCTCTCCGTAAGGACCTGTTCGTTGAGAGACCACCCGGGATAACAGTGCAACCATGAGGGTGAAATGGGATGCCCTTAGCTAATTAATTAGAGGAACTAGAGGTGTAGTTGCTTCGCCGTCGTGCCGTCAATGGGGTCCAGGCACAGTGCTTGCTCTGCCGAGGCTGAGTGCCGAGGTTCTTTCGTTTTGCTTTTGTTAGTCACTCTCCTGCGGGGAGGAGTACTGTGTTTATCAAACTGGAGAAACCTAACGGGCAGCTACGATCTCTAGGGAATCTTTGTAAAAGCTACGTAGTGATACCCTGCCGGACCACCTAGGTAGTGGTCAATGGGGATTAGCTCTCCCCGGGCAGAAAGGGAATCATGACTCATGGGTAAAGTGTGCGACCTCTGCAGAGGGTAGTGAAACTGATATGTCAGCCGTGCTCATGGTTAAGAGCAGCCTTGGGATCCTCTTTGATTAGAGATACAGATGGTTCGAGATACAAGGATTATGTTATGGTTTTGGTTCGAATATGATGATGTTGTTCCTCGATGAGGAAATGGTTCATGGGTTGGTTAATGCTAAAATCTGGCTTCTACTAATGATAAATACCTGTCCAACTAAAAGCAACTGCTTGAGCCTAACCCCACATAAAGTTAGTCCACTTCAGCCAAACGGGACATTTGCTGAGTACGTTGATGTGTACTCATCCTTGCTTTACCACAAAACACCAGGTTGTCCGCATTGTAACCACTGCTCCGGAGAAGGCGAAGTCGTGGAAGGAGACTTCCAGGAGTTCCAAGACTACGACGAATTCTAGGCGTGGGTTGGCGGCAACCCCTAGTCAGCTGCCTGTGAAGGCCTTATTTTTACTGCGTTTCGCTAGCACTTTGATTTAACTGTTAAGTTGATGACTATGTGGATGTCAATGACTCTGTGATGTAATTAAGTTAATACTCTTTTATGTTATTATTCGAGCAATGTGCGTTGATGTTCATTTATGTAACCGCTGTGTACGTGAGTTCTGATCCTGGCACGTACATAGTTCGCATTCGGTTTGCCTTCCAAAACCGGGTGTGACACCGGTGCACCACCAGACAGCCCAGAGGCCCCACCTGTCAGAGCTCCAACGGTCGAACCCCAACGACCTGCTGACGTGGCTGGCACACCGGACTGTCCGGTGCGCCATGCGACAGCAGACTTCCAACGACCATATTTTGGTGGTTGGGGCTATAAATACCCCAACCACCCCACATTCAATGGTTTCCAAGTTTTCCACCTTCAACACATTACAAGAGCTATAGCATTCAATTCTAGACACAACCAAAGAGATCAAATCCTCTCCCAAGTCCGGAATCACTCCAAATCAAATAGTGACTAGAGAGAGCGACACTTGTGTTCATTTGAGCTCTTGCGCTTGGATTGCTTCTTGAAAGTCGCCAAGAGGGGGGCTGAATAGGGCGAAACTGAAATTTACAAATATAAACACAACTTCGAGACGGGTTAGCGTTAGAAATAAATAATGAGTCCGAGAGAGAGGGTGCAAAACAAATCGCAAGCAAATGAAGAGTGTGACACGCGGATTTATTTTACCGAGGTTCGGTTCTCGCAAACCTACTCCCCGTTGAGGAGGCCACAAAGGCCGGGTGTCTTTCAACCCTTACCCTCTCTCAAACGATCCCTCGGACCGAGTGAGCTTCTCTTCTCAAATCAAAACTGGGAATAAAACTTCCCCGCAAGGACCACCACACAATTGGTGTCTCTTGCCTTGGTTACAAATGAGTTTTGATCACAAGAACAAGTGAGAAAGAAAGAAGCAATCCAAGCGCAAGAGCTCAAAAGAACACGGCAAATCTCTCTCGCTAATCACTAAAGCCTTGTGTGGAATTGGAGAGGATTTGATCACTTGAGTGTGTCTAGAATTGAATGCCTAGCTCTTGTAAGTGGTTGAGAAGTGGAAATCTTGGATGTCTTGAATGTGGGGTGGTTGGGGGTATTTATAGCCCCAACCACCAAACTAGCCGTTTGGTGGAAGCTGTCTGTCGTATGGCGCACCGGACAGTAGTCCGGTGCACACCGGACATGTCCGGTGCGACAGCCACGTCACCTGACCGTTAGGGTTCCGACCGTTGGAGCTCTGTTGCTAGGCCCGCCTGGATGACCGGTGGCGCACCAGACATGAACTGTAGAATGTCCGGTGCGCCTGTTCGCGCGTGCCTGACTTCTGCGCGCTCTGGCGCGCATTAAATGCGCCTGCAGAGCGCCTGCAGGTGACCGTTGCCGCCGAAGTAGCCGTTGCTCTGCAGATGCACCGGACAGTCCGGTGTACACCGGACGTGTCCGGTGAATTATAGCGGAGCAGCCGATGCGAATTCCCGAGACTGGCGAGTTCAGAGCCGCGTCCTCTTGGAGCACCGGACACTGTCCGGTGGACAGTCCGGTGAATTATAGTGCGCCGGCTCCGAGAATTCCCGAAGGTGAAGAGTTTGAAGTTGATCTTCCCTGGTGCACCGGACACTGTCCGGTGGTGCACCGGACAGTCCGGTGCGCCCGACCAGGGTGCCTTCGGTTGTCCCTTTGCTCTTTTTGTTGAACCCTTTTCTTTGGCCTTTTTATTGGCTTATTATGAACCTTTGGTACCTGTATAACTTATAGACTTGGGCAAACTAGTTAGTCCAATTATTTGTGTTGGGCAATTCAACCACCAAAATTAGTTTAGAAAATAGGTGTAAGCCTAATTCCCTTTCAATCTCCCCCTTTTTGGTGATTGATGCCAACACAAACCAAAGCAAGTACAGAAATATATAATTGAACTAGTTTGCAAGATGTAAGTGCAAAGGTTACTTAGAATTGAGCCAATAAATATTACTTACTAGATATGCATGGATTGTTTCTTTATTTTTAACATTTTGGACCACGCTTGCACCACAAGTTTTGTTTTTGCAAATTCTTTTTGTAAATTCTTTTCAAAGTCCTTTTGCAAGATAGTCAAAGGTAAATGAATAAGATTTTGAGAAGCATTTTCAAGATTTGAAATTTTCTCCCTCTGTCTTAAAATGCTTTTCCTTGACTAAAACAAAACTCCCCCTCAATAAATCCTCCTCTTAGTGTTCAAGAGGGTTTTAAGATATCAATTTTGAAAATACTACTTTCTCCCCCTTTAGAACATAAAGAGATACTAATTTGAAATTTGCCAATTGAAAATCATTAATTTTAAAATTAGGGTGGTGGTGCGGTCCTTTTGCTTTGGGCTCATACTTTCTCCCCCTTTGGCATGAATCACCAAAAACGGATACTTTGAGTGAGATATAAGCCCTTTGCTACCTACTTTCTCCCCTTTGGCAAGTAAAACATATGAGTGAAGATTATACCATAGACGGAGAGTGATGCGGAGCGACGACGAAGGATGAGTAGTAGAGTGGAGTGGAAGCCTTCGTCTTCGCCGAAGACTCCAATTCCCTTTCAATATACCTATGACTTGGTTTGAAATACACTTGAAAACACATTAGTCATAGCATATATAAAGAGATATGATCAAAGGTATACTTATGAGCTATGTGTGCGAGTTTAGCAAAAGAAATTCCTAGAATCAAGAATATTGGTAAAAGTTTGTTCATCAAGAGGCTTGGTAAAGATATCGGCTAATTGATCTTTAGTATTAATGTATGCAATCTCGATATCCCCCTTTTGTTGGTGATCCCTAAGAAAATGATACCGAATGGCTATGTGTTTAGTGCGGCTATGCTCAACAGGATTATCCGCCATGCAGATTGCACTCTCATTATCACATAGAAGAGGAACTTTGGTTAATTTGTAACCATAGTCCCACAGGGTTTGCCTCATCCAAAGCAATTGCGCGCAACAATGGCCTGCGGCAATATACTCGGCTTCGGCGGTAGAAAGAGCGACCGAATTTTGCTTCTTTGAAGCCCAAGACACCAAGGATCTTCCCAAGAACTGGCAAGTCCCCAATGTGCTCTTTCTATTAATTTTGCACCCCGCCCAATCGGCATCCGAATAACAAATCAAATCAAATGTGGATCCCCGAGGGTACCAAAGCCCAAACTTAGGAGTATAAGCCAAATATCTCAAGATTCGTTTTACGGTCGTAAGGTGTGATTCCTTAGGGTCGGCTTGGAATCTTGCACACATGCAAACGGAAAGCATAATGTCCGGTCGAGATGCACATAAATAGAGTAATGAACCTATCATCGACCGGTATACCTTTTGATCGACGGATTTACCTCCCGTGTCGAGGTCGAGATGCCCATTTGTTCCCATGGGAGTCTTGATGGGCTTAGCATCCTTCATTCCAAACTTGGTTAGAATATCTTGAGTATACTTCGTTTGGCTAATGAAGGTGCCTTCTTGGAGTTGCTTGACTTGGAATCCTAGAAAATACTTCAACTCCCCCATCATTGACATCTCGAATTTTTGTGTCATGATCCTACTAAATTCTTCACATGTAGATTCATTAGTAGAACCAAATATGATATCATCAACATAAATTTGGCATACAAACAAATCATTGTCAAGAGTTTTAGTGAAAAAAGTTGGATCGGCTTTTCCGACTTTGAAGCCATTTGCAATAAGGAAATCTCTAAGGCATTCATACCATGCTCTTGGGGCTTGCTTGAGCCCATAAAGCGCCTTAGAGAGCCTATAAACATGGTTAGGGTACTCACTGTCTTCAAAGCCGGGAGGTTGCTCAACATAGACCTCTTCCTTGATTGGTCCATTGAGGAAGGCACTCTTCACGTCCATTTGATAAAGCTTGAAGCCATGGTAAGTAGCATAGGCTAATAATATGCGAATTGACTCAAGCCTAGCTACGGGTGCATAGGTTTCACCGAAATCCAAACCTTCGACTTGGGAGTATCCCTTGGCCACAAGTCGGGCTTTGTTCCTTGTCACCACACCATGCTCGTCCTGCTTGTTGCGGAAGACCCACTTGGTTCCTACAACATTTTGGTTAGGACGTAGAACTAAATGCCATACCTCATTCCTAGTGAAGTTGTTGAGCTCCTCTTGCATCGCCATCACCCAATCCGAATCTTGGAGTGCTTCCTCTACCCTGTGTGGCTCAATAGAGGAAACAAAAGAGTAATGTTCACAAAAATGTGCAACACGAGATCGAGTGGTTACCCCCTTATGAATGTCGCCGAGGATGGTGTCGACGGGGTGATCTCGTTGGATTGCTTGGTGGACTCTTGGGTGTGGCGGCCTTGGTTCTTCATCCTCCTTGTCTTCATCATTTGCATCTCCCCCTTGATCATTGCCGTCATCTTGAGGTGGCTCATCATTTTGTTCCTCCTCTTTATCAACTTGAGCCTCGTCCTCATTTTGGGTTGGTGGAGATGCTTGCGTGGAGGAGGATGGTTGATCTTGTGCATGTGGAGGCTCTTCGGATTCCTTAGGGCACACATCCCCAATGGACATGTTCCTTAGCGCGATGCACGAAGCCTGTTCTTCACCTATCTTATCAAGATCAACTTGCTCTACTTGAGAGCCGTTAGTCTCATCAAACACAACGTCACAAGAAACTTCAACTAGTCCTGAGGACTTGTTAAAGACTCTATATGCCCTTGTGTTTGAATCATATTGTAACACCCGGATTTTAGGGGTCCAAAACCCGGGCGCTAACATAAACACCAGGTATGCTGGGACCAAGTCTCACACATATGATGTATAGTGGCACAGGATCGAATGTCACATCTTTATACATAACAGGAGTTCTATACAAAATAAATAATTACATTATAAGTAGACAACGGTCCAGCAACCCAAAGTTGACTGGGAGACGACGGCCTAGATCTCTCACGAACTCATCACAGCATCCTCCATGAGCATCATCCTGCAGTACCTGGTCTTGACCTGTGGTGTATGTGAGACAGCAAGAGTGAGCTCACATACGTTCATCGCTCAACAAGTTGTGGGGAATAATGTGCATGAACTCGCCAAAGGTGGGAGCTCACGTGAAGTGTAAGGCTTACCAAAGAAGATGGTTAGAGCTGAGCATTGCTTTTAAAGTTGGTCAAAATTTTATTAGCAGTTACTAAGTATAAGTAAATACCAGCCCAATTAAATAGTGGAACAAAAGTAACAACTTCACCTGCGATGCAATGCATATGACAAATTGAGTTTAAGTTCCATAATTTAATCATGTGAGGGTCCGAGCTGCTCTTGACCGTGAGCACGGCTAGTATACTAGTTTTACACTCTGCAGAGGTTGCGCATCTTTACCCACAAGTCGTGTATCCCATGTCGCCAGGGTTTGCAAGGCCCTTAGACACTTCCGAGGTGAATGGCTAGGGATCCACTACGAGGCCTTTACAAAGTTCCACTAGCTTCCGAAAACCCGCTACAATTTATAGGAAGTTCCAATGCAGGAATCCCTTGCAGGACCGCCATCGCAGCAAAATCCTCCCGAGGGCCTCCCTACACTGACCACTCCCCTACTGCCCTTGCCCCTTTCGGGTAAGGTAGTCTTCCACTAGCTTTCCTAATTAATCAGCCAAGGGGTCCCATTCCTCCCTTGTGGTAGCACTGTTTTCCCGGGTGGTCGCTCCATGTTCCAATTAACATAATGATCTCATCATGAACAATAAATAACAACTGATAACAAAAGTGTAACCATGAATAGTGTATCTCCATACCCAAAACCACATATAGCACTAGCAAGTACTACCCAGAAAGTTCAGTGGTAAACAAGGTATAAAGATAGACAAACTAGGGTAACCTATTGGGTCCCATCAAAATTAACCTATGCAGATCATTATGATTAATCAGAACATGGCTGGGTAAAAAGAAGTGATCAAGGGCACAACTTGCCTGGGCCTTGAGAATCCAGGTACCAGGATGATCTTCAGGTGACACGTGACCTCACTGCTAGTCGTAGCAATTCAAACAAACATGGTATAGGCAAAAATTAACATTACACCAAACATATATGCAAAATACATATTAATCATCTACATATTGAAATAAGATCATAGGAACAGGAATCATTAATTTTGGAGTTATAGATTTTAAGTTATGAATTTCTGTAGCTTTTATGTATTTAATACAAGATTAAGTATTAGATAAATTTAAATGAGCCTTTCATGCCAAAACAGAGGCACTAGGTGATAAACAACATTATAACAAAATTATTGCAACTGGAATGACTCAATTTGGAGTTAAAATGAATTTAATATGAATTTCACAAGTTTTGGCATTTATTTCTACTTTAAAAATCATTTTCTATTTATTTTTACTGGATTTTCTACTTCTCTGGACTGGGCGCATTATTTCTTAAAAGATCAGGGCCTAAATCACAATTTTCCTAAGACTCAGCGCACAGCAACCACGGATCGCGGGTTAGTAACTAAAAATGTAAGGGTCTCTTACGTAAAAAGCCTGGCCGAAGGGGTATGGTGAATTCCAGCTGCTCGGATTAGATCCAACGGCCCGGATCAGACCCCGAATCGGTATGGGAACGCGGCCATCGGATCAAAATCCGACCATCAGGATTTTATGAGCACAAAACCGCTTGCCACCCACTGATCGGCGATCAACGGTCCGTATTTATTTGACGAAGAGGTACCTTGGGGTCAAATCCCCTCCGTCGACCGGAGATCAAACGGTGCCCAAGGCATCTTCCTTCCTCCGACCCTCAAGCACGATGACCAGAGAATCCACCGTGGCGGACGCCATGCCAGAGCACATGCATCGACGCCCAAGCTCTCCATGCTACCGCTGCGCGGGTACGGCAGCGCATGCAGCAGTCGCACGAGCTGGGCCGGAGCGCAGGAGCACCCGTCTTCTTCCTTTGCCCCGACCGGACACACAGTGGCAAGCTAGCCCACGGCGGCGCCCATGGTCGAGATTCACAGGTAGGCGCCCAAGATTTTTCCAAAGCGCTGTACAGGTAGCTTATGGGGGCAGTACGACGAATGCCATGAGATGGTTCTTACCGATAGAAGAGGAGGTTAGCAGGTTCAACCATGGTGTTCAGTGGCCAGCAATGGAGCTTTAGTCGACCCCCACCACGGCGATTATCCATCTGTTTCTCTCACTCGACCTCCCCTGCACTTCATGGTACTCTGGTGGTGGCTTCTATGGTGCAGCCATGCATGCGAGGTCGACCTGCATCACTGGATTGAAGGGAGGATGACGAGGAGACATAGTGGGTCGGCGACCGGTGACTCGCCAGCAAAGTTGAGACAGGTACGTGGCCGGATCCATGCGGCGGCCCTACCTCTTTCGGCATGATTGGGGCGGCTGTTTTATAGGGCCACGACGGCGTCTAGTACGGGCAGGGTCAGCCGATGAACCAACCCCGATAAACGTGGCCTGGTTGTTGAGATTGATTCCGGACTTCACTGGTGGATACGAAGGAAGCTAACAAACTCCACAGCAGGTCGGCGACTAGCGAATCGTAACAGACATCTACGGAAAGAGGGACCTTCTGCTGTGGCGTGGGCCCCCAACGGCAGTGACTAAGTTCACGTGGTAAACTGCCATGCGAACGATAGCTGAATACTAGGTCCCATATGCCAGCCCCATGCGATGAACGGAAGTGAACAGAATAAGTTGATTTGTTTGCTTGATGTCATGCTTATGTAATGTCGATATCATTTGCGGCAAGGGGAATAAAAAAGAATAAAACTATGGGCTACCGTTATGTGGAGAAGGGGCTGGGCCACGAGCGTCTAAAAAGTGTTGGGCTAATGCACGACAAGTTTTTTTTCTTTCTATTTCAATTTTCAAGTTCCGTTCAAATCTAAGTTTGGTATTTTAAATTCATATGCACAATCGCAACGAAAGCCGAGCAAGTACATGCAATATAATTAGATTAACTAATTTATTATCCTTTTTACACCAAACGTTAAAATATGTGATTCATCCACACTAAAAATACAAAATAGGTAATTTAAGGGAATTAGTTTCTAGTGTATAAAACTCTTTAGCGAATACATATAAATATATTTTTCAACAAAGGGGTAACTAAAATCATATAGGGATCCTTATATTAAATCTTTATTAGAAATCATATTTTTTGAGATATAATTTTAGGAACTATTTTAATCAGAAATTTTAATTCAAAACCTTTGGAGAACTTTTCTTGTATTCTAAAATAAGATTTTAAGTGTTACAAATTCTACCCCCCTTAACAGAAATCTCGTCCTCGAGATTTGTAAGAAAAGGGATACAGATGAATTGGTTTGTAATTCAGTTTTTTTTAATCTATAATTTGGTTCCAAAAATTCAGAGTCTCATTTTTTTATGGTCAATAGTGGGTGATTAGGAGAGCATGGGTACCCATATGTATAGTCATTTTATTATGTTGGATGAAAATGGGTAGGTTAGGGCAAGAATGGCCTAAGGTAAGAAAGTTTATGGTGGGAAAGAATTTCGTGTTGAGTGATAATGCATCTGAAGATTAAGTTTGACTTCTCTCCTTCCTTGACGAGGTTGATCTTTTCTTCTCCAGTCTTGGTCTCCTTGATTCATGGTTAGTATATATCATCGGTTGGGGAATATGGTTAAGATAGATATGGATGAGATATACTACATGATGTAGGTCAAAAGTTTGTTTGATGTTAGGTGGTGGTTGATAGATTATGCAATCCATTAAGACTCTATTGATTGGGTAAGTTATGTAACTTGTAATATAGGTCGAGTTGTTGTGTATGGCCAAGTTGATATAAGTCTCCAAATTAGGATTTAAGTGATTTAGGAGTATGGCCTTATCCTTTCTACCAGCATTAAGTAACTTACTCTAGATTATAATAGATTAGATAAAATCTAGATTAGGTTGGATTAGACTGATTAAGATCTAAGTAAATTTTGGATTATCTCATGGTTGTTATTCTAGAGTGGGATCAATATGCTAATTAGGGCAAGATGAATCCATAAGGATAAGGTAGAATCTTTTGAGGTCAGTTAGATCTATTAGGATGGGATAAGTAAAGTGGTTAGGATAAGATGAATCCTTCAAGATAAGATGAATCTATTAAGATAAGAGAAAACCTCTTACGATAAGATGGATATTGTTAGGCTAGATACTTTATTGAAGGATAATTTAGTTTGTCTAGTTATTTTATAAACATATTTTTATACCTATGTATATATGCAGATGCAATTGTGGACATTACTCCACAACTCATCACACTCAAACAAAGATCCAAATCAGACAAATATCATAAGAACAAGCATTCAAGCATACAAATATTTACAAAAATAGTTTTGATTTTGTCCCTAAGATGAGGTCTTCTGTTCCTAAAGTCACTTTAGGCACAGGATTTCAAAGTGTGAAATCCACATTTGTCTTGAGAAATGAAGGTAAGAATAATCAGAGTGAAGCGGAAATAGATGAGAAAAGATTAAGACAAGTTTTAGAAAAGAACCAGAGTAGCAAAGGTAAGTAGGTAAGGGTTGTCCAGTTCTATCTAGGTTTCGTCCTACAGTCAACATTCCTCTGATATCACTTCTGTAACACCCGGATTTTAGGGGTCCAAAACCCGGGCGCTAACATAAACACCAGGTATGCTGGGACCAAGTCTCACACATATGATGTATAGTGGCACAGGATCGAATGTCACATCTTTATACATAACAGGAGTTCTATACAAAATAAATAATTACATTATAAGGAGACAACGGTCCAGCAACCCAAAGTTGACTGGGAGACGACGGCCTAGATCTCTCACGAACTCATCACAGCATCCTCCATGAGCATCATCCTGCAGTACCTGGTCTTGACCTGTGGTGTATGTGAGACAGCAAGAGTGAGCTCACATACGTTCATCGCTCAACAAGTTGTGGGGAATAATGTGCATGAACTCGCCAAAGGTGGGAGCTCACGTGAAGTGTAAGGCTTACCAAAGAAGATGGTTAGAGCTGAGCATTGCTTTTAAAGTTGGTCAAAATTTTATTAGCAGTTACTAAGTATAAGTAAATACCAGCCCAATTAAATAGTGGAACAAAAGTAACAACTTCACCTGCGATGCAATGCATATGACAAATTGAGTTTAAGTTCCATAATTTAATCATGTGAGGGTCCGAGCTGCTCTTGACCGTGAGCACGGCTAGTATACTAGTTTTACACTCTGCAGAGGTTGCGCATCTTTACCCACAAGTCGTGTATCCCATGTCGCCAGGGTTTGCAAGGCCCTTAGACACTTCCGAGGTGAATGGCTAGGGATCCACTATGAGGCCTTTACAAAGTTCCACTAGCTTCCGAAAACCCGCTACAGTTTATAGGAAGTTCCAATGCAGGAATCCCTTGCAGGACCGCCATCGCAGCAAAATCCTCCCGAGGGCCTCCCTACACTGACCACTCCCCTACTGCCCTTGCCCCTTTCGGGTAAGGTAGTCTTCCACTAGCTTTCCTAATTAATCAGCCAAGGGGTCCCATTCCTCCCTTGTGGTAGCACTGTTTTCCCGGGTGGTCGCTCCATGTTCCAATTAACATAATGATCTCATCATGAACAATAAATAACAACTGATAACAAAAGTGTAACCATGAATAGTGTATCTCCATACCCAAAACCACATATAGCACTAGCAAGTACTACCCAGAAAGTTCAGTGGTAAACAAGGTATAAAGATAGACAAACTAGGGTAACCTATTGGGTCCCATCAAAATTAACCTATGCAGATCATTATGATTAATCAGAACATGGCTGGGTAAAAAGAAGTGATCAAGGGCACAACTTGCCTGGGCCTTGAGAATCCAGGTACCAGGATGATCTTCAGGTGACACGTGACCTCACTGCTAGTCGTAGCAATTCAAACAAACATGGTATAGGCAAAAATTAACATTACACCAAACATATATGCAAAATACATATTAATCATCTACATATTGAAATAAGATCATAGGAACAGGAATCATTAATTTTGGAGTTATAGATTTTAAGTTATGAATTTCTGTAGCTTTTATGTATTTAATACAAGATTAAGTATTAGATAAATTTAAATGAGCCTTTCATGCCAAAACAGAGGCACTAGGTGATAAACAACATTATAACAAAATTATTGCAACTGGAATGACTCAATTTGGAGTTAAAATGAATTTAATATGAATTTCACAAGTTTTGGCATTTATTTCTACTTTAAAAATCATTTTCTATTTATTTTTACTGGATTTTCTACTTCTCTGGACTGGGCGCATTATTTCTTAAAAGATCAGGGCCTAAATCACAATTTTCCTAAGACTCAGCGCACAGCAACCACGGATCGCGGGTTAGTAACTAAAAATGTAAGGGTCTCTTACGTAAAAAGCCTGGCCGAAGGGGTATGGTGAATTCCAGCTGCTCGGATTAGATCCAACGGCCCGGATCAGACCCCGAATCGGTATGGGAACGCGGCCATCGGATCAAAATCCGACCATCAGGATTTTATGAGCACAAAACCGCTTGCCACCCACTGATCGGCGATCAACGGTCCGTATTTATTTGACGAAGAGGTACCTTGGGGTCAAATCCCCTCCGTCGACCGGAGATCAAACGGTGCCCAAGGCATCTTCCTTCCTCCGACCCTCAAGCACGATGACCAGAGAATCCACCGTGGCGGACGCCATGCCAGAGCACATGCATCGACGCCCAAGCTCTCCATGCTACCGCTGCGCGGGTACGGCAGCGCATGCAGCAGTCGCACGAGCTGGGCCGGAGCGCAGGAGCACCCGTCTTCTTCCTTTGCCCCGACCGGACACACAATGGCAAGCTAGCCCACGGCGGCGCCCATGGTCGAGATTCACAGGTAGGCGCCCAAGATTTTTCCAAAGCGCTGTACAGGTAGCTTATGGGGGCAGTACGACGAATGCCATGAGATGGTTCTTACCGATAGAAGAGGAGGTTAGCAGGTTCAACCATGGTGTTCAGTGGCCAGCAATGGAGCTTTAGTCGACCCCCACCACGGCGATTATCCATCTGTTTCTCTCACTCGACCTCCCCTGCACTTCATGGTACTCTGGTGGTGGCTTCTATGGTGCAGCCATGCATGCGAGGTCGACCTGCATCACTGGATTGAAGGGAGGATGACGAGGAGACATAGTGGGTCGGCGACCGGTGACTCGCCAGCAAAGTTGAGACAGGTACGTGGCCGGATCCATGCGGCGGCCCTGCCTCTTTCGGCATGATTGGGGCGGCTGTTTTATAGGGCCACGACGGCGTCTAGTACGGGCAGGGTCAGCCGATGAACCAACCCCGATAAACGTGGCCTGGTTGTTGAGATTGATTCCGGACTTCACTGGTGGATACGAAGGAAGCTAACAAACTCCACAGCAGGTCGGCGACTAGCGAATCGTAACAGACATCTACGGAAAGAGGGACCTTCTGCTGTGGCGTGGGCCCCCAACGGCAGTGACTAAGTTCACGTGGTAAACTGCCATGCGAACGCTAGCTGAATACTAGGTCCCATATGCCAGCCCCATGCGGTGAACGGAAGTGAACAGAATAAGTTGATTTGTTTGCTTGATGTCATGCTTATGTAATGCCGATATCATTTGCGGCAAGGGGAATAAAAAAGAATAAAACTATGGGCTACCGTTATGTGGAGAAGGGGCTGGGCCACGAGCGTCTAAAAAGTGTTGGGCTAATGCACGACAAGTTTTTTTTTCTTTCTATTTCAATTTTCAAGTTCCGTTCAAATCTAAGTTTGGTATTTTAAATTCATATGCACAATCGCAACGAAAGCCGAGCAAGTACATGCAATATAATTAGATTAACTAATTTATTATCCTTTTTACACCAAACGTTAAAATATGTGATTCATCCACACTAAAAATACAAAATAGGTAATTTAAGGGAATTAGTTTCTAGTGTATAAAACTCTTTAGCGAATACATATAAATATATTTTTCAACAAAGGGGTAACTAAAATCATATAGGGATCCTTATATTAAATCTTTATTAGAAATCATATTTTTTGAGATATAATTTTAGGAACTATTTTAATCAGAAATTTTAATTCAAAACCTTTGGAGAACTTTTCTTGTATTCTAAAATAAGATTTTAAGTGTTACACATATCCTAGTAAAAAGCCTTCTACAGTTTTAGGAGCAAATTTAGATTTTCTACCTCTTTTAACAAGAATAAAGCATTTGCTACCAAAAACTCTAAAATATGAAATATTGGGCTTTTTACCGGTTAGGAGTTCATAGGATGTCTTCTTGAGGATTCGGTGTAGATATAACCGGTTGATGGCGTAGCAGGCGGTGTTGACCGCCTCGGCCCAAAACCGGTCCGGTGTCTTGTACTCATCAAGCATGGTTCTTGCCATGTCCAATAGAGTTCGATTCTTCCTCTCCACTACACCATTTTGTTGTGGGGTGTAGGGAGAAGAGAACTCATGCTTGATGCCCTCCTCCTCAAGGAAGCCTTCTATTTGTGAGTTCTTGAACTCCGTCCCGTTGTCGCTTCTAATTTTCTTGATCCTTAAGCCGAACTTATTTTGAGCCCGTCTCAAAAATCCCTTTAAGGTCTCTTGGGTATGGGATTTTTCCTGCAAAAAGAACACCCAAGTGAAGCGAGAATAATCATCCACAATAACTAGACAGTACTTACTCCCGCCGATGCTTATGTAAGCGATCGGGCCGAATAAATCCATGTGTAGAAGCTCCAGTGGCCTGTCACTTGTCATAATGTTCTTGTGTGGATGATGAGTGCCAACTTGCTTCCCGGCTTGGCATGCGCTACAAATCCTGTCTTTCTAAAAGTGAACATTTGTTAGTCCTAAAATATGCTCTCCCTTTAGAAGCTTATGAAGATTCTTCATTCCAACATGGGCTAGTCGGCGGTGCCAGAGCCAACCCATGTTAGTCTTAGCAATTAAGCAAGTGTCGAGTTCAGCTCTATCAAAATCTACCAAGTATAGCTGACCCTCCAACACTCCCTTAAAGGCTATTGAATCATCACTTCTTCTAAAGACAGTGACACCTATATCAGTGAATAGATAGTTGTAGCCCATTTGACATAATTGAGATATGGAAAGCAAATTGTAATCTAGTGAATCAACAAGAAAAACATTGGAAATGGAATGGTCAGGAGATATAGCTATTTTACCCAAACCTTTGACCAAACCTTGGTTTCCATCCCCGAATGTGATAGCTCGTTGGGGATCTTGGTTTTTCTCGTAGGAGGAGAACATCTTCTTCTCCCCCGTCATGTGGTTTGTGCAACCGCTATCGATGATCCAACTTGAGCCCCCGGATGCATAAACCTACAAAACAAGTTTAGTTCTTGACTTTAGGTACCCAAACGGTTTTGGGTCCTTTGGCATTAGATACAAGAACTTTGGGTACCCAAACACAAGTCTTAGAGCCCTTGTGTTTGCCCCCAACAAACTTGGCAACTACCTTGCCGGATTTGTTAGTCAAAACATAAGATGCATCAAAAGTTTTAAATGAAATGCTATGATCATTTGATGCACTAGGAGTTTTCTTTCTAGGCAACTTAGCACGGGTTGGTTGCCTAGAGCTAGATGTCTCACCCTTATACATAAAAGCATGGTTAGGGCCAGAGTGAGACTTCCTAGAATGAATTCTCCTAATTTTGCTCTCGGGATAACCGGCAGGGTACAAAATGTAACCCTCGTTATCCTGAGGCATGGGAGCCTTGCCCTTAACAAAGTTAGACAAATTTTTAGGAGGGGCAATAAGTTTGACATTGTCTCCCTTTTGGTAGCCAATGCCATCCTTGATGTCAGGGCGTCTCCCATTATAGAGCATACTTCTAGCAAATTTAAACTTTTCATTCTCTAAGTTATGCTCAGCAATTTTAGCATCTAATATTGCTATATGATCATTTTGTTGTTTAATTAAAGCCATATGATCATGAATAGCATCAATATCAATATCTCTACATCTAGTGCAAATAGAAACATGCTCAATGGTAGATGTAGAGGGTTTGCAAGAATTAAGTTCAACAATCTTAGCACGCAAAATATCATTGTTATCTCTAAGATTGGAAATTGTAACATTGCAAACATCTAATTCTTTAGCCTTAGCAATTAATTTTCATTTTCAATCCTAAGGCTAGCAAGAGAGGTGTTTAATTCTTCAATCTTAGCAAGCAAATCATCATTATCATTTCTAAGATTGGGAATTGAAACATCACAGACATGAGAATCAACCTTAGCAATTAAACTAGCATTTTCATTTCTAAGGTTATCAATGGTCTCAAGGCAAGTGCTTAGCTCACTAGACAATTTTTCACATTTTTCAACTTGTAGAGCATAAGCATTTTTAACCTTAACATGCTTTTTGTTCTCTTTGATTAGGAAGTCCTCTTGGGAGTCCAAGAGATCATCCTTCTCATGAATAGCACTAATCAATTCATTTAATTTTTCCTTTTGTTGCATGTTTAGGTCGACAAAAAGGGTACGCAAATTATCTTCCTCATCACTAGCATTATCATCACTAGAGGATTCATATTTAGTGGAGGATTTGGATTTAACCTTCTTCCTTTTGCCGTCCTTGGCCATGAGGCACTTGTGGCCGACGTTTGGGAAGAGAAGACCCTTGGTGACGGCGATGTTGGCGGCGTCCTCATCGGAGGAGGAGTTGGTGGAGCTCTCGTCGGAGTCCCACTCGCGGCACACGTGGGCATCGCCGCCCTTCTTCTTGTAGTGTCTCTTCTTTTCCTTTCTTCTTCCCTTCTTGTCGTCGCCCCTGTCACTATCACTAGATAATGGACATTTAGCAATAAAATGACCGGGCTTACCACACTTGTAGCAAAACTTCTTGGAGCGGGGCTTGTAATCCTTCCCCCTCCTTTGCTTGAGGATTTGGCGGAAACTCTTGATGATGAGCGCCATTTCCTCGTTATCGAGCTTGGAGGCGTCGATGGGTGTTCGACTTGGTGTAGACTCCTCCTTCTTCTCCTCCGTCGCCTTGAATGCGACCGGTTGTGCCTCGGGCGTGGAGGAGGTGCCTTGCTCGATGATTTTCTTTGAGCCCTTAATCATTAGCTCAAAGCTCACAAATTTTCCTATAACCTCCTCGGGAGACATTAGCTTATATCTAGGATCACCTCGAATTAATTGAACTTGTGTAGGGTTAAGAAATACGAGGGATCTAAGAATAACCTTGACCATCTCATGGTCATCCCATTTTTCTCTCCCGAGGTTGCGCACTTGGTTCACCAAGGTCTTCAAGCGGTTGTACATAGCTTGTGGATCCTCCCCTTGGTGAAGCATGAAGCGACCGAGCTCCCCCTCGATCGTTTCCCGCTTGGTGATCTTTGTCACCTCGTCTCCTTCGTGCGCGGTCTTGAGTACGTCCCAAATTTCCTTCGCACTTTTTAACCCTTGCACCTTGTTATACTCCTCTCGACTTAGAGAGGCGAGGAGTATAGTGGTTGCTTGGGAATTAAAGTGGTGGATTTGGGCCACCTCGTCCGAGTCGTAGTCTTCATCCCCTACGGATGGTACCTGTACACCAAACTCAACAACATTCCATATGCTTGTGTGGAGTGAGGTTAGATGGTGCCTCATTTTGTCACTCCACATGTTATAATCTTCACCGTCAAAAACCGGTGGTTTTCCTAATGGAACGGAGAGTAAAGGAGTACGCTTTGAGGGGTAGCGTAGGGGGATCTTACTATACTTCTTGCGCTCTTGGCGCTTAGAAGTGACGGACGGTGCGTCGGAGTCGGAGGTCGATGTTGATGAAGTGTCGGTCTCGTAGTAGACCACTTTCCTCATCCTCTTGTGCTTGTCGCCTCTCCGATGCGACTTGTGGGAAGAGGATTTCTTCTCCTTCCCCTTCCCTTTGTTGGAGGAGTTCTTCTTCTTCTCCTTCCTCTTGGTGCGGGACTCTTCCGATGAAGTGCTCCCGTGACTCGTAGTGGGCTTGTCGCCGGTCTCCATCTCCCTCTTGGTGTGATCTCCCGACATCACTTCGAGCGGTTAGGCTCTAATGAAGCACCAGGCTTTGATACCAATTGAAAGTCGCCTAGAGGGGGGGTGAATAGGGCGAAACTGAAATTTACAAATATAAACACAACTACGAGACGGGTTAGCGTTAGAAATAAATAATGAGTCCGAGAGAGAGGGTGCAAAACAAATCGCAAGCAAATGAAGAGTGTGACACGCGGATTTGTTTTACCGAGGTTCGATTCTCGCAAACCTACTCCCCGTTGAGGAGGCCACAAAGGCCGGGTCTCTTTCAACCCTTACCCTCTCTCAAACGGTCCCTCGGACCGAGTGAGCTTCTCTTCTCAAATCAAAACCGGGAATAAAACTTCCCCGCAAGGACCACCACATAATTGGTGTCTCTTGCCTTGGTTACAAATGAGTTTTGATCACAAGAACAAGTGAGAAAGAAAGAAGCAATCCAAGCGCAAGAGCTCAAAAGAACACGGCAAATCTCTCTCGCTAATCACTAAAGCCTTGTGTGGAATTGAAGAGGATTTGATCACTTGAGTGTGTCTAGAATTGAATGCCTAGCTCTTGTAAGTGGTTGAGAAGTGGAAATCTTGGATGTCTTGAATGTGGGGTGGTTGGGGGTATTTATAGCCCCAACCACCAAACTAGCCGTTTGGTGGAAGCTATCTGTCGTATGGCGCACCGGACAGTCCGGTGCACACCGGACATGTCCGGTGCGACAGCCACGTCACCCGACCGTTAGGGTTCCGACCGTTGGAGCTCTGTTGCTGGGCCCGCCTGGATGACCGGTGGCGCACCGGACATAAACTGTAGAATGTCTGGTGCGCCTGTTCGCGCGTGCCTGACTTCTGCGCGCTCTGGCACGCATTAAATGCGCCTACAGAGCGCCTGCAGGTGACCGTTGGCGCCGAAGTAGTTGTTGCTCTGCAAATGCACCGGACAGTCCGGTGTACACCGGACATGTCCGGTGAATTATAGCGGAGCAGCCGATGCGAATTCCCGAGACTGGCGAGTTTAGAGCCGCGTCCTCTTGGAGCACCGGACACTGTCCGGTGTACACCGGACAGTCCAATGAATTATAGCGCGCCGGCTCCGAGAATTCCCGAAGGTGAAGAGTTTGAAGTTGATCTTCCCTAGTGCACCGGACAGTCCGGTGCGCCCGACCAGGGTGCCTTCGGTTATCCCTTTGCTCTTTTTGTTGAACCCTTTTCTTTGGCCTTTTTATTGGCTTATTGTGAACCTTTGGTATCTGTATAACTTATAGACTTGGGCAAACTAGTTAGTCCAATTATTTGTGTTGGGCAATTCAACCACCAAAATTAGTTTAGAAAATAGGTGTAAGCCTAATTCCCTTTCACTTCTTTTCTTTCTCATTCTTTCTTGTGATCAAACTCAATTGTAACCGAGGCAAGAGACATCAATTGTGTGGTGGTCCTTGCGGGAACTTTGTGTTCCGTTTGATTGAGAAGAGAAGCTCACTCGGTCTAAGTGACCGTTTGAGAGAGGGAAAGGGTTGAAAGAGACCCGGTCTTTGTGACCACCTCAACGGGGAGTAGGTTTGCAAGAACCGAACCTCGGTAAAACAAATCATCGTGTCTCGCTCTTTATTTGCTCATGATTTGTTTTGCGCCCCCTCTCTCGGACTCGTCTATATTTCTAACGCTAACCCGGCTTGTAGTTGTGCTTAAGTTTATAAATTTCAGATTCGCCCTATTCACCCCCCTCTAGGCAACTTTCAACATACCATCCAGATCATGTGCCCATAACCAGGATGCTATCCTCTGGTCCAAGGACAATGAAAGGATGCATTGAGACTTCTTCGATGGCGGGAATGGCTTCAACATACATTTCACCAATACCTTCAAGAAGCTGGGTCTATCGGAGAAGTTCTTGAGGCCGAGTCTGGTGCATTTCTATGGCATCATCCCCGACAAGTCTACTATGTCGCTCGAGCTGATAACTCTTCCCATCACCTTCGGCACCGAGTTCCTCCACTTCAAGGTGCCTGACATCGACACCACCCATCAAGCCATCATCCAGAGACCACAACTCGCAGAATTCATGGTGATCCCGTACTACATGTACTTGGTCCTCAATATGCTAGGTCTAGAGGGGGTGATTACTGTCAAAAGTAATTTGAAGCAATATTATACTTGCGGTAAGGAAGGATGTAGTCTCCCGAGTCCTAGGTGGTGTAGGCCGAGTGCGACAACCAGAAGAAGGCCCTCGCGCTAAGTCATGGGGAAGGAGGAAAAGCTAGGGATCTTGTGCCCCACAGAATAAGGCAACAACTCTACAGACCGAGTCCTCCACCAAGAAGGTCGAGCTAGACCTCACTGATGCCACTAAGATCACTCACATTAGGGCTAGCCTGGATCCCAAATAATATCACGCTCACCAGCTTCCGTCAAGACAACCAAGACATCTTCGCATGGATGCCCTCTGACATGCTAGGAGTCTCGAGGGAGTTGGTTAAGCATACACTCAATGTGAGTCCTACCTCTAAACCCGTCAAGCAGAAATTATGTTGCTTTGTTGAAGATAGGTAGATTGTGATTAAAAATAAACAACTTGAATCCTAGAGGTTGGATTCATTAGAGAAGTTCTACCTCGAGTGGGTGGAAAATCCTATATTCGTTCAAAAGAAAAATAAATAATGGTGCATGTGTGTTGACTATACCGATCTTAATAAGTCATGTCCGAAAGATCTGTTTTCCCTATCACAAATTGATCAAATTATAAACTTCACCATTGGTTGTGATTTACTCTCCTTGCTAGAATATTATTCTAGATATAATCAAATCCCGTTGAAGGAAGAAGACCAGATTAGGACTTCGTTCATCACCCATTTGGTGTGTATTGCTATACAACTATGTTGTTTAGGTTGAAGAACGCGGTGGCTACCTACCAGACGGGAATCCGAAAATGTTTGGCATCTTAATTGCATAGATATGTAGAAGCCTATGTTGTTCATGTAGTCATAAAATCTCAGGCTAGGAAGGATTTGATCTCTGATCTGGTAGAGACCTTCATGAGCCTAAAAATTTCAACGTCAAGATTAATTGAGAGAAATGCTCCTTCGGCGTAACATCTGGGAAATTATTGTGATATCTTGTTTCACACCGTGGAATTGAAGCCAACCTAAAGAAAGTCTAAGGAAGGGTCCGTTGAGTTGACTCTAGGATGTCTAGAACTTGACTGGTTGCATGGTGTCACTAAGCAGATTCATATCTCGACTCGACATTCGGTGTTGTCTTTCTTCAAGCTATTAAAGAAATAGTACCAATTTGTTTGGACTGCTAAAGCTGAGGATGCTTTTGATGAACACAAAATATATCTAGTGAGTCCTTCAATGCTGGTCGCTCCTAGATCTAGGAAAATATGTAGTTATATATCTCAGCTAGAACCCATGTTGTCAGCACAACCTTGATGATGGAGGCAGACTCCCAACAACATCCAACCGGTGCAGTTCCTGATCTAATTCATCTCAGAGGTACTAAATGAGTCCAAGCTTCGGTATTTTCATATCATGAAAATAACCTATACATTAATCATTACTTCTTGCAAGTTAGTACATTATTTCCAAACACATCAAATAGAAGTACATACATATTTAACTTTAGTAGAAGTACTGCACAAGAAATGTGTTACATCTTGAGTTGCCAAGTGTGCTATTGAGCTAGGAGTATATGACATTATATTCAAACCTCGTATGGTGATCAAGGCCAAGACTCTTAGTGATTTTGTTGCAAAGTTGACCGAGATACACGTCCTAATCAAAATGAAGCCCCTTGATCACTGGACACTCAAGTTTGATGGACGTCTGTAGCTTAGTGGAGCAGGAGCATGAGTTGTTGTTACTTCACCAAAAGGTGAGAAATTCAGGTACATACTACAAATACACTTTCCTACAACCAATAATATTGCTGAGTATGAGGCCATGTTGCTCAACTTAAGAATTGCTATCACTCTGGGCATTCGCTGGGTCCGAGTCCTAGGTGACTCGTTGCTAGTAATTAACCAAGTCAACAAAGATTGAACTTTCAATGTGGATAGAATGATGAATTATTGCCAGGAGATTCAGAACCTCAAAGATAAATTCGATGGGATTGAATTCTCATATGTTCTATGAGCAAAGAATGAAGAAGTTGAAATCCCGGAAAAGTTAGGCTGCTCAAGGTCCCTTGTACCCCTAGAGGTCTTCGTGGAAATCTTGCATGCCCTAACTATTTAGAAGAATACAGAGTTACTCCAGCCAAGTTATCCAGATTTGCAGATCTAGAATCTCATGATGATCTGCTACCCGAGGTGATGTCTATAAAGTCAGTTTGGTGGGCTCCCTTCATCAAATATCTAATGGATAGAGTCCTCCTCACAAATAAGTCCTAGGTGACTCAGATTCAATGAAAAGCTAAGGCTTACACCAAAACGTTAGTGGGGAAAGCTTATCGGCAGGTTTTTCTGATCAACAATAGTAACTGACGCCAAACAACTCGTACGCACATGCGAGGGGTGCTAATGTTTTTCACACCAGGCTCATATGCTAGCTACACAACTTTAGACTATCCCTATCACCTATCAATTATCCACTTGGTGCTTGGACATTATTGGATCATTCAAACCGGTGAAGGGCGAAGTCACGTATCTCTTTGTGATCGTTGATAAGTTGACAAAGTGGGTCCAGGCTAAGCTTGTAGCCAAGATCTTATCAACCAAAGTAGTGGAATTCACGAAAGAGATCTTCAATCAATTCGGTGTGCCGAGAACCACCATAACTGATAATGGAAGCCAGTTCACTTTCTTAAAAGTTCATGGATTTTTGCACCGAATGTGGAATTATTATGCATTTTGCCTCAGTTGCACACTCTCAAAGAACTGATCAGATGAAAAGGGCTAATGGCCTCATCCTTAAAGATCTCAACCTAAGGATTTTTGATTGATTACATCCATCCATCCAAAGATAGCTGCAACAATTACCCACTATTCTTTGGGGGCTTTAGACATCGCTGAGTTCTACCATAGGACATACCCCTTTCTTCCAAGTGTATGGATCTAAAGCTATGCTCCCCTCCAAGATAGAACACCAATCCCTCTGAATTCTAAATATCATAGAAGCTAGATCTCGAGAAGGCTGAGTCACCAACCTTAAGATACTTGAAGAAGCCAGGGACTCAGCAACTATGTAGTCACCCAAATACCAATAGGCTATGAGATACCATACAATGCATGTCTGAGATAGAAGTTTTGTTGTGGGTGATCTGGTGCTGCGCAAGATCTAGAGCATGAGGTTCAAGCACAAGTTATCACCTCTCTAGGAGGGTCCATTCACCGTCTCTGAAGTACTTCGGCCAAGTTCTTATTGACTCCAACAAGAAGATGACACGATTATTGCAAACTCCTAGAACCAGGGGTAGTCCTAGAGGGTATCATGGGTATGCTTTTGAATACCCATGATTCTACTGATCTATGATATTTTTTTCAATAATGTATGACACAAAAAGGTTGGAGCACTAGTTTCTTTAGGGTTATGCATTTTTGAATACCCAAACTCAACTGTTTGGATCCGCTTCTGTCTAGAATGTTGACCAACTACGTCGATTTTATGTGTAACTTCTCCATTTTTGTAATAGGTTCATCTCAAACAACTCGGCCATCGTTTCACGACCAAGATGTTTGGGTCTAGCATCATGTATCAATACATTTGTATGGAGTTGCTACAAAAATTACATCTCTGCGTTATTTTTGCTCTCAAATATTTCTTAAAGGATAAAACTGGCATGAACCCCAACTTTGTCTCACTCGATCATCACTACAAGGGTACTAGGTGTTGTCCCTACTGTCAGAAATACCTAGATGATTTGACCTAGTCAGAGTTGAGCCCCTCAAGGGAATGACACAGTATCACCTCTACGACTTTGCTATTGATCGTGCAAAACAAGTCCAAATGAAAATTCACAGCCCTTACTTCATCCCACCTAGTAGTCACTCTAAGGGTATTGAGGGGATTTGGTCACCCTCGCTAAAAAAGGTTCTTGGACACCGCATGTATATTAACTAAGGTCCCTCCTAGGAGGGTGACAATATCACCTACACGACTTCGATGTCATTGAAAGAGCATCCCATGGGCACCAGATTATTGAGTTCTCAAAACTTGGTTCTCTAACAGAAAGACCCATCCGTTGGCACCGTATTACCGAGTTCCTGAAACTCGTCCCTTGACAACAAAACTCACCATGGGCACCAACTTTATTGAGTCCTAGGACTCAGCCATTCTATCGGAAAAGTACCATCTATGGGCAGTGGATAACTAAAGGTAGTCAAAGGCTATCTATTGTACTACTGATTACAGAATGTCACAAAGCCTAAGTGTATGTAACTCGGCCCACAAGAAGACTTAGCTATCAAGAGCATCGATAAGTCTTACCTGATAGGTATAAAAACTAGTGAAGTCGTTTGTTAAAAATGTTAATAAACGGTAATTGACACTACATTATAAAATAAAGTTCTATATTGCATGCGTCTTTTGAAAGTGTTTTCAGGTTTCTATCACCTATTACACATTATATGAAAATCTTGATGTCTTCAATTATCTCGGCTGCATTTGACTTGTTCTCCTCAATAAGTTCATCCAACCTTTTGTCTGAGTAGTTGGTAGAGAGACTTCCCGGACTCTAGTAACATCTAGCTTGGGGTAAGTGCTAATGTTAGAGCATTGGCCCATTCCATGGTAGATCGGACGAATCTCTTTATACGCTCTAGAAGGCTTGCCAACTTTTGGAGGCAGACCAACCCTTAGCAAAGCCAACCATACAATCGATCCAACATTGTTATTAGGTGACTTTATATAATTTCATGTTTTTCTTGCTCTCTACAAAAGAACAGAGTTGTGGTTAGTGCTAAGAGTAAATAAAAATAAAGGCAACTAAAATTCTTACTAGATAACTCCTCTTTGGCCATGTCCTTGTCTTTAAGGGCCAACTTCATTTTTTAGAAATGACTTCATTGGCAACTTTCTCCTTATCGAGGTTTCTCTTGAACTCAATCAATGTCAACTTGAGCTTGTCATTGTGTTGGCTTAGCTTGATCTTCTCGGTTAAGGCTGAGTCCCTAGCTTCGGTGGCCAAACTCAACCTCTTGATCAAGTCCTTAGCCACCTCAAGGGTAGGCTAAGTGATTTATAAGCTATGGAACTGTTATCAAATTGAGAAGTAGCCAAGATGGGAATCACTCCTTCAAGTTCATGGTCCCTGGATTTGAGATTATTTCACATTTTTGATATACTTTGTTAGCTCTGTGGTAGTAATCTTCTCTTTGGCCAGGTCTGTCTCTAAGCACTCCACTATTTGACATTTTTAGGAGCTAGCATGAGAAGAAGGGACTTCTCAACCAATTTGTCTATGATGGCCTGTTGACCAAAAAGGCAGAAATAATTCAACGATTTAGAAAAATGGGAAGAAGGATGCATACCTTGCAATGTTTATATTTTTTTAGCACGGAGCTTGGCCTCCTCAAAGTTTTGATGATTTTCGCTGATATGGATATCAATGATTAAATAATGTCTATACATGGCTACAAATAACTCGATAGTCTTCATCAGACACTAGGGTCTCCTAGTCACAAATGACCTCTTCAACAACAGGATTTGGATTGCGGAGTACCTTGATGAGTTGAAATAACAAGAGTTATAAGCTAATCAAGGCAAAACACTAGCTATTTGCCTCTGGGCATCTTGGGGACCAAAGATGAATTCGGACCTATGAAAGACTCGTTCGACACACTAGATGGCTTGGTCTTCCTAGTTGTTTCCCTAGCTTTTGTCTCCTAAACCCTTTGTTCAGTGGGGGCTGTCGTGATGGATTGGGTCAGAGTTGGTATCTTGGATGGCCCTTGGTGGCTCCATCGCTGATAACTTGGTGGGCTCAATCTTTAGAGGATCGGTCGCTGGCAACTCGATGACTCCAACTAGAGGCGTTGTCTCTGCTAGTGCGCTCTTAAAAGGTTACATCGGTAGTGGAGGTGGAACTTTAGGATCATCGAACAGGTCCGTCGATATCATAATATAGTAACATTTAAATCATGTTCATTCATATGCTTTAATTTAAAATGATAATTGTGAGATTGTTGTACCTTGTAGACAAGGTTCAAGGTATCGAATATTGGAATTTAATCGACAAACTACACATGAGTGATTAATCAAATATTGAGGAATAATTAGAAATGAATCGGTAGATACTAATCGGCCAAAAGTAGCATCAATGTGCATTGTAAAAATTAAGATATAAAATAGAGACAACTAGTCATCACCAGTCTTCATCATCTTGCTCATAATCTTTTGTTGGAAGCACTTCATCATGGTCTGATCAAAACTCAACATCCTCGTCCTCTATTTCGATGCCTTCACATTCGCTATTAGACTCAAGATCATCTTCATGAAGTTCTCTAACTCTTGAACTTTTACAAAGTTGCATATCTTCATTTTCCTCATTTTCTTCATCAATACCATCACATCCTTCAACTAGCCAATCTTGAGATTTAGAAGCAACATTATATAGAAGCACATCAACATTTTTTTGTCTTGCTTCTCTCTTTTTGGCTAAGCAATCTTGCATTAAATTGAACAAAGACAATATCACTTGCGATTTGTGCATCTAACTTATTTCTTCTCTTGGTATGCACCTACATTGCAAATTGAATTAGCCAATCAATTTAGAATAGACAAGGCTATTTTTAGTCTAATTGGTGACAATATGGCATTGGACAAAGTGAGTTACAATATCAAAGGTGCTCTAGATTATTTCACAAGAGGAATATGAGGTGTCTACTACCTTGTTAGTCCATTATGTCAGACTTCTAGTGAGATTTTTAGTTTGATTAGGCTAGGTCAGCACACGATTAATTGGGTCAATGGCCAATTAATCGAGTCAACAACCGAATAATCTGGTTGACCGATTACTTAGGTGATTACTTGTTAATCATATCAGATGCCTATCAATAACGATTAACAATGATTAATCACCGATTAATAATGATTTTTAGAACACTGCTTGTAGATCTCTTAATTTTTTAGGGCGGTGACTCTCCTAGTGAGACTGTGATTTAGCCTTAGAAGTCGAATCGTCTTTCTTCGATGGTGTCGCCATAGTCGAGTTGGGGGGGGGCAGCTGTGACTTCGTCCTTCGCCTTTGAGCTCTCCTTCGAGTAGCGTGGGGGTGTTTATACCCTCACTCGCCTTGATCCACTAGGACTTGGTGCAGGAGAGTCTCAAGGGAGGAGTCTTCGACATGGATGACTAATAGGGCCTTCTTGGAGGCTTTTTCGAAGGCCTTCTCCCTCTTCTTTTTCTTAGAATTGGCTGGAGCCTTAGTCCGAGTTGTTGGGGGAGGAATTGTAGAGTCCCTCTCAGCCAACTGCTCGAGGGAAGTGGTTGGGCCCTGACTCTTCATAATTCTTAGGGATCCACTCTAGTTCCTGTGGTGGTCAGTTATACATCAACAGCTATCTCTGAGTTGAGAGGATTACAAAGTTGTGTAATGCAAACGATAGTATCCAAAAACAAAGATGTTATACATTCTAGTGGATGAGGCACATTGAGTGAATAAGATACCACGAAGCATCCATCAGGATAATCTCCCATGTTAAGGAACATCTGCTTCAAGTATGCCTTCACCTCAATTTAAAGTTTAGATATTAATTTTAAATTATTTTAGCTCTTAAAGCATATCCAAGAGTGTCTTAAATTAGTTCCATATTTTAAAATATAGGGCTCAAATAAAAATTAGCTCCAATAGTGTCCTATTTTACAAAATTTTATCTAAAAAATATAGAGCACACCATGAAGTGACCTAAATATACTACGCCCAAGAGTAGTACCCTATCCTTGTTTTCTATATTATTTTCTTTCCCAATAACATAATTTACTTCATAAAATATATGATTTAGAGCTTAATTGTTTGAGCGCAATTTGTTTTTAGTGTCCTAAAAACTTTAAATGATGTAGTATTTTGATTTTTTGGGGCACTATTTTAAGTCACCTTGTTGGAGATGCTCTTATTGCCCTAAACATATGGATCCAAAGAAGTAGCTAAAGTTTAGTTGTTCTCATGAAAAATTTAGACTACATAAATGAGCCAAATTAATCTATTTTTAAAGTTTTAGAAAGTATGGCCACCGTAAAACTATTCTAAATTTGGTTTAAGTCAAACTTAAAATAGTAGAAAAAATAGAGTATGTTTTTTAGACATGTTGGCTCTCTAAAAAATCTAATCAATTTAGTATAACTATCTAGAGAATTACTTCATTCGTCTCACTTTTTTACCAAGTTTGACCGACTCGTCTTATTCAATTTTTTTTACAAATAAAAAAAATTAAAACTATACTTAAATTATTTTAAAGTATATTATATGCTAAACGATATCATGATAAAAATTAATAATAATTATAAATATTTTTTAATAAGACGAGATGGTCAGATTTCAACCTATTTATCTTCTTTGTCGCATGACGAGATCGATTTTTTTCCAACAATCCTTTGGAAAACTATAAACTTATTTGGGACTGCCATATCGCCGTTACGAGATATAGGGCCGGTTTGGGAGGCCTCCCAAACCGGCTCCGACTATGTCTCTTGTAGGAGTCCTCTTAAACGATCTAAAGAAAGATCTCACAACAATGAGCCATGAGGAGACAGTCATTTTTATAGAGAGAAGACAGAGCAAAAAAATGACTTTTAGTGGCTCCTCGCTGCCTTTGTCTCGTGCTAAGAAAAGCAATAGCTTCTATAGCGAAGCTCCTCTTGAAGAGAAGCTAGAGCCAAAATTATTTTTGAAGGAGTCGGAGCCGTGTCAAATAGGCCCATAATTTCCCGCTACAAGTGGATTTTAGGACATCAAAATCTTTCATGTCAATAGAGCTAAATTGGTTTCCATGCAATCTCGTTTCTTATTGTCATTTATAACAAACTATTAATCTTTTATAATAGTATACTCATTTTTCTAGATAAATATTCGATCTAAAACATTCTTTTGAGCGTTTTTATAAAAAAATTGGAACATTTTTAATCGGGATTATTAGAACCGGCGTCGTGTGAACCAAATCCAAGTGCGGAAGTGCGCCGCTGCCCCTTTTCCTGTTCACTCCGCTTCCCAGCCGTGTGCTCGCATCCCAAGTCAACCCACGGCATTGACCGCGAGCCAGCTGCGCGCGCCGCGACCTCAAAGAGTCAAGACCACTGACCACCACGCGCTCACCGCCAGCCCGCACGGCCGCCCCTGCCCGCACGAACGGGCACGCAGCGCTCCGCTCTAACAGCTAACACCCTGCCAATGCCGACGCCGCCATCCGCCCCCGCCCGCTTCCTCCTCGCGTCCCTACTCTTCGCCATCCTTGCCCTCGCTGCCGTCTCTGCCAATGCTGCGGCGCCACCATCGCCGGCTGAGGCCCTGCTGGCGTGGAAATCGAGCCTGGGCGACCCGGCGATGCTATCCACGTGGACGAACGCCACCCAGGTATCCATCTGCACCACCTGGCGTGGGGTCGCCTGCGACGCTGCCGGCCGCGTTGTGTCGCTCCGTCTGCGCGGGCTCGGCCTCACCGGCGGCCTGGATGCGCTCGACCCGGCCGCGTTCCCGAGCCTCACTTCCCTCGACCTCAAGGACAACAACCTGGCCGGCGCCATCCCTCCGTCGCTCTCGCAGCTGCGCACTCTGGCCACGCTCGACCTGGGCAGCAACGGGCTCAACGGCACCATCCCGCCGCAGCTTGGCGACCTCTCGGGCCTCGTCGAACTCCGCCTCTTCAACAACAACCTGGCCGGCGCAATCCCGAACCAGCTGAGTAAACTACCAAAGATCGTCCAGATGGACCTGGGGTCCAACTACCTGACTAGCGTCCCGTTCTCACCGATGCCCACGGTGGAGTTCCTCTCGCTCTCTGTCAACTACATCAACGGCAGCTTCCCGGAGTTCGTGCTCAGGAGCGGGAACGTCACCTACCTCGACCTATCGCAGAACGGCTTCTCCGGTCCGATCCCGGACGCGCTTCCGGAGCGGCTGCCGAACCTGCGGTGGCTCAACCTGTCAGCCAACGCGTTCTCCGGCCGGATCCCAGCGTCGCTCGCGAGGTTGACGAGGCTCAGAGACCTGCACCTTGGCGGTAACAACCTTACTGGCGGCGTTCCCGACTTCCTCGGGTCCATGTCGCAGCTGAGGGTCCTTGAGCTCGGCAGCAACCCACTCGGCGGGGCGCTCCCGCCGGTTCTTGGCCAGCTCAAGATGCTGCAACATCTCGACGTGAAGAATGCCAGTCTGGTCTCCACTCTGCCGCCGGAGCTCGGCGGTCTCAGCAACCTCAACTTCCTCGATCTCTCAATTAACCAGCTCTATGGGAGCTTGCCGGCGTCATTCGCTGGGATGCAGAGGATGCGGGAGTTCGGCATATCCTCCAACAACCTCACCGGCGAGATCCCAGGGCAGCTGTTCACGAGCTGGCCGGAGCTCATATCGTTCCAAGTGCAGACCAACTCGCTAAGGGGCAAAATCCCACCGGAGCTCGGGAAGGTGACGAAGATCCGATTCTTGTATCTCTTCAGCAACAACCTCACCGGCGAGATCCCGTCGGAGCTCGGCGGGTTGGTGAACCTGGTTGAACTGGATTTATCTGTCAACTCGCTCATCGGACCCATACCCAGCACGTTCGGCAACCTCAAGCAACTCACGCGGCTGGCGCTCTTCTTCAACGAGCTCACCGGCAAGATCCCGTCGGAGATCGGCAACATGACGGCGCTGCAAACCTTGGACCTCAACACCAACAACCTGGAAGGCGAGCTGCCTCCCACCATCTCGTTGCTTAGGAACCTCCAGTACCTGTCAGTGTTCGACAACAACATGACTGGTACCGTCCCGCCGGACCTCGGCGCAGGGCTGGCACTGACCGATGTGAGCTTCGCGAACAACAGTTTCTCCGGCGAGCTTCCACAGAGGCTCTGCGACGGCTTCGCGCTGACTAACTTCACGGCGCACCACAACAACTTCAGCGGCAAGCTACCGCCGTGCTTGAAGAACTGCTCCGGGCTGTACCGGGTGCGGCTGGAGGGCAACCATTTCACCGGCGACATCTCGGAGGCGTTTGGGGTCCACCCCATCATGGACTACCTGGACATCTCCGGGAACAAGCTGACCGGTCGGCTTTCAGATGACTGGGGACAGTGCACCAAGCTCACACGCCTGAAGATGGATGGCAACAGCATATCAGGCGCCATTCCAGAGGCGTTTGGGAACATGACAAGCTTGCAGGACCTCAGCTTGGCTGCGAACAACCTGACAGGAGCTATTCCACCTGAGCTGGGTGACCTCAACTTCTTGTTCGATCTCAACCTGAGCCACAACTCCTTCTCCGGGCCGATTCCGACAAGTCTGGGGCACAGTTCCAAACTGCAGAAAGTTGATTTGTCGGAGAACATGCTTAATGGGACCATACCAGTGAGCGTTGGCAACCTTGGGTCACTGACGTATCTTGATTTGAGCAAGAACAAGTTGTCAGGGCAGATACCAAGTGAGATCGGCAACCTGTTTCAGCTGCAGGCCCTGCTTGATCTGAGCAGCAACTCACTGTCCGGCCCTATCCCTTCAAACCTCGTGAAGCTGTCCAACCTTCAGAAACTGAATCTGTCACGCAATGAGCTCAACGGTTCGATTCCAGCAAGCTTCTCTCGCATGTCGAGCCTGGAGACCGTTGATTTCTCCTACAATCAGCTCACCGGTGAGGTACCGTCAGGCAATGTTTTCCAGAACTCCTCGGCGGAGGCCTACATCGGGAACCTAGGGCTCTGCGGCGATGCGCAAGGCATTCCTTCTTGCGGCCGCAGCTCCAGTCCTCCAGGGCACCACGAGAGAAGGCTCATTGCCATAGTTCTCTCCGTAGTTGGGGCGGTGTTGCTGGCAGCCATTGTTGTCGTTGCTTGCCTCATCCTAGCATGCAGAAGGAGGCCCAGGGAGCGCAAAGTGTTGGAGGCAAGCACGAGCGACCCTTACGAGTCCGTGATCTGGGAGAAGGGAGGGAACATCACATTCCTGGACATCGTGAACGCCACCGACGGCTTCAGTGAGGTGTTCTGCATCGGCAAAGGTGGGTTCGGGAGCGTGTACAAGGCCGAGCTCCCCGGCGGGCAGGTCGTGGCCGTGAAGCGCTTCCATGTGGCCGAGACAGGAGACATATCGGAGGCGAGCAGGAAGAGCTTCGAGAACGAGGTCAGGGCGCTGACAGAGGTCCGCCACCGGAACGTCGTCAAGCTCCACGGCTTCTGCACGAGCGGAGGCTACATGCACCTGGTGTACGAGTACCTGGAGAGGGGCAGCCTGGGGAAGACGTTGTACGGGGAAGACGGCAAGAGGAAGCTGGGCTGGGGCGTGAGGGTGAAGGTGGTCCAGGGGGTCGCTCATGCCCTGGCCTACCTGCACCACGACGGCAGCCAGCCCATCGTTCACCGGGACATCACTGTCAGCAACATCCTGCTCGAGTCGGAATTCGAGCCGCGGCTCTCTGATTTCGGCACCGCCAAGCTGCTCGGCTCTGCTTCTACCAACTGGACTTCTGTAGCAGGATCATATGGCTACATGGCTCCAGGTAATCTTGAATGTATAACACCTGATCTGAATTGGCGAAACTTTAAATTTCAGATGTTTTCATCAGCGCTGACTACTGAGCCACCTCTTGCAGAACTGGCATACACAATGAACGTCACAGAGAAATGCGACGTGTACAGCTTCGGGGTGGTCGCTCTGGAGGTGATGATGGGGAAGCATCCTGGCGACCTCTTGTCCTCGCTGCCGCTGCCGGCCATCTCCTCTTCCTCAGGAGAAGGCTTACTGCTCCAGGACATACTAGACCAGCGGCTGGAACCTCCGACGGGCGACCTCGCGGAACAGGTTGTGCTCGTCGTCAGAATCGCGCTCGCTTGCACGCGGGCAAACCCTGACTCGCGGCCTTCCATGCGATCGGTTGCCCAGGAGATGTCAGCGCGTACTCAGGCTTCCCATCTTTCTGAAACGTTCAGACAGATCACTGTAAGCAAGCTAACAGATTACCAGAAGTGATGTTTGCCTGTGCAAAGGATTGGATTGGAGCTGAACAAGTGAAGTTTGTAGTTAGTGTAATTCTTTTTTTTTTATTTGGATGCAGTTTTAGAGGATCAGTTTTCTCCCAGTTTGCAAACTGATAGACCACGAGACTATCCTCAGAAGTCAGAAGTATCTAATGTCTTGGCGGCCATTGAGGCAAGATTTGCCTCACAATCTTGTGGACGGGTGATCAAAACTCGCATGACCCTAGCTACTGCTAGCAAAGATTCTCTTTCCGGAGAACATATCAAATGCACATATAAGTTTAGTACATATGATACATATATTAAATTATCACCACTTATTTTAGATCTAACGTCTCTAATTGTTATCGAGTATTTTACCAAGATGAAAGGTCTTGCAGATGGGATGTCATCTGCGAAAAAAAATTGTATCCTATATATCCTCGGTAGCCTCAACATGGTTGATGAGATCTCAGAAGAAATTACAATAGCTCCGTTTCAGACTTGTGAAGTCTATGTACGTTCTCTATTTCTCATTTTTTTTCATCACCATCATTAGTCGATGAGCTCAATAAATTTGGCACCGAGGAGTCTTTGAACTTCGGCTTTAGCTGTCTCGATCTTCTCGTTGGACATCTTACGAAGTCTCTACTTCCTTGCTCTAACCCTTGAATACATCTTTGTTCTTGTCAAGAAAACTGAGCAGCTGGTATTCTTCCTCTTTGTGCAAGGTCTTGGTTGATTATCATAGTTCTGTTTGGTACTGCGGGATCCATAGGAAGTAGAACCCTCTTTCCTTCATATGTGGTTTGGATTTTGATTTTTTTTGTCATGTTTTGGTGACTTCGGAGAGTTAGGAACAAATTTTTCGCCCTCCTTGGCGAGGCAGTGGATATTCACTACACCAAAATCATACACTTCCTACGGTTTTTTAACTTCCTACAACTTTTATAACAAACCGTACGAAATAAATAACTTCCGAGAGGTAACTGGTAGTTCTAGAAAATAAATATAACTTTCTACGGTATTTTATAAAAGCTATCGGAAGTTAAAAAACCATAGCAAGTTAGATAACTTCCTACGACCTCCTCTAGAAATATGGGTTTCAGCTGTTGCCCAGTCAAACGAAAAGCTAACTTCCTACGACTGACTTTAGAAAGTTAGCTGCCCAGCTAACTTCCTACGGCCCCCTCTAGAAAGTTAGGTTTCAGCTGTTGACCAGTCAAACGAAAAGCTAACTTCCTACGGCTGGCTCTAGGAGCTAACTTTCTACTGCCTCCTCTAGGAATTTAGATTTCAGCTGTTGACCAGTCAAACGAAAAGCAAACTTCCTACGGCTGGTTCTAGGAAGTTAGCTGCTTCCTACGACTTCTTCTAGGAAGTTAGGTTTCATCTGTTGACCAGTCAAACGAAAAGCTAACTTCCTACGACCGGCTCTAGGAAGTTAGCTGCCCACCTAACTTCCTACGGCCTCCTCTAGAAAGTTAGGTTTCAGCTATTGACCAGTCAAACAAAAAGCTAACTTTCTACGGCCGGCTCTAGGAAGTTAGCTACCCACCTAACTTCCTATGGCCTCCTCTAAAAAGTTAGATTTCAGTTTTTGACCAGTCAAATGAAAAGCTAACTTACTACGACCTCCTCTAGAAAGTTATTGTTGGGGACTTGTTCTCAAATGCTTCGGATTAAGAACAAGGCAACATGAAAAGTGTTAAATGATAAAGTCCTTCGTTTTTTGGTACATCATTTCCCTTCGGGATATAATGTATTCCGGACGAAGGTCACAAACAACATATCTTCGTAAACACAATAAACGATGATGAAGAACTTATATGCAACATAAGAAGTAATATAAACATTTAAATATTATCACAACGACATTTCTATATATTTTTTATCATAGAAAAATAGAAATGATTCCAGATTACAAATGTACCTTCGGATTGTAGGAAGGCAAAAGTATAAGGATGACGCAAAAGCAAATGCCAAGTCAGCGTGAACAGTACGGGAGTACTGTTCATCTATTTATAGGCGTGGGACGCAGCCCATGTAAAATTACATTCATGTCCATTACATTTGCTAATGACTTATGGGAATCTATTAAGGCCTAAGTAGTCTTTTCATCTTTAAGTCAGTTCCCTTTTCTGCTATCGTGACGAAGCTTTCTGCGCATAGCTTCGGCCATGCACCATCCTTCGTACATCTTGGTAATCAGCCCGTCCTTCATCTCTATCCCCCTTCGTCTGGCTTAGGCTTCGTTCTGACCGTACTCCATGTTCATAATCCGAGTCCGAAGATACCTGTTCATATAATTCACTTAGAAAACATTGTCAAATTATGTTTTTGAGGACCTTCGGAGGACGAAGGCCCCCAACAGTAGCCCCTCGCAATATTAATTTGTTAGTGATAAATTCAGATTGCGATATGGACGAAGGCCTTAAGCCGAAGGTCTGAAAAAACACCTTCCCTTTGCTAGAATAGCAAAAGTCACTGACACGCGGGACCACACAGTTTCCGTCATATCGAGTGTATAAATAGGAGCCCGCTACATTTGATTTGGCATGCTCCCTTTGCCATCTGTTTTGCCTGCTCATAAAGCTTTCTGCCCAAAAAATATTTGTTTTCTTTCCTAGTTTTAAGCTTCGGAAGCGAGAAGTAAGGTTTCCGAAGGGATGTCTGGGGAGAAGAAGGCTGCTGTCGAAATGAAGCTAAGTCTCTCTGAAGAGAAGAACCTAGGCTTTCTTGAAGCAATGTCGAAGACCAATACAGAGAAGATCACCAAAGAGATTTTAGAAGGTTTGTCTGAAGATACTGATGACAGCGACAGCTATGATGTAGAAAGCGGCGGGGGAGAGTCCGAAGATCGACCATGGCGGCCAAGTCACTCGGTTTTCGGGAAAACCACTATTAAGCAGAGTCATATTGACAATATGAGGGGGAGATATTTTCGAGATGTATCTATTGTGAGGGCTGATGCTGGAGAAAAAACCTCTCCCACCCCCGAAGAAAATGAGGTTGTGATCTTCCGAAGCTTTCTCAAGGCCGGGCTTCGGTTCCCCCTAAGCAGCTTTGTTGTCGAAGTCCTGAAGACATTTCAAATCTACCTCCACCAAATTACTCCCGAAGCTATCATAAGAATGGGAATCTTTGTCTGGGCTGTGAGAAGCCAAGGTTTAGAACCAAATGCTAAAAGCTTTTGCAAAATTCATGAGTTGGTATACGAGACGAAGCCCTGGGGGAAAGAACAATATCACAACAACTTTGGTTGTTACAGCTTCGGTGCCCGCTCCGGGTCAAGCTGCCCCGTGCCAACCTTTCGGAAGAGGTGGCCCAGTGCCTGGATGACAGAATGGTTCTATATAAAGAATGACTTGACAGCGCAGGAAGATATTAAGAGTATCATTATGCGCCCTATCTGGCAACGCTTCGGACTCCGAAAGCCGAAGGTTGAAATGGATGAAGCGGCCGAAGAATGCCAAAGAGCCTTCGGTGTAATCTGCTCTTTTATTGGGACAAGGGATTTGGTCCAAGAGCATATTGCCTTTAGAGTTTGGCCACTTACAGGAAAGTGGGAAATGCCGAAGGAGACCATGAAAGAGTCTGGCGAAGGTGGACTGGTCAGACTAAAATACACATTCAAATACGGAGATAAGTTTGTTGAACCGGACGACGACTGGTTAAAAAGCATTGAAACCTTAAGTGACGAACTGCTTGGGGTATACTCGAAGGCCGAGAATACTGCATTATTAGCAGCCTTCGGAGGCCGAAAGAAGAAGAGGCTCAACCGGGTATTTGATGCAATCGGGTTTGTCTACCCTGACTACCATTATCCGGTGCCAGGCCGCAAAAGAAAAAATACTTCTCCTGCAAAAGAAGTTGCCTCAGGTGCTTCTAGTGAGCCAGCGCCGCAAAGAAAAAAGATGAAGGTGCTCACCCACCGGGCACGTTTTATTGAACCAGCCACAGTGCCTGAGTTTATCGGTGAAGTCTCTTTGGCCACTGAAACTACAGAACCAGCTCCAGTGCCGAAGATCGAAGAAAAAACTGAAGCACCTTCAGCAGAGAAGGCAGAAAAACCGAGAGTTGAAGGACCAAAAATATTGGAAATCTTAAGTCCTTCAGCAAATGTTGAGACAATAAAAAATCAAAAGGGCCCATCGGTGACCCCGAAAAGAAAAAGAATGGTGAACGTGCTAGATGTTTTGGAGACAATTAAGTCTTCAAGCATAACTCCGAAGAAGACTGTTGAAACTTCGAAAACGGAAACTGAAATCTTTGCTGCTGAAGCTCCAAGGCAACAATCTAAAACTGAAGCTGGACCTTCAGAGCCCACGAAGGTAAAACCGTTGGAAACCGAGGAAGAAAAAATGATGGAGCCAATTTTAATTGAAGAGATCAGTACTACTGCCCCCGAAGCATCCCCCAAAGTCCTTGATTATATTGTTCGACATGCTTCGGGGAAGAAGTTAACAGAAGAAGAAATTTTTGAAGCTAATCACTATGCAAAAGAATTGAAATATCCGAAGGGGGCACTAGTGTTCAATGGTACAAATGAAGAAGATTTCCTATACTGCCTCCCGGATAACAAAGAACTACTTGTCTGCCGGGAAATGGCTCGAAGCATGGGGTTTCCGAAGCTGGAGGCTGGCCTCTGCGCAATGACAAAGGACGATCTTGCGGACAGCCTTGCGTATAATAGCCTGAAGGTACGAGATCTGCGCATTTGGAAACTTTATGATTTGAAATTTATTGTTTTATTCTTATACTAACTTTTTACATATAGGGTTTAATACTAAGCAACGCGCTGAGAGCGCAAAAGAATGCTGAAGACGAGAGCTATGAAATTGCCTTCAACAACCTTCGAACAGAGGTTATCAAACTAAGGAACGAAGCCCTGGAAAAAGACAAAATTCTAGTTACATTGGTGGATAAAATAAAGGAGAACGAAGCTGCGTCTAAAGCACAAGTTGCAGCTCAAAAGCACGAGATTGACGATCTTCGGAAGCAATTGGCCCGGGCGAAAGAAGAACGCATACTTGAAGAAACGAGGCGGGAATGTAGCGACCAATGGGCCAATCATTTAGAAGGAACCGTTGAAGAGCTTCGGTCTTCTAAGAAAAGGTGCTATGAAAAATCCATAGAATGTGTAAAGAAGATAAAAACCAGCTTCGCCAATATTGGCGCATTTTCGAGTGAAGAAGATTTTGTGAGAGGTAACCCAGAAGGACCGATCGAATGGATTAGCCACGAAGCTGAAGCCTTCGAAGAAATTCTAAACAGTCGTGGGGACATTTGCGCCTTCTCGGGTGCCAGGGGGATTGCTACTATGCTGGAGAAAAAAGGCTGCGATCATGTTAAAGTACTTGCACAATCCGAAGCCAGTTTATCCCCTGAAGATATTAAAGACCCCTCGGCCGAAGCTAGCCAGGCTGGTGGAAAATTCTTCACCGACGTCTGGGATAATGGTGGCCGAGAAATGGCCCGAGAAATTATTCAGAAAAGTGAGAAGGGCATTCACGACGCTAGAGAAGTAGCTAAGGCCGCTGATAAAAGCTCAGAGCCCGAAGGGCAACTAGGTACTAGCTAATGGTTTTTATTGTGTTGTAATTTTTGATTTTAAGCTTCGTTCGCAATTTGTAATAGCAATGTGGCCGTATCCTGTCCTCCTTCAGATCCTATCAAAGCGTCTCCGGGCCCTCACCCGAAAGGAGACGAAGAAATTAAAAGGATGGCTGAAGCTATCATGGATGAAGTTGTTAACCGACTTCTGAACGAAGCTGCAGAAGTTGTTTTGAGAGAAGATTAAGCACTATTGTAAAAACTTCTGAAAAATATGTGTAACATTTTGTAACCCTGTGATATATTTGCTTTTAATGATTCGAATCTTTACGATGCATGAAACTTTACATACGTACCGTTTTTGAGCCTTCGGCGAAAAAAACACCTTCCCTTCTTTTCATGCTTCGTGAAGATAGAAAAACTTTTATGCATCACAACAATGCCCATAGTGCTCTGATGAAGATTATCCAAGCTTCGTGAAGACATTCTCCGAAGCTACATTCCGAAGATCAATATTGTATCCCCTTGTGACTTAGCACGATTTTCACTTTCTCAAAGCATCCTTCCGAAGGTTGATACTGTGTCCCCTTCTTTTGCCATATGCAACATGATGTATGATGCTTATGCTATGCAAAATGATGTGATGATGTTATGTTATATAGATGACATTTGTTCGAAGATACACACATATCCCCGTAAAACACACAATATTTTTGTATCAGCGCTGACTTTTCGCTGTAAGCTCTGCATTCCCTTAGGAACGACTTTGGAGCTTCTTCGCCTTTTACTTAGGCGGTATCAGCGTTGACTTTTCGCTGTAAGCTCTGCATTCCCTTAGGAACGACTTTGGAGCTTCTTCGCCTTTTACTTAGACGGTATCAGCGTTGACTTTTCGCTGTATGCTCTGCATTCCCTTTGGAACGACTTTGGAGCAGAAAACTTACACTGCGTTCCCTTTGGAACGGCTTTTTGTGGTTTTAGCAAACTTACTCTGCGTTCCTTAGAACGACTTTTTGTTGCTTCGAAGGATTTTTGATAATTCGAAGGTCCTCCTTGTTATCGCAAATCTTTAGGCTTCAGCAACTTAAGCATGAGAAAATACATTTTCCTTGTGGCAAACAACGAAACTATTATATGAAAACTGAAAAATGTCCTTTATTACACAGAAAATAGAACTGAACAGAAAAGACTGCTATCAAGGTAGGATATTTGTCAATAGATGTGCTTTGACTCTGGCACAGTGCTATTGACTGTGCGAGCTTCGGATTGTTCTCTGAGATCCCTTTGGTGTGGAGCATATTGGCTCCCTTCTGGCTGTTGGCCTTGCTGCAGTGGAGGTGGAGGCGGAAGCTGTTGCCAGGAAGCTTGAGGTTGACTCGCCGAAGCAACAGAAACTGCAGGGTGGTTGCCTACGTATTCTGGGACGTAAGGCGGATGGTACGAAGCAGTATGCATAACCTGCTTCGGCTGAGCTTGTTGTGCTGCAGCTTCGGCTATCTCCTTTTGCTTCTGGATGGTAACATGGCACATCCTGGTGGTATGGCCCTTGTTTTCACCACAGAACAAGCAAAATATTCTCCTTGGTTGATCCCCAAATCTTCCGCCGAAGCCCCTGGCGCCTCTGCCTCTTGGGGCTGGTGGGCGGAATAAGCTTTGCTGTTGCCCCGAAGCCTGTGAGGAGCACTGCGGCCTGTGCTGCTGACTCCCCTTATCATCATTTTGAGTAGAGTTGTGGATTGACCTGACATGCCTTGGATAGAATCTTCCTCCGAAGCCCCTGGTCATTTCAGAAAACCTGAAAGCCTCCTCCCTTCTTTGGCGAAAATCATTGTCGGCACGAATATACTCGTCCATCTTCTGGAGCAGCTTCTCCAAAGTTTGAGGAGGCTTCCTAGCAAAGTATTGAGCTGAAGGTCCAGGCCGAAGTCCCTTGATCATGGCCTCAATGACAATTTCGTTGGGCACCGTTGGTGCCTGCGCCCTCAAACGCAAGAACCGTCTGACATACGCCTGAAGGTATTCTTCGTGATCCTGAGTGCACTGGAACAGGGCTTGAGCAGTGACCGGCTTCGTCTGAAACCCTTGGAAGCTGGTTCACAACATGTCCTTCAGTTTTTGCCATGAAGTGATCGTTCCTGGTCGAAGGGAGGAATACCAGGTTTGAGCAACACTCCTGACAGCCATAACAAAAGACTTTGCCATGACTGCAGCATTGCCACCATACGAAGATACTGTTTCTTCGTAGCTCATCAAAAACTGCTTCGGGTCTGAATGGCCATCGAATATGGGAAGCTGGGCGGCTTGTAGGACGGAGGCCAAGGTGTAGCCTGCAGCTCAACGGACAGAGGAGAAGCATCATCGAAAACAAAATTTCCATGATGGAAATTGTCGTACCAGTCATCTTCGTTGAAGAAACCCTCCTGATGAAGGTCTTTTTGTTGAGGCCTTCGGTTCTGCTCATCGTGAGTAAGATGGCGAACTTCTTCAGAAGCTTCGTCTATCTGCCTTTGCAGTTCAGCTAGCCTGGCCATCTTTTCCTTCTTCCTCTGCACCTGTTGATGAAGCATCTCCATATCTCTGATCTCTTGGTCTAGCTCATCCTCTTGAGGCGTTGGGCTGACAGCCTTCCTCTTCTGGTTTCGGGCCTCCCGAAGAGAGAGAGTCTCCTGATTGGGGTCCAGCGGTTGCAGAGCTGCAGCCCCTGTTGCTGAAGCTTTCTTCGGCGCCATAGCGAAGGTTTATGGCTTCCGAAGGTGTTCAAAAACTCAAAGAGTGGAAGTGAGTTCACCGGAGGTGGGCGCCAATGTTGGGGACTTGTTCTCAAATGCTTCGGATTAAGAACAAGGCAACATGAAAAGTGTTAAATGATAAAGTCCTTCGTTTTTTGGTACATCATTTCCCTTCGGGATATAATGTATTCCGGACGAAGGTCACAAACAACATATCTTCGTAAACACAATAAACGATGATGAAGAACTTATATGCAACATAAGAAGTAATATAAACATTTAAATATTATCACAACGACATTTCTATATATTTTTTTATCATAGAAAAATAGAAATGATTCCAGATTACAAATGTACCTTCGGATTGTAGGAAGGCAAAAGTATAAGGATGACGCAAAAGCAAATGCCAAGTCAGCGTGAACAGTACAGGAGTACTGTTCATCTATTTATAGGCGTGGGACGCAGCCCATGTAAAATTACATTCATGTCCATTACATTTGCTAATGACTTATGGGAATCTATTAAGGCCTAAGTAGTCTTTTCATCTTTAAGTCGGTTCCCTTTTCTGCTATCGTGACGAAGCTTTCTGCGCATAGCTTCGGCCATGCACCATCCTTCGTACATCTTGGTAATCAGCCCGTCCTTCATCTCAATCCCCCTTCGTCTGGCTTAGGCTTCGTTCTGACCGTACTCCATGTTCATAATCCGAGTCCGAAGATACCTGTTCATATAATTCACTTGGAAAACATTGTCAAATTATGTTTTTGAGGACCTTCGGAGGACGAAGGCCCCCAACAGTTATATTTTATATTTTAAACCCCTCCTCAACCTTATCTCTTCTCTCACCTATCACAACCTGTCTCTCTCGCGTTGTCTCTTGGAGCCGCCAGCCGCCCCCGCCACCCACGCCACGCCGCGCCCGCCCCCGCCGCGGTCGCCCTCGGCCCTGGCCCCATCCGCCGCGGACGCCCCCACCCCGGCCTCGTCCACCGCGACCTCCACCGCCCCCGACCCTGTTCTCCTCCTCGCAACTCTCTCGTCCATACGTCGTAGCCGCCGCCTGTCTCTCACCGCCGACATCCCGACAGCTCTCAGCCCAGATCGAGGTTCCCCCTTCCCAAATCGGGTTCTGCTTGGGCTCCCGCCACCGCCGCCCTACACCAGGTGCCAAGGCCTTCGTGGACCTCTTCGTCGGCGAAGAGCGCCCAGCAGGTATTCCCAATCTCACCCCCTTCTCTTCCCTATTAGCTGTGCGAAACTGAGTTCGCAAACTACCTCAAGCTATCTGGCTATTCGATTCCTAGTAACTTCTTGCAAAAGCCATTGGTGCGCATGTACACCCGTCCCTCTACTAATCTGCCCGTGTTCTGTCTCGACCTCACCGCTGGTAATCTGCTTACATGTAATTGCAGAGATGAATGTAGCGGTGCCACCACAATCTCCACATCTTCGTCTATATGACTTTGCCAAGAGAGCCATCATCAAAATTTTTGCCTTTCCTTATGCTACGGTCTGCTATATGCTCCTCTCTTTTATGATCTTCAGTTCATTCCAAAATAGCGAGAAACTCCGGAGCAGAATCCTGAAAGTAATTTTACATTTATTGGTTGCCAAATGCCTAAGGTATGTGACCTGTATTGCGACGGTGGAATGGATACAGTCAAGTGGTGTGATGCCCAGGTTGGCCACTACATAGGCATCGGTAGGCTGCCTTTCACTAGCCTCAGCCCTCTATGGTCTCTTGGTTACACTCTCAACAAATTAATTTGATTATTTCTATAACAGATGCCTCTGCATCGGGTGTCAACTATGCCCGTGAGCTATGGGAGAACAGGAGGAAACCTTTCACTGCTGAATTCATCGAGTTGGATCCTTCTGATGTAGACTCTCCCTGTATGCCTTCCAACACAAACAAATGCGCTAAGGCGAGCTGACAATTAGTGTGCGTTACAATTGCATGGCAGGATGGTTTTGAAGCTCAAGTGCAGGAAAAGGGCATCCAAGCAGATATGGTTTGCTGTATGCAGCACTTGCACGCGAGTTGGTTGTTCTCTAGAACTGTAGAATATGATATGCTTGTGAGCTTTGCTAATCTTTATATTTTATACTTTTCGAAAGATAGTTATGCTTTGAGAATGAAGAACGGGCAAAGAAGCTTCTGAACAATGTATCATCACTTCTCAAACCTGGAGGCTACTTCTTTGGCATAACTCCAGATTCATCTACAATATGGTATACTCACCACAATACTGCATGAATTTCGTTCTTATGTCCTAACATCTTCTCTTTTTCTCATCCAAAAGAAATTATCTTCTAAGCTTTTGTGACCATCCGCCAACCAAGTAAATTATATAGGCTAGCATTTATTCTTCATTGCAAGTAAACTTTAAATTCTCTAGTACAAATTTAGTGTGCAATGTGCTTGACCAAACAATGTTCTTTGGGGGTGTTGCGGATAAGTGGCTGCAGCGGCAGCAGCCACACCAGTAACCAGCAGTGGCTGCAACCAAGCTTAGCACCAGGGACAAACGACTGCTCTATTTGCTTGCGCTGCATGGGCTGCTGAATAGCTGGCTTTACAGCTGCAGCCCAGGTAGTGGCTTAAATCTTTCTAAGTTGGTTGTTTTTTATTCTGTAGGACAAAATATCAAAAGAATGTTGAGGCTTCACATAATAAGGGTTTGAAGACTGTTCCAAATAGCATTAGCTCAGAGAACTATACCATTACCTTTGAAGTCGAGGAAGAGAAGTATGAGCTGAAATTGTATACTAAATACACCTAGAAACTTTTGTTACACTAACTTCCTGACCATGTATCGTGTGATATATGGTGCAGGTTTCCCTTTTTTGGAAAGAAGTATCAACTCAAATTTGCGAGTGACGCGGTGTTTGAGAATCAGTGCCTAGTCCACTTTCCCACCCTTATGAGGTTCTTCTCTCATTTACTTTCAACATTTTGCCGTATATCCTGCTATCATTATAACCTAGAACCTCTGTAAATTCAAGCAAGTAGGGTGATGAGAGTTTTCACAATGCTAGGTTGTGTTGAAACAGATTATCAAGGGAAGCTAGACTTGAATATGTGGAGATCTAGAATCTAACCGAGTTTTATGATGATAACAGGTAGCATGTTATTTTCATGCAACCATTTTTCTGTCGGTTCTCTGTAGAGTGTCTTTTTGTAATTTATTTTCATCTCTTCAATTTACTCCATTCATCGCCTGTTGTCCCAGTAAATGCAACATGGTTACTATCGAACAATGTTGGATGTCCGAAACCATATTTGACTCTTGGTTGTGACTGACCCAGAACACAATTCGCTCCAATGCTTGGTGGTTACGGTGCAAGTTTTTTGGATGCTCGAGGGAAGCTTTTTGCTCGTTCCTACGACATTTTAGGTGGTGTAGAATTCTTCTTTTTAGAAGGGCAGGCCTACAGATGTGTTGTGCAGCCAAAAGGCAACAGATCGTGTGGTGAGTGTTTTGAAATATTTGATTGGTTCTGTTTATATGGATTTTTGTATGTAAGATTGCATTGTTCTTTTGTATGAGGCTGCATATGGCGAGGCGATGTCTAGTCAGCACGGACCGGACTATGACTGGAGGAAAAGCTCAGGATGTGTATGCAAGTGGTGGAAAAGCTCATGGAAGGTGAGGACTCTACATATCTTATATTGTTTCATTGGTTGAGTGCAATGCATGTATTCTTAATCTGTCATGATGTTACTTGTTTTGTAGGTACATAATGTTTGCTAACGTTATCGACTCGAGCCAGGTGAGGGTTCAGCGTGGAGGTTCATCGAGGTCTGCTGCTCGTAGCTCCCGTCGCTCCACTCAAGATCCAGCAGAAGTGGAGCAATTACGAGAAGAACTTAGGCGACATCAGGATTACTTGAGGCAACAAGCTGCGCAACATGAATATTATGCTACACAGATTCAACAACAGCAAACACTCATACAAGTAAGTTCAAAAGATAATAGCTTTCACTTTAAGATATGTATTGATTTAAAACGCTGATGTGAATGAGTTCGACAAATTTGTAGCAACTAGCACAGGCCCAAGGGATACACGTCCCGGTGCCCCCCACCTCCCGTTCATTATCCTTGGTCTTCACCTCCACCTATACCTACATCTCCATCTACCGAACATTAGGTATGCAAATTCATCATCAGTTACTTGTTGTTAGTTATATTATGATGTAACTCAGCAAATGTCATTTGTACATGTATATTAGACCCCTCCAGCTACCTTGCCGACGCATGAACAAGAAGATGGGTTAGACTTTGTCGAAACCCTCTTCACTAGTGGAGGTATCGACCATCACTCGTCACTGTAACCCGATGGTGATCGGCGACCGTGAGCTTCCATGTTATTGCGTTTTGATACTTGAGACTTTTATTATGACTATGTATGAGATATTGTCTCTTATTAGTACTGGATGATGAGATGTGTCTTATTATGACTATGGATGAGACTTTTGTGATGTAATTGATGAGACTATGGATGAGACTTTTGTGATGTAATTGATGAGACTATGGATTTAAATATTGTTATGTGATTGTGTGTGAGATGTTTTATGTGAAAATATGTTGTGCTATATAGCTGTTGATATATTTGTTATATTGTGGAATGTGGTGTAAAATAAAAATAAACAACATTTGTAATGTCGGTCAAATTAACTTCCTAGAGGCTTATTAAGTCGTAGGAAGTTAGCCAGCTAACTTCCTAGGGGCCACGGCCAGCCGTAGGAAGTTAGTCAGCTGACGGCGTGAAGCTACTAACTTCCGAGAATCTACTAACTTCCGAGAGGCTTTTTTGGCTGTAGGAAGTTAGCTAACTTCCTAGAGGGCTCTAGGAAGTTAAGCTAACTTCCGACAAAAAATTCTGAGAGCCAAACTTCCAACGGGATGGCTTAACTTCTGAGAGTTTAGCTAACTTCCTAGAGTTTAGGCCTAACTTCCTAGGGTTTAGGCTCTAGGAAGTTTACTATTTTGGTGTAGTGATTGCATTTGCCAGATGTGAGTTCCCTCTCTATTTTGCAAGCAATTTGCTGGTCTTCGTATACTGTGATTGCCCTAACCGGGCCAAAGATCTTCATGCATAGATAAAGGTCGTGTATGGCCACTTCAAAATTGTTGATTGTGCCCCACCCTAGGATAACGTTGTACAGGCAGACCATGTACACTATATCGAATGTTATTTTCTCTATGCTTGCATTAGGGGCAACCCCAAATGAAAGTGATAGTGTTATTTTCTAATAGGCACGAGCCTTTCTACCAAAACCACAGAGGGAATTTTTAGATTGTTGAAGCCGGTTGAGGTTGATACCCATATAATTGAAGGCATGAACGAAGATGATGTCCACTTGACTTCTATTGTCGCTAGGACTTTGTGGATGTCCCAGTTGTTGATGTTGTAGTTGATGACCATGGCGTTTGTATGAGGGACACTTCGCAAGCTAACATCCCTTGCATCAACAGTCAAGGGAATGTGTGACTATCTTGTTTGCACAATAGGTCCTATGATGGCGACATAATTGACATTGCAATAATAATCCCTTTGTTGCCTTTTCTTTTAGAAATCTATACTAGAGTTGCTAGATATCATGTTTATCATCTTGTGGAGGCATTGTTGTGGATATTACTCATCCTCGGGGGCTGAGGTGGAGGGATGATAGTTGGAGTGTAGGGGGTGGGAGTTGTAGTCTTTCTTGGTGTAGTAGTTGTGGCTGTTAATGAGCTAGGGTGAATTGTGGGTAGTATGGTTGGAGATTTTGGTAATGAGGTTGGTATGTATGTTGGTACAAGGTTTAGACGATAGTCTTCGATGCTTGTTCCTAGTTCGTTATTGTCATTCTTTCTTTGGATTTTTAGTCCTTGGTAGTGTGCCCGACGTCCTCGCCATGAAAATACATAATATGGCCTACGCTCCTGACAAGAAACTCTATCGTGGCCACGACCTCTATTGGTCCTCCCCCTTTGTCGCTCTTGGGTTCGTTCCTGATTGTAGGATAATCCTTCACTAGTTTGTGTTGGCTATGATTTGATGGTGTTGATCTAGCCTAACTGGTGGTTTTGTTGCAGCTACACGATCAAGGACACCGGCTAGAGGATGGGTGAATAGATGATTTTAACTAAAATTAAAGATACTAGGGAAATTTAATTAGTATATCAAGAGAATCAAATCATCTAGCCTATGTTGAGATAAACTTGGTTTGCAACCTAGGATGAAAAAGTGATTGAGATTGCTAGTAATGAAAGATTTTACAAACCAAACATAGGTAATAGCTAAGAAACAATGTAATCAACACACAATGCACCATATTTTTTCTGTGGTTTTGGTGATTTACTGCTCAACCCTAATCCATGTTGAGGTGGATCCAATGAACTCAACCGCTCCTCGGTCAAGACATCGCTTATCTCTTGAGCCGAAAGGTCAAAGAATCACTAGTACCTCGATTCCACTAGAGTTGCTTTTCACCGCTCCGGCGAGTCAAGCACAAGGCCTCACACAATCTTCCACTGTGGCTTCTTCACAATCTTCTTAAAGAGCTCGTCGGGGATCCTTCACCAAGCCATCTAGGAGGCGGCAACCTTCAAGAGTAACAAGTCGATGACGATTGCTTGATGAACTTTCTAGTGCCTCAAGGATCAACAATGTGATGAAATTCACTACAACTCTCTCCAACTCACTGGAATGCAATCCCTAGCAATGTGTGTGAGTGAGAGAGGTTGGAAGGCTTGAATGTGCTTAATAGATGGTTCAAGTGGCCAAGAGAAATGTCCAACACCCACACACCAACTATTTATAGAATACCCCCAAACAACTAGCTGTTATGGAACAATCACACCTTTTCTGTGCACTTACGGACGGTCCCTACCACTTGTAATGGCTATTTTCATTTAAAAATTTGTCAGGGTTCTTCGAAAAAGGTGATGCACAAACGACGCCGACCGTGGTCGAACGGTTTGCTAGACACAAGATTTGGGCACTCAGAAACCCTACAGACCTAGCTTTGCTCATTGGGTTAGTATTCCACATGGTTCGCCGACTGCAACTAGATGGTTCACAATTCACGATTATCGACTTCACCAGAACATGACTTAAATTGTCCATCGAGAAAAATCATACCTATGGGTAGTCTGGCACATGGGCACGAATAGTCCACCATCTAGGACAATGGACTATCCGTGACATGGGCATGAATTGTCCGCAAGCCACCACTACAGAACAACACAGTCCATGCAAAATTCACATCAGATGACCGTGGACGGTCCATGCACCTGAGCCAGATGGCCCGCAATAGGCGCATAAACCCTGCCTCTACTATGGATGTTGCACCCAAAAACACGGATGGTCCATGGTACAAAATATGCGCACCACATAGAAACACAACATTTTAGCAAACATCTCTGTTAGCCCCGCGGATGGTCCGACCTCCTACCTCGGACGATCTGCAGTATAATAGTTTAGCCCCTTTTTAAAATTCGCTTTTGAAAAGATTTTTCTTTCACAATTGGAAGTACTATTATCGCTCCTGCATATGCATCAAGTATATGAAATATGAGGCACTAATAAATTTGTCAAGAAACCACCATTGACCCCTCTTGATAGTACGACTATCTAACCTACTAACTCGGTCAATATACTTCTCTAATCTCCTCTTGACCGGCAAAAGGAAAAAACCTACGTTTACCTTTTTCTTTGAGCTATCCATCAATCCTCGCAAAAGTCCTTCGACGCTTTATTTAGCTCATATGTACATGGACCAACCTGTATTCTTATTTTCTCAAAAAAATCGTTAGTCCACATTTAATTGTCATTAATTACCAAAACACAATGTAGGGCCTAGATGCTCATAGTGGCTTACTTCAGCCCTATGATATGTTTCTAGCATCTAACATATCTTTCGGCTTTCTCTAGGTTTCTTCCTTTCTATAATGTAGCTCTTTGGATCGTAAGTATTTCTGAAATTATTGTTACAAATCTCGGAGCGACTTGGGCGGGTCTCTTGTGCAATGACTGTACAAATGTCCTGCTTGAAATCCATTGATGGCATAGCAAATTGTAATGTGGTCTTCGATGGTTGGGAGCTAAGATTTGAGGCGTAAGAATATGTTATAGTACTCACAGAGGCTCTCCTTTTCTCGCTGCTTACAAAGCGATAATTCTGTAAAGGCATCACTGCAGGCATGTAGCCTTATAAGTTGAGAAAGAACTTGTCATCAAGGGCTCACCATGTGTTAATGAAGAGCGGGGATGTTATGTACCATGTTAATGTTGTGCCTTCTAAGAAAATGATAAAAGACATCACAATCATGTTTTCATCACAGCCCGACGTGGCCACGGCCACCTGATTACTGATGATATACTGTGAAGGGCCCGTGCTGCCAATGTATCTCAGTCAGTTTCCTGAGTGGTAAATCTACAGCCAAGGGGTAGCCTGCAGTCTTGCGGATAGGGAACACGTCTCATATATGAAGTTGAAGTTTTTGATGGTGCTAGGGCAACCACTCGGCACCTCTGTATGCTTCATGGTGAAGGCCCTTGCTAGAGGACCTGGGGAATGACCCATGCTGGTGGTTGTGTTGCAAGTCTGCTATTCCTTACTCAAGGACTCGAGACTTCTCCTTCTATTTTTGAATGACACATTGCAAGCCTGCTTGGGCCTATCTACACGGCCGGCCCTGAGGGGGTGCGGCGGGTGCGGCCGCACCAGGCCCCCAAAAACAGAGGGCCCCTCTGACCACTTGACGCCAGCACTTTTTTCCCCGCTAAGTATATCTACCCTAGACATAAATATGCAAGAGCGATGCACTATCAATCAGTTTCGTTTAGATTGTTAAACTAATGTCTCAATTACTTATCTAATATTCACTTCGTTCCAAAATAGTATTTGTTTTAACTCTTGATTTTTATGTCTATATTCAACTAGATGATGAGGAATCAACTAGAGAAACAAAATAAATTCTATTTTGATACAGAGAGTATTATTTACTATGCACATGATGGTTGCATCGACGGAGAGAAGATTTTTAAAATTGAAATATTTTTTGAACTATTTAAGGTCAACAATGACTTAAGAGAGGTTAAATGGTTTGGCGATTATATGTATCTAAAAGAAGTTGTTGGATGAGATTGATCTTAATGGTATAAGCGATGATTTGTATCACAAAATGTTAGAAGATATTTTTATTGACATCGAGTATGTGTTTTTGCTATATTTTATATTTGTCATTTTATAAACGTTGAATATTATATATATTGTGTGTGGATGGGGCCTCCATTTCGGAATTCGCACCATGCCCCTAAAAAGTCAGGAACGGCCCTACCTATCTATGATGTTTCTTAGCCGCTAGGGCCTCTCTATCTGCCTCTATATGTTTTCGTTTCGATTGCGAAAATTTTCAACAAAAGTTAAACTTCATTGATTGGTTTGAGTTCTCCATTTTCCTAGTAGTATGTAGAGTATTTCGCACGGTTGGGGTAATGTCTCATTGGCATTTTGGTGGATCACTAACACTGGACCTCGACCACTAGCCACTGAAATGAAGCCGCATCCTGGTCTTTGCTAGGTTGGGGGGTTGATAGTGTGCATGCGGGAGGCTAGATTGGGCTAGACTCTGCTTCGCTGGGCTGACTGCGGTGGTGCACTAGAGGCTGGTGGGGAGTTTATGAACAGTCTGAATCGACAATACCCTCGACGAGTCACTGGTTGGGTCTCTCGATAGTGGGGGAGTGATTTGCAGTCTCATTGACTTGGGCTGATACAACCTCCGCTTCTACTAACTTTGACATGGGCTGCGGTTAGGTGTTCACCCTTCGTAGAGGCATCGTGAGATGGGCGCCAAATGTCGGGACTTGGTATTGTAAGAGCACCTCCAATAGTTCCCATAAAATTTACTCCCTAAATACATGTTTAGCAACTTTGTAAATTACGTTTAGGGAGTAAAACAAACTTGACCTCCAATAGATCCTGAAATATAGGGAGGCTTATCTCATTTGAATCTAGGTGGGCCCACATTGCAATTTAATCCTGTCATCAAAACCCTCGCAAGCAACAGAAACGCCCCAATCTGTTCGTCCGGCCACCGCTGCGCAGTGCTCGGCCGCCGCCGCGCAGTGCCGCGAACCTGGCCGTACGGACGCTGAGCCTCTCCAGTTTGGACACAAAAAGAAGACACTCTCCTCCATCGAATTGCAATTGCCGGAAGGTACAAAATCTACCCAAAGTTTGTACGATCTAGTGCATGCAAGTATTATTTAGGCTCTGGTGCATGCAAGCTGATGCACGTATGTTGCTGCCTCATATAACTTTGGCTACTGTTATATATTGTAGTGTTTTAAAATCAAGTGATGAGTAATAGTAGATCGTTGTCATCTAGATTATTACTAGATGAATCTTCATCGGATGACGAGGAGGATTTCATACTTTGTGCTGCACAAATCCTTCAAAATGTTTCGCAAGTGCATAGAAAGCCAGGAGGCTCTGTTCCAGGTCATGCATATATTTATCGGAATAGAGAAGCCGGACATGCGAGATTGTACCAAGATTACTTGGCTCATAATCCTACTTATGGTCCAAACTTGTTTCGGCGGAGGTAACAATGTGTTTTATTTCTTTTGTTTACTCTATGGCTTATTTATAGTACGAATGTCTTACTCATTTTAATTGCCACAGGTTTAGGATGAATCGAACATTGTTTATTCGAATAATGAATGCCGTTGAAGAACATGATGATTACTTTAAGCAGAAGAGAAATGCAGCTCATCAACAAGGTTTAAGTTGTTTGCAGAAGGTTACTGCGGTATTCCGTATGCTAACTTATGGAGTTGCAGCAGATGCTAGAGATGAGTGTGTACGCATTGGAGAAAGTACTGCACTAGAAAGTCTAAGAAAGTTCGTTAAAGCTATAATAGAAGTTTTTGGAGATGAGTATTTGAGATCACCTAATGAAAATGACATAAATCGATTACTTACACTTGGTGAGGAAAGAGGATTCCCTGGTATGCTGGGTTCACTTGATTGCATGCATTGGAGGTGGAAGAATTGTCCCTCAGCTTTACAAGGTCAGTTTTCAGGCCATCATCATACACCGACTATAATTTTAGAAGCGGTTGCTTCACAGGATTTATGGATTTGGCATGCTTTTTTTGGATTGCCGGGTTCTCTCAATGACATCAATGTTCTTCATCGATCCCCCCTCTTCGCAAAGCTATCGAATGGAGAAGGTCCACAAGTGAAGTACAGAATAAATAATCATGAGTATTCAATGGGATATTACCTTGCAGATGGAATATACCCATCTTGGGCAACATTGGTTAAGACCATACCTGAACCACGAGGAAGTAAAAGAGTATATTATGCCAAAGCACAAGAAGCGGCTCGAAAGGACGTTGAACGGGCCTTTGGGGTCCTGCAATCTCGTTTTGCCATTGTTCGGGGGCCAGCTCGATTATGGGACGAGGATACACTAAGCAACATAATGATAGCATGTATAATTATGCATAACATGATTATTGAAGATGAAGGAAGGGTGGATCTGGACGAACGTTTTGAGAACGGAGGAGATAATGTGCAACCCTCACATGAGATGACATCAGATTTTGATGAGTTCTTGGAGAATCACAGGAAAATTAGGAACCAAGAAATGCACTATCAACTTCGAGAAGACTTAGTTGAGCACTTGTGGCAGCATCACCCAGATTTATATACTTAGTGTCATTCATATATTCAATTCTATTTGTGTCATTCATATATTCAGTTGACATTCAGATTTTGTTCACCTAAGAAATATAGATTCAGTAATGACAATCAAAGCCTAATAGCAAAGACAATTCTAATAGCAAAGCCTAACACAATTCAAATAGCAAAATGAAAAACACATGTCCTAATTAATGCGACGAGCCATAATTTCAGATTGTAGGCTGATGTAATATTGCTGTTGCAACTCATTCAAAGAGCTGAGGTCAATATTCACAATTCTCTCTTCTTCAGCAATTCTTTTCAAGAATGTGGTGTTCACTTCATTGCTAAGCTTTTCCCTCTCTAGTGCAATCCTCTCTTTGTCAAGGTCAATCCTCTCTTTGTCAAGGTCCATCCTTTCTTTGTCAAGAGCATATGATTTGGCATACCTTTCTTCTCTCTTAAGCTCTTTCTCTGCATCAGCCTCAACCTTCTTTGCCCAAAGAATGTCCAGTGCTTCTTTGCATACATCGCTGCCACCTCGACGCAATGCTTCTTTAGCCTTCTTCTTCCCTATTGGTCTTTGTGGTGCCTCAGGATCTGCATTGACCATTTCAGCAGGGACATCACTATTAATCGGCTCAGGTGTAACATTACCTATTCCTAGACTAGATTTCTTGGATGTCTTCTGTTTCTTGTTACTATTCTTGGCTCCCACTAATTGCTGCAGTTTATCATGCCATTTTGGTTGATTTCTCAATAACATCCAGCAATGTCTAAACTGAAATGACTTATTATGGGCATCTTGAGATTTGAATAGTTTCTCAGCCTGATCCACCTGAAAGGGATAAAGGTATATCGATTAGAGATAAAATTCAAAACTTAAAAAATACATAACCTGTGTGTGATGTAGTACCCTGTCATGAATTGTTAGCCCACTTTGATTTCTATTCTCAATACTGTTGATACAACCACAAAATTTGCTCACTGCGTCTTGAATAGAACTCCAGCGATGCAACAATGACCCCTCACTACGTTCTGCATAATTTCTTGTCTTCTCATCATTTCTTCTGTTCTCATCATACAATACGTAAATCCTTTTCCAAAATGTTCCTCTAGTTTGATTTGTCCCTTGAGTAGGATTTGTACTGACATTCAACCAAGCTGAAACAAGCAGTCTATCCTCATCCTCACTAAAATTTTTACCTTTTGCCTTATGATTTTGCTTGGATGACATGTTCATATCCCTTACTACTGGAGGAGTCTGCTGCAACTCAATTGGAGGAGTATGCTGCAACTCAATTGGAGTTTCTGGTATATCTTCAAAAGTATCGAAACCTCCATTAATAAGATTGGTATAGTAGGAACGATCACCTTCCATTTCTGCAAACAATTAAAATATATGTAAATGACACTAGGATGATATACATTCACTGAACAAAGTTTATAAACAATGCATAAAAAATATTTGAGAATGTGCTCTGAAACTATAGCGAAAAAAGGAAGGAAACATGTACAGGGTGTTCTCAAATTGCATAGAGTATAATTGCAATGCGGCAACAAATTTTTCTTCTGATTTGGTAACACCGAGCTCGGTAAATTTGAGAACACTAGCTGGGTAAATTTTCCTTCTGATTTGGTAACAGGCGATTAGAGCATGGAAATTACAGAAAATTTAATTAGCTCGGTGTATAATTATGGGGCTTCAGACCTCCAGACCTTGGGCCTTTTTAGTGCCATCTAGCTCGTTCTGTGCTGTGCATACCTTTCTTGATTACTGTATTTGGTGAAGGGACACTGGCATCATGATTCATGAGTGCGTCCTACCAAAACTCATTTTCTTTGGGGCAAACGTTGCAGGTAAGGCGGTACCTGTAGGCCTCCTGCTGCTACACCTTCGGGTCAAGATCAACAACAGACGCCTACGACGGAGCACCCTGGCAATTAGGTGCAGAGAAAATTGCAATGCGGCAACAAATTCAATCAATGAACGGCCAGGGAGGTGGAGAGATAGCAGGGAAAATGGATTATCGGGCTAGGTGAAAGAGGCAAGTTTAGTCAGGCAGAAACGTTTAGCACAACGGAGCACCCGGCGGCGGCGAGCGCGCTGACCGGCCACGACGCGATGGCGGACGACAGCTTCTTGGTCTTGCGGTCTGCCGCGTGGTCCGCGGCCACCGCGACTGCGGCAAGAGCTCCCCTGCTTCCCCTCATCTCTCCTCTACCTTCGATTCAAACTCTCCGTCTCTCCCCAAACTGCAGCATACAAAGGGGAAAAAATCCTCACCACACTGCACCGCGCCCAAATCTTGGGTTGCTTGGTTCGCCATGGTTGAGAAGCCCCACGACGCGCCGCTCACGCTGGAGCCGGACGCGACTGCAACGAGAGAAGTGGAGGAGGACCAAGCTGCGACGGTCGCCAAGGATAGGGCTGCGCTGAGGACCCAGTCGGCGGTGGCGACGAGGAGAACTATTGAGGGCGGCGGGATATGTTGGAGGGGCTGTCTAGTGGGCGGCGGGGAGGAAAAACAGATAAAATGGCACGCAAAATAAAAAAAAATTTAGCGCCAAATGGATTTTGGGAGTGGGAAAAGCTTTGCTAAATGTAGAGACTAAATTGGGTGGGATGGAAACTTGGTAAATTTAGCAACTTAATTTAAGGAACTGTTGGAGAAGAGTTTTTACAAAAATTCTCTAAATTACTTGTTTAGCAAATCTTTTTGGGAACTATTGGAGGTGCTCTAAGGATCCAAACAATAGGGATGACTAGTAGTATGTAGATGTCTTGTCAACCGTCACACAGGCTCTTGAGGTCCTCCTCAGTCCTCACACCGCGAAGTCCCCGTCAGCATCTTGGCAGCCTTCAGTCTGGTTGTATGCCCAAGGTAGGCAGCAGAGTCTAATGTCGATGAGATCTCTCTTGGTCTATGTTGTCAAGGAGCAAAGTCCTCAGCAACATCTTCATAGCATTCAGTGGATCTTGTATGCTTGGAGATTGCAACAAAGTCCGATAAAAGATCAAGCAGTGACAAGTTTGTCGGTGATCGAGGGCCTGTTCGGCCTTCTCCCCCAACATGTTGCAAGTCCTATAACAAATAAGAGTTTTTTTTTTCTATTTTTGTAAGTTTCTTCATCTTATTGCACAAATTGAATGCCATGTCTTAGTTTTTTCAGCTTATATTAACAAAAAACGTGGAGTCGAGAAGTAACACTACTACGTACACAAAGTTAGCCGTGTTAAATTCGCTACTATGCTGATGTTCGTTCCCCCCTGCCATAAGTTGTGATTTGTATATAAGAGGTGTTCTTCATTCACTTTTCTTGTTATTTCTCAAATATGACAAGGGCTTATTGACATTGCAGTACAACCACCGACTATAATTCTTTTGAACCTTTTCCCAACATCTATCATGTTGGTGCAGTGGTGCTCAACATGGTCAAAGAATCCCGTTTCGCAATAGACCTACCTCGTATGCGAACGTTCTGAAGGCGACGGATATGGATGGCGGCAGCCGGCAGGGGATCTCATGGCGGTGGTGATGGCCGTTGGGCGGTGCATGGCGGTCGAGGTGTTCGCTCTGGTCAAGGTGCTCTGTCTGGTCACACCGGCTTTTAGCGATCTCACCAAAACGGAGTTGATGCTCGGCGGGGTGGTTTTCAGTAGATCAGCCGCGGTATTTATCAAACTCCTTTCTCTAGGGTGGTCGTGGCTTCTATGCTTTCAAAGGAAGTGGGACTAGTGGATCTGGGGATGAGTTGCACAATCAGTTTGGTGGTCAGGTTCCAAGGTGGGGTAGCGTGAACAGGCGCAGGGAAATTTATCAAAGGCTGAGGCGTCCTCTATAGCTGTAGCAGTTGCGCCGTCGGCTGAGGCTCTTTCTCACGAAGTCGCTTTGATCAATCAGGCGTTTTCATTGCCGTCTTCCTCGGTGACAGGTGCGTCTCAGCTAGCAGGTGTGCAGCAGGTGCTGGACTCGGGTTCTAAATCAGTGGGAGTTGTGAAGGAGGAATTGATGGTCTGAGGCACGTGACCGCGCTTCCGACGTGCCTTCCTGAGGCTGTTGACATGCCGGACAGGGATGCGTTCCACGAGTTGTCGCCTTCTCTCGGGGAGCCGTTGGCCTCCTCGCTCGAGCCGTGCACAGGCGTTGATGTTTCGGCCCTAGGGCCGACGTCGGCTGCTGGCCTCGTGGGGGAGGCTGCTGGCGTGTCCGTGGACGTGGGCGTCGGAGGTGGGGCGGTCTCTTCTGGAGCTCGTCCCGCGTCTGATACCAGGCCTGCGGGCCTGGGTGGCGCACCGGCTCAGGAGTGCGCACTGCGCTCGTTCATTGACTCGATCCAGGCCACGCCGCGTCCGCTGCTTGGCGCGCCGCCTATGGTGGCCCCGGCCACGATAGTTGTCAAGGGCGGGGGGCAGCCCATCCTTCCCCCGCGGAGCAGGCGCATCGCCGCTCAGCAGCTGGCTGGGGTACCGGTCTACAAGCGTGGCGAAGTTCTTCTCATGCGGAAGTTTGGTATTCTCAAGGACGGGGCACCAGTGAACGCCGTGGCCAAGGATCTGTACGACAGCTTGTACCGGTCCGAGCTGAAACCGGAGCACATCAATGCCATTCGTGAGTTGTTTCCCGACCGCGGGTCCGGCACCAGCACTTGGCCAGGGGACGTCGTCGACGCTTGCTCCGAGGAAGGGGCACCGGCGCTGGAGGACGCGGTGTGAAGCTCGGCCACCTGCTCGCCATTGTTGCTCGCCTTCATGGATAACATCAAGATCCTGTCCTGGAATGTGCGCGGGCTGGGGGCTCGTGCCAGACGCAGTGTTGTTCGCACACTCGTTGACGACGTGGTTGCCGACGTTGTGTGTATCCAGGAGTCGAAACTGAGTACCGTCACTCGTGACGTTGTAATCGCAATGCTTGGTTTGCGTTTTTCGGATTTTGCCTGCGTCCCCGCGAATGGCTCCAGGGGCGGGTTGCTCATCGCGGTTCGTGGGCCAGACATCTCCATCGCCGACGTGCTGGCCGGTTCCTACTCGGTTTCCGTCAAGCTTTCGGGCCCTAGGATTGGGGACCCTTGGTGGCTATCCACGGTGTACGGACCACAAGGGGTAGCCGAGAAAGAGCTGTTCCTGGAGGAGGTCGCCGCGGCGCGTGACGCCTGCGAAGGGCCTTGGGTCGTCATGGGTGACTTCAATCTCATTCTTGACGAGACTGACAAGAGCAACGGCAGGGTTAACCGACGGCTCATGCAGGAGTTCCGGCATTGCGTCAGTGATTTGGAGCTCCAGGACTTGCATTTGCACGGAAGGTTGTTCACTTGGAGCAACGAGAGGGAGTCTCCCACGCTGATTCGCCTGGATAGGGCATTGGTTTCGCTCGATTGGGATGAGCGCTTTCCAGACTCCTTCCTCCAAGCGCTCTCCTCAGATTCCTCGGATCACTGCCCGCTTCTGCTCCACACACGCACAGATGTTGTTCGCGGGGGCAAACCGCGGTTCCACTTCGAGAGCTTTTGGCCCAAACTTGACGGCTTTGAGGACGCGCTTCAGCGCGGGTGGCAATGCAACGACCCCGTCGCCGATCCGTACAACCGGCTTGATCAGCTCTTCCGCAATCTAGTTCGAGCTCTACAAAGTTGGTCGGCCAAGAGAGTTGGTACTGTAAGAGATCAGCTGCTAATGGCCCGGGAGGTGATATTGAGACTCGAACGGGCACAAGACTCGCGGCTGCTCTCCCCGGCAGAAGCGCGTCTCCGTGCTGACATCAAGCTAAAATGCTTGGGCCTGTCCTCGCTCGAGCGCACCATCGCGCGGCTGCGATCAAGGGTACGCCAGCTCTCTGACGGCGACGCGAACACCAAGTTCTTTCACACGGTGGCGAGAGGGAAGAAGAAGAGCCTGGCCCTCCATGAACTGCGTTCCGAGGGTCAAACCGCCGTGTCCCATGACGACATGTCCTCCATGTTGTACCAGTTCTTCGACCAGATCTTTGGCACTGCAGCGGTTCGGGAGCGGGCGATCGACTTGGAGACCTTAGGCATATGCCCCATCGACCTCGCCGCCCTCCACGAGCCGTTCTCGGAGGCGGAGGTATTAGCGGCCATTGGGCAGCTCCCTGCCGATCGCGCCCCGGGCCCGGACGGGTTCACAGGTGCGTTCTACAAGGCCGCCTGGAATACCATCAAAGTTGATGTCCTCGCGGCGCTGAACTCCTTCCACTCTGGTCGCGGACGGGGGTTCGAGAAGCTGAACAATGGCTTAATAGTCCTGCTGCCGAAGAAGCCGGACGCGGTGTCTCCCGGTGATTTTCGTCCTATTGCCATGGTGCACAGCTTTGGCAAGCTTGTGTCCAAGATCCTGGCTTTGAGGCTCGCACCTTTTATGCCGTGCCTCGTTTCCACAAATCAAACCGCCTTCGTGCGTAAGAGATCGATCCTCGACAGCTACAAGTATGTGCAGTGCGCCGCTGCGGTTTTTCGCAGGAGGAAAATACCGAAGCTCCTCCTCAAACTGGACATCTCCAAGGCGTTCGACTCCCTTGCTTGGAGTTTCTTGCTTGAGATCCTGCTGAAGCTCGGCTTCAGTACTCGTTGGTGCAATTGGATTTCAATCTTGCTGTCTACAGCTTCCTCCAAGATACTGCTAAACGGCGTTCCTGGGGCACCGATCACACATCGCAGAGGGGTGCGCCAGGGGGATGCCCTCTCTCCACTTCTCTTCATCATCGCCATGGAGGTTCTTAACAAGCTGTTCTGCAAGGCGGACGATGTCGGGATCCTTAGACCACTTGGTCCGTCAGCTGTCAAATCCAGATGCAGCTTCTATGCAGATGATGTGATTTTATTCATGGAACCAGTCGTGGAAGAAGTCGAAGCCATCAAGAGCCTCCTGCTGCTATTTGGAGATTCCGCTGGCCTGAAGATCAATCTGGCCAAGTGCTCTGTGTCTCCTTTGTCAGGCCGTGAGACAGATCTCGCCGGCGTTGTGTGCTCCTTGGGTTGTAAGATCGTCGAGCTGCCTGTCACTTACTTGGGCCTGCCGTTGCATTCGGGGGCCATCCCCAAGACCAAAGTACAGGGACTCGTGGACAAGGTGGCGGCCAGACTGCCAGCGTGGCGAGGATCGATGATGTCCCGTGGTGGTCGTCTTGTGTGGATTAAATCAGTCATGACGGCGGTGCCGATCTACGCGATGATGGCCAACGGTATTCCAACTTGGGCACGAGAGGAGATTGAGGCCTGCTGCAGACGCTTCTTGTGGGCGGGCGCGGACGCTTCTGTACGCGGCAAATGCGCCGTGGCCTGGCCCGTGGTCGCACGACCATATGAGTTCGGCGGCCTTGGAGTATTGGATTTGCGCCTCATGGGCTTGGCTCTTCAGGTTCGCTGGCTTTGGCTTCAACGCAATCCCGCGGACGATGACCGGGCCTGGACGGAGCTACCTCTGAAGGTCGCCCCAGAAGTCCGGTGCCTCTTCCATGCGTCTGCGAACTTTGAGGTCGGCAACGAGCAGCGGACGTTGTTCTGGAAGGACAGATGGATCGCCGGTTCGTCGGTCGAAGACATCGCTCCTGCGCTGATTGGCCTCGTGGCCAAACGGACAAGATCGTCACAGTCCGTAGCCGTGGCCTTGCAAGGGAATCAATGGATCAGAGAACTGAGGGGAGGATTTTCGGTTCAGGCGATCTCTCAATACCTGAAGCTGTGGGACGCTGTGCGAGAGATCAACCTTTCTCCTTCGACCCCGGACAGGTTGTTGTGGCGTTGGTCGTCTGACGGCCATTTCAGTGTGCGATCGGCGTACCAGCTGCTCCATGAAGGCTCTCTCCACCTACCCGAGATCGCGATCGTGTGGAAGACGTGGGCGCCATTGAGGGTCAAAATCTTCTTGTGGCTTGCCTGGCGGAGGCGGCTCTGGACCGCAGACAGGCGACGGCGTCACGGACTCGATGCGAGAACCACTTGCTACCTCTGCAATGCAGCGGATGAAACTTGCGACCATCTACTGGCCACTTGCAGCTTCTCCCTTCGAGTTTGGGATGGCATTTTGTCGCAATTCGGGCTTCACAGACCGTCGCTAACGGACTGTAGTTCAGTCCTTGGTTGGTGGCAAAGTGTGCGGGAGCTGTGGCCACCGGGCGCCAGGAAGGGCGGTGATTCTCTCTTTGCGTTGGTGACTTGGGAAGTTTGGAAAGAGAGAAATGCAAGGTGCTTCCGGAGTGAGGCATCCTCAGTTGACGCCGTAGTTTCTTCCGCTCTTGGTGTTGCTAGCGAGTGGGTGAGAGCGGGCGCGAAAGCCCTTGGTTGTATTCTGAGCGAGTAGTCGGCTCTGTGTTGAGCTGGTTGGCCAGCTCTTGTTTTTGTATTTGTGTTCGTAATCTTCTTCTATTAACAAAGATGCGCAGCTCTCCTGCGTATTCGACAAAAAAAATGATGCCTAGGAAGAGGCAGGAACAGGAGGTTGAGGTGTGCCGTGAAACATAGGGTAAGAATAAGGAATGGAAACCTCCATATTGCTGGAGATGCCTAACAAAGGGTCATGTCATGCAGGGATGTACAATTGAGTTGTGGTGTGATATTTGCAATTGTGATGCCGATAATACTGAGAGGTGCCATCAGTTTCGGGGGGTAAAACCGAATGTCGTGACTTGTGGGTATGCAGTCGATGGACTGGGTTTTTTTCACATTCCTTAGCAGAAGGGGGATTCAAAAATGGCTATAATTAAGGTCTCTGGGGGTACACTGTCTTTGGTGCAAGTCATATCAGAACTTGAGCGCCTAGTGTCTTGTAAGTGGAAATGGGAGGTGGAGTGCATTGGTACCAATGTGTTCAAAGCACTTTTCCCTCTCGTGTTGATTTGGAGCACATGATAGAATGGGGGTGGTCCAAACGAAATTCAATGCGTCTATGTCAACTGAGGAAAAAGTGCTTCCAAAACAAGTGAAATCAACTTTGGTCAAAGTATGGGTTCTGTTCACAGGCATCCCAAAAGAGATGATGGAGTTTTTACTTATTTGGGCGGTGGGCTCCATTCTCGGGGTGACAAAGGCGGTTGATATGAAGTTCACTAATAGACATGAAATTTGTCATTTGCAAGTGATGGTGTTGGATGCGAGTTTGTTACCTCAGTATGTGGATGTAGTAATTGGTGATAATTTGTATGAGCTTCAGTTCAGAGTGGAGGAGAATATGGACAATGATAATCTGGTTCCAATGGATATGGATGATCTGGACTTGGCTATTGGTGAGGAAGATCAACAGAATTTGTGAAATAAGGGTGATGGAAATGCAAGACATGATCCGCCTGTAGATGGCACAAAATCAAAAGAAAGTAGTAAGAAAGGAAAGCATCAAGACAGTCAAGTAAATTATTCAGGGAAGAAGGTAGTGGGACTGCACTTGGTTTTGGAGGATGCTTTTTCAAGGCCGGGTATTATCCAGGGGATGGAGCTGGACGTTGTTCTGCAGGATGGCATGGGATTTGAGGAAGAGGGCAGGTTTGGGGTGCCGTCAGCGGTTGTGCTGGGTAGTCCGCTCTCTGTTTCTGAGGTTGTCACAAAGAAGATGCTAGTCACTCCTAAGGTGGCGATTCTGGCTGCCATCCCTGCAGTGACTACGGGTTCGTCCGTGTCATATCATAGCAAGACGAGGGCTGCCACCTCAATGGGAGACATTTTGGAGAGGGCCTCCAAGTTGAAGGCGTCTCACAACCTCGACTCTGACTTCATGGAAGGTAATGAGCCATTCTGTTTATGCAGTCTTTCAGTTTAGCAAGTTGTAGATAAATTACGTCCTTTGGGGTTTTTAGTAATAAATCTAATGATCCCTTACATAACTTTGCTAGATCGCTTTTAAGTTGCAACAATGTAAGAAGTTGTTGGATTTTAAGCAAGACGTGGTTTCTAGGGCTTTAGAAAAAGAGGAGCAAGAGAGATCAGATGAAGTGGAACTTGATAATTTTATCTTGAGTTCCCTTTTTATTGATAGGAAGGATGAGGTGATGGACATGGGAAGGGAACATTTAATGATGTCTCGTATTGACATGTCTGAGGTCACAGAGGGTTCCTTTGGTACAAATCAATCAAACACATTTGAGTCTAAATGAAAGGGGTCTTTTGGATTTGTGATGGGTTTAGAGACCCTAAAAAGCACAGATTTATTTGAGAATTAACAAAGGAGCAAAATCTATCTTTTATTGCTATTTTAGAAACTGTTAGGAAATCTTTTACTGAGCCTTTTTAAGGAATTTATGTGGAGGGAGAAATTTTATTTGGCATACAAAAGAACCTTCGGGTCATTCAGGGGGAATTCTGATGGTTATTGATTTGGACATTTTTGATATAGGAGCTATTGATGAAGTGGATTTTTACATTAAGTTCATTTTGTGCAACAAAAATGATTGCTTCAAATGGGCCTTAACGGTAGTTTATGGTCCCTCTTAGAATGGCTGGAAAGAAGCTTTCTTGACATAACTTGTTCAATAGGTTAGTCGTGAGACTTTACCTATAGTAATAGGTGGTGATTTTAATATTATCATAAAACCAAAGGACAAGAATAAACACAATTTTGAAGTTAGATGGCCTTTTTTGTTTAATGCGGTAATTGATAGTTTAAACCTAAAAGAGATTGAGATGTTTGGTAGGCAGTTTACTTGGGCTAACAATCTACCTTGCCTAACATTTGAGAAGCTAGATCGTATCCTTGTAGCTACTGAATGGGATAATCAATATCCTCTATCAACGGTAGTGGCTCTGAACAGGGATATCTCAGATCATACGCCTTTGTTGTTGAACACTGGAGAATCTAATGAACATGCAGTAGCACATCCTTTCAAATTTGAATTAGGATGGTTACTTCGAGACGGTTTTTTAGACATGGTAAAGAATATTTGGGCCTCCATTTCAGTGGGAAGTTCCCTGTTGGAGAGGTGGCAAGCTAAAATTAGACGGGTAAGGCAATATCTTAGGGGTTGGGCTAAAAATTCTAGTGGGGAGTACAAAAAGAGAAGAAAGATATTTTGAACAAACTTGATTTTCTGGATAAAAAGGCAGAGGGGCTGTCCCGTCAGTCGAAGAAATTGATTTGAAACAATTCCTTCAGAATAAGTTAGCCCAGATGCAGGAAGAAGAAATCAAGTGGTACCAAAAGCGAAAACTAGGGATCTTCTTCTCGGAGATTCTAATACTAAGTATTTCCACCTAGTTGCTAGTGGGAACATAGGAAGTCAAGAATTTACCAACTTTGTGATGGAAACAACGTCATTCATGGGGATGAGGCTTTGAGGAAGCATATAACGTCCTTCTACAAAAGATTGTTTGGTCCACCAGAGGAAATAGATGCGGCTCTAGATGAGAGCCAGAGATAAGACATTCCTCAGGTCTCGAAAGTAGAAAACGAATTTTTGATTTCGCCTTTTACGGAGGACAAAATTCGTAGGGCTCTATTCTAGATGGAGCATAATAAAGCTCCTAGTTCGGATGGATTCCCTGTGGAGTTTTTCCAGGTTTTCTGATCTTTAATAAAGGATGATCTGATTGCTCTTTTTAGAACTTTCATAGAGGCAACCCACCTCTATATAATCTAAATTTTGGCATGATCATCCTTTTACCGAAATGTAGGGAGGCTAAGACAATTCAACAATATAGGCCTATTTGTTTACTTAATGTAAGTTTCAAAATATTTGCAAAGGTGATGTCAAATAGACTCTCTTCGATGACCTCAAAATTAATTAGTCCGACCCAAACGACTTTCATCCCTGGCAGGAATATTATGGAAGGGGTGGTAGTGTTGCATGAGACGATTCATGAACTTCATAGAAGGAAAAATAGTGGGGTAATATTCAAAATTGATTTCGAAAATGCATATGACAATGTTAAATGGAACTTTGTGCAAAAGACCTTACGTATGAAGGGTTTCTCTTGTACTTGGTGTTAATGGATTAGTTTGATTATGGCAGGAGGTCATGTCGACGTTAAGGTAAACGATCAAATTGGGCCTTATTTTCAAACTAAAAAGGGTTTAATGCAAGGGGATCCGTTGTCTCTCATTCTCTTCAATATAGTGGTAGACATGCTTAGTATTCTGATTAAAAGAGCAAAATAGGAAGGACAAGTTGTGGGATTGGTGCCTCACTTGGTGGATGATGGATTATCTATCCTGCAATATGTGGATGATACATTTCTATTTTTGGAACATGACTTGGAGAAAGGTAAGAATGTGAAATTGCTTCTTCTGGCTTTTGAGCAAGTATCAGGGCTAAAAATTAACAATCACAAAGGCGAGATTTTCTTCTTTGGTCAGGCTACCAAAGTAATTGATCAATATCAACTGTTGTTTGGGTGTAGAATGGGGAATATCCATTTAAATATTTAGGGATACCAATGCATTATCGAAAGTTAAGGAATAGTGACTGGAAAATAATAGAGGCAAAATTTGAAAAGAAACTCAATGGTTGGAAATGGAAGCTTATGTCTGTTGGGGGCTAACTAGTCTTAATAAACTCAGTGTTTACTAGTTTAGTTATGTTTATGTTATCTTTCTTCAAGATACCCAGAGGGGTTCTTGAGAGAATATACTCCTTTCGCTCTAGGTTCTTTTGGCAAGGTGGGAACCATAAAAAGAAATACAAACTTTCTAGATGGGACATCCTATGCCAACATAAGGATCAAGGAAGGTTCGGAATTCAAAACATAGAAGTTTAGAATAAATGCTTGCTAAGTAAATGTCTTTTTAAGCTTATTAATGAAGAAGGAATGTGGCAACAATTGTTGTGTAATAAATATCTAAAGAGATATCCTTTGTCGAGGGTGAAACATATGCCTAGGGATTTGAAAGGGAAATGTGCCCTTGGGCCATTTCTATAATGTTTTGGTGATTAAGTGTCCAACACATAGTGAGTGAGATATTGTGTGTCAAACAAGCAAAAAGTGCAAATCATGTAACGAGGTATGTTTCTAGACTTAGTACATTGTTTTGAGTACTAACATATTTTGTCTAAGTGCTAGAAACAGAGAAAAGGAAAAGAAAAAAAGGATTGAAGTGACTTGACTGTGTACAACCAAAGTCCAGCTCGGTCTGGCACACCGGACTATCCGGTGGTGCACCGGACAGTGTCTGGTGCGCTAGGCCAGCCTCTAGTGAACAGGCCACTCTCGGGAAAAAACGGCGACGTACGGCTATAATTCACCGGACTGTCCAGTGGTGCACCGAACTGTCTAGTGAGCCAATGGTCGCCAGCGCAACGGTCGGCCGCGCAATCCGCGGGCGACGTGTGGCCCGTGCCAACGGTCAACAGGGGGCACCGGACTGTCCGGTGTGCACCGGACAGTGTCCGGTGCGCCAACTGCCACGAAACTGCAACGGTCGTCTACGCCAGAATAGGAAGGAGATCGGCACCGGACCGTCTACAGTGACTGTCCGGTGGCGCACCGGACTGTCCGGTGCGCCACCCGACAGAAGGCAAGGATAGCCTTCCTTGTTGGTCTCCAACGACTCCTAGCTGCCTTGGGGCTATAAAAGGGACCCCTAGGCGCATGGAGGAGTCACCCAAGCATTAAAGAAACATTCTAAGACTTCTAGACTCCAACTTCGCGCATTTGATTCTTTGAGATAGTGACTTGAGCTCCATTTGAGTTGTGAACTCCGTGGGTTGCGTTTTGAGCTCAAGTTGTGACTTGTGTGCATGATTGTGTTGTGATTTGAGTCTTGTGTGCGTTGCTCTCCCCTCCCTTACTTCTGTGCTTCTTTTGTGATAATCATTGTAAGGGCGAGAGGCTCCAAGTTGTGGAGATTCCTCGCAAACGGGAGAAAGATAAAGAAAGGAAAAATCGTGGTATTCAAGTTGATCACTGGATCACTTGAAAGGGGTTGAGTGCAACCCTCGTCCATTGGGACGCCACAACGTGGAAGTAGGCAAGTATTACTTGGCCGAACCACGGGATAAAAATCATGTGTCTCTTGTGTGCTTTGCCTTTGATTATCTGTGGTCACAAGAACTCGCTTCAAGCTACTTAGCCGTTTTAACTTACATAACAAAGTTTTGTGGCTATTAGTATTGAATTTTACAGGATCACCTATTCACCCCCTCTAGGTGCTCTCAATTGGTATCAGAGCCATTCTCTTCACGTAAGGGACTAATCGCCCGAAGAGATGGATCCTAAGGGAAAGGGGATGGTGGTCAACGACAAAGAGAAGGAGTCCATCTTCAACGAGCCAAGAGACGACAAGCCCACTGACTCTGGCTTGAGTCACAAGAAGAAGGACATGAAGAAGAAGAGGCGCATCAAGAAGATCATTTACTATGATAGCGACGCCTCCTCTTCTTCACCAAGAGACGATGACGACTCGTCTAAGAAGAAACCGGTTAATCAAAACTTTTCATTTGATTATTCTCGTATTCCTTTCAATTCCAATGCTCATTTGCTTTCAATTCCTCTTGGTAAACCTCCACATTTTGATGGAGAGGACTACTCTTTTTGGAGTCACAAAATGCGTAGTCACTTATTTTCTCTCCATCCTAGTATTTGGGAGATAGTTGAAAATGGAATGCACTTTGATAGTTCGGATAACCCTGTGTTTATTAATGAGAAAATTCATAAGAATGCACAAGCTACCACTATTTTGCTAGCATCCTTGTGCAGGGATGAATACAACAAGGTGAGCGGCTTGGACAACGCCAAGCAAATTTGGGATACCCTCAAGATATCGCATGAGGGAAACGACGCCACCATGATCACCAAAATGGAGTTGGTGGAAGGCGAGCTGGGAAGATTCGTGATGATCAGGGGAGAGGAGCCAACACAAACATACAACAGGCTCAAGACCCTGGTCAACAAGATTAGGAGCTATGGAAGTACAAGATGGACGGACCACAACGTCGTCCGACTTATGCTAAGGTCATTCACGGTAATTGACCCCCATCTTGTAAACCTCATTTGTGAAAATCCCAGGTACACCAAAATGACGCCCGAGGAGATACTCGGAAAATTCGTGAGCGGGCGCATGATGGTGAAAGAAGCACGATACGTAGACAACGCGCTTAATGGTCCACTACCCATCTACGAGCCCCAACCCGTTGCTCTCAAAGCAACAAGCAGCAAGGAGGCACTACCTAGCAAGGTGGCACAAGTTGAGGCTGTCGGGCTAAACAAAGATGAGATGGCCCTAATCATTAAGCGCTTCAAGACCGCACTGAAAGGACGCAAGGAGTACCCCAACAAGAACAAAGCAAAGGGAAAGCGCTCCTGCTTCAAATGCGATAAGACTGGTCACTTTATAGTAAATTGTCCCGATAATGACGGTGACCAGGGACAAGAAAAGAACAAGAAGAAGGAGAAGAAAAAGAGCTACAGGAAGGCAAAGGGTGAGGCACACCTCAGAAAGGAATGGGACTCAGACTGCTCTTCTTCCGACTCCGACGACAAAGGACTCGCTGCCTCGGCCTTCAACAAGTCTTCTCTCTTCCCCAACGAACGACACACTTGCCTCATGGCTAAGGAGAAGAAGGTAAGGGTTCGTGATACCCCTAAATACACTACTTCAAGCGATGATGATTCTAGTGATGATGAAGTAGATTATACTGATTTATTTAAGGGTTTAGATAGAGCAAAAGTAGATAAAATTAATGAGTTAATTGATGCTCTAAATGAAAAAGATAGATTGCTAGAGAAGCAAGAGGACATTTTATATGAAGAACATGACAAATTTGTTAGTGTACAAAAGTCTCTTGCTTTAGAAACTAAAAGAAATGAAATGTTTTCCTCTGAATTGTCTGTGTGCCATGAATCAATCTCTAGTTTAAAGATTTTGAATGATGATTTAAATGCTAAGCTAGAGGTAGCTAATAAATCTAGTTCATGTGTAGAACATGTTGTAATTTGCAATAGATGCAAGGATTTTGATATTAATGCTTGTAATGAACATCTTGCATCCATAACCAAATTAAATGATGAGGTGGCAAGTCTTAATGCTCAACTTAAGACTTGCAAGGTTGATTTTGATAAGTTAAAATTTGCTAGGGATGCCTACACCGTTGGTAGACACCCCTCAATTAAGGATGGACTTGACTTTTGAAAGGAAGCCAAGAACTTAACAAGCCAAAGGGCTCCCATTCCCAACAAGGAGAAAGGAAAGGCCCCTATGGCTAATAGTACTCAAAGGAATCATGCTTTCATTTATAATGATCGAAAATTTTCTAGAAATGCTCATTATAATAGGAGTTATGATCATGATGCTTTTGATTCACATGCTATGATTGCTTCAAGCTCTACTTTTGTGCATGGTAGAAGTAAGCCTAGGAGAAATCATGTTGTGCATCATGTGCCTAGGAGAGTATGTAATGAGCCTTCTACAATTTACCATGATTGCAATACTTCATTTGCGCTCTTATATAAGAATGATAAAGTAGTTGCTAGAAAGTTGGGACCCAAATGCAAGGGAGACAAGACTTGTATTTAGGTGCCAAAGGCTATTGTGACTAACATTGTAGGACCCAACAAGAGTTGGGTACCTAAAACCCAAGTGTAAATTGTCTTGCAGGTTTATGCATCCAGGGGCTCAAGCTGGATTATCGACAGCGGATGCACAAACCACATGACGGGGTAGAAGAAGATGTTCACCTCCTACGTCAAGAACAAGGATTCCCAGGATACGATTATTTTTGGAGATGGGAACCAAGGCAAGGTGAAAGGTTTGGGAAAGATAGCCATCACAAGCGAGCACTCTATTTCAAATGTATTCTTAGTAGAATCATTAGGGTATAATCTCCTGTCTGTAAGTCAATTGTGCCACATGGGCTACAATTGTTTATTTACAAATGTTGATGTTTCTGTCTTTAGAAGGAGTGATGGTTCATTAGCATTTAAGGGTGTATTAGACGGCAAACTCTACTTAGTTGATTTTTTGAAAGAGGAGGCCGCTGCATGCTTAATAGCTAAGACTAGCATGGGCTGGCTGTGGCATCATCGTCTAGCACATGTTGGGATGAAGAACCTTCACAAACTTCTAAAGGGAGAACATGTGTTAGGACTAACCAATGTCTGCTTCGAAAAAGATAGACCTTTGGCAGCTTGTCAGGCAAGGAAATAGGTGGGAAGCACTCATCACAACAAGATTGTGATGACAACATCAAGACCACTGGAGCTACTACATATGGACCTCTTCGGACCCGTTGCCTACCTTAGCATTAGGGGAAGTAAGTATGGTCTAGTAATTGTTGATGATTTTTCCTGCTTCACTTGGGTGTTCTTTTTGCAGGATAAAACAGAAACCTAAGGGACCCTTAAGCGCTTTCTAAGGCGGGCTCAAAACGAATTTGAGCTCAAGGTGAAAAAGATAAGAAGCGACAACGGGTCCGAGTTCAAGAATCTGCAAGTGGAGGAGTACCTTGAGGAAGAAGGCGTCAAGCACGAGTTCTCTGCTCCCTATACACCATAGCAAAATGGTGTGGTAGAGAGGAAGAATAGGACGCTTATCGACATGGCGAGAACGATGCTTGGAGAATTCAAGACGCCCGAGCGGTTTTGGTCGGAAGCTGTGAACACAGCTTGCCACGCCATAAACCGGCTCTACCTACATCGCCTCCTCAAGAAGACCTCGTATGAACTTCTTACCAGTAACAAACCCAACGTCTCATACTTTCGTGTATTTGGGAGCAAATGTTACATTCTAGTGAAGAAAGGTAGAAAGTCTAAATTTGCTCCCAAGGCAGTAGAAAGGTTTTTACTAGGGTATGACTCAAATACAAGGGCATATAGAGTCTTCAACAAATCATCGGGTTTGGTTGAAGTCTCTAGCGACGTTGTATTTGATGAGACTAATGGCTCTCCAAGAGAGCAAGTTGATCTTGATGATGTAGATGAAGATGATGTTCCAACGGCCGCAATATACACGATGGCGATAGGTGATGTGCGACCACAAGAACAACAAGAGCAAGATCAACCTTCTTCCTCAACAATGGTGTATCCCCCAACTCAAGATGATGAACAGGTCCCTCAAGAAGAGGCGCGTGATCAAGGGGGAGCACAAGAAGAACAAGTTATGGAGGAAGAAGCACCACTGGCCCCTCCAACTCAAGTCTGAGCGACGATTCAAAGGAATCACCCGTTGACCAGATTCTGGGTGACATAAGCAAGGGAGTAACTACTCGCTCAAGATTAGCTAACTTTTGTGAGCATTACTCGTTTGTCTCTTCTATTGAGCCTTTCAAGGTAGAAGAGGCCTTGCAAGATCCGGACTGGGTGTTGGCCATGCAGGAAGAGCTCAACAACTTCAAGAGGAATGAAGTTTGGAGCCTAGTGCCACGTCCAAAGCAAAATGCTGTGGGAACCAAGTGGGTGTTCCGCAACAAACAAGACGAGCACGGGGTGGTGACACGAAACAAGGCTCGACTTGTGGCAAAAGGTTATGCCCAAGTCGCAGGTTTGGATTTCGAGGAGACTTTTGCTCCTGTGGCTAGGCTAGAGTCCATTCGAATATTGTTAGCCTATGCCGCTCACCACTCTTTCAGGTTATTTCAAATGGATGTGAAGAGCGCTTTCCTCAACGGGCCAATCAAGGAGGAGGTATACATGGAACAACCCCCTAGCTTTGAGGATGACAGGTATCGCGACCACGTCTTTAAGCTCTCTAAGGCGCTCTATGGACTTAAGAAAGCCCCAAGAGCATGGTATGAATGCCTTAGAGATTTCTTAATTGCTAATGCTTTCAAGGTTGGGAAAGCCGATCCCACTCTTTTCACTAATACTTATGATGGTGACCTTTTTGTGTGCCAAATTTATGTCGATGACATAATATTTGGTTCTACTAACCAAAAGTCTTGTGAGGAGTTTAGCAGGGTGATGACTCAAAAGTTTGAGATGTCGATGATGGGCGAGTTGAACTACTTCCTTGGGTTCCAAATGAAGCAACTCAAGGACGGCACCTTCATCTCCCAAACAAAGTACACTCAAGATCTTCTCAAGCGGTTTGGGATGAAGGACGCCAAGCCCGCGAAGACATCAATGGGAACCGACGGACATGTCGACCTCAACAAAGGAGGTAAGTCCGTTGATCAAAAGGCATACCGATCTATGATAGGGTCATTACTTTATTTATGTGCTAGTAGACCGGATATTATGCTTAGCGTATGCATGTGTGCTATATTTCAATCCGACCCAAGGGAATGTCACCTTGTGGCCGTTAAGCAGATTCTTAGATATTTAGTTGCTATGCCTTGCTTCGGGATCTGGTATCCAAAGGGGTCTACCTTTGACTTAATTGGATATTCAGATTCCGATTATGCTGGATGCAAGGTTGATAGGAAGAGTACATCAGGGATGTGCCAATTCCTAGGAAGGTCCCTGGTGTCTTGGAGTTCAAAGAAACAAACCTCCGTTGCCCTATCCACCGCTGAGGCCGAGTATGTTGCCGCAGGACAGTGTTGCGCGCAACTACTTTGGATGAGGCAAACCCTCTGGGACTTTGGCTACAATCTGAGCAAAGTCCCACTCCTATGTGACAATGAGAGTGCAATCCGCATGGCGGATAATCCTGTTGAACACAGCCGCACTAAGCACATAGACATCCGGCATCACTTTCTGAGAGATCACCAGCAAAAGGGAGACATCGAGGTGTTCCATATTAGCACCGAGAACCAGCTAGCTGATATCCTTACCAAGCCATTAGATGAGAAAACCTTTTGTAGGCTGCATAGTGAGCTAAATGTCTTAGATTCGCGTAACTTGGATTGATCTATAGCATACATGTGTTTTATGCCTTTGCTCATGTTACTTATACATTTATGCAATTTGTTGCTTATTTATGGTGCTCAAGTTGTGCAAGGGATCCCCGGACCTCACAAGTCCATGTGTGAATGATGCACATATTTAGGGGGAGAAGTGCTACAACTTGACCCTTTGAGACTAATCCTTGTGTTTGAGTTACTTGATGTAGTCTCGAAGGTGCATTGAAATGGAAAGGTGAACTTGGACCGTGCAATAACTTCCACTGCACTCCGGTATTAGTGTACTCACCTCCAAGTTCATTCTTATGCTCTTATTGCCTTTTGCTCTTAAGTGACAATTTTTGGTGAGGCAATGGGGTTAAAGGGCCAAGATTGATCCTGTTTTGGTGCTTAATGCTAAAGGGGAGAAATTAAGGCCAAAGCAAGCAAATGGATCAGCTACCACTAGTGAATTTTGAAAACAATAAAGCTAGAACTTTTGATTTGCCAAAATACTCTAATTGCAAAATTTGGTCTCTTGTGGGGGAGAATATTGATTATGGGAAAAAGGGGGAGTTTTTTTGGCTCTTGATCATTTTCATTCTTGAATTATCTCTCTTAATGCCCAAACAAGTGAGTTTGACTTAGAGATAGGAAAATGAATGTGATTTGCAAAAAAAACAAACCAAGTGGTGGCAAAGAATGATCCAAATATGTCAAATTAGAGTAAAAAACAATTTGGTCTTCAATTTGAATCGATGTTGCATGCTTTGCATTGCTTTTTGATGTGTTGGCATAAATCACCAAAAAGGGGGAGATTGAAAGGGAAATGTGCCCTTGGGCCATTTCTATAATGTTTTGATGATTAAGTGTACACATAGTGAGTGAGATATTGTGTGCCAAACAAGCGAAAAGTTCAAATCATGTAACGAGGTACGTTTCTAGACTTAGTACATTGTTTTGAGTACTAACATATTTTGTCTAAGTGCTAGAAACAGAGAAAAGGAAAAGAAGAAAAGGATTGAAGTGACTTGACTGTGTACAGCCAAAGTCCAGCTCGGTCTGGCACACCGGACTGTCCGGTGGTGCACCGGACAGTGTCCGGTGCGCCAGGCCAGCCTCAGGTGAACAGGCCACTCTCGGGAAAAAAAACGGCGACGTACGGCTATAATTCACCGGATTGTCCGGTGAGCCAACGGTCGCCAGCGCAACGGTCGGCCGCGCAATCCACGGGCGACGCGTGGCCCACGCTAACGGTTAGCAGGGGGCACCGGACTGTCCGGTGTGCACCGGACAGTGTCCGGTGCGCCAACTGTCACGAATCTGCAAACGGTCGTCTGTGCCAGAATAGGAAGGAGATCGGCACCGACCGTCTACAGTGACTGTCCGGTGGCGCACCGGACCGTCCGGTGCACCACCCGACAGAAGGCAAAGATAGCCTTCTTTGTTGGTCTCCAACGGCTCCTAGCTGCCTTGGGGCTATAAAAGGGACCCCTAGGAGCATGGAGGAGTCACCCAAGCATTCAAGAAACATTCTAAGACTTCTATACTCCAACTTCGCACATTTGATTCTTTGAGATAGTGACTTGAGCTCCATTTGAGTTGTGAACTCCGTGGGTTGCGTTTTGAGTTCAAGTTGTGACTTGTGTGCGTGATTGTGGTATGATTTGAGTCTTGTGTGTGTTGCTCTCCCCTCCCTTACTTCTGTGCTTCTTTTGTGATAATCATTGTAAGGGCGAGAGGCTCCAAGTTGTGGAGATTCCTCGCAAACGAGAGAAAGACAAAGAAAGGAAAAACCGTGGTATTCAAGTTGATCATTGGATCACTTGAAAGGGGTTGAGTGCAACTCTCGTCCATTGGGACACCACAACGTGGAAGTAGGCAAGTATTACTTGGCCGAACCACGGGATAAAAATCGCATGTCTCTTATGTGCTTTGCCTTTGATTATCTGTGGTCACAAGAACTCGCTTCAAGCTACTTAGCCATTTTAACTTACATAACAAAGTTTTGTGGCTATTAGTATTGAATTTTACAGGATCACCTATTCACCCCACCCTCTAGGTGCTCTCAGGATTCACATTTCTGGTCGGGGTTAATGAAAGTGAAGGTTTCCTTTCTTAATCTAGGAAAGTTCATTATAAAAAATGGGGAACAAATTATATTTTGGCAAGATGTATGGATGGGTACTCAATCTTTTATGACTCACTACCCGTCTTTGTATCATATTGTGAGACAGAAAAGTGCCACAGTTGCTACGGTATTGGGTACAGTACCGTTAAACGTATCATTCCGTAGAGCTCTAGTCGGCCAAAACCACAACTTGTGGCATCATTTAGTGGCGTGTATTGTACATGTGCAGCTGATAGGGATACTTTTAAATGGAGCTTATCTAATTCCGGGTAGTTTACAACTCAATCTATGTATAGGAGTCTTATTAATAATGGGAACGTGTTTCACCAAAAGCAAATTTGGCAAATTAAGTTACTGTCGGTGTTTTGGGTCTGACCGCACACCCGAGGTTACCCCTCAAGGTGCTTTTAGGAGTAGGACGGTGTTATCGACTGTAGCTCAGTGGTTCGTGCCGATTGCACGAGAGACGGTAGACAATGGTTTACAGGTTCGGGCCGCTTTGAAATGCGTAACACCCTACGTCCTGGCGAGAGTGCTTTATGTGGTGGGTTACAAGGTAGCTCTCTAGTGCGAGGAATGTAGAGAGTTGGGGTGGATGGCTAAGTAGTGAGTTCGATCTCTTCTAAAGGGGTGCCCTCTAGGCCTTATAAATTCGACCGTGGGGCAATACATGCAGATATGATAACCACGTGCACCTAAGAAATAGTGAACCGATTGAGTCTATCTTCCTATAGTTCCGCCGACCCATCCTCGCTCGGTTCCGTCGCACGGGGCTCCAGCGCGGGAAGGTCGGGTCTCTATTGTGATTACTTGCTCGAAGTCGTTGGGCCGTCTGGGCTTGCACCGATCCGCTTCACTGGTCATCTCTCCTAGGCCCACTAGGAGATGACCTCACGAAATATGGAGCCCTTGGGCCCTTCGTGAGGTCTTTTATCCTTCTGGTGGACCCGGGGGATATCTGTCCCCCACAAGCCCCCGATCTTTGGGTCGATTTTGAAATAAACGGCCCGATGATCCTTGGTCTAGCTTCCAGTCTTTTGATTTTAACAAGAAAACACTTTGGGGATAAGCTTGCCAGGCCAACGCTACTGAATTCTGAGTGGTCCGATAAAAACAATTTTTCACTGCCTTCTTCTGCTTTTATTGCTCGAAATTTGGTGTTCTGTCTCAGACTCTTGCTTCGGAGGTCAGCATTTCGTACTGTAGGACTTCGAACTTCATTGGGTGCACCAAAGGTGCACCCAATGGGTGTAGCCCCCGAGCTTCGAGTGGATTTTTGGAAATAATCCACTCGAAGGTCTTCACTTTGAGTATTATCAGAAATCACTTTCATCTTCCACTTGTACTTTGTCGAAGGTCATCCTTGTATTGATCTTACCCTATGCTTTAGAGGTCAGCATTGTTTTGATCTGAGATGATGATTCATTGGGTGCACTGAAGGTGCTCCCAATGGGTGTAGCCCTCGAGCTTCGAGTGGATTTTTTGAAAATAATTCACTCGAAGATCTTCATTTTATGCCTTTTTCCAGTAATCTTCTTCCCTTCTTGCCGAATGCCTTGGAGGTCAGCACTATGCTATTGATATTATGCTTTAGAGGCCAGCATATATTTTGTCTTTGAGGCCGAGTTCGTGATCTGCCCATATCTTGCTAGGCAGTGCAATTTATTTGATCTGTGACTGATTGGACGTTTGACAGGTGACCCTTGGCTAGTCTTCGTTATCACTTCTTGCTTCAATGCTTCTATCGATTAGACTTGTACCTTGTTGGCTATATTTGGCTTTCCTTTGATCTTTGTTGATATCTCACTTTTGTCTTGAAGTATTCATTGCACGTACTGCACGGATGTGACGGTTTTGAAAAATATATTGATATTTCCTGGACGTCCCCCCAATGGGTGTAGGCAAGGGACGGCTTGGTACGCTGAGTGTTTAGCGAACTGCTTCTGAGTAGTAACTTGATGTGACCGCGGGTGTAATCATATTGCCTGCGCGGTTGACTGGAGTCCCAATGGGTGTTGTGTTGCGTGAAACGGCGTCAGCCGCCTAACGTGTCTTCAGACGGTTTGAATTGCATATTGAATTTTTGCGACTGTTCAGTGGCCGTGGTAGGAGGTGAGCGGTTGCCTTCTTCTTCTATAAATAGTGTTCTTGCTTCCCCGACATTTTCACATCTCCTACTGCTCTCTGCTGCTTGCTCTCTTCTTCCTTCCTTCCTTTCCACCATGGGCAAGAATAAGAAGGGTAGCAGTTCTTCGCCTCGCTCTGGTGACAAGCGCAAACGTGAACCGACTCCTCCCTCGGAGGACTTTGGCAACTCGGAGTACTCGGAGGAGGAGTTCTCCTCCGAGTCCGAGGGATCTCCGGCCCCCATCTCTCCCCCGACGTTGTCTGATGATTCAAACGACTCCCAGGGGATTGCCGCGGAGGTCTGGACCTACATCCGGGCCATCGAGCGTGCCGGGCTCGAGGGCTCGGATGAGTCGGAGTACTCCTCAGACGAGGAGGACTCCTCGGACTCGTCCGAGGAGGGCAGCAGCGGTGATGGCGGAGACGGCGACGACGACAGCGGCAAGGGCGGTGACGGCAGCGGCAAGGGCGGCGACGGCAGCGGCAAGGGCAGCAGCAGGGGCAGCAACCAGGCCAGTGGCTAGATGCCACTGGTTTTTAGATATTAGTATAGATTAGTAGTAGAAATAGTATTAGTGAAATAATGTAGTAGTAGCTAGTAGTATAGAGTAGTGGTAATGTAATGTAGTAGTAGTAGTAGGAAAGTATCAACTCATAACAAGTTGATTTGTAAGTTCTGTAGCTTCCCTTTATGCAGAACGATTTCGTCTCCTCCTGTGTTAATTACTTTGCCTCCTGGTCAGTTGATGATCGTCGCAATATTTATTGTCCATGATGTTCTCTGTCTGCTATGCTTAAGTAGTAACATGGAGTTCTCGAATCATTCTTCTGTTCGTTTTATCTGCAATGTCGATGCCTCGGAAGTAGTAGCCGAGTCACTTGGAGTCACATTGTCGCTTTTAGGGGTGACGACCAAGTTATTATTAACAACATTGGCGCTTCTGAAGTAGCGTCTAAATGATGGCGGGGCCACATCGGTGTTTTTAGAATTAACGACCGAGTGGTTACTGGTGATATCAGCGTTATAGAGGTAACAACCGAGTGACTGTTGGCGATGTCGGCGTTTTAGAGGTAATAGCCGAGTGACTGATGGTGACGTCGGCGTTTTAGAGGTAACAGCCGAGTCAATTTGAGCTGCGTCGGCCGTTTTGGAAATAACGGCCGAGTGACGACATGGCACGCCAGCTTTTAGAAATAACAGCCGAGTGATGAGTCGGCACGCCAGCGTTTTAGAAGTAACCGCCGGGTGATGACATGGCACGCCAGCGTTTTAGAAATAACCGTCGGGTGATGACATGGCACGCCAGCGTTTTAGAAGTAACCGCCAGGTGATGACTGGGCGTTTTTTTAGAAACGGCATCTGGCCTGGGAAAACTCCATATGTACTGCACTGTAGCACGACTCCACGCTCCGTGCCCTAGTTCCTGCTTTCCTGCATCCAGGCCTTTTCTGCCCTTTTGCGATTCTGCTTCCGCTCCGCTCGCCGGCGAGGTTGAGATGGCGCCCAAGCGAAAAGCCTTGAGTTCGTCCATTGCTGTCATTCCCCCCATCGATCCCAACAGTTAGTTGCCTTTCGCAGGTAACCATATGTCTGTTGTTTCTGAGTCTGACCTTTTCCATCTCGTGTCCATCGGAGTTCTTCTTCTGAAAGAACTCTGTTACTGGCGGATCTGTTGTGGGGTCACTGTTCCAACAGAAGACACTCATGAGTCCGTCGTCTACGTTCCATTTCTCCTCTGCGGCCTTGTTCTTCCTATTTCTCCCTTTTTCAGCGGTATCCTTGATTTCTATCACTTGAATCTGACCCATCTGAACCCCAATTCCATTCTGCAAATCTCCATCTTTGTTCATTTGTGTGAGGCTTTTTTTGGCATCCTACCACACTTTGGACTGTGGAAATATTTGTATCACTGTCGCCCTGGGATGGTCGGAGGGCAGCACCAACTGGTAGGGGGCGCGAGCTTGGAGATGCGCCGTGGGAGGAAGACTGACTACCTTGACATCCCACTCAAGGATAGTATCAAAGGATGGCGCTTAGAGTGGTTTACCGTGGAGAATCATGGGAATTCCCTCCCCCCACGGTCAGGGAGACAGCCGGATGTTCGCACTCCGGGCTGGACCGAATCCCCCACAGACCAGGAGGTGGCTGAGGCAAGGGCTCTATTAGCTGAAGTTGGATTGTTGAAGGAGAGAGGTCTGACTGCAGAGGCTGTGGTTGCTGATTTTGTCTTCAAGAATATTCAGCCACTGAAAGACAGGGCACATCCGGCCTATCTGTATCGAGGCCTGGCTGACTCAACCCGGGTTACCAACAGAAGAATTCCTACTGTGGATTTGGTGAGCCGGCTTGAAATGATACTCAGAGGCAAAGTATCAAATGTTGGCGCCCCTGTTGCGTATTCGGCCTAGAACCTGCCTCCTTCCAAGGCCTTCACCCATTTTGTATCAAATCCTCCTGTTGGTGATGGCGGTTTGGGCCTTAGAGTGCGACCCTCTGTCGAGGAAGTTAGCGCTTTGGTTGCTTCGCTTGACGAAATTCCTAATGATGAAAGGTAGGTTCATTTCGAGGTGCCTTTGGATCCTAGTGATGCAGAGATAGGTTCCATGCTGGATATGTTGGCTGAGGATTCTTCTGGTGCCGCTCCTGCTGAAACATTGGTGGTGGTGCCCATCCCTGAAGCTGACAAAGCTTTGGACGCTCAGAAGTCTGTCAATGTTCGTCCAAAACGTTCTCGCCGAGCTGATCAAGCCTCTTTTCCTGCTAAGGGGGAGAAAAAGAAGAAGAGACGTCTTCGTCGGGTGTCTAGCTTGGATCAAGGTGCCGGTCCTTCTGCTCCTGTTGCTGAGGAAGTGCCAGTGTCTGAATTTACTGAAGCTGATCCCAATGAGTGTGACCCATCTGACGCTGATCCCAATGGGTGTGTTGTCTGTGTTGTTGGTGAGGATGACGAAGAAGAGGACGAAATCCCTCTGATTCGGAAGAACAGCCGTCGTTATATAGCTAGTGGGGAAAGTAGTGGTGTTCCTTCTCCTGCCTTGTCTGCCATCATTGGTCTGCAAGAATTATCTCTGGCGAACTTTTATCAAACTCTTGAAGACATGGTTCCAGAAGATCTGTTATCAGAACCAGCAGATGGTGGCGCGATGGATGTTTGTGTTGATGTGCTCGACGCCGGGTTGGGATCATCCCGGGCAGCGTCCCGCGCCTCATCGACCTTGGAGCGCGGTCTTGAGGGTCAGGAGGCTGGTCTGGATTGCGCCGCTCCCATGGACGTGACTGAAGGACCTTCAGCCTTAGAGGTGGCTGCTGCAGAGAACTCGGCCCTCAAGGATGGTGCTGGCACTTACCTAGCCCCCGAGGGTGTTGCCAGAGATGATCCGGCTCGGATGGGTAGTGCATGCTACGACCCAGCCCCTCAGGGTGTTGCCAGAGATGATCCGGCTCGGATGGGTAGTGCAAGCTACGACCCAGCCCCCGAGGGTGTCCGAGCGAGTTCTCCCTCTTGCACTTCCATGGATGTTCATGTAGGGTCTTCTCCTCCACACTCTGGTTGCATGGGGATAGCCCAAGCCTTTGGTCAAGGAGCTGCTTTAGAGGCCAACGCACCCGACGACAGAGTTTTGGGTTCTGCTGGTGACATTGAATTGGTTCCTACTGATTTGTTGCCAATTGCTCCAAGTGGTGATCCTTCGTCGAGCCATCAGTTGGTTTCTCACGATTTGGGGGTCCCCTCATTCTTCTCCAACCTCCAGGTATTTTGGTTTCTTCTGGCCTGACTTTTACCCAGGCAGATAATTATTCTCATGCTTGTCCGTTTTTTAATGCCAGGCGTTGGTCGATGAGATGTCTAGTCGGCTGAAGTTGCAGGGTGCTTCTGTCCTAGAAGGAGCTTTGTTTCTGGCGCGTTGGAATCTGGTGCTGCTTCAGCGGCGTGTTTCCGACTTAGAGGCGGCGAACGCTGGTCAGTGCTCTTTTGCTTCCTTTTGGCTAAATTATCAGACTGCTTCTTGCTTTAACACCTTTTCTTGACTGTTTCTCGCCAGATATGACTCGGCAGTATTCTGATCTTGAAGAAAAACATTCTCAAGGTCAAGCTGCACTGGTCCAGCGGTACTCTGATCTTGAGGAAAAGTATTCCCGAAGTCAGACTGAGCTGGCCCAAGTTTCTTCTTCTCTGAATGATGCTAACATGCTGAACTCTACTCTTCGTGCTCAGCTCGACTCTGAAAAGGTGACCTGTGAATCCGGGTTTTGTTTTGCTGTGCTCTTATTGCTTGCTTGACGTTTGAAGAAGCTGATTCTTGCTTGCAGGAAGAAAAACGTGTCCTTTTTACTTCTCATGACAATCTTGACAAGCTATACCGTGACTCTAGCAACTCGCTGACCATCTTGGAGAGGAGTCATCGCTTCACCAGGGAGGAGTTAGACAATCTTCGTTATAAGCTGCAGGAATCCCTGGATGACGTGATTCGCCTCAGGCAGTTGATATCGGCCAAAGATGCTGTCATCAAGAGTCTGCGTGCTTCCAAGAAATCCGTCGCCCAGGAGCTAGAGACCGCCCAGTTGGCTGTCAAGGTTGCTGAAGAGACTTCCGCTACTCTGAGGGCCCAGCACGATAAAGCTATGGATAAAGCTATTCGCGCGGGGCGGATTCTGATGAGGAGACCTGGTGTGGTTGTCCCTGACGACATAGTGGCAGATGTGAACGCCGCTCCTGATTCCTCCAGTCGTCCTTCTTCGTCGGTTGCTCCTGAGAAGAACGTTGCAAAATAGAAAAACATTGTATGCTTTGAGCACGTGGTTAATGTGCTCGGATGTTTCGTTAGAGGACACGTTTTAGTACTGAATGCTACTATTGTTCTCCTATTGTTTAGAATTCAACAATATCTACATTTGTAGAAGTAAAATGCAGCGTAATGGTTTCGAGATTTCTTCATGGGACATAGAGACCGCCCCTGGATGAGTAACCGTGTACGCGCCGAGTGTGTTGCGCCAGTTTGAGTTAGTATCCACTCAAACTAATTGCTTCGTTGGTGCGGTATAGTGGCCACCCCGAGTTAAGTAAGCGCGAGCATGTTGCACCGTTCTTAAGTCATTGCCGTCTTAAGCCGATTGCTCCGCTAGCAGGGCATAGTGGTCACCCCGAGTTAAGTAAGCGTGAGCATGTCGCACCGTCTTAAGTCATCGCTGACTTAAGTCGATTGCTCCGTTAGTAGGGTATAGTGGTCACCCTGAGTTAAGTAAGCGCGAGCATGTTGCACCATTCTTAAGTCATCGCTGACTTAAGCTGATTGCTCCGTTAGTAGGGTATAGTGGTCACCCTGAGTTAAGTAAGCGCGAGCATGTCGCACCGTCTTAAGTCATCGCCGACTTAAGCCGATTGCTCCGTTAGTAGGGCATAGTGGTCACCCTGAGTTAAGTAAGCGTGAGCATGTCGCACCGTCTTAAGTCATCGCTGACTTAAGCCGATTGCTCCGTTAGTAGGGCGTAGTGGTCACCCTGAGTTAAGTAAGAATGCAGGTCGATAACGAATAATTTGAGCGCTCTTGAGGTCTTTTTATTGATGATATATTTCCCAGTTTGTAAAGTACATTGTCGTCTCAATAGCTTTCGAAATACAGCTAGGGGTAAAACTTCCTGAGATGTTCTATGTTCCATGAGTTCCCAATTTCTGTTCCGTCCATCTGAGTAAGGCGATATGATCCCGGCCGAGTGACTTCTGCTACTATGAATGGTCCTTCCCATAGAGGTGACAATTTGTGTCGTCCCTCCCCCGCTAGAATTCGGCGGAGGACGAGATCTCCCACTGCGAAGGATCGACGTCGTACGGCCTTATCATGATAGCGCCTCAGAGTTTGTGTGGCGGAACTGCCCGAGTTATTCCAACTTAAGTGCCTAAGCCCTGCCTTAGAGGCTAGACCACACTTAAATGGGAATAATCCGTCAATCCCTCGGATCTAGTCCGACACGGCCACTGACAGGATCAAGTACCACAATCTCACTCGATGGTGAGTCACAGAGCAAATACAATAAAGCATAAAACCATACATGTCAGAGTATTAAATTATTACATCATCATCATCATCGGAGTTTCTGCAAAAGTGACCATCATTGTTTCGAAGTGCAGCGGAAATAAACTAGCGGTAAATAAATAGAGAGATGGGGAAGCCTGTCCCATCACTCCTCATGCTCCTCCTCAGCCGAGGTAGGGTCCCACTCGACAGTCCAACCCGGTGGCAAGGTGGACGGCCAAGTCACTCCAGCAACTATTTCCTCCAGAGGACCTGTAAAATTATGCCACAAGCAAGGCTGAGTATACTAATACTCAGCTAGACTTACCCGGTGTGAGGAGTCTACTCCTCTACCTCTAGACATGCAGCTGTTTGGCTGTGGGGTTTGGTTGCCAAAAGCACTAGCTGAGTTTCTAAATCAAGATTTTAACTTTGTCAAAATTAAGTGTGACTCTCTTAAGGCTAAAAGTGTACTATCTACTCGTACATGGTAGCAAGCATTTTTAGCAATCAATATCTTGTATCATCTCAACACAGTTCCACTTGTTACTCAATGCAGTACAATGGATCAAGCAGTCTCATTAGCTGCGAGAAGCAGACGATTCGAATCGAGTTTTTATCCTTGCAAGGTAAACCTAAACACACGACATGCAGGGGCACTCCGTCCCCACACATATCAACCGTCTCCATCGATTCCCTGGCAACAGAAAGGGGCTCACCGCCTTGGCGTACAATGCCTCACTGACCCCGACTGGCCGTCGTGCAGTGACCGCACTTGTACCCACCATAACCGGAATGGGAGACCTCGTCTCAGGTCGCGTGAGGAGGGCAATCTGCGAGCAGGTTCACTCAGGTACTAGGCTTACCGATTTACCATATTTCTCGGTATGTGTTTAGTACGTTCAAACGCTTGACACAGGCATCCGCACGTTAATCCTTATTCCATTTTCCATCTCGTGGACAACCAATCCCCATGGATTGTTGTCCACAAACTAGTATCATGACAGTGTGAAAGTGGGTACAATCAATTTCCTGATCTCGCGCGAGTGCTAGAAAAATCACTCGTCTTCTACCGAGATCCTAATTAAATAAAGCAACTACTTGACCTGTCATACTAGTATTCATCTCAAAAGGATTCCTGAGATCATGCAACTAGGGTTTCAAACAATTCCTACACCTAAGTGCACAATCAATCCTACAATCATTAAGTGAAGTAAAATAGCATAAATAACAGGTTATGCATAAAACCGGGGCTTGCCTTCCAAAGCAGTGGCAGGCAGGTCCTCTGGTGCAGGCTTTGGTGCTGGGTCTGGGGCTACTTCCTGAGCAGCTCCTTGCTCCGGCACGAGGACGTACTCTCCGTCAGCAAGATTACAGTCTATCGAATGAAATGAACATGTATGTTATGATTATGCAGGATTAATACATTATGCAAAAAGAAAACTAAGTTAAGGAATAACTTAGGGTTTCTGGGTCATACGGGGCTTTTAGTGGTTTAGGCTTATTACTCCTAGGTTTAGATGTTTGTTGAGGATAACATAGTGGATTTGCATTGTCCTTACATATTTCAATGGGAAATGTTATAAGGGTTTTAGGGTGACACTAATGACCAGTATTTATTTTCCTTTCTTTAATTTCTACTTATGGTTTTTAGTGTAGGTTTGAACTATGACAGTGGGTTAATAATTTCCAAAAATTCTGTAAAAAATTGCAGTGGGTTGCCATTGGCTATCCTAGCTGGTTTTAGGAATTTGAGGCTTAAACTATAAGGGCTATGCTTTAGACAAAAATAACAAGGGTGGTGTAAAATGGGCCACTTTACACTACACCTCACCATTAGAGTTGAGTTTCTTCCTAAGGGTCATTTTTGTTGGGTTCTAACAGTAATACTAAACCTCTGTGCCAAAATCCATAGAAAGTTAATTGGTGATTATTTAATTGTGATTTTCTAAAGTTTAATGCCAAAAAGGTGCTTATAACTAACTTGTCATTTGAAAAATATCAAACAACAGATTTTGTATTTTTCCTCTGTGCATAATAACCAAACATTAGTTATCCAAGGTTTGGGGTGTCTTTGCCTTAGGGTTATTTTTGTAGGGTTTTTCTAAGTTATCCTTATTTTATTAATTTAAAAGGTATCCTTCTTATTTTATACTAAACCAGGGTATGATATATTTTTCCAGTGAACTACATTAAATAAGTATCCTAACAAAAATAGGGGTGCTCTCTGGTTCATGGTTTAAATTACATTTTCTATTTTTCTTATCTTTAAGCATATTATGGAATAAGGGGTGAAAACCAACTTAATCGAGTGGACAGAGAGGTTCAATATTTTTAAACAGGTCAGTAGGTAGATATAAACTTCTCCAAATTTTTCTAACCCTAGTCAAATAGCACAACTATTTTTCTTACTATTATTGAGCTTTTGGCCAAAACTAACATTAAATCAGAGTTTTAAAATCTTCCTTAATACCAAGGGGTTTTATATTTTTCTTAAATAGGTTACATTAATTAGAGTCTGACAAAATTGGTTTGACCAAATTTGGATGAACTAAACATAAGTTATGAATTTTTAAAGTCTCTGTTCAATTTTAAAATAGATTTTAAAAAGAGTTTCCTGGAAAAACAGTTTACACCGGGGTCCCTGGGTTTAAATCAAATCAACCCTCGCAGATCTACCCTTGCGCCACTGTTCCCCTGTGTCTCTGACATTTCACAAAACCCCCCCGACCTTCTCCCCCTCTCACCCGCAGTCCTTCCCCCAACTGAAACAGTAACCACGGGAAAGAAAAGGGTGGCGCGGCTTACCGGCGGCGAGGGAGGTCCGGCGAAGGGTGGGGTTGGCTCGGGGAGACTCTGGCGGTCACGTCGAGGTACGGCTTGACGTCGGGGATGGCCGGAATCGCCCGGTCCACGAGCGCAGGCGGGTGTGCTCGTCGGCGGCGAGTGTACCGGCCAAACTACGGCGAACTGGTTCAATCCAAGGGCACGGTGAGCTTCTTGGTGTAACGTAGCGACTGTGTGCACAAGGAATCGAAGGATGGATGAGTGGTTTACCCGGTCCACGTACTCCGGCGGGGTTGAGAGCTCCGGCGAGCGTGGACTGGCTTCTCCGGCGAAGCAATCTCCGATTCCTCGCTCGGGGAGCTTCACGGAGGCGTGCACAGCCTTCCCCGAGGGCTGGACGGGGTTGGGAATGGCTCTGCTGGCCGGTCTACGGTGACAGGGGGATTGGGCGGCCGCGGACTCGCTGCGCACGGGCAAACGGCGATGAGCTAACTCCGGTGAGGTTTTGAGGGTGCGCGGAAGAGTGTATTCGAAGCCTGGGAGGGTTTTATAGGCTCGGGCGCGGGCCACGGCACTGGTTTGGCTCGGGCGCGGCGCTGGGCACGCGGGAGCGCGCGCGGGCGTGCTCTGGCGCGGGCAGAAGGCGTCGAACACGTGGAGGTGAGTTTCTTCCATTGTTCAAACGTCTCTAGAGATCGCAAACGTGCGAATCTTGCCATGAATCCGGCGCAGACCTCCTCCTGGCACCTAGGGCTATCTCACATGTGTGAGTTCCAAAGGAAGATACGCCCTAGATCAGGAGATAGACGGGCGCCAAATCTGGCTTGTCTCACTGCCCACCACGTGACAAAACTGATGCCAATCCCTGTCAAACGTCCAAGTCTCGGTCTCCACTTCTTCCAGGGGGTGCCTTAGGTGGTATACCACATTTTTGGTATAGAACCCAAGTGGTTTTGGTGCCATCTTCAAGGTGAACACGGTTGATCCTTAAACTAGGGTTAAAAATGGACTTAGAGAGAAATAGAGAGCTCTAGCTCTCTCTCCACTTGGAGATTTGAATTGGGGTTTCTCCAGGGGTCTTTTTGCATTATTTCCCCCCCCTAATTGCTGGTTACAAGGTTGCTTAGGGTTTGGGTAAAGATTGTCCATGCTTTGCACATTTGCTCACTCTCTTTCCCCCCCTTTACTTAGGGTTTTGGAAGATAGAGTTTAAAAAGAGGTCTAGGGTTCTTCTCCCCTCTTATCCAAGGTAGTAATTGAGCAAGGATTAGAGTAATGCTTCTTAGGTCATTGGCAACATGGTTAGCACATGATCTCCAAAGTTCTTTGGTGTGGCCCTAAGCCTCTACCACATGTGATCAAAGCCTTTAGTATTAAGGTGGGCTCCAACCAAGGTAACACCTGGGGTGTTACAGTTTGCTGGTATCGCGCTGATTGAATCACCATGTTCAGCCGTTCTTCTTTGGGTACATCAACATCTTCTAGCCTAGTAGCCTCAGCTTCTGCTATGTTTTCGAAGATCAACCTTGGTGCCCCAAACTTGAGATCAGCAGGTAGTACTGCCTCTGAACCGTAGACCATGAAGAAAGGAGTATTTCCATGCAGGGCTCGACTAGGTTGAGTTCTAAGGCTCCAAACGACGTAGGGCAACTGTAACACCCGGATTTTAGGGGTCCAAAACCCGGGCGCTAACATAAACACCAGGTATGCTGGGACCAAGTCTCACACATATGATGTATAGTGGCACAGGATCGAATGTCACATCTTTATATATAACAGGAGTTCTATACAAAATAAATAATTACATTATAAGGAGACAACGGTCCAGCAACCCAAAGTTGACTGGGAGACGATGACCTAGACCTCTCACGAACTCATCGCAGCATCCTCCAAGCGCCTCATCCTGTGGTACCTGTTCTTGACCTGTGGGGTGGTGTGAGACAGCAAGAGTGAGCTCACATACGTTCATCGCTCAACAAGTTGTGGGGAATAATGTGCATGAACTCGCCAAAGGCGGGAGCTCATGTGAAGTGTAAGGCTTACCAAAGAAGATGGTTGAAACTGAGCATTGCTTTTAAAGTTGGTCAAAATTTTATTAGCAGTTACTAAGTATAAGTAAATACCAACCCAGTTAAATAGTAGAACAAAAGTAACAACTTCACCTGCGATGCAATGCATATGACAAATTGAGTTTAAGTTCCATAATTTAATCATGTGAGTGTCCGAGCTGCTCTTGACCGTGAGCACGGCTAGTATACCAGTTTTACACTCTGCAGAGGTTGCGCATCTTTACCCACAAGTCATGTTACCCATCTGCCAAGAGACGGCCAATCCCATACACCTCTACCGAGGAGGCGAGGCAGGGTAACACTATGAGGCCTTTACAAAGTTCCACTAGCTTCAGAAAACCCGCTACAGTTTATAGGAAGTTCCAGTGCAGGAATCCCTTGCAGGACCGCCATCGCAGCAAAATCCTCCCGAGGGCCTCCCTACACTGACCACTCCCCTACTGCCCTTGCCCCTTTCGGGTAAGGTAGTCTTCCACTAGCTTTCCTAATTAATCAGCCAAGGGCGTCCCATTCCACCCTTGTGGTAGCACTGTTTTCCCGGGTGGTTCTCCATGTTCCAATTAACATAATGATCTTATCATGAACAATAAATAACAACTGATAACAAATGTGTAATCATGAATAGTGTATCTCTATACCCATAACCACATAAAGCAATAGCAGGTACTACCCAAAGATTTAGTGGTGAACAAGGTATAAAGATAGTCAAACTGGGGTAACCTATTGGGTCCCATCAAAATTAACCTATGCAGATCATTATGATTAATCAGAACATGAGTGGGTAAAAAGAAGTGATCAAGGGCACAACTTGCCTGGGACTTGAGATTCCAGGTACCAGGATGATCTTCAGGTGACACGTGACCTCGCACTAGTCGTAGCAATACAAACAAACAGTGTATAGGCAAAATTAACATTACACCAAACATGTATGCCAAAATACATATTAATAATCTACATATTAAAATAAGATCACAGGAAAAAGAATTATTAATTTTGGAGTTGTAGATTTTAAGTTATGAATTTTCAAAGGTTTTATGTGTTTTAAAATGGATTAAGTGAGAGATTAAATTTCTAATTGTTTTCATGACAAAACAGAGGCTCTAGGTGGTAGAGAATAAAATTATAAAATTTTAGAAAGTGGAATGGATTAATTTGGACTAAGAATGGATTTTCTATGATTTAAACAAGTTCTAGTAATTATTTTCATATTAAAAATCCATTTTCTATTTCATTTATTCAAATTAAATGGGTTCTGGACTGGGCCTCAATTAAACAGAAGCGCAGGGGGCTCGGCGCAAGATTCCCGAGACTCAGGCTCCCCACATATGGACGGCGGGTTTATTTAAGTATAACACAAGGTCTCTTTAGTAAGATAACCTTGCCGAAGGGGTAAGATTCAACTAGGACCATCGGATCGCGAGTGAACACCCCAGATTAGATCGTGTGTGTTATGATATGCCCCTCGCACACCACCGTAGGATCCCAGATCCACGGCCCTGATCAATCCGACCGAATCGTTATGCGGTGCTTCATCACATCCATCCATTTCAGATCAACGGCCCTGGGTTCATCTCCCACCCTGGCGACAAACACGGCGAACCAAGCACACCACACGGCGGCGGCGAGCCCGCCGGTGACACACCCATTTGCGCACACACGTACAAATCCTCCGAACCAAAAGCTCCAATGCGTTGCCGGGATGACAGCGAACCCAACGGAGGAATTCTTACCTTGATTCCGGCAATGGACGAACCGCCCCACGGATTTTGGCGGACGCGCGGTGGTGTTCGCACAACGGCGACGAAATTCAAGGGCTCTGGCCGCCAATCCATAGCAGGGAACACCCCGGTTCAATCCCCGACGCACGGGGAGACGCACAGAGCCGAAATCGTGGACGCGACGGCGGGGTATACGAAGCCGGCCGGCGGCGCTGCTTTCTCTCCCTCTCTTCTCGATTTCTCTCTCTGTTGCGTGGCGCCGAGACGACTGTCGAGGAAAACACCTCAGGCACCGGATTTTATACTCAGATTAGCTAGGAACTCCACTGAAATCCGAATCTCACGGTGGTTCTGTTTCCGCCAAACGCGCAGGTGGCGCGGCGGATTTCGTTGCCGCGGACTTGGGGACGGGGATGAGTCCGACAGGTCGGGCCCATGTGCCAGTGAGTGTGGAAGCTGGTCGGGCGGGCCCGCGTGGCAGGCGGAAGGTGCTGTTGGGCTGCGCAGTGAAGGATCTGTAGGTGGGCCGAAATGTGTAGAGGTCGGCCCATGTGGCTTTTATTCTTTTTCTTTTTATTTTCTATTTTCTTTTCTCCATTTTCAAATCCAATTTGAGTTCAAGTTTAAATTCAAACTTTGTGAATAACTTGTCCTCAGTTTGAAAGGTATAATTTAATAATATAAGTGTGAAGGATGTTTATTCTGATTTTTATTTTATTTTATGTAGTATTTTTCTTAGTTCTTCCCTTCTCTTTTATTTTCTATTTTCTATTCCAAATTCAAATTTATACTTCTATTTTAGTTTTCAGATTTTTCAAATGTATCAATTGAAACCCAAAGGTGAATATAAACCATACTATTTTAATTTTACTAATTTAAGCTTTATTCTCCTTGTTCTCTATTTCATGGGATGTATAAATGGTTTCCTTTAAAAGAAAAATCCCTTTTCTCATCATTTTTCTTATTTTCCTAATTTCCAAAGCATTATGATACTTTTTTTTATATTTTTTTCCTCTACTAATTTTGGGTCTTACAAATCCTACCCCCCTTAAAAATAATCTCGTCCTCGAGATTTGTAGGAAAAGGGATGTATATTCATATTGTTCTCGGAACATATGCACAAACAAAGAAATCTCAGCATGAGGTATAATTCTTTAACAAAACATAGGGTCAATAGACCTTACTATTATAACTAAAATAGTAATAGTACTAACTAATAGCTCAACTAATATTTAGGTCTTACAAATAGTAAAAATATATATATATATATATGTATCTATATCTGAGTTTATCTCTTTATTCCTGTTGCTCGTTGACTTCTTCACCGACTACTTCATCTCCAACTGGCTCTTCTTCTTGAATTTCAAGTTCACCAGGTTCAGTTTCTATTTCTGCATGATGGGCATATCCCCGGTTGATAGATAGGGGCTGACTCTTTCCTGCCGAGGCTTGTCCTTGCTTCATCGGAGCCGGTGTAGTGTAGGCAGCTCTGTTGGGACAGTAGTTGGCGTAGTGTCCCGGTTGTCCACACTTGAAGCATGTCCTGATGGCGGTTGTGTTAGGAGCAACGGGTCCTACTGGGGTGCTTGCTTTTGGAGGAGCAGTTGGTGTCTGTTGAGTTTGTTGTCCGGAATTGCCACTAGCTGGTGTACTTGGAGTGGTAGTATAGCGAGGACGGGAACTACTTCCCGCTTGCCCTTGGTTGACAGCCTTTCTTTTCTCTCCAAATATACTCCTCTTGTTTTCTACGGCAATAGCTTTGTCCAATAGCCTTTGGAAGGATGGGAATGTGTGCGATACCAGTTGATATTGCAAGGGTCCAATCAAACCGTCCAGAAAAAGCTCCTGCTTTTGCTCATCATCCTCTACATCTCTAGGAGCATATCGGGATAACTGGATGAATTTGTCTCTATATTCACTCACGGACATACTTCCTTGCTTGAGGGAGAGAAACTCTTTTCTCTTAATCTTCATGAGTCCAGCGGGAATATGGTAATTCCTGAATTGTGTGGAGAATTCTGCCCAGGTAATTGTATCGGCAGCAGCATGAGCTGCACAATATGCATCCCACCAATCCGCAGCGGGACCAGCAAGACGACCTGATGCATAGAGTACTTTCTCTCTATCCGAGCACTGAGCTATGTTGAGCATCTTCTCTATGGATTTTAACCAGTCATCTGCTTGTAGCGGATCTGCGGAGTTGGAGAAGGTTGGTGGTTTGTGGCTCATGAATTCCCGGTGCTTGTCCCGGGGTGGAACTGGTGGTGGAGGTGGAGGCAATGGCACTTGTTGTTGTTGCTGCTGTTGTTGAAGTTGTTGTTGCAGCTGCTGTTGTTGTACCCTTCTCTCCTGGCGTATCTCTTCCCGCTCTTGGCGCATTTCCCGACCTGCATCCTCTCTTTCCTGGTGCATTTCTTGGCGTTCTTGCTGCATTTGGGTGCGCATATCTGCCATAGTGTCAGCCATTTGCTGCATCATTCTCATTTGAGCTGCGACTAGTGGATCAACTCCGCCTGGTGGGGGATTAGGAGGATTCATCTCTGCTGGCTGTGGTTGGGGTTGTCGATATATCCACCGAGTATGTCGATTAGCAGGTAAATCAATTCCACCACCCCGCCTGGTATTGACCATCTAAGTTAGAAGCATATGGTAAGATAGCTTTGCAAGGGAATCATTTAGTAGACAGAATGAATAAGCTAATAGTTGGTTATGTACTGAAATTTCTTTGGCAGGGCTGGGCCAGATATTCTATGTCAAGACTAGGGTAGTTAGTTGTACGAGGTGAATGTCCAAAGGTAAGATAGAAGATGTCAAGATGAGATAGATACGGAATACTATATATACATATACTTTCTAAGGGGATAATCTAGATTGTCTAGTTATCTTACAAATGCTATCTTTTATGCCTAGATGTATATGCAGATGTAATTGTGGACATTACTCCACAACTCATCACACTCAATCAAAGATCCAAATCAGACAAGTATCATAAGAACAAACATTCAAGTTCATAGATATCTATAAAAATAGTTTTGTTTTTGTTCCTAAGAGTAGGTCTCCTATTCCTAAAGGTCACTTTAAGCACAGGATTTCAAAGTGTGAAATCCAAGTTTGTCTTTAGAAGGAAAAGGTAAGAATAATCAGAGTAAGCGGAAATAGGTGAGAAGAAGATTAAGATAAGTTTAGAAAAGAATCAGAGTAAGGTAAGTAAAGAATGGTTGTCCAGTTCTATCTAGGTTTCGTCCTACAGTCAACATTCCTCTGATACCACTTCTGTAACACCCGGATTTTAGGGGTCCAAAACCCGGGCGCTAACATAAACACCAGGTATGCTGGGACCAAGTCTCACACATATGATGTATAGTGGCACAGGATCGAATGTCACATCTTTATATATAACAGGAGTTCTATACAAAATAAATAATTACATTATAAGGAGACAACGGTCCAGCAACCCAAAGTTGACTGGGAGACGACGACCTAGACCTCTCACGAACTCATCGCAGCATCCTCCAAGCGCCTCATCCTGTGGTACCTGTTCTTGACCTGTGGGGTGGTGTGAGACAGCAAGAGTGAGCTCACATACGTTCATCGCTCAACAAGTTGTGGGGAATAATGTGCATGAACTCGCCAAAGGCGGGAGCTCATGTGAAGTGTAAGGCTTACCAAAGAAGATGGTTGAAACTGAGCATTGCTTTTAAAGTTGGTCAAAATTTTATTAGCAGTTACTAAGTATAAGTAAATACCAACCCAGTTAAATAGTAGAACAAAAGTAACAACTTCACCTGCGATGCAATGCATATGACAAATTGAGTTTAAGTTCCATAATTTAATCATGTGAGTGTCCGAGCTGCTCTTGACCGTGAGCACGGCTAGTATACCAGTTTTACACTCTGCAGAGGTTGCGCATCTTTACCCACAAGTCATGTTACCCATCTGCCAAGAGACAGCCAATCCCATACACCTCTATCGAGGAGGCGAGGCAGGGTAACACTACGAGGCCTTTACAAAGTTCCACTAGCTTCAGAAAACCCGCTACAGTTTATAGGAAGTTCCAGTGCAGGAATCCCTTGCAGGACCGCCATCGCAGCAAAATCCTCCCGAGGGCCTCCCTACACTGACCACTCCCCTACTGCCCTTGCCCCTTTCGGGTAAGGTAGTCTTCCACTAGCTTTCCTAATTAATCAGCCAAGGGCGTCCCATTCCACCCTTGTGGTAGCACTGTTTTCCCGGGTGGTTCTCCATGTTCCAATTAACATAATGATCTTATCATGAACAATAAATAACAACTGATAACAAATGTGTAATCATGAATGGTGTATCTCTATACCCATAACCACATAAAGCAATAGCAGGTACTACCCAAAGATTTAGTGGTGAACAAGGTATAAAGATAGTCAAACTGGGGTAACCTATTGGGTCCCATCAAAATTAACCTATGCAGATCATTATGATTAATCAGAACATGAGTGGGTAAAAAGAAGTGATCAAGGGCACAACTTGCCTGGGACTTGAGATTCCAGGTACCAGGATGATCTTCAGGTGACACGTGACCTCGCACTAGTCGTAGCAATACAAACAAACAGTGTATAGGCAAAATTAACATTACACCAAACATGTATGCCAAAATACATATTAATAATCTACATATTAAAATAAGATCACAGGAAAAAGAATTATTAATTTTGGAGTTGTAGATTTTAAGTTATGAATTTTCAAAGGTTTTATGTGTTTTAAAATGGATTAAGTGAGAGATTAAATTTCTAATTGTTTTCATGACAAAACAGAGGCTCTAGGTGGTAGAGAATAAAATTATAAAATTTTAGAAAGTGGAATGGATTAATTTGGACTAAGAATGGATTTTCTATGATTTAAACAAGTTCTAGTAATTATTTTCATATTAAAAATCCATTTTCTATTTCATTTATTCAAATTAAATGGGTTCTGGACTGGGCCTCAATTAAACAGAAGCGCAGGGGGCTCGGCGCAAGATTCCCGAGACTCAGGCTCCCCACATATGGACGGCGGGTTTATTTAAGTATAACACAAGGTCTCTTTAGTAAGATAACCTTGCCGAAGGGGTAAGATTCAACTAGGACCATCGGATCGCGAGTGAACACCCCAGATTAGATCGTGTGTGTTATGATATGCCCCTCGCACACCACCGTAGGATCCCGGATCCACGGCCCTGATCAATCCGACCGAATCGTTATGCGGTGCTTCATCACATCCATCCATTTCAGATCAACGGCCCTGGGTTCATCTCCCACCCTGGCGAGAAACACGGCGAACCAAGCACACCACACGGCGGCGGCGAGCCCGCCGGTGACACACCCATTTGCGCACACACGTACAAATCCTCCGAACCAAAAGCTCCAATGCGTTGCCGGGATGACAGCGAACCCAACGGAGGAATTCTTACCTTGATTCCGGCAATGGACGAACCGCCCCACGGATTTTGGCGGACGCGCGGTGGTGTTCGCACAACGGCGACGAAATTCAAGGGCTCTGGCCGCCAATCCATAGCAGGGAACACCCCGGTTCAATCCCCGACGCACGGGGAGATGCACAGAGCCGAAATCGTGGACGCGACGGCGGGGTATACGAAGCCGGCCGGCGGCGCTGCTTTCTCTCCCTCTCTTCTCGATTTCTCTCTCTGTTGCGTGGCGCCGAGACGACTGTCGAGGAAAACACCTCAGGCACCGGATTTTATACTCAGATTAGCTAGGAACTCCACTGAAATCCGAATCTCACGGTGGTTCTGTTTCCGCCAAACGCGCAGGTGGCGCGGCGGATTTCGTTGCCGCGGACTTGGGGACGGGGATGAGTCCGACAGGTCGGGCCCATGTGCCAGTGAGTGTGGAAGCTGGTCGGGCGGGCCCGCGTGGCAGGCGGAAGGTGCTGTTGGGCTGCGCAGTGAAGGATCTGTAGGTGGGCCGAAATGTGTAGAGGTCGGCCCATGTGGCTTTTATTCTTTTTCTTTTTATTTTCTATTTTCTTTTCTCCATTTTCAAATCCAATTTGAGTCCAAGTTTAAATTCAAACTTTGTGAATAACTTGTCCTCAGTTTGAAAGGTATAATTTAATAATATAAGTGTGAAGGATGTTTATTCTGACTTTTATTTTATTTTATGTAGTATTTTTCTTAGTTCTTCCCTTCTCTTTTATTTTCTATTTTCTATTCCAAATTCAAATTTATACTTCTATTTTAGTTTTCAGATTTTTCAAATGTATCAATTGAAACCCAAAGGTGAATATAAACCATACTATTTTAATTTTACTAATTTAAGCTTTATTCTCCTTGTTCTCTATTTCATGGGATGTATAAATGGTTTCCTTTAAAAGAAAAATCCCTTTTCTCATCATTTTTCTTATTTTCCTAATTTCCAAAGCATTATGATACTTTTTTTATATTTTTTTCCTCTACTAATTTTGGGTCTTACAGCAACTCCCTTATCCATTTTCCTGCGAACTTTTCATTTTTATCGAAGACTTTTTTCCTGAGGGCCTCCAATATCATCCCATTAGCTCTTTCAACCTGCCCGTTGGCTCTTGGGTGTGCCACCGAAGCGTATTTGATCTGAATGCTCTTCTGCTCACAGAAATCAAAGAACTCTGAACTTGTGAAGTTGGATCCCAGGTCAGTTATGATGCTATTTGGTATTCCGAATCTGAATATTATGTCTTATATGAATTCCACTGTCTTAGCTGAAGTTAAGGAAGCAATGGGTTTGAACTCTATCCATTTAGTGAATCTGTCGATAGCCACTAGTACATGAGTGTATCCTCCTTGAGCTTTCTTGAAAGGCCCAATCATATCCAATCCCCAGCATGCGAACGAGCAAGTTATGGGTATAGTCTGCAGCTGCTGTGCTGGTAGATGCTGCTGTTTTGACAGGTATTGGCAGGCCTCGCACCTTTGGACTAACTCGGCTGCGTCACTCTTTGCTGTTGGCCAATAGAAACCTGACCTGAAGACCTTCCCAACCAGGGTCCTGGATGCTGCGTGTACTCCACATTGCCCGGCATGGACCTCATCCAGAAGTTGCTTTCCGGTAGCTGAGAGAATGCATTTCATGAGGACTCCTAATGCACCCCTTCTGTATAGTGTTTCCCCGATGAGTGTATAGTGAGCAGATTGTCGAGCAATGCGCTCGGCTGCATTCTTGTCATCTGGCTCTTCTTCATTCTTTATATATCTGGTAATCGGCTTCCTCCAGTCATCAGAATCTGACTCTGGTTGGCTCAAGGTATTACATTCTTCTGCCTGATCCGGTGGGATGCTTGGGTGTGATATTTCTTGAGTAAAGACTCCAGGTGGGACCTGAGTCCGACTGGATCCTAGCTTGGACAATACATCAGCTGCTGTGTTTCGATCTCTCTCCACATGGTGAAATTCTAGACCTTCAAATTTATCTTCTAGTTTCCGGACGGCAGTGCAGTATTTTCCCATGGAATCGCTTGAAAAATCTCATTCTTTGTTTATCTGGCTTATGACTACCATAGAATCTCCATATACCATCAGTCTCTTGATGCCCAGTGATATAGCAATATTCAGTCCATGAATCAAAGCTTCATATTCTGCTACATTGTTAGAGGATGGAAATAACAGCTGAAGGGCATATCTGAGGTGCTCGCCTCTAGGTGCAGTAAAGAGGATTCCTGCGCCTGCTCCCTGCAGCTTTAACGAGCCATCAAAATACATTTGCCATACTTCTGCAGTTTCTAGGTTATCTGGTACTTGCTGCTCGGTCCACTCTGATACAAAGTCAACCAGTGCTTGAGTTTTAATGGCAGTGCGAGGTCGAAATTCAATGTCATGAGATCCCAGCTCGTAGGCCCATTTGGCTATTCTCCCGATGGCTTCTTTGTTGTGAAGAATATCCCCTATTGGAAAACCAGTGACTACTACGACTTTGTAGTCATCGAAGTAGTGACGGAGCTTGCGTGCAGTTAGAAGTACTGCATATAATAGCTTTTGGATTTGAGGGTATTTTTTCTTCGAGGGACCGAGAACTTCACTGATGAAATAAACAGGATGTTGTACTGGGTATGCATGTCCTTCTTCTACTCGCTCGACTACCAACGCGGTGCTCACCACGTGAGTCATGCAAGAGATATATAGCAGCAAATCTTCAACTGGTTGAATCGACGTAGCCCGTCGTGGCGGTTTCAACACTGGTGGTGTCGTCAAGAACTTTTTCAACGCATCTAGGGCTTCCTATGCTTCTGAAGTCCACTGAAATTTGTCCACTTTCTTGAGTAACTTATAAAACGGTAAGCCTTTTTCTCCCAGTCGGGATATGAATCTGCTCAGGGCTGCCATACATCCGGTAAGTCTTTGAACTTTCTTCTGTGATCGTGGTGCTTCCATCCTCATGATAGCTTCGATCTTTTCTGGATTAGCTTCAATTCCCCAGTGGCTGACAATAAACCCGAGTAATTTTCCTGCTGGTACCCCGAAAACACATTTTTCGGGATTAAGCTTCCATCTATATCGTCGTAGACTGTTGAAAACCAGCTGTAAATCTTCAATGAAATTTTCTGATTTTTCTGTTTTGATTACCACGTCGTCCACATAAGCTTCCACACGCTTGCCCCAGTGATCGGCTAAGCATGTTTGAATAGCTCTCTAATACGTCGCTCCAACGTTTTTGAGGCCGAACGACATGGAGGTATAGCAGAAAGCACCGAATGGAGTGATGAACGCTGTTTTTTCATCGTCTTCTTTTGCCAGGCTAATCTGATGATACCCAGAGTAGCAATCCAAGAAGGACAACATAGAACATCCAGTGGTGGAATCTACCACCCGATCTATCCTAGGGAGCCCGAAGGGATCCTTCGGACAGTGTTTGTTGAGATCCGTATAGTCGACGCACATGCGCCAATCCACCTTATTCTTTTTGAGTACAAGAAAAGGGTTAGCTAGCCATTTGGGATGTAACACCTCTCTAATAAATCCAGCCGCGACCAAGCGAGCTAGCTCAGCGCGAATGGCCTCTCTGTTGTCGGGCGTGAAACGACGTAATTTTTGCCGAATCGGCCTCGCCTGGGGGTAGACCTTCAGTTTGTGCTCGGCCAGTTCTCTCGGGACTCCCGGCATATCCGCAGGTTGCCATGCGAATACGTCTCGGTTATCTTGCAGGAACTGGACGAGCGCGCCTTCCTATTTGTCATCCAGGCTGGAGCTGATGATGGCAGTCTTGCGTTCATCAGCGAGCCCAAGGTTGATCCTTTTGGTTTCTTCAATCGGCCGCATAGAGGTCGCAGCTTGAGCCTCATTCGCGGGTACCGCGAGGTCTTCTTCAGGCTTAGAGTTTGCCTGCACAGAAGAAGTCGCCGACGGTTTGGTGGTGAGGGCCGCCTGGATGGCCACTCAGAAACATTCTACGGTGCCTTGGAAGTCAGCGCGCACAGTTATGATCCCTTGTGGTCCTGGCATCTTCAGTATCATGTATGTGTAATGTGGAATGAACATGAATTTCGCCAGTCCAGGCCTCCCGATGATGGCGTTGTACCCGCAATCGAAGTTCGCCACCTCGAACCTCAGGTATTCGGTTCTGTAGTTTTCCGGAGTCTCGAAGGTGACCAGCATGTAGATGTGGCCCAGCGGATATTCTCCTTCAGTCAGCATGATGCCAAAGAAGGGTGTGTCCGACTCCTGGAGCTCTTTGAGGCGAACTCCCAATCTTTGGAGCGTTCGGGGGAAGGTGACGTTGATGCTGCTTCCCCCGTCCACTAATACCTTCTTTACCCTGCTCTCTCGGATCACCAGATCGACGAGGAGCGGGTATTTGCCTGGGTGATCGAAGTTAAGCCACTAATCTGCCCGAGTGAAGGTGATCGGGTGCTCCGACCATCGGTACGGAGCGGGAGGACCGGTGGTTGCCACCAGTATTTGGCGATCGTTGAGCTTTTGTTGTCTCTTATTTTCCTACGATCCGTGTCCACCGAAGATGACGTTGACCTCTCTTTCGACACGTGGGAAGGCTCTTCCTCCTCCCTCCTCTTGTTGTTGGGGTTGTCGCGGTTCTCCTGGTCCTCCTCGCGGCGGAGGAGGAGGTAGAGGTTGGAAGGGTCGGCCGTGCCCGACAGAGTGCTTGAAGTCTCTGCAGTTCCAAAGGGTGTGGCGCATGTCCTTGTGATACGGGCACTGGGTGTCGAGGATGTCGTCTAGCGTGCGTTCGCCTCCATGAGGTCCTCCTCGGGCGCGAGAGGCGGGCGGTCCGGCGGCATGAACCTCTTCGCGTGGCCTCTTCTCCCAACGCTTGTCGGGCTGCTAGTTCGTGTCGCGCCGCGGTGCCACCGGTGCCGGCTTTGTTCCTCCGATGAGGTCTCGAGCTCGCTCGTCGGCGGTGATATAGAGGTCGGCTTCACGGAATAGCTGTTCGGAGGTAGTCGGCGCCTTCTGCAGTATGGTTCGGACAAAGGCTGAGTCATCGGATCCTCTGTAGAAGTCCTCGATCACTGCTGCTTCCGCGACCTCGGGGATACGATTTCTCATGGTCTAGAATCTTTTGAGGTACGACTGGAGAGTTTCGTCCCCCCGGCGCTTGATGGATTTGAGGTCCCACGATTGCGCTGGCTTGTCGGAGAGGGACTGGAAGTTGGCGATGAAGCGTCGACTGAAATCAATCCAATCGTCGATGCAGTGTCGTGGTAGGTGTCGCAGCCATTGCAGTGCATCTTGCCCGAGGACGATGGGCAAGTACGCGGTCATCACGTCCTCGGTTGCTCTGGCAGCTCGGGCAGCGGTGGTGTAAACGGCCAGCCAGCCTCCCGGATCCTGCTTAGGTTCATATTTGTCAACGTTGGATACCTTGAAGTTAGGAGGCCATTGAATGGCTCTAAGGCGCGGAGTAAGTGCCGACACTCCACATGTGTCCTCCTGTCGTCGGAGATGATGTCTGTCCCAGGGAGGGGAGTGGTTGTCGTGGTGCCTCGATCGTCCCCGGGTGGTGCCGCCAGTCGAAGCCGTTGCCGACTCAGTCCTGATGGCCTGACTCTGGGATGGGATGCCGTGGTCCCTGTCGTATTCTTCCTGGCGACGGATCTCGCTCTCATGTCGTCGTTCGCGTGAAGCGTTGATGGAGCTCCGTGCGTCCCGCCGACTGTTGATGGCATGCCGTAGATCATTCGGCGGATGTGCGAGGGGTAGAAGATGGTTGGCTGCTCGAGTGAACAGTCGCCGGTAGCCCTCGGCATCGGGAGTCCGAGGGAGACCGTCGGCTATCCGAGCCAGTACTCCGCCGACTTCACTCGGCGTGTTCAAGGCTCAGGCGAAGTCGGGGTTCAGGTTGCGCCCGAAGAGTGGATTTTCTCGGCGTTGCCTTGTTTCCTGTTTGGCCTGTTCTTGAGCTCGCCGGTGATCACGCCGTCGGGAATTCCTCCTTTCCCGGAAGACACACTCTTCCGGGGTTTCTCCCATTTCCGAGACCTCGTCTCGCGACAGAGGCTGCGCTGGGTCCCGCTCTCCGGCCTCGTGATGTCTTCGGATATTTCGGCGTCGGTTCCTTCGTCGGCGGGATTCCCGCTGAGGAGGTTCCTCTCCGGGTACAGTTGGCTCGTCGTTGGAGATGGGGGGCGACTCCACTCTCCCGATGAAGAGGACGTCGGGGTAGAATGGTGCAGCTGTCGTGACAATCTTCTTTCTGTTCTCCTTTGAGGGTAGAGGCACAGAAAGAACAACTTGCTTCCTCCCGATTTTATTTGTTTCTTCCTTTCTTGTGATTTGTGTCCATTCTTTCGTCGGAGAGGTAGACAGTGGAGTTCTCCGGGTTGATGGATCCTGGGTCTCTGGCTTGCCAGAAGCGATCTTTTTTCGAAGCATTGGAGGTTGCGTCTTTTCCTGCCTTGCCCTGATTTTCCTGGAGATTTCTGGGGAAGATCTTCTCCCCGTCGGATCCGCAATGCGATGCAGAATTCCCTCCTCATCCGCTACAGATGAGATGGTTCCGAAGCAGAATGTGGACCCAGGGTGGAAGACGATCTTGTGCAGGAAGGTGACGGCCATTGAGCTAGCTTGGATCGACGACACACCCCCTACCTGGCACGCCAGCTGTCGGTGTTTTGGGTCCGACCGCACACCCGGGGTTACCCCTCAAGGTGCTTTTAGGAGTAGGACGGTGTTATTGACTGTAGCTCAATGGTTTGTGCCGATTGCACGAGAGACGGTAGACAATGGTTTACAGGTTCGGGACGCTTTGAAATGCGTAACACCCTACGTCCTGGCGAGAGTGCTTTATGTGGTGGGTTACAAGGTAGCTCTCTAGTGCGAGGAATGTAGAGAGTTGGGGTGGATGGCTAAGTAGTGAGTTCGATCTCTTCTGAAGGGGTGCCTCCTAGGCCTTATATATTCGACTGTGGGGCAATACATGCAGATATGATAACCACGTGCACCTAAGAAATAGTGAACTGATTGAGTCTATCTTCCTATAGTTCCGCCGACCCATCCTCGCTCGGTTCCATCGCACGGGGCTCCAGCGTGGGAAGGTCGGGTCTCTGTTGTGATTACTTGCTTGAAGTCGTTGGGCCGTCTGGGCTTGCACCGATCCGCTTCACTGGTTGTCTCTCCCAGGCCCACTAGGAGATGACCTCACGAATTATGGAGCCCTTGGGCCCTTCATGAGGTCTTTTATCCTTCTGGTGGACCCGGGGGATATCTGTCCCCCACAGTTACCTCTTAAGATAAAAATCTTTATATGGTACTTGTTGAAAGGAGTTGTGCTGACAAAAGACAATTTAACAAAATGCAACTGACAGGGTAGCAATAAATGTGGATTTTGTAATTTGGATGAAACCATTCAATATTTAATTATTGAATGTCATTTTACTCATTTTGTATGGCGGTTATTATCCATCTGTTTAGGCCTCTCGGGTCCTAGATATGTAAAACATATCTTTGTGAGTTGGTTGATGGGGATGGATCTAAATACTAAGAATCTGATTATTAAATGTGTCTCAGCACTGTGTTGGGCTATTTGGATAAGTAGAAATAACTTAGTATTTAATGAAGTACATATGTTAACTTATTTTCAGGTTCTATTCAGAGGAACTCATTATCTCAGGCTATGGGCGCAACTACAGAAAAGTGAAGAAGTAGCGGATCTTTTAAGAAATGCTTGTCGTCATCTGGAGTCGGTGGTCATACAATTTTTTGCTTATCAGGGTTGGAAGTTTTCAAACAGGATTGAGTTGTAATAAGTCAACTTTTAAGTGAGTTTGAGTCGGTGAGGAGTAGGGGAGCTATTAAGTCTTTTAGGCTTACAGTTTTATCTATTTTTGTGAGGTGTTGAATTTGTTTCAAGTTGTGTGAACTTGGCATTACTCTCGAAAGAGGCGAAAGCCGGATTTTGGTCCATTATCTAAAGAAAAATCATCAAGTGAGTACCTTTTTATGGTGCCGCATCTCCTAGGATCGATTTGCAGAGGCCCTCGCGCTGCACTGAATGCTCAGCTGCCTCTTGTGCTCCTCGCATCCCAGCGATCTCAACTTCCATGCTGGCTATCCCCACTTCAGCAGAAGATGATTTGTTGCTAAAGGACATCTTAGACATTGGAGAAGAAGCTGTACATGCATGTTCGGTGCATTCTCAGGCATATCTTTCTGAACCGTTCTGACAGATCCTAGTAATCAAACTAACAGACTACCAGAAGCCATATATATCTGTGCTGCTGCGCAAAAAACCCAATAGTTCTAGCCCACGTGAGAACGATATGTGCTTTGGCGTGTGACAGACGAGAATTTTTTTAACTATAGCCGAAAATTTGATCCCACGAGGAGTCAAATAGGATTTAAGAAGTGCTACTTAGACCATGTAACGAACTCGGCTAGAGACCCTTTTCGCAACTCCAACAGTTCTAGAGCCTTAAGTAAGTTCTAGTACCAAAGATAAGGACTAGGAAAGTTTATTTGGTACAACTGGTTGATAGACTGAAACTATTATGAAAGTCACCAATTGCAAGAATTGGTATATAGTCAATTTATGTGTTTTGCTTTACTGCTATACTTATAATTTATTGCTCCATTTTTTATAGGAAGGGCTAAACATGTACCTGAATATAGGGATCAGAAGGTAGCAAGCTAAGAGAAATTAGAGAATCTCTAACAGTGCCACAAATGGGTGCCTTAAACCTATACTACTCTTAAGAATCTAACGTGGGCGTCTGGCAATACCATGGCTACGCCCCATGCTCCCCTAGACCGTACGATCATCTTCCCCACCCCCACATTCGTGCGATCGTCTCCCCCACATTCCTACCTCTCAGATCTCTGTGCTACCCATTCCCGTCTACCACCCCCCCACGATGCCCGTCACGAAGAGCCCCCTCACCCCTACAAATGTAGCGTGTCGCCTACACCCGCCCCAGCCCCGATGACACCGACGCCATCCCCATCCTTGAGCGACACCATCCATTGTGGCCTCCATCGTCAAGCCGATGGAGGCGCCTGCCCCTACTTATGAGGTGGCATCCCTTCCCCTTCTCGTCGACTTCCATTCTCCACTGTGTTCCCTCCTCTGACTCCTCGCTTCCTCCCGTTTGTGGCCCGAGCTTGAGTGACTTGTCGTCGCTATTGCGTGCCTTAGAGAAGAGAAGGAGGTTGTCGCTGCACCGACCCCGTGCCACCCCCGCTTGGTCCTCTAGAACCGATCGGTACAACCACCTCCCTCAATTTGATTGGTTCGATCTACAGAACCCTACCCTAGGTTTGATTTGGTTTGTGGATTTTTTATTAGTTCGATCTATATAACTCTACCATAGGTTCGATTTGATCTGTTGATTTTGGGGATTTTGTTTAGGGTTTGATCGATAGCAATGAAGAGGATCCTGAATGAGTTGAAGGACCTGCAGTAGGACCCACCCACCTTCTGCATCAAAGTTTATTTACTCCATGCTGCACTCCTGCCCTCAAATCCACGCCCCCAATCAACGCTCTGCGTTCCCCTTCCATCCTCTCCCCCACGTCGTGCTCCTTCCTTCTTTGCTAGCACACGTGATTATTGTTAAAGATTGGCTGTACCTTAAAGTGCCTAGACGCTTGAGTAAGAAAGGGTCATAAGCAAACACGCTCCCAACCTTACTAAGTCACGAGTGACCTATGTCACGACCCGCTTGAGGCCAACCCCGAGCGGAAGAGGCAGTCATGACTCGCCCGAGGCCACCCCTGGACAGGAGACGCAGTCACGACTCGCCTGAGGCCAACCTCGAGGGGAGACATGGTCACGACTCACCTGAGGTCAACCCCAGGCAGGAGATGCAGTCACGACTCACCTGAGGCCAACCCCAAATGGGAGATGTGGTCACAACTTGCCCGAGGCCAACCTAGAGCAGGAGACGCGATCACAACTCGCCCGAGGCCAACCCCCATGGGAGACGCGGTCACGACTCGCCTAAGGACAACCTCGGGCGGGAGACACCGTCACGACTTGCCCGAGGCCAACCCCTGATGAGAGACATAGTCACGACTCCTCTGAGGCCAACCTCAGGCAGGAGACGCAGTCACAACTCACCCGAGGGCTACCCTAGGTGGAAGACGCCATCACGATTTGCCCGAGGTCAACCCCGTACGGGAGACGCAGTCACGACTCATTGAAGGCCAACCTCAGGCGGGAGACACAGTCACAACTCGTCCAAGGCCAACCCTAGATGGGAGATGCAGTCGCGACTCCCCTGAGGCCAACCCTGGACAAGTAGCGCATTTCCGACTCGCCCGAGGGCATCTCGGGCGATGCTCTGGAAGATGTCCAACTTCGTCGACCAACTCTGAAAGGCAGACCGACTGACCAACTCTCAGCCAACCAACTCCACCGACCAACTCTGTGAGGCAGACCAATTAACCAACTCTTTAATGACCAACTCACTGTCGAGCAACCCTGCGAGGCAAAGATGTGAGTCCAGCGCTTAATACTAGCTAACTCGTTCTACCATGTGGGGGAATGACAGGCGAAAGGAATTTGTTAGGGTGACTGTAGTACATTTGTTTCATATTCAAACATACATTCCAGTTACATAATACAAATTTGACGGTTTGTTCTATTGTGTCTTTGTGTGTAGGATGCAAAGATTCTTTGAAGGAACTTTGTGAATAATCTGTTAAGTTATGAGGACAATTCATGTCGATATACCATCCCTGCAAACATACAACAAAGACTTATCGATATCGCTAAAAAATTAGATTAATGTACGGTTGTCGACACATTTGTGTGTCAATAAAAATTCTATATATACTCCCGTCACAATGCACAGTCACATACCTAGTTGAAATATAAGACTTAATCTAGAAAAATATACTCCAAAAGCGTCCTATTTTTAAAAAAAAACAATTGTCATAAAATATAGGTCACTTGTTAAAGTGTAACAAATATATTGAACCGTTTTGGGCTGCCTTATCTCTAATAGTAATCAACTAAACATTCATGATGGCACACTATCGCCTCCTCGCTGCCCCTCCCTCTGCCGCCCAGGTCACGCACTGCCCTCAGACACACGCCTGCCCACCTTTGCCTCACCTCACCGGCCATGGGCCGCTGTCCCTCACCAGCCATGGGTGTCCATCTGCTTCTTGCGTATGATTCCTATTGTTGGAGTATAATAGGTGTCCATATGTTGCTTGATTGTGTTTTACATGCTCCAAATTTCAACTGATGCAGTTACATGCTCCCAATTTTCTACAATGTGGGCATGCCAAATTAACGTGTGGTTATGCAGTGGATGGTTTGGGATTTTTCTACATCCCTTTCATTCATCAGCAGATTCAAAAGGTCGAAGCTCAGGCTGCTTCTGTGAGGGTCTCTGATGGTACTCTTTCTGAAGCTCAGATCATTTCTGAATTGGAAAGGCTTGTCTCTAGCAAGTGGAATTGGGAGGTTGTGAAAACCGATCCTAACTTATTCAGTACTTTTTTCCATCTCATGATGATCTGGGTCATATGTTAGAATGGGGAGTAGTGCATACCAAATACAATGCAGTGATGAAAATTGAAGAAGCATCAGGGAAGTCTCTTGCCAAGTCAAAACTCAAGAAAGTTTGGGTTCAGTTCATTGGGATTCCTCCTGATATGTTGCAGTTCAAGTTTATTTGGGCGGCAGGTTCAGTTATTGGGGTGACCAAAGGGGTGGATATGAGTTTTACAAACAAATATAGTGTCGGTCGTTTTCAGGTTTGCGTGCATGATCCTAGCATCATTCCACAATTTGTGGATGTTGTGATTGGTGATCTCCTATACGAACTGTAGTTCCGTGTTGAAGAGAAGACGTTGGAGGATATCCTGTGCCGATGGATATGGATGATTATGATTGTGGTGAGAATAATGCAAACCCATCAAATAATAGTGCTCCAGATAATCAAAAGGGGGTGTTGTTCCCAATGTCATTGGGTCAGCTAGCAACAATGAAGGGGTACCAAAGAACAAGGATGTGAATGCAAAGAAAGTGGGGCTGCTAGAATGGAAAGAGACAGAGGTACTCATGGACAGTGATATGGAGGGATCCGAACTGGTACCAGGCTCAGGCGCTCCAGATATTTCCTTTGGCGATGGTGTCGAATTTAACAAGTTTTTAGGTTTGTTAACTCCTGAAGGCTTAGCGCTTGCGGCAGTGCCGGAGGCGGTGGTTGGCTCCTCTGTCACGAAGAGAAGTAAGAGGAGAGCAACATCAAGTGGAGGTGACTCCATTATGAGAGCTTCCAAGCTTAAGGTTGCAAGGAATTTGGACACGACTTTCAGTGAAGGTACGATGCAATCATCTTCTATTACAAATTTTGATCACAATGAAGTTCTTTCAAACCTACAGTCATTAGTTTTTTCTTTCCATAATGAATCTGATGGGTTACGCAAGTTTGTAGAATTCTTGGTTAATAATAAAAATTATGAGCCTAGTTTGCAGGTTAGTCAAGAGGTTTTTAATAGAGCTATAGAAAAAGGAGAGAGAGAGTTGTTAGAAGAAGCATAGCTTGATAAGCTTATGTTAAGTAATCTTTGTAGCGTGGCTTTAGAGGAAGTGATGGACGCATACAGTGAGCATGAGGTTTTTGCTCATACTGTGAAGTCTCATCATAAGTCGAAAAAGGTAAAAATCGAGTTAAACTCTCTAGTGTTTCAAAATGAAGGGCATTTTTTGGAACTCAGATGGTTTTAAAGACCCCAAAAATCATAGATTCGTGTCTCACCTAATTAAGGAACAAAATCTATCCTTCATTGCCATTTCGGAAATAGTACATCGTTCGTTTACTTATCTGTTTTTGCGCAATTTAAGTGGAGGTAAAAACTTCTTGTGGCATTGTAAGGAGCTGGATCGTCGATCAGAAGGCATTTTGTTGGGTGTTGATTTGAATGTGTTTGATATTGGAGGGATTGATGAGGGAGAGTTTTATGTTAAGTTTACTCTGTGTAATAAGAGTGATGCTTTTAAATGGGTGTTAGCAGTGGTTTATGGACCTGCACAAGTGGATAAGAAGGAGCTTTTTTTGGCTGAGTTGGTGTAGTCTACTAGTCATGTGACTCTCCCCCTAGCCATAGGTGGTGATTTTAATATTCTTAGGAATCAAAATGAGAAAAATAAACCTTTGATTGACCATCATTGTCCTTTCCTTTTTAATGTTGTAATTGATGGTCTTAACTTAAAAGAGATAGAGATGTCAGGTCGCCAGTTTACTTGGGAAAATAACCTTTTGAATCCCACATACGAGAAATTAGATCGGGTCCTTGTTACAACGGAATGGGATCAAAAATTTCCATTATCTTCGGTTGTTGTCCTCAACCGTGATATATCTGACCATACACCGTTGTTATTGAACTCGGAGAAAGCCACATCTTGTCCTTGGCACCAACCTTTTAAATTTGAATTAGGATGGTTGCTTATGGATGGTTTTCATGATATGGTTCATGACATTTGGACAAATGAAGTCAGTGGTCAAACACCTATGGAGAAGTGGCAAAACAAAATAAGAAGATTACGGCAGCATCTTTGTGGTTGGGCAAAAAACACCAGTGGTGCTTATAAAAAAGGAAAAGAAGAATATCTTAAATAAGCTGGATTCGTTAGATAAGAAGGCGGAGTATGGCAGCTTGTTGGCACACGAGTTAGATTTAAAGCAGTGCCTTCAAAATAGATTAGCTGAGTTGTTGAGGGAGGAAGAGATTAAGTAATATCAACGAGCAAAATCGACTCATTTGCTCTAGGGTGATGCCAACACAAGATATTTTCATTTGATCGCAAGTGGAAGGCATAGAAATTCTAGAATTTTCCCGCTCAGGAAAGGGAATGAAGTGGTTGAAGGTGACCTCAAACTTAAGAGGTATATCACTTCTTACTACAAGGGGCTGTTTGGACCAACGGTGACTTCTGAGATTACTCTAGACGAGAGCCTAGTTCATGATATTCCCCAGATCTTAGCGGAGGAAAATTCTTACCTTACTTCTAAGTTCATTGAAGATGAAATTAGGAAAGCGATTTTCTGGATGCAGCATAATAAGGCGTCAGGCCCTGATGGCTTCCCGACTGAGTTTTTTCAAACCTTTTGGGACCTAATCAAGACTGAACTTATGGCTTTATTCGAGGAATTTCATGCGAGAAACCTTCCGTTATATAGTCTTAATTTCGGAACGATTATTCTACTTCCAAAATGCAAGGATGCCTTAACTATTCAACAGTATAGGCCCATATGTTTACTGAATTTAAGTTTTAAAATTTTTACAAAAGTACTTACAAATAGGATCTCTCATATAGCTAATAAGTTAATTAGCCCCACCCAGACTGCTTTCATTCCGGGACGGAATATAATGGAGGGGGTGATTATTTTACATGAAACAATCCACAAGCTCCATCGTAAGAAACAAAGTGGGGTCATTTTTAAAATTGACTTTGAAAAAGCCTATGATAAAGTGAACTGGGCTTTTGTACAACAGACTCTACGTATGAAGGGATTTTCCAGTGAATGGTGTAATTGGATTAATTCAATCATGACAAGGGGTCATGTTAGAATCAAAGTCAATGACCAGATAGGAGTAAATTTTCAGACTTACAAAGGCTTGAGACAAGGGGATCCTCTTTCTCCGATTCTGTTTGACATAGTAGTGGATATGTTGGCTATATACGTTAACAGGGCAAAAAATTATGGACAATTTGAAGGTCTTATCCTACACCTGGCTGACGGTGGTTTATCCATTCTGCAATATGTAGATGACACCTTGTTGTTTCTAGATAATGACTTGGCCAAGGCATCTAACTTAAAGCTTTTGTTGTTAGCCTTTGAACTAGTGTCGGGTTTAAAGATTAATTATCATAAGAGTGAGTTGTTTTGTTTTGGCCAGGCGAAGAATAAGGAAGACAGTTATCTTTGCCTTTTTGATGCAAAAAGGGTATACCCTTTCAAGTATCTTGGAATCCCAATGCATTTCAGGAAATTAAGTAATATTGACTGGAAAGTAGTGGAAGACACAATTGAAAGGAAATTAAGTAGCTGGAAAGGGAAACTGATGTCGGTTGGAGGTTGTCTAGTTCTGATAAATTCTGTTCTAACCAGTTTGGTAATGTTCATGTTGTCTTTTTTCAGGTCTCAAGGGGAGTCCTAGAAAAAAATAGACTACTTTGTATCACGGTTCTTTTGGCAAGGTAGTGATCACAAAAGAAATATAGGCTTGCTAAATGGGAAATTCTTTGCCAGCCAAATGAAGTAGGGGGTTTGGGTATTCAGAATATATATGTCCAAAATAAGTGTCTGCTAAGTAAATGGTTGTTTAAATTGTTGAATGAGGATGGTTGTGGCAAACTTTGCTTAGCAAAAAATACCCGGGTAGATACACGGTCACAAAAGTAACCTCGAAACCAGGTGACTCCCATTTCTGGGTAGGCTTGATGAAAGTGAAGGACATCTTCCTATATTTAAGTTCTTTTATCTTGAAAAAAGGACTCAGATTAGGGTTTGGTAGGACGTCTGGTTGGTTAATGACCCAATATCCATCGTTGTATAATATAGTGCACAAAAAGGGTGCTATAGTAGCGTCGGTTTTCAAAACGGTTCTGCTTAATGTTTCTTTTCAGAGAGCATTGGTGGGTGAAAACCTAAGGTTATGGCACCTGTTGGTTTTCAGAGTAGCTTAGGTTGAGCTATGTGGGGGAGAATGACATGTTCAAATGGGATTTATCTATGATGGGTCATTTCTCTGTCAGGTCAATGTATAGAGACTCCTTAACAATAATCATGTGACTTTTATAAGACTCAATGGTCTTTGAATGTACCATTGAAGATAAAGATCTTTATGTAGTATTTAATTAGAGGGGTGGTTTTAACAAAAGATAATCTTCTGAGGCGTAACTGATATGGAGATAGAAAGTGTGCCTTTTGTCACTCGGATGAATCAATTCAACACTTGTTTTTTCATTGTCACTATGCTCGGTTCATGTGGAGGTTAGTTTTTTTGGAGTTTGGGTTTCAATCAACCAAGATCAGTTAGACACGCTTTTGGGTATTTGCTTTTTAGGATGCCTTCGAAAACTAAACACTTGATTATTTCAGGTGTTGCGGCTATCTAAACAACTAGGAATGATTTAGTTTTTGACAAAAAAAACCCATGTTAACCTACTTGAAGGTACTCTTTAGGGCGACGCATTGGTTTAGGACGTGGGTTGATCTTCATAAACAAGAAGAGGGTATCCAAATAAAGGAAGCTTACCGACGGTTAGAGTGCACTGCTCTACAGATTTTTGCGTAACATAGATAGAGGTTTACAAATCGAATTGCTTCATAGTTTTGTCTATAGATTGTGTGGCTTTTTCTGGTTATCAAATCGTGGTTTTTTATAGTGTATTTTGGGTGGTTTGTTTCTCCATATATGGCTAGTCGTGTGACTACTCCATGTAAAAACTTCCTGTATGTTGGCTATTCCTTCGAGTGATGTGAAGGTGACTGGTATCCATTATTAAAAAAAATCTAATTTGTGTATATGAAATGAATTGGTTTTTTAGGTCTCTTTTTTTCCCTTTTCAAGGTACTTCTCACAAAACCCCCTTCCTAAATCCATTTCCTTCTCGCTTTACGTTTCCTTCCAGGCCTTGTGCTATGGGATCACCCATGCTCTCGTGCAGATTTGTGCCGGCGTGTACTTCATTCTTGACTAGCAGTCGGACCGTTGCTCTCACTCGCCACCGTGTTCCTGCCGGCCATTTCACCGCTAGTAGTCCTAATGCACGATGTGTGCTCCAGATTCCACGATGACCGCGAGTCCGTGGTCGTCGTCAACCACGTTGCACTTGTTACTTAATCACACAAGTGGGAGTGGCCGCCGATCGAACTGAAAACTAACAACAAAAGATCCCCGCACCACTAGGCTCAAACCCATAGCTAGCTAGCCTAGCCATGGCAGAGCACGCACGAGGGTCCCAAATCCTTCTCATGTACCTCTGCCTTCTGCTACTATCCTCCTTGGCGCACCTGGTGACGAGCATGGACCTTGACAGCTACGACGACCACGACAACTTCTCCGATGAGTTGGTGGCACCGGCAGACTACGACAACGTCGACGACGAGAGCTTCTCCGACGAGGCGGCAGCGGCACCAGCACGGCGCCACCTGTACGACATCAGCCTCAACGCCTCCTCCTCCAACAGGTCCGGCGCAGCCTTCTGCAGGCTGCTGTTCCTGCAGATACTGGACCTGTCCAACAACAAGCTCACGGGAGAGCTGCCTGACTGCCTGTGGGAGATGCAGGCGCTGCAGTTCATGGACCTGTCGAACAACTCCTTCTCGGGCAAGATCCCCGAAGCCCCACCGTCCCACAACTGTTCGCTAGCATCACTCCACCTCGCCGGCAACAGCTTCACCGGGGAGTTCCCGACCGTCGTCGGGGGTTGCCAGCAGCTGGCCACCGTAGACATCGGCAACAACAGGTTCTACGGCGACATCCCTCGCTGGATCGGGACCTTCGTTCCGGCGCTGAAGATCCTTAGGCTCAGCTCGAACAACTTCAGCGGCCAGATCCCTCCGGAGCTGTCGCAGCTCTCGCAGCTCCAGCTGCTGGACCTGGCCCACAACGGACTGACGGGGCTGATCCCGAGAGAGCTGGGAGACCTGGCTTCCATGAAGCACCCCAAGATCAACTCCAGCACAGGATCGCTGGACGGGTCCATCTACCAGGATCGGATCGACATCATCTGGAAGGGGCAGGAGCTCACGTTCCAGAGGATACTCGAGCTGATGACGGGCATCGATCTGTCGGGCAACTCCCTGTCGCATTGCATCCCTGACGAGCTCACCAATCTCCAAGGCCTCCGGTTTCTGAACCTGTCGAGGAACCGTCTGTCGTGTGGAATTCCTAGCAGCATCGGAAGCTTGAACGTTCTCGAGTCACTTGACCTCTCGTCGAACGAACTGTCAGGAGCCATTCCTCCAGGGCTGAGCAATATGCTGTCCCTCAACAATCTGAATCTCTCGAGCAACAACTTGTCGGGCACGATACCCACTGGGAGCCAGCTCCAGACCCTCACTGACCCATCGATCTACAGCAACAATCCCGGGCTCTGTGGACCTCCTCTCAACCCTTGCCAAGACACGTCACGTGTTCATGATGAAGGAGATGTCGGAGGATACCGGGACCCATGGCTGTACTACTGTGTGATCGCTGGAGTCGTTTCTGGGTTCTGGCTGTGGTACGGGATGCTCTTCTCCGTTGCGAGGTTGAGGTGCTCTGTTTTCTTCTTTGCTGATCGCGTACAGTACAGAGTTATGCAGAAGGTGCGGCCTACCAATCATTTTGTTTCGAAAGAGAAGAGCGATCCATCTTCTGTGCCTATGTTTTCTACAAGTGATACAAGCTGAAGAATGGAGTACTGATATCTTCTCTTCTTTTTTTTTTCCCTCTGCCCTGGTTTTTTTAGATAATGGACCAAAATCTGGCTTTCGCCTCTTTCAAGGTAAAGGCCAGAAGGATTATAGTCAACCCTTGTATAGCAATTTCAGTAAAAAAACATTATATTTATAAAGAGATCTACTGTCTTTCTTTGTGTGCCTTTCTGATATGATATGTTTAAGAAGTTCTTAGTTTTTTTTTTGTAGTTGATTCATTTCTACTACTGTTATAAAAAGAATTTGTATATGAAATTATTTTTAAGAAGTGGCATAGGTACACCCGTCACCCATTCAAGGCTTATTCAGTTCTACCCCAATCCATATAGATTGAGGAGGATTGAGGGGGTTTCAATTCATAGCAAATCAAAATCTCCTCTAATTCGTATCAATCTCCTCCAATCTATATAGATTGAAAATAACCGAACAAGCCCTTAGGGGAAACCACCACCTTAAAAAACCGAAACTTATATATGCTGGGAGCTGCACTTCCATCATCAAAAAGATTGAGAGAGAGAACTAAGAACTTATCATGCACAGCAGAAAATGGTATGGAAAGTAAAGTGACACTAAGAGCACCATGAACAATGTGCCATATAAAATGCCCTATATTTTAAAAGCGAGAATGTTTTGAAAATTTTGGGGCACCACAAAACAGTAAACTCCAACAATAAAGCCCCAAATCAAACCATTAACCGAAATCTGGCAACTTTTGCCCGCCATTGTCATATTCCTGTGCGCCACTATCTTCTTTCCACCGCGCGCAGCTTTCTCCTTGTGGCCGCAGAAATCTGTCTCCATGGCCGGACGCTGCCGCCATGTCTCATTCTACGCGTGATGCTGCCATCCGTCAGGTGTCCTGGTCGAATGTTGCTAAACGTGCTTTCTTGATTTCAGGGTTTGCATGTACAACACTAGTACTGCTGCAGAGATTGCTTTATCGCTTTATTCTATGTATTAGAACATGGAGATATGACAGTTATGTGCATTGACAGTGTAAGATAATCTGAAGTAATTTTATAACATTTAGTTAGCTTTGTTTGAAATGGCATATTGTCATAGAAATTTCTTACCGAACTTGCACTTTCTAGACTATGTTGATGTCCTCTGTTCGAATTTGAGAGGTACCAAATAGCTCTTGGTAATCATCGAATGTCAGGTCAGCATCATATACAATAAGAATACAATGATAACCGATTGTATTCTTCTAAAATATAGATTGATGATAAACAAGTTCTGAAATACTAAACGATGCAACTAGCAACTGCCCGCTGACGCAAATGAAGCTAACAACATGTTGAAAAATGGAATAATCATTGTAAAGAGAAGCTACTACAACACTGATGCAGGATGTGAACTACAACGATCACAAATATAACTAGAAGTTTGAAAATAGAGATTCAGAACTGATATAACTGGCAACAGGAGCAGGAAGACTGAATGATCTACGATGATAAGACAACACACTCGTTCTCTTTTGTATATGCATGGTGTCGTCCACATATACACAGGAAAATTGCGTTGATTAAGCGGGACAATTAAGCGAGTGCAACGAATGGTGAGGTATTTTAGTGAGTCGCAACGAAAAGAGACCTAAAAAATCAATTCATTTTACTACTGATAGGTGACGTCGTGGCGCAGGCAGTCATGGTCGATCGACCCGATTCTAATGTTAGTCAGTTCGGCTAGGCGATCGTTAGGTAGGTCTATCAACCAGTCGATATGGTCGGTACCGATCGCGTTGGAATCGAATATGTTTGTGCCGATCCACGTGCTAGAGATCTGATCGGTATTGCCACATATGAACATCTGGTTAGTTCACGTCATTTTAAGTGTTTAAAACAATTCAAAAAAACCAAAAATAAAAAAACCTAGATCCAGCCTATATAGAGAGAAAGGGTGCTTAGGTTCATTCACACCACTCACTCTCTAATAATTCACTTCTTTCATATTGTAGTCTTCCACTCTGGTTTAATATAGATATCAAATTGAGTTTAAACTTTGAAACCTTCACCAACTGCCTAAATAAGCAAATTGTACAATGTTCCAAGACCCCAACCAGTGTGGAGCAAAAAATTTTCGATGATCTTTCTCTTGTCTATCATCATCAGGAGGATGTTCCTGCTTGTCCTTGTCCATTGATTTCGCAACCTCTTTTTCTATATTTGTATCCTCCTCATCCATATCAATACCGTCCATCTATGGATGCTCCTTCTTACCCTCCTCCACATATGTATGGGTACTTATATTGAGCTCCTCATGGATCGCATATTACTCCTCTTTCATTCGCTCCCCCATTTAGTTCTCCTCCTCCATATCGTGCTCAACACATGATGTAGATTGGAACCAGTTCGCTACTCTAATGCTACTCAATTCCAGCGACAAAGAGAATGGACAAAGATATATAATGCAAGACTGATAAGTACACATATACTTTTATGATTTTGACACAATTTTTAGGTTAACAATAGTTTTTTGAGTTCATAAATTTACAAGTCCATATATGGCTACTACACTCAGTGGACATCATTAAAGGCAATGGCAAGAAGGGATCAGCCTCCTGATGTCAAATATCTAGTAAATATATATCCACCACGAAAGCTCCTCGCCACTATACCCCTAAACAACTAAAGGATCAGTGATCTACAAGCTACTATAAGGTCACCCTCTTCAATAGCATCTAGAACCGTTTGTATGAGGCCCGACTGAGCAGGCCAGATGATGTTATACTACTCAAAGTGGCCAATGAGAACTTCCACAATAAGCTCAATGGAATTAAACTTCAAGCTGGAGCACATGTTGTGCGCTCTTCGCCATTAGTCCATGTGATACACGCGGTTTGATGACAATGGCTCTCGTGATGGAGGCAAAAAATCAGGTCTCAACTCGGACAATGATTATAGCTTTCACCGACAATGTTAACCCAACACGCCCTATTGATCATAGGCAACAACTAATAAGCAATCCGGTATTTTGTGCAAACGTGCAAGCGATGTTCTAGTCCGTTAGATTATGATCCAACCATGTATCACATTTAACATTTAAACCCTTCCACCATCAGCCCATGTAGATTTATAGAAAACCCCCTAACAAACAATGATTATGTGTACAGTTAGATCATGATCTAATGGATAAAGAGACTCGCTTGCACGCTTGCATATAAGGCCTGATGGTATATTAATTGTTGTCATTGATCATAATAAGCCAAGACTTCAACACACAAAGGAAAATAGGAGCAACAAGTAGCAGAGTCCCATATTATTTGATATACTAACCCATTCGATTTTAACACGGTTAGTACTGGTCAGCCGACTAATTGACAAGCCTACCGACCATCTAATCAGTTGAATCAACTAAAAAATGGAACTAAAGCAGTGAGTACCAACTGCCATATTGAACCTAGTGAACACCTCAACTGACGAAGGTCCAATCCACGCGACCTCACAAAGCATTAGCGAACAGCATTGGCCCGTCAAGGCCGAAGCCATGAAGATGCAACAACAAACTTGACCCATAGCCCATAGGACCGCGAAGGTACACAAGCTTCAAAAAAAATCTTTTAGTATATATCAACCCGTGAAGGCCACTGGCGGCTCAGGCCCTAGCACCCTCACTAAAAATGTTTCCTTGTCGTTTACAACCTCTGGCAGTCATGATCGCTCCATCAAGCTAAGAAGCATCGGCTCTATCAGGGCATATACACCCCTGAACCTCATGGTAGGTTTTCAATGTACAAGAAACAGCTAAAGATTACACGATACAACCTTAAACCTTTAGATCATAAATATAGCTAAGAGACAATATCCATAGAAAGTCGTGTAGAGACATACTCTTCATAAAGAGAACGTCTCTTATACTTTTTAAAATTATCCCTATAAAAACTATCAAGAGACCTCAAATGAAATGAGGTTGTATATGCCCTCAAGGTACGTCACTCCACGGAGACAACATGTATTATTTGCGAAAGAGGCTCGACGATGGGTGAGGGCGACGGCCGGATCCAGAGCATCGGTGGGTGAGAGAGATGGCGGGCAGCAAATCTAGAGAAGAACAAGACAAGATGGAGAGTGGACAAGTGGACTTGTGAGCCCGGCCTTGTGAGGTGTGTTTTCTCTTCCCGTGAAAACCGGCTCGAACCGGTGTCACGCTTTCCCATTTTTGGGCTTCCAAACGCCGAGATAGCTACACGAGTGTTTTCTTACACGGGGCGACACGGGTTAAGGCCGAAAAACACATCGATTTTCAGGCTCCAAATGAGTCCTAAGGAGTTATAGTTGATGCATCATGCTGGAGCATTGTCTGATGGGAGATTTTGTTGTGCATTTGTTTAATTCATAAGTTGCGTTTGAGATTGAATTTAAATAGAAAGAAAGAAGGAAAAAATAAATGAAAAGGGAAAAGCTCTCTCCACTCTTGGCCCCCGGCCCACCCGGCTCCCCCGCTCAGCCCAACCAGCCCACCTTCGCGCGGCCTGCTCCCACGCCCCCTCCCCCTCGGCGGCCCAGCTCGCGCGTCTCCCAGCCCACGGCGCAGCGCCCCCCCGCTTGCTCCGTGCCCAACACGCGCACGTGACTCACGCCAGGGCCTGTTTGGTTCAGCTTTTTTCTGACCAGCTTTTCTGAAAATCTGGCTGTGAGGAAAATCTGGCTGTAGGGAGAATCTGAGTGTCATTACGATTACGTGTGGAGGAAGATAAAGTTGTTTATAGGGCTCAGGATCTAGAAAGTGACGGATTTCTACTATTACAACAACTCAATCGATTATATGTTTATGTTGATTTTAAATAGTTTTTCCCCAACGAATTTTATAGAAGCTCACTGAAAAATAAGCGTTTGGTAGTCTACAGCAGTTTTTGATGACCAGAAGCTACCAGAAGCTGAAACAAACGGCCATTCGATCCCGCGGGCTGCCCCCGCTCGCCCGCTCACACACAGAGGGCGCGAACGCACTGCGCGCCACTGCCGCCACCGGGCCCATCGCCGAGCGCCCATTGCCTCCCGTCATCCCCATCGTGCAACCACATGCGCCCACGATGCCGAGGACCAGCCCACGTCGTGCACCTCTCACCAAAACCGCTCGCGCCCAGCCCACTTTGAAGCCTAGCACGCCTCGCTCGGCTCCCATTCAAACGCCCCAGCACTTCACTGCTCCAAAACCTCCCACACAGCCACCCCGTCGCAAGCGTTGCTCGCCACACCGAGTGCCGCCACGTCCGCGCCCCCCTCGCCTCACGTCAAGCCCTGACGTCCCTGCGCTCGTGTCATGCTGCAACGAGACGCTTCGTCATCGTTTATCTCTGTCGCGCATTCGTCTCACTGTGACAACGCCCCTCGCCCCGCCTAAGCCTCGCCGCGTGCCCACCGTTGAGAACTACGATACCACGGATTATCAGATCCGCTCCCTTCCTTCCCGTCAGCAGTAGAGACGCAAGAAGCTCTAGAGTACTTGTCTCCTTTCTCATAAGTACGACAGAGGAAACACACGAGACACAATGTAGAGTTAGACCTCTGGCCTCTTTCTCTTCTCTATATTATGAGAGGTGTATATGTTCCTTATATAGAGATGTGAGACCCCTCAGGGACAAAGCAGGTATTTGCCCACATAACCCTAAGTAGGGTTACTTAACACTCCCCCTTGGTCGAATACCGTGACCAACACATACCTCGTTAAAACTCCGAAAAACCCACTGGGAAAAATATAGAGAAAGAGTGCCTGGTGATACAAATTACATTTGCACTTTGTTGCCTCGTTAAAAACCTCATGTGAGAAACTTCAAGAAAACTCACCAAGGGAAAAGAGTACAACAATTGTCATCGGGACAGATTTCGATCCTCTGAGATCTAGATTCTATCGAATCTTCTACAAGGGCTAACTTTAGAAATGTGTTCCCCCTGATCCTTGCAAAACCGTATCAATAAGACAAAACATCTTCTTATGGAAGGATATGCACATAAAGATTTAACAAACGGATTGCATATCCTTGCAAGGACTATTTCAGGAACTTTACCTCTACTCACTTCTAAAATATACGAGGTAAGTGCACGTATCAATATAAATAAGCCATTTTGACTGATGGTGTTCGATCGACTAGATCTATATATTTGATAGAAAGTTCCATAAATGTTCACATATTGATCATCAAGCTCACGCCTTCAGGGCATAGAATATGACATTTATTGTCTCACGATTGTGATCAATATAAACATTCGCTCCCCCTGACGATGACATCTGTCAAAGTCGTTATCCCTCATAACTCAAGCATATTCTTCAAGATATATGTCTCATTGTTCATCTAGAATAACGAGAATGGATGAGGTTGGGGTGCTATCATTTTCTATCTTACACCATAATTTATATATAGTTGTGCAAAGCAAATAACATGTCCTTCAATAGGACTTAGGGGATAATATAGTTGCAATAGTACATATTCTAAATATGACACATCGCTTCAGGCGTTCATCCATTGTAACATCTATGATGGTGTAACAAAAGTCCATCAAAGATCGTAATCCATCAGGGATTTTTCATCGATCAGATACATCGTTATAGTCTGTCATTCTGGCACAATGGGGATATTTTGCCAGTAACACCTAAACCTGTAGGAAACGGGTGACGCCTAAGAGGGGGGTGAATTAGGACTTCTAAAACTTTTACTAAACTAGGCCACAATTAAATCCCTAGAGCAAAACTTATGCAAATAATCAAACTAGAGTGCAAACTAGGTTTTGTCTAAGTGTTGCTATCTCTACCGCAAAGGCTAAGTTTCAATCTACACTAAATAAGTATGACTACAAGATTGAAACTTAAATGCTTAATATAAATGCGGAATGTAAAGAGCTAAGTAGAGAAGCAAACTCTCGTGGATGACGCCGGTATTTTTACCGAGGTATCCGGAACCACGCAAGGTCCCGACTAATCCTCGTTGGTGCCCCTACGCAAAGGGAAGCCCACGCGAGGGCCAAGCACCACGGTCGAGTAACTCCGTAGAGAGTCGCGGGCCTTCTCCACGCGCAAGTGGTGCTCCGCTTCCGGCTCCTCTCGGACGCTCCCCGCCGTCTCCACTATCGAGCTTCCGGCCGAAACGCCGTGGGCCTCGTTCCCTCCGGTACACGGTGGCGGCCGTGACACAAACGCGGTTGTCACGGTCTCGCAAGACTCTCGCCCCACTCGGTACAATTACAACGCCTCACGCAAGAGCCGAGGGGTTGTGTGGTTTTACAAAACTCACTCAACTAACTAGGGTTCACCTAGAGCAAGCGCTAAAGCGGTCTAACTAACCTAAGCACTTCGCGAAGCACCTACGCTAATCACCGAGTGATTCTATTAAGCACTTGGGTGTTTGAGCTCTTGGAAATATGCACTATGTGGCTTGGTATGTTGCTTGGGCTCTCACACTTGAGAATGGCCGGTTGGGGTGGTATTTATAGCGTCCACACCCCAAACTAGCCGTTGGACAGAAAGCAGCAACTTTCTGTCGTCGGGTGCACCGGACAGTCCGGTGCACCACCGGACACTGCACTGTAGCATGTCCGGTGCGCCTATCCGTTGCTCTGACAGAGCAGTCGACCGTTGGCGCGCACAAGCTTTTCACACCGGACAGTCCGGTGCGCCACCGGACAGTCCGGTGGTCTTTTCTCCGAGTGTCACCTGGAACTAGCCGTTGGAGCTGGAGTTCCCTGGTGCACTAGACAGTCCGGTGCGCCCTCGCATAGACAGTCCGCAGCAGCACACTTGGACTTTTCTTGGATCTTCTTAATGTCTTCTTTTGAGGTGTTTCTTTCCTCAATTCCTTAGTCCAAGTAATTCTTGCATCCTATGAACTACAATCATAAACACTAGCAAATGCGTTAGTCCACAGGTTGTGTTAATCATCAAACACCAAAACTCAATTAGCCAAATGGTCGGGGTCCATTTTCCTTACAATCTCCCCCTTTTTGGTGATTGATGACAACACAACCAAAGCAAGCAAATAATACAAGTATTTGAATTAAAATATGCAATCTACTTGCTAGGATACATGATTGTCCCCACAATGTGATATTATGGACCTAAGCCTCCCCCTAACTCCATAATTCACTTACTTCCTATTTTTGGACCAAATAACCAAAACCACTTGAAAAACCATTTGTAGATATAAAATTTTAAAATGGTGGAGTTTGGTGTTTGATATAGTTTTCATTGCTTTGGTCTGGTGTTTGATATAGTTTTCATTGCTTTGGTCCCTAAACTTCTCCCCCTTTGGCATCAACCACCGAAAAGGAAGACATTAAAAACATGTAGGAAGTAAAAAACTTGCCCTCGACAAGAATTCTATCAAATGATACCACTAGAAGGATATTAGAATAAAACCACTTGTAGGATTTTAAATTGAACCACATGAATGATACCAGTTGAAAAGATTACTCCCCCTAAATGAGTGTTCTCTTTAGAAAGAAATTTCTCCCCCTTTTTAGAGATGAAGAAATACTTCCCCCGACAGAGATTCTCTACTTAGGAAAAAGCATGTGAAAATTAGAGGTGCAAGACATGATTTGAAAAGACTAACTTCCCTTATGCATAGGTAACAGAATATGAGTTAAGTACTTATGCATTTTTAGCAACATGGAAGCATATGATATGAAATATAGTCTAATCAAATGTTGGAGAAGACATGTAAATGATATACAAAGTAGTCTCAAAAGATACCGATTGAAATTCAATGGCGAGCTTGAGAGACATGAGAGTTCTTGGAGATTTTGCAGTGGAAGATTGTTGTCTTTCTCCGAGGACCTTATTTTCCTTACAATGAGACTATCACATGAAATAGACTTGAAAAGGTGTTAGTCTCAAAGTGTTAGATTATAGAGTAACCTCCCCCTAAAGGTGTGCATACAAGTTTTGAATACTTGTAGGAGACATGCACTTTGATTTGATATCAAGAGGGGCAAATTATCCATAATCCAAACTTTGGCACATATAAGTTAAATGATACAACTTGTAGAAATCAAAATCTTCAATTGATGCATCATTTACTATGGAGTGATATAAAAGCTATGTGCCGTGCTTAAATAAACATTTTAAGCCATGTAGGTTTGCTTAAGTATATGGATTGAAAACAAGCAATCCTACCATATGATTTACCTAGTATGCATGATTTTAAACAAAAGTACACAACAAATGTAATACTAGGCAAGAAAGGTAAACTAGATTCAAGGTAAGTAGATACGCATATCTAAAAACAAGGAATACAATAAATCTAGTTACCTTAGTCATGGGTGGGAAATTTGGGTCCAAAATTTCCACTAACCCACTTGGCAATAAACTTGATCCAATATGATGTATCCCATGATATACATCCCAAATTTGCCAAGTCTCCAAATTTCCCGTACCTCCTTTGGTCTACTCACTTCCCTGTCGGGATCCAAACCTTCTTGGTGCTTTTCATGGTTGTAATTATTTCCTTTGGCACCCAGATGCGTTTGGCCCCCTTTCCTTTGTTGGCTTGCTTGTTGGCCTTGATTGCTATCACCTTTCCATTCTTTTTCTTTTTGATCAAATATGGTGTAGCAGCCTTTTTGTCCACCTTTTTTATGTAGGTGTTGGAGATTTTGCTTGATGGCTTTTGCTTGAGCTTTTGCCTTTGTTTATCCCCGGTCATCGCCTTGCATTGGAAAGACTTGTGGCCTTCCATGTGGCATAGCCTACAAATCACAGTTTCTACCTCCATAGGCTTGTTCACTCCCGCAGTGGTGTTATCCTGTGGAGGTCGGATTTGTTTGGCTTTGCCTTTCTTGTTATACAAAGCCTTGCCAAGGCGAGCCACTTCTTGCTTTAATTGTTCATTTTCCTTTGCAACCTCATCTGAACATGTCTCTACAACAATATTCTCAACAACGACTTGGTTGCAGGGGTTAGAATCATCAATTAAATCAAAGCAGGAAGTAGAAGCATCTTTCTTAATTATTTCAGGTATTTCAACTAAAGATGCTGCTGGGGTGCTACCAATGTTTTCTAGATTAGTAGTTAGCTCATTATTATGTATGCTAAGAATTTCCATTTTCTCTAGCAAATTTTCAATAGCTTCTTGGGAGCTAGCTAACTTAGCCTTAAGTTTTTCATTCTTTTTAATAAGGCTATCATCGGTAGCAGTGGATGGAGCACAAGATTCTAATAGCTCAATTTTAGTTGATAGCTCACTATTTAGGTTTGCAAAAGTTTCAAATTTTTCTAGCAAACCTTTGTAATCATTTTGAGAGCTAACCAACTTATTTTTCAAAGTTTTAAGTTGAGATTTTTGCTTAGTGCAAACATCCTGGAAAAATTCTACGGCTTCCGCAAGCTCATCTAGAGAGGGCTTTCCCTCACCTTCATCATCACTACTACTTTCATCACTAGAGGATGGAATGCTTTTGTTACCTCTTGCCATAAGGCATTTGTGTGATGACCGTGATGAGCGTGACGAGGACAGGTGGCTGCACGTCCTTGGAGGTTCATCTTCACTTGAAGAATCATCCCAAGTTCTAACACTTGTTAGCGCCTTGCCTTTGCTCCTCTCCTTTTTGGGTTTGGCCATATTTGGACAGTTGTCCCTGAAGTGGCCCTTCTCCCCACATGCGAAGCATCCTCTCTTCCTTTGCTTTTTCCTGTTAATGTTAAAGAGAAGATCCTCGACCTGCAGGGGCACACCCATTAGATTAATCTTGCGGATCATCCTCATTACCTTTCCGACACGTCGGATTGTTACTTCGTCCTCGGAGGATAATGTGCATGGTTGATTATCTTCATCATCTCACTTTCTTCTTCTTCCTCTTCTTCACTTGAGGAACTTGGAGTGGGAGCCTTCTTTTTGCCCTTCCTTTCATCACATGCAAAAGCATATGGTCTTGAGGAAGTTGGCTCCTCTCCCCGACTCATTTTTCGCGACATCTCGAAAGCCGCGATTTTCCCAATCACAATGGTCGGGGTCATGTTGCTCAAGTCCTCCATGTTGTGAAGGATGGTGATGATGCTCCCATATCTTTGTTGTGGTAGTAGGGAGATAATCTTCCTCACAATGTCCGCATCACCTAGCTTATTAATGCCAATAGAATTGAGCTCATTGATAATTAGATTCAAACGAGAATACATGTCTCTAACAAGCTCATCATCTTTCATAGCAAAAGAATTATACTCATTTAAGACTAGGCAATGTTTTTGCTCACGGACATTGGATGTGCCGTCATGAAGCTCATGCAATTTTAGCCAAATCTCATTAGCAGTTTTCAGGGTAAATACTTGATTAAAAATATCCATGCTAAGAGATTCATACAAGCAATTTTTGGCTCTAGCATTTAAATGGATTTCTTTTTCCTCACTCGTGGTGGGTTTCTCGGGATTCTTGATGGGTTTCATCCCGTCACGAGTGACTCTCCAAACACCTAGATCAACGGCCTCTAGGTAACAAGCCATTCTAGCACTGTAATATGGGAAGTTAGTGTCGTCAAAGTGGTGGCCTATGGGTATCCATCCCTTCCTCTAAAAAGCGTCGGCTCTTTTAGCGGTGAAGCTAAAGCGTTTCAAATGAGCCAAACCGGGCTCTGATACCACTTGTAGGAAATGGGTGACGCCTAAGAGGGGGGGGGGGTGAATTAGGACTTCTAAAACTTTTACTAAACTAGGCCACAATTAAATCCCTAGAGCAAAACCTATGCAAATAATCAAACTAGAGTGCAAACTAGGTTTTGTCTAAGTGTTGCTATCTCTACCGCAAAGGCTAAGTTTCAATCTACACTAAATAAGTATGACTACAAGATTGAAACTTAAATGCTTAATATAAATGCGGAATGTAAAGAGCTAAGTAGAGAAGCAAACTCTCGTGGATGACGCCGGTATTTTTACCGAGGTATCCGGAACCACGCAAGGTCCCGACTAATCCTCGTTGGTGCCCCTACGCAAAGGGAAGCCCACGCGAGGGCCAAGCACCACGATCGAGTAACTCCGTAGAGAGTCGCGGGCCTTCTCCACGCGCAAGTGGTGCTCCGCTTCCGGCTCCTCTCAGATGCTCCCCGCCGTCTCCACTATCGAGCTTCCGGCCGAAACGTCGCGGGCCTCGTTCCCTCCGGTACACGGTGGCGGCCGTGACACAAACGCAGTTGTCACGTCTCGCAAGACTCTCGCCCCACTCGGTACAATTACAACGCCTCACGCAAGAGCCGAGGGGTTGTGTGGTTTTACAAAACTCACTCAACTAACTAGGGTTCACCTAGAGCAAGCGCTAAAGCGGTCTAACTAACCTAAGCACTTCGCAAAGCACCTACGCTAATCACCGAGTGATTCTATTAAGCACTTGGGTGTTTGAGCTCTTGGAAATATGCACTATGTGGCTTGGTATGTTGCTTGGGCTCTCACACTTGAGAATGGCCGGTTGGGGTGGTATTTATAGCCTCCACACCCCAAACTAGCCGTTGGACAGAAAGCAGCAACTTTCTGTCGTCGGGTGCACCGGACAGTCCGGTGCACCACCGGACACTGCACTGTAGCATGTCTGGTGCGCCTATCCGTTGCTCTGACAGAGCAGTCGACCGTTGGCGCGCACAGGCTTTTCACACCGGACAGTCCGGTGCGCCACCGGACAGCCCGGTGGTCTTTTCTCCGAGTGTCACTTGGAACTAGCTGTTGGAGCTGGAGTTCCCTGGTGCACCGGACAGTCCGGTGTGTGGGCACCGGACAGTCCGGTGTGCCACCGGACAGTCCGGTGCGCCCTCGCACAGACAGTCCGCAGCAGCACACTTGGACTTTTCTTGGATCCTCTTAATGTCTTCTTTTGAGGTGTTGCTTTCCTCAATTCCTTAGTCCAAGTAATTCTTGCATCCTGTGAACTACAATCATAAACACTAGCAAATGCGTTAGTCCACAGGTTGTGTTAATCATCAAACACCAAAACTCAATTAGCCAAATGGCCGGGGTCCATTTTCCTTACAAAACCTTATAGGTTTCTGCCATCAGGGCTTTAGAGAATACCGTAATTCTACATCTACTGGAAAATACCATGAGTAAAACTCGTGGAATGCACATGTGCTTATTCGGTGAACTTCAAGTCCTCTGGTACCTCATCTTATTCCTTTTTGGGTCTGTATAGGTATTTATCCCTTTATATGGGTTATCAAACTTTTGTGTTCAACACAGACTTTGTTTCTTCAGGAAAGGTTCCATTTAGGAACTATAATCTCAACTAGGAGATATTCTCTCTACACAGAAGAGTGATCATTCATCTAGAATGTATTGTCCAGTACGAGATTTATATGTTGCATATTTATAATTCAATGATATGAGTCCTCCTAGGATCTCATGACGGATCTTCATAATCCTATTAACTGCATATTTTAATTCATGCCATTTGCCAGATATATTACATAGTGGAATAGTGTTTACTCAACACATATGTGGGATGGGTCTCTCACAATACTACTTGAACCATCGCATTCACCACACATTATTTCAATAGTGCCTATAAATGTTCGAACTTCAAGCTCGTGACTTTCATTTTACGATTATTGGTTCAGTCTCGATTGCATTTATCAATGACCCGATAAGAGAGCTTCAAGCACTCGTGCCTAGGACTTTGTTTTGGATCCGTTTGCAATCTAGAGAGGCAAGATAGATGTCGACACATTTGTCTCCCACATTTAATAATGATCTTCATCATTTCCCAAAAACGAAAGATTCATTGTTTCGTATTCCTAGCACAATGATATTGCGCGCATTGCTAGGAATTTCATCATTAAGATGAACCTCTTCGTGAGGCAAATCACCAGCAGGGTGAGTTCATCGGATGAGAGTTATTTACAGACCACGTGAATCTGCAATCAGAACATGTGCTTTGACTAAGGCCAATGGATCATATTCGCAGGCGTCCCCGAGAATAGATCAAATGCCAATAAGTCAAATGTGGATATGATATTAATCCTGGGTATATCCACATCTACATCAGGTAGAAGCATCCAGACCAATATGGTTACTCCTCAATGATTTCTAGCAAACTCCATATACACAGGAGTACACACCGAACGACAGGTTCAGTTTGGATTTTGTGCGTTTAATAGAATATTGGGGCATCACATTATATGGGCATTCCTCCCCCTAATGCCGAGATGTTCTAAAAGCATACAGATAATATCCCCAACCACAATTATCCAGTTGTGGCCCATGTATGATATTATGGTGATTAATTTGGGAAATCTTACGCACATTATAGATAGGGGTTTTATGCAGTGAGCTTTAGACTTAGATTAATGTAGTGGCATGAATACTACATATTTGTCCTTCAACATGAAGGGTTAGTCTCAATATCCAGCGAGACACGCAACAACAAGTTGCTTCATGGTTACAATTCTGCAAAATTATTGTTATTATTACCAAATGCACAGTCAATCATTAAGATTTCGACTAACATGCACAACACTATTTTATACATAAGGGTCCTTCAGGGGCTCATTAATACCATTCATCGTTGGATCCATTAGTTGACTTCAGATCAACAAGTAAAATGACCATCAAGGTCTAACGCTTACAAAGACATTCACTGGTTGCATTGTGCTTTGAGGCACATAGGAAAATGTGTGTGTTTATATTGGTAGTAAAGTGCACGGAATCAGGCCAATGCTGCCAAGCAGAGATTTTTATGTGCATAAATGTATAGTCTAGCTCGTTTTATTATTGCCCATGGTTTACCCAATTACTCATACCACTCTGAAATAGGGTATCGATTTATGCAACATTTTTATGTATAATAATTTTAAGAGAGAACTTATAACAGTAATTAATTATTTGTGGTGTTGCCAGCAAGGCAAACATTTCTCATGTTATATACCAAATTGTTCTATATAGCATTATTTTGATCTCTTCATTGTTCAGCAAAAAGAGAAGCTTTGGAATAGAACAAACAAAGCCAATAATTCCTTTTATATAGGAAAATCATCTGATTCGTAAGCTTTTGACAAAGCAAATGGAGATAACTACTTGGCAAGAGCGAAAGAAATACCAATATCCGCCTGGGACTAGTCTTCAACAACAGATAATACTGCTCTCATATGAAGGAGTCATCAAGACTAGGGAGAATACCTCTGGTCTCCATAAGATCTTCATATTTCTATCACAAATTACCATCTCCAATAGCTTAGTGGTCAAGAATTATGGATCTTCCGGTGCCAAGGACCAATGACATATTAATGCTCAATTTTGCTTCAAGCTCTGTAATGATGTGGGATTTTATGGCTATTTTCTACTCTTCTTACTTCTGGTGGATCAGAGATAGATTATGGTAAGCATGTCAAAAGGTGGAATCCAATGTAGTTCTGCTACATAAACTCCAAGTATATGTCCATTCAGGACTGACCTTTACCATTTGGCTTAAAAGTATACCATACCAGTCAAAGGACTATCTCGAGTCAATTCAACGACTATGAATATTTACAATTCTGAGAGATATATGCAATATAAGCATGATATCCTATATAGGACGATTAAAGTGGTTCGACGAAAACACACAATGGTTTTTCACACCAACATAGTGAATGTTTTCTCAGAATAACCTATACTCACAACTCCAGGTTGCTAGGGGTTACATGTCCTTTTATCTCATAATTTGCTTCACAGCGACAAAGAGAGCAATGTGTCAACAATTGGTTGAGCAATATATGACTAAAATTTCTAGCCTTTATTCATTTGGTAAGGTCATATTGCTTACTAATAGAATCCCAATTTATGATGCCTTCTATGCCGAAAAGGCTTTCATGCATTATATTATATACCTTCGGGTTACTTCGAGTAAAACTTTATGCATGAGGAGAGAGCAGAGATCTAACTTATCTGTGTTTTATAGATATTTCAATTTAATTTCCCAGATTTTCAAGCTCTATATAGCTTGATATAGTTGTTATGGCCACTTGGCGATATATAAATATATAATGCCACACAACACAGTCAAATAAAATATAGAGCCAAACAAAATTGTTTATGAAGGTTGCGCATAATGTGACTTTAGGGGCTTGAACAACCCACTACAATCCACGCAAGTACAAGCTCTAGTGTCTGGTGTCAACACATGTGCAGCCATCAGGGCTACGACAACACAACAAGCCTTCATAATAAGCGCAACAGGCACAATTATGGCTCGGTAATCGGGGTACACGATAAGTCCATGCAACGTGCGCAACAGGCGCAATTGTGGCTCAGTGATAATGACAAATGAATAGTGCCTACAGGGCATGCGAAAAGTACGTGACTCAGCGATGGTGGTTCGACTCAATGGGAGCTGTCCGATTAAACGAGAGTGCTACATAGCAATCACATGACGCAGCCAAGTTCGTATGACACAAATACTGCGTCGTGATACCAGGGCGCAGCCAATGCTTAGCCAATGTCAAAACTCAGCCGATAAATAACGTACCTTGATTAATGTGTCCATTTACTCACTATACAATTTAATCGCTCAGTGTGAGCCTGAAAGCTCAACACAACACAAGTACTTAGAGCGATACGAAAAAGTGCAACATAGCTTTCAAATGGATTTTAATAAATTTCTGCTAAGTATTTACGATGAGTAATAAAAGCAGAATTAATAACACACCAAAATTAATGTATTGAACATCACACATCACATGTAAAAAACATTTTTCCAAAATTAAGTATGCATTTTATACTAATTAATTGCGACAATAAATAATCAATTAAAGTGTAACATATGGAAGAAAAATATGGTGATAACTATAAGGCAGCCAATACGTCGTGTTGTAATAATGCATAGAACCAAGCTTATATGGCACAATCATGGAAGCATATTAAGCATATTCCATGTGTGTTGCCAGTCTAGTTGCCAGTCTACACATTCGCAGCTCGACAGAGAACTCTGGCAAAAACACAAAACACCTAGTCACGCACAACCGCCTTTTCTTTTCTTTTCAACTGCTCCGCGCATGCATAGAGGGCGTCAGGCCATCAGCGCATGCACTGCTCGCACGTCCAGCATAAACATGCAGGAGTGGGCGCCCATCAGTGTATGCACCGCTTTGACCGCATGAAGGTGATCCTCACTAATCCGCGATCCGCTTTCTGAGGGATGTGGCATGCACCGCTTTGATCGCATGCAAGTGATCAATGATGCAGCTTGGTCATCAGGGTGCCCATGCATGCGGGCATGCTGGGGTTGCACATGAATAGTTGGAGAAGCTTCAACTGCGAGATCCGCTCGCCACGCCGTCCATGTTGCTCCCGCTCCCCCTCCTCCTGTCCTCCCCTGCGGCGGCTCATGCGCTCCACAGAAGACACGACAAGGGTGCCAGGCAGTAAGCTCTACTCAGCAAAGGAGTAGATCACGGAGAGCTAGCCATAGGTCCACGACAGGATCCCTAGCGCGAGGCGTAGGCGCGTGGCCTGGCCAGGCGTGGCTCCAGCGGCAAGCACTGGAGCGGCTCCGGTGCGAGCACGGGTGCGACTCCAGGCGCAGCGACCGCATGGGTCCATATTCCCCATGCCGAGGATGAACGACAACGTTTTATCACATCCAACAGGGACACGAGTCAAGGACTAGTCCATGCCATCGCAGCATGCTCGACCAGCCGCACCATCTAACTAGGCATTGGAGCATGCGGAACGCACGTCGAGATGGGGCCGACGGAGGATCACATTCAAACACGACATCGACAATGTGAGGGGAGCTCATGCCGCTGCTCCTAAATCTAGTAAATCACACATCCAATCTAGCTACAAATTTCATACCGCGTGGATTGATTCGACAAACGGAAGTGAAGCCTGTCGCATAGGATAGTTCGGTTAGGCCAGAGACCTGCCGGTTTGACGAAGAGTTGATGCAGATCTGATCCTGCAGTAACATCGAGGTAGAGCGTGCTAATAACGTGTTGAGAACTACGTTACCACGATCACCAGATCCGCTCCCTTCCCTCCCGTCAGCAGTAGAGGCACAAGAAGCTGTAGAGTACCCGTCTCCCTTCCCATAAGCACGATAGAGGAAACGCACGAGACACAATGTAGGGTTGGGCCTCTGGCCTCTTTCTCATCTCTATCTTATGAGGGGTGTACAGGTTCCTTATATAGAGATGTGAGACCCCTTAGGGGCAAAGCAGGTATTTGCCCACATAATCCTAACTAGGGTTACTTAATACCCACCACTCCATCACCTACGCCAGAACTCCTCTTCGTCCGCTCGTTGGCTCCGAGGTGATGATCCTCGTCGTCTACTGCTTCTATCTCCTTTAGTCTACCCCTATCTACCCTGTCTACCTTGCACGCACCATCATGCCGAGCTCGCTACAAAAATAGTGCATCCATGAGGTGATATAATTGTGAACTTGTGACACTAAAGGAGACTCAGGCTGTGCCCCAAGTGCTTCTCTGTAATGACCGGTTCGTTGGATGACCACCCATGAAAATAGTGCATCAATGAGGGTGGTATAGGATGCCCTTAGCTAATTAATTAGAGGAACCTGAGGTGTAGTTGCTTCGCCGTCGTGCCGTCAATGTGATTCGAGGCATAGTGCTTGCTCTGTCGAGGCTGAGTGTTGAGGTTCTTTCATTTTCTTTTATTAGTCACCCCCTTTAGGGAGAGATGATGTATTCACTAAACTCGAAGAAACCTAATGGACGACTATACCTTTGGGGAATTGTTGGAACTCGCGTTCCTGGACAGGTTGTTTCCAACAGGGGGTTGAGTGAGGTGGGAACACAGATTGATTGGAGGCAACAATTGCTCTGTTTATCTAGCCCCTCAAGGGCACTGTACGGGGGTATTTATAGGCGCCTGAGCGCCCAGCGTCTCGGTTTAAGGACGCATGTGCCCTCAAGCGCCTAGGTCATCCCCGGAATATTCCCATAAAGCGGGGTTACAGACCGTCATTACATAAAAGCGTTTACAAATCAGGCCCGTAATACAACCGGCCGCGCGGGGCCTGTTACAATGGGCCGAATTTCACGTGGGCCTTCGTGTTCGACGAGGACGCGAGGCGGGGCGACCTCGTCGTGGGCCTTCGCCTTGCAATGTGTTCGACGAAGGTTGGGAGCTGCCAGTCTTTTTGCCTCCGTTGAGGCAGCGAGACTGGCGAAGGCTTCGAGCGAGGGGTTGATGTAGCGAGACTGGCGAAGGCTTCGAGCGAGGGGTAGTGTCTTCGCCTTTGCCCCAACATTTGCCCTCCGAGGGACCAGTTCGACTGAGTCATCTGGTGCCGAAGACGTCGCTAGATGGTGGAGACGCAGCCCTCGCTCGAAGTGGTTCCGCGGGGGTTTTTGATGTGACCGTTGATGGACGCGGTACTATTGGACTGCGGGTTTCCCGAAGCGTCGCGTCCTATGTATATAAAAAGGGGGGCGGGGCGGCGCGGTTCAGGTACTCTTTCTACGCGCCGCAAAACCCTAGCCTCCTTTTTGAAACCGTTCGTCTGCTCGCTTGCCCTCCTTGCTCCTGCTCATCGGAGAACTGGCCCGCGTGAAGCAGACCGCCCGCCGCCGCCGCCGGTACGTAGCTATGCCGTCCTCTTCTTCATCTGCTGCCGATACACCGCCGGCCGGTGCATCGTCTGAAGATACTTTGAGCAATGTGGCGGCGGAGGAGTTGCATCCTGGTGATACATTTGAGTTTGGTGTGTCGCGGATTTCCTCGGTCCGTGTTCAGGACATGCAGTAGCTTGGATATTTTGGCGGCGGAGTGGGGCGTGTCCCGGGGGCGGAGGAGATCCCCGAGCCAGAAGGTGCATTGGTCGTTTTTGAGGCTTTTTTCATTGCTGGCCTTCATCTGCCCGCATATCGATTCATGTCGGAGGTCCTGCGGAAGTTCGAGGTCCAAGTCCACCAGCTAACGCCGAATGCCGTGGTGGCTCTGGCGAAGTACGTTTGGGCGACGACTTCGTATCGTGGCCAGCCGTCAGTGGAAGTCTTCGCAAAACATTACTGTCTGCACTGGCAAAAGAGGAAAATTGGAGATGAGATTGCACAGTTTGGATCGTGCACATTCACGCCGAAGTCCGGGAAGACTTCGATGGAGGTTGTGGAGTTGGTTCCCTGCGCCCGCAATAAGTGGGGTAACTGGTGGGATTTCTGGTTTTATGTTTCAGAAGGCGCAGTCGAAGACCACCCAGGGCTCCCCGTGGCCGTCATGTGCTCCCATCACTATGTAGTGTACCCGCAATTTGAGGTAGCGGAGGATGACGAAGACGAAGGGGCCCTTCGTTGCGCTACCCGCATGAGTAGCGGGCGCGATTTGGTTCAGGAATTTGTCGGGTATGGGGTGTGGCCCTTGGCGCATGGCTGGGCGCTGGGCGAAGTATGCCCTCGCGAGATGCCCTCCCGTGGCGGGCAGTTGGTGTGAAGTCCTGCCTTCGCGCTGGATTTGCGTGACCGAGATCCCGCCGCATTCGTGCGTGAAGCGGAAGACGGGGCGACAAGGATTGTGGGGTGTTACGTGCCGAGGACCGAGGGCCTACAGAGCTGGGATATCCGCGGGTCCAACGACAGATTGAACTAGGTTTTTGAGCTGAACTGCTTGATGTACGGTGATTATCCCGGTGTGGACGCTGCCGACCGCCGCGGGAAGAAACCGATGGGCGGGACCGCGGAAGGGCTTTTGCAGGAGGCTGCCCCGGCCGCTAAGAAGAGGAAATTAGGTACTATAGTGGGAGGAATGGGGGTGTCTGATAATTTTGCTGTGGAATTGATGGGGACATGCGCGGCCTCCGAGGGAAGGATGTCTTCGCCCGAGCTCCGGGAGTCTTCGGCGCGAATGCTGGAGGTTACCGGGGGTCGATGGCCAAAGAATGTTCCAATCCCCTGGGCGGAAGGCGAAGACATGTCTACGTCTCGTATAGCTCGTGGCTTGAAGATTTTCCCTTATGGACGGAATATTGCTGCTGTTGTGTCGGCAGTGATGACCAAGGACCGTCAGGACGCTGCACAGAAGCGCTGGGCGGTCATCAGGATGGCGGACCCGGGGCATGAGGCGAAGAGAGCGCGGGGGAGCGCGAAGGCTGCTGCCGAAGCCGGCCGCGCCTGGGTCCAGCAAGCCGTCGGCGGGCGCGAAGACAGTTACCGCTGGCATGACCAAGTCTGCCCCGATCAAAGCTGCGAAGGGACGAGAGCTGCCCTCGCCGGGGAAACGTGGTACCGACTTCGGCACGACCATCTAAGAGTTCCCTTTGACCAGGGAACAGGATCTGGATGTCGCCTAGAGGGGGGGTGAATAGGCGAATAAAACTTGTTACTTTAAAACTTAAAATCTTACTCTACTCGAAGACTTAGCACACAGTGGAATGAGAAGACCCTTCGAGTAGGTTGCAGCGGAATAGAAGATCCTGTCTCAAAATGTCCTGCACTTCAAATAAAGCTTATACCACAGGTAAGTAGTGAAGTGCAGATATAAAGACGAGTAAGGCAGAGAGTCAGGATACAATACAGAACAGAGCACACAGACGCAAGGATTTATCCCGAGGTTCGGCCAAGCCTGAAATGCTTGCCTAGTCCTCGTTGGAGTTAGCCACACCTGGGCTTGGAGTCTATTTCAACTCCTTCCTCCGTTTGCTCAGATCTGTCAGTATGACAGATAGAGCCTTTCACTATTGAGTTGAGTTACAACAACACTGTGGCTGCTTACACACTTCTTGGCAGCACCTCGGCAGAGTAACGATACGCTCAAGACCTTGCTCTAGCTCTTAGCAGCACTTCTCCTCTCTCTAAAGGCTTATAGCTGTGCCTTCTACACAAACTAGAGAGATACACACAAGAGGGAGAGTGAGAATTGATTCAAGTGAAGTCTACACTTGTTGGCTGCACTTAATCTACTCTTGGAGGTGCCTAGGAGTCCCTTTTATAGACCCAAGGGGCCTAGGAGCCGTTGGACTTCATTTGGAAGGCAATATCAGCTTTCTGTCGGGTGGTGCACCGGACAGTCTGGTGCACCACCGGACACTGTCCGGTGTCTGATCTCCTTCCATAAATGGAGCAGTTGACCGTTGCAGTCCTGGAGCCGTTGGCGCACCGGACACTGTCCGATGCACACCGGACACTGTCCGATGCACACCGGACAGTCCGGTGCCCCCATCTGACCGTTGGCTTGTCCACGCGTCCCTCGCAGATTGCGCGGCCGACCGTTGGCCCAGTCGACCGTTGGCTCACCGGACAGTCCGGTGCACCACCGGATAGTCCGGTGAATTATAGCCGAACGTCGCCAGACCCCTCCCGAGAGCGGCCTGTTCACCGGGGTTCAACCTGGCGCACCGGACACTGTCCGGTGCACCATCGGACACTGTCCGGTGTACCACCGGACAGTCCGGTGTGCCAGACTGAGCCCTCTTTCCTTTTCTTCTTCCTTCTGTTTCCAACACTTAGACAAGTATATTAGTACACAAAAACCAATGTACTAAGTTCAGAAACATACCTTCTCTTAATTATTACATCTATAGCATTTCACATGCTTGAGCTTTGATGTTGGACTCATAAATCATCAAGTCGGCTTGACTTGATCTAGATTGACATTTCTTGACTCCAACATCCTGCAAAGGTCACATAGAACATCTCCAAACATAGGAACAACCCAAACTAAAGATCAAGGTGAACTTAGCTCTTTTGGGCTGCTTCCAGTTCTAGTTCTGACACTTGTTCTCCTTCTAGTGACCTTGATCTCCTTCTTAGAGCTTGATCTTGAGCCTTATGACTTACACCACATAACTGTAGCTGTTACCTCATTGGCTGTAAGTCACGTCCTTATGTAGTGATCCTTGATGTGCCGTAGCTGTTCTCAACTCGATCACCCTTGACTTTGCAAGCCTTCTTCTTCACCCTTGGCTTTGGGTTCCTCAGCCTCCTTGACCTTCTCCCGTGCACTTGGTACCTCGAAGCTCTTCTTGCCTCCGTCCTTGGCTTGATCAGTTGTCTCCAAGCTACGCACCCGAGTCTCACTTTATGCAATGTCCATCTTACTTGTGATGTCCATAATCCAGTTCTTGGACCATCACACTTGTTCACTTGTGTTGAACCCTATTAGCTCTATCTTAAGCACCTGTTCAACACTTAGTACACTGTTAGTCCTTTAATTGAGTTGTCATCCAAACACCAAAACTCACAAGAGAGCTTTCAATCTCCCCCTTTTTGGTGATTGATGGCAACACAATTAAAGCTTACATAAGAATAAGATTTAAAGCACAAATTTTGAATTCTAAGTCTATAGAGTGCTCCCCCTAAATATGTGCTTACTTCAAAAACATAATTTTGGCCTCAGACGCCAATTCGCACATACTTAGGCAATTCGAAACATTTCTACACCTTAGCACTTTTTAGGATGCATTGTCAAGAATCAAACCATGATGCTTTAACACACAAGTGCACATAATCAGAATTAAACACCATTCAAATTAGTGGATATATCACAGGAATATCAACCTACCACTAATCACCATTAAGATACCAATTTAAACTAAGATACCAATTTAAAGCAATCTTAAAGCACCATTAACCACATGACTATCTATTACACTATAGAAGCCAACTAATAATTCATCGCATCGCAGCGGAAACACTAGTCCATAGATGCAACACATATAATACTGTAAGAAGCATATGAATATCACACTGGCAAAGCTCAAACTAACACATCACCCCTTAGGATAAGCTTTCCTCTCAGGTTGAGATAAGCTTTAATGCACAACTTCTCCCCCTTTGACATCAAACACCAAAAACCATACTCAAGCAAGAACATGGGATGATGTCAAGGGACAGCAGGGTGTTTAGGAGGAAAAACACACTATCAACACTCCCCCTTACTTATTGAACATATGTAGTACCAACATTTAAGTAAGATACATTTATGCAAAAAGATTAACACTTCCTTTTGTACCTTTACCATGTTGTAGTGCACTTCCCATCTTGAAAGCATTTAATCTCTTGAGAGCTTCTCAACACTTGTGCTTGATTCTTTATCCTAACCTTTTCTTGTTGCTAAGACACCAAACTTAGAACAAGTTATAGTATTGGGCACAAGAAGAAACTTCTATTCTAATGATTATCAAAAGATGTCAATTTAAGCAAACTATCATGGCTACCAATTGAAAGATACCAATTGCAAGATCATAGCTCCATGATACTTAAGGATAAGCATCTAGTATCACCAAATTTTATAGAGCATGAGCAATCTAAAAATATGCAATTTACTCATGACTTAAGATACCAATTCCTTGACTTACAAAGGTACCCCAGTCCTGATTGCTCCATTTCTTGCTTATCTTCTCTTTTCCATCTTGAGACTGTACAAGATTGCTCAAGAAATAGTTAGTCTTAAAAACACAAGTTTTGTGTGCTCCCCCTCAAGTTGTGCATCAAGTATTTGAATGACTTGCACTTTGCACATTCTAGCTTCCTTAGAACTAGAGGGGATCACAACATACTTTGGTCAAGGCATACTCTATCACTTTCATCCCAAAGAGATATCAATTAAATACCAGATTGAAAGCCACTTAATACAAATTGAAGGCTAAATGAAAGATTGACTAAATACAACAATGCATGCCTCAGGAGCACCTAAGCTAATTGAATACTCACAGGAAGTCTAACATTTACACGCAACTTAGACATGCTTCATACTTAACTATCATTGTAACACACATACCAATTGAAAAACAACACGATCATGTCTTAAGCACATCATATTTAAGAAGGTTCTTTAGGTACACCAGACCATGTCTAAGCCATGGTATTACCAGTGAAATGCAAGAACACAGCTATGATCACGATCAATGGAACTTCAAGATATTCAATAAAATTGCACAGTTCCATTTTCCATACCTTTGCCTTTTACCAGTACGACCATGAGAGCACCAGTTATTACCACAAACCAACTGAAAGTTCCCTATTATTTATGCACTTCATAGCTCGAGAGAATGCATTAGAGACATAACACATAGTGCCACAATAGGGTCATCATATAAACTAAGCAATATGTCGTATTTTCACACAAACTAATCATAAAACCATATAGCATAACTCACAACGGGATGCAGGTTTATTCATGAACACAACAAGAGTTAATCATGGAGGATATCTCAAATGATAAGTTACCCAAAGAATGATTAAGCAATGATAAGATACCAATTGAGAGTACCTAATCATGATTAAGCACGCATGGTTACACTCTTGGAAATCACTAATCATTGATTGAAAGATACTTAACACAGGCAATCAAGAGACATAACTACTCCAAGGACAGGTAACACACCGAGCAATACTGATTATCCAAAGTACTTACGATACAAGGGTACCATCCTATGGAGAGCAAGTTGAAGAATCTTATCAAGGTCCTTTGTTTGATTCACCAATAATGATTAAGGACCTATACACCTTATTTCACTTGAGATGAACATGGGATTACTGTTTCACAATAATTCAACCTTGGGTCAATAACCACCAAAACAATTAACAGCGTAAGCATAGAGTTTTAGATAACCGTCTTAAGCTCTCCCATGGTCTCCAGTCCATCTCAAGGCACCTGCATGGTCTAGTTAGCACAGTTTGGTACCCATCTCGGGATGGGTCCATAATGGTCATCTAAATGTGCCTTTGGTACCCAAATTGCCTTTGTGCTAGTTCTAGGTGATCTCGTTATAGATCTAGCACAAGTGTATGATTTGGGTCTCCTACGTGAATAAGATTGACACAAATTCACTTGCTTAGGAATCTTACCTTTATAACATACCTTGGATAGATGACCCTGCTCACCACACTTGTAGCAGAAGCGTCGCTCAACCTGACATGACGCTTGCTGTGTGTCATTTTCCTTGGTGAGGGTCACCTTGGAGGATGCACATCCTTGATTCTTCATGACCGGACATGAAGTGATCGTGTGGTCCTTATTGTTGCATCCAAAACAACTCCTTGTCCCTTCATTCTTGTCTTTGTACGGATAAGACGCGATGAGGTGGCCTAACTTTTTGCACTTGAAACACCTCCTTTTTCCTTTTTCCTTTTTGTACTTGAATGACATGGAGAGAAGGTCAGTGCAAACAACATGATTAATTGAATCTTTACCTTTTTCCAAGCTCATGTTGATTTCTTCATCTTTAGGAACATTTTTCTTATTGAGCTTGACACTTGCTACAGTTTTTCCTTTCTCAAGCTTCTTCACCACGCGCCCGTGGATATCTTGAGAGAGTTGAGCAATGTGTCTTCTCCTCAGTTGTCTTTGCTTCTTGTTCCTACAGAATTTCTTTTGTGACCCTAACACTTGTTGCTCAATCAATGATTGGCTTTCTTTTGAGCAACAGGGGTTAGCACATGGTGATATACAATTCAAATGCGCACACGTGCGAGAATGAGGTTCACATGAATTTAAGTTTGCAATTATAACCTCATGAGCAACATTAAGCATGATATGGTCATCAACTAGTTTATTATGAGAATATGACAACATATCATACTTTTTACCTAGAGCACGTTTTTCTAAGTCCATTGTTTCTACTTGACTCTTAAGCATAGAATTTTCCGTTTTAAGTTGAGCAATATTAGATAATGCATTATGACTATTTCTTTGCTCAATTAAAACATATTCATACCTTTGGACCAAATCATCATGAGAGCGCTTTAGCTTCTCATGTTCTTTGGTCATCTTTTCCAGGCTGTTGTCGGTTTTGATGAGGGACTCCTCTAACCTGAGAAGCGTCTCGCCTTGTCCCTTGTTTCTTCTCAACAACTTAACCAAGAGAGCTTTGTCCGCTTTGTTGAGATGGTTGTAGAACCGCCGAATCTCCTCTTCTTCCACATCATCGGTCTCATTTTCCCTGTCATTAATGTCAGTGGAAGCAATATAGGAAAATGTACCTTGTGATGATGAAGATTCATCCTCGCTATCATCCTCATATTCCTCCTTATCATGGCTTTCGTCTCCACCGTCATTGTTAGCAATAAAACATTTATCACTAGTGGAGAACAAACCTGTCGACGAGGTGGATTCATCGTTTGGGTGCCATCGTTCTTCTTTCTCTCCCTTTGAATAGTTAGTATCACAAGTAATATAGGGAGTAGGAGCATCACAGTTTGCCACAAAATATTTTTCTTTAATCCTATTCCATAAATCATGAGCATCAACAAATAGATCACTATCACTACTCATGATGGCAAAATAGGCACCTCTAGATAGAGAATCAACTAAGATGTTGCATGCATGGTGATTTAGAGTTAGACATCTTAGTTCTTCATTGGAAGGATTTTTACTAATATTAGAGGGAAAAATACTTCTACTAAAGATCTGTCTCAAATCAGGATCAACACTCATGAAAGCATTATAAATAGAGACAGACCAAGACTTGTAATTAGAACCATCGCCTAAAAGAAGTTCTACAGTTACCTCTTGTGACGACATCGTCATCTCCGGACGGCTAAGCCCACACTGGAGAGGCCTAGCTCTGATACCAATTGAGAGTTCCCTTTGACCCGGGAACAGGATCTAGATGTCGCCTAGAGGAGGGTGAATAGGCGAATAAAACTTATTACTTTAAAACTTAAAATCTTACTCTACTCGAAGACTTAGCACGAGTGGAATGAGAAGACCCTTCGAGTAGGTTGCAGCGGAATAGAAGATCCTGTCTCAAAATGTCCTGCACTTCAAATAAAGCTTATACCACAGGTAAGTAGTGAAGTGCAGATATAAAGACGAGTAAGGCAGAGAGTCAGGATACAATACAGAATAGAGCACACAGACACAAGGATTTTCCCGAGGTTCGGCCAAGCCTGAAATGCTTGCCTAGTCCTCGTTGGAGTTAGCCACACCTGGGCTTGGAGTCTATTTCATCTCCTTCCTCCGTTTGCTCAGATCTGTCAGTATGACAGATAGAGCCTTTCACTATTGAGTTGAGTTACAACAACACCGTGGTTGCTTACACACTTCTTGGCAGCACCTCGGCAGAGTAACGATACGCTCAAGACCTTGCTCTAGCTCTTAGCAACACTTCTCCTCTCTCTAAAGGCTTATAGTTGTGCCTTCTACATAAACTAGAGAGATACACACAAGAGGGAGAGTGAGAATTGATTCGAGTGAAGTCTACACTTGTTGGCTGCACTTAATCTACTCTTGGAGGCGCATAGGAGTCCCTTTTATAGACCCAAGGGGCCTAGGAGCCGTTGGACTTCATTTGGAAGGCAATATCAGCTTTCTGTCGGGTGGTGCACCGGACAGTCCGGTGCACCACCGGACACTGTCCGGTGCTTGATCTCCTTCAATAAATGGAGCAGTTGACCGTTGCAGTCCTGGAGCCGTTGGCGCACCGGACACTGTCCGATGCACACCGGACAGTCCGGTGCCTCCATCTGACCGTTGGCTTGTCCACGCGTCCCTCGCAGATTGCGCGGCCGACCGTTGGCCCAGTCGATCGTTGGCTCACCGGACAGTCCGGTGTACCACCGGACAGTCCGGTGAATTATAGCCGAACGTCGCCAGACCCCTCCCGAGAGCGGCCTGTTCACCGGGGTTCAACCTGGCGCATCGGACACTGTCCGGTGTACCACCGGACAGTCCGGTGTGCCAGACTGAGCCCTCTTTCCTTTTCTTCTTCCTTCTATTTCCAACACTTAGACAAGTATATTAGTACACAAAAACCAATGTACTAAGTTCAGAAACATACCTTCTCTTAATTATTACATCTATAGCATTTCACATGCTTGAGCTTTGATGTTGGACTCATAAATCATCAAGTCGGCTTGACTTGATCTAGATTGACATTTCTTGACTCCAACATCCTGCAAAGGTCACATAGAACATCTCCAAACATAGGAACAACCCAAACTAAAGATCAAGGTGAACTTAGCTCTTTTGGGCTGCTTCCAGTTCTGGTTCTGACACTTGTTCTCCTTCTAGTGACCTTGATCTCCTTCTTAGAGCTTGATCTTGAGCCTTATGACTTACACCACATAACTGTAGCTGTTACCTCATTGGCTGTAAGTCACGTCCTTATGTAGTGATCCTTGATGTGCCGTAGCTGTTCTCAACTCGATCACCCTTGACTTTGCAAGCCTTCTTCTTCACCCTTGGCTTTGGGTTCCTCAGCCTCCTTGACCTTCTCCCGTGCACTTGGTACCTCGAAGCTCTTCTTGCCTCCGTCCTTGGCTTGATCAGTTGTCTCCAAGCTACGCACCCGAGTCTCACTTTATGCAATGTCCATCTTACTTGTGATGTCCATAATCCAGTTCTTGGACCATCACACTTGTTCACTTGTGTTGAACCCTGTTAGCTCTATCTTAAGCACCTGTTCAACACTTAGTACACTGTTAGTCCTTTAATTGAGTTGTCATCCAAACACCAAAACTCACAAGAGAGCTTTCACCATCAGCGTGGAAGACTATTTTGTCGGTAAGTTTTTTTTGGAGTGGGGGGCCTTCTGACCAGTGATATGTTGCGTTACAGGATCCAGCGAGGGACAGATGGTTGTTGTCCCACCTTCGGTGGCAACCGCTTTGCCATCGGCGGAGATAAGGGCGAGGGGGACTGCGCAGGACCCATGGGCCGCCTTCTACATGAGCGGCGAGATTCTGACAGCCGTTGCCGCTAAGGACATGGCAGGCACCATGTCCCAGCGGCTGAGGGAGGCATCGCAGTGGCTGTCGCAGCAGCTGCCACAACAGTTAAGTCAAGTAAGTTGAGTTGGACTTTGGTGTTTGTTGTTTCCATGAAGATTTGGGTCTCATGTGTTTTTTTTGTCAGGTGGCTGACTTCGCCGACCGCGTTGCGTCTGGTGTCCTGACTGCGGACGTGGCTGCCGAAGTCGAGAGACTTCGGGCACAGCACGAGGATGCCGTCCGGGAGAAGTCGGTCGTGGAGAGCAAAAGCCGCCGACTGGCGGAGAAGGTGGCCGCCTTGGAGGCCAAGAAGACAGACCTTCGGCGCCAGCTGGCAGAAGAGAGGAGGGAGGCGAACCAGGCCGTCACTGAGGCGCAGGCTGAGGCCAAGGTGGCGCGGGCAGAGGGAAGTCTCGCCAGCCAATTTGCCGAGGAGTGGGAGGCCAGGTTCAATGCCCTGCACGGCCGCGTGGATAAGGCCGAGGCCTCCACGCGCTCTGAGTTTGAGCGGATGCTCGCACAGTTCATGAGTTCGTATCACGAGCTGGGCGCGCGTACTGCTGACTTCGAAGTGCCCGACTGGGAGGCGGGCCTTCGCTTCCTCGAATGGTTGCAGGAGGAGTTGCTGGTACTCCCAACCATCATGGAAGGTTTCATGTCCTTTGCCTCCCTCTTCACCTGCGAGGGGGCCATAAATGCGTTGTCCCGCGAGGGCTGCAGACACTTTGAGGTTTTCGACCAGGAAGACGAGAGCTTTGAGCGTGAAATCTTCAAGGCCGAAGACCCCATTGTGAAGCAGTTAGCGGGGGCCCTTTTTGATAGTATGTGGGGGGCACATGGTCGGGAGGCTGTCAGGGAACGATCCGACCGGGCGAGGGAGCAGGTAAAGGTTATTATTTTTGTGTGGTTGGCTACGTGTGGGTATGTGTAGTTTTTGCTGAGTGAATGTGCTGTTACTGCAGATGGAGCGTGCCGAGGACGTTGAGGACTTCGGAAGTCTGGTTGGCGCGCCGCTCGAGGTTGCGGAGGCCAAACCGGTGCTGCCCTTGGACGCCAGCGAAGGCCCCTCGACCGTGGCCGTTCCTGCCATGACCGGCGACGAAGACCCTCTGTCGGCCCCTGCGCCGATGATCGGAGGTGCCCTGGAGGTGGCGGATGAGCCGCCAGCCGAAGACCCCACGGCCGCGGCCGGGCCCTCGCAGGTGGCTAAGTAGATAAATAGGTGCGGGGGAGTGTGTAAGTTTTGTCTGCGTCTTTACTGAACCTCGGTTGTTGCGCAGGTTCAAGGTTTTGGGCCTGCGCAAGCAACCGCTACTGACAGTGATAATTTTGTGGCGGCTTCGACCGTGGTTGGTGAAGATGTTTCAGATGATTCTGTGTCTAAGTTTTTTGGGTCTGGTGATTCTGGGGGTTCGGTTGTGTGGACGGAGGAGTGTTAGGATGAGGACTTAGATTATTTTGCGGCGCTGGATGTGGCTGCGGAGGAGGCTTCTCCGTGCGTGGTAGGTGCTGAAGTTATTCCTAGTGCGGGTGGTGGGCGTAGGCGGCGAAGGGCGGTCGCGAAGCGAAGGGTTAGTGAAGTGGAGGGAAGTCGTCTTCGTGTGGACGGGGCTGGCAAACAAGAATTGTTGTCCTCGCCGGCTGGGACGAGTGTAGGTGAGGGGGAGTTGCAGAATCTTTTTGAGGGTGAGGAGCTGAGGATAATGCTGTTCAACTATAGGGAGATGGGCATTATCCCTAAGGTTGAGCCAATGTAACGTGTGATGCCCTCGCTGTATGTATGTACCCGTGATTTGTATGAGGCTGTGTGTCTTCGTTGACCCGGTCGTGCCCATAGACGACTTGTGCGCGGGGAACCTTTTGGGAAATGCTTTCGGTTTTGCGTGCTTGCTGTGCTAGTCCGGCTGCACGTGTGGGTGCCTTTTGCGCGGAGAGTTCTTTGGAGAGGACTTCGATTTTGGGCACTTACTGTGCTGGTCCGGCTGCACCCGTAGGCGACTTTTGCACGAAGGATCCGGTTGCACCCTTGGGCGACTTTTGCACGGAGAGTCCTTTGGAGGGGACTTCGATTTTGCGCACTTATTGTGCTTAGTCCAGCTGCACCCGTAGGTGACTTTTGCGTGGAGAGTCCTTTGGAGAGGACTTCGATTTTGCGCACTTATTGTGCTTAGTCCGGCTGCACCCGTAGGCGACTTTTGTGCGGAGTGTCGCATGCGAGGGTAGCCAGCGCTGTCCCTCGTGGTGACTTTGGTGTAGTCGAATGCCGAAGACCGTTGAAGAGGTCTTTTTTGACATTGGCTTAGTTTTTGCGGGGGATTTTTGCTTGTGTATTACATGGCTTGGCCTCATTAAAAACCTCACCCCCTAGGAGGAAAAGAGTGCGGGCCGGAATAACAATGTTTGGTGAATTACAAGGGCGTGATGGCCCTGAGGGTTCAAACAAAAAATTTGCGAAGACTGTCTATATTCCAGGAATGTTCCAGGTCTTCGCCAGATTGAGTTGTTAATCTGTACGCGCTGGGAGACGACTTCGTCTTGACGATAAATGGTCCTTCCCACTTTGGTTCCAGCTTACCCCGTGACTCTGTCCGGGTTGTCCGGACGAGTACGAGGTCCCCTTTGTTGAATTCTCTTGGGACGACCGCGTGGTCGCGGCAGGCCTTCGTTTGGGCTTGATATTTGTTGAGGGCCTACAAGGCGAAGACGCGGTCTCCGTCGATGAGGTCTTTGGAAGTTGGCTCGTCGACGTCGGGTACTGCTGAAGTGGTTGTCCGCGGGGACCCGTGTTTGATTTCCTGCGGGGTCATGGCCTCCGATCCGTATAGGAGGCGAAAAGGAGTTAATCCAGTCGCCCGACACTCGGTCGTGTTCAGTGCCCAGACTGCTGGTCATTGCGCTGTCTCTTGCTGTGTGCTTCATCCTCACCAGCTCCTTGGTGGGTGTTGTCGGCGAGGGCCTTGCCCTTTTCTCAGCTAGCAGGGCTGCCTTCGCTGCTTCGTCGATGGATGGGGCTGCCTTCGAGTTAGCTCTTTTGGGTGCCATCGCGGGTGATTTTTCGTAGCACGAACGGTGGGCGCCAATGTTGGAACTCGCGTTCCCAGATAGGTTGTTTCCAACAGGGGGTTGAGTGAGGTGGGAACATGGATTGATTGGAGGCAACAATTGCTCTGTTTATCTAGCCCCTCAAGGGCACTGTACGGGGGTATTTATAGGCGCCTGAGCGCCCAGCGTCTCGGTTTAAGGACGCATGTGCCCTCAAGCGCCTAGGTCATCCCCGAAATATTCCCATAAAGCGGGGTTACAGACCGTCATTACATAAAAGCGTTTACAAATGAGGCCCGTAATACAACCGGTCGCGCGGGGCCTGTTACAATGGGCCGAATTCCACGTGGGCCTTCATGTTCGACGAGGACGCGGGGCGGGGCGACCTCATCGTGGGCCTTTGCCTTGCAACATGTTCGACGAAGGGTGGGAGCTGCCAGTCGTTTTGCCTCTGTTGAGGCAGCGAGACTGGCGAAGGCTTCGAGCGAGGAGTAGTGTCTTCGCCTTCGCCCCAACAGGAATCTTTGTAAAGGCTACTTAGTGAAACCTTAGCGACTCACCTTGGAAGTGTTTAAGGGTTTATACAACCCAAGGCAAAAGGGATCACGACCCATGGGTAAAGTGTGTGACATCTGTAGAGGGTTAGAAACTTATATATCAGTCGTGCTCATGGTTAAGACTGACCTTTGGAGCTTCTTTGATTAGAGATATTCTTGTTACACTTTATGATGATGACTTTAATTATGATGACCCTGGTTACGGATTCTAGTACTTCTTCATGTGGTGGTATCTTTTGGGCTAATAACTTGGGATTTATGATAAACCATGGCTTATAATAATGACTAAAACTAGATAAAGTAAAAGAAATTTGCTTTCAACCTAACTCCACATAAATATAGACCACTTAAGCCAAATGTGGCAATTGTTGAGTTTGTGGATTTTTCTCACCCCGCATCTTCTTGGCGAAGAGCTTGGAGGCCTTGAGCACATGGACATAGACCAAGGCTTAGGTAGTGTGCATAAGGTCACAAAGCTCCTACACTGGTAACTCCACAGGCACGCCGAAGGCATCCACGAAGAGAGAGGAGAGAGTCTCCTCGCAAGGAATCTCCGCGCTTTGGAGTCTCTTGTAGTCGTACACAAAAATGAATGAGTCACAACTCCAGTATAGCAAATAGAGAGAGGAGAGAGTACACACACAAGAGCAAATACAACCACACAACACAAGAAAGAATATCACAAAAGCACACTCTCACAAAATGACTAGAACAACTCAAAATGTGCTCAGATCTCACTAAAAAACTCAGATGCATTGTGGTGAAGTGTTAGAGTGATCAAGTTCTCTTGGAATGCTTTGGGGTACTGAAGAAGGTTGCCAAGGGGGTCCTTTTTTTAGCCCAAAGATGCCCTATAGCCATCGCTCTTCCTTCCAAAGCTTGCTGAAATTATGCTCTGCTTGGGGGCCCTGGACCAATCTGATGTGCCACTGGACCAGCAACAGTAGCACCTTCTTCGGAATCAAAACTGGACCCTTTCCTTAACTCACCGGCATCAGACCGGTCCGGTGCACCTCTAGACTGGGTGCCACGTCAGCTAGCAGTTGGCCAGGGTGTGCCCATAGGAATTAGCTGTTACAAGAGGTTCGGTGCACCACCACACCAGTTACTATGCAGAGTCCGGTGATTTTTATAATTTAAAACCTAAGAGTGGACTGTTCACATACAGAGGTGATTTGGTGCACCACCGGGCTAGTCAGGTGACTCGCAGTCCAGCACAGTGAAGTCCTTTTTCTACAAAACTTGCTCCTTTCAACTTCGACTTTCTTGAGAACCTTCCTATCATTTAGACAAACATTGTTAGCACAAACCAAATTTATTAAGTGTATGAAACTCACCACTTCCATATATTTTCACTAGGATTTGCAGTTTAGCTCAAAATAAGCCCAAAAGGCACTTTTGTCTTTAGGAGATAGAGACCAAATACAGGTGCTAGAAACATTGTGTCTAATGGTGCAAACCTCACTAATTTACTGTTTTAATTAAAGTTACATTTCTAGGCCCCTGTTTCAATTCTCTTGGACTTGAAACTTTCAAATTGCATAATAGTGAACCTGCTCTCATACACTCATAAAATAAACTAGTTATGTGCCCGTGCGTTGCTACGGTCTCTATATATATCACATGCATGATATATACCTTGTTTAAAGAAACAAACTAAATGTTATGCAAATCTACATGCCTATAGTGTCAACTTGTTTTGAACTTTTGCTAGGAGCCCTAGAAACTTAGATTCCTAAGCTACAACCTAAATCCAGGTCTCCAAACTTGCTAATGGAATGCATTTGTTCATAGCTAAAGCATTAAATAATGTGTTTTCACATAGGGTGAGAGAGACTAAAGCAAAGCGTCCAAATTCCAGCGAGCACTACAGAGTCAATATATATATAGATTCTAGATGCAAGAGCAATAAAAAACATTCCTTTAGTTTTTTTCAATAAAATTTGTATAGGGCTAATCACTGATGGTATAGGGCCAGAAAATGTGTTCCCTTGCAAAGACCATATAAAGATAATTTACATATTTTAGATCACTGCTTGCAATAATTAAACCAAATACATTTCTTGCTTTGAACGTTGAATGCCACTATAGTGCAGATGTTACTCACTGCTTCACCTGCAACCATATTGCTCTTGCCATGTATCTTTGTGGCATCACAAGCAAAGCCCTTCATTAAAAGTTGCTGAAAACATAAAAAACAATGTTCTCATTTCAGAGATAGTGTGGAAGTTTTTATTAGTACATATATTCTATTATTCAAGTCCATCTTTAAGAAAACATGAATGCATCATGTCTTGCTAACCTTGTTGTTGCTCATTTTGTCTACAGATGACAGAAAGACATCAGTCGCTTAAAAGTAGGCCAAGAAATTACCTAAGCAAAGTTGGCAAGCACAAGTAGTGGCCAGACTAAGTATTGCCACTCTCCACTCGATAATAAATCCAACAACGAAAGAAGTCATATGGGAAGACATATTCTGCAGGATGACTGAAATTCTCTCGGCTATAGCCGACTTCTCATCAGCTGCATCAACAGCTAGACGTGCAGCCACAAGACTCAAAATGTTTTCTTCTTCATTAAATCAACCAACTTCATTCCTAAGTATTGCTACAAGGAATATTGTAGAGATTCACAACATACTCAAATGACACCACAAAAACTAATTAAGGAATGGAGAAAATATGTACCGTACAACATCCTATGAACCCTGACAGTAAGATTTTCTCCCATGATGCTGAAGTAGTAATGCTGCACAAAATAAGCAATGACGGCATAAAAACAACCTTTAGAAATTAACAATATTTATCCTTTTAATTTCAGGTGGACTGTTTGTCATGTTGTAAACTATTCCATCCATTTTCATTTTACAAGGCATATTAGGATTAAAGAAGTCTTTCAAGGAATGCTTTCACCATTAATTCATCTTGAAATCATTCTCAATTACTACAAAACCAAGTGAAATATGAATCTACATGTATTTTATTTACTATTTGATGGTCAATGTTTATAAAGTTTCGTTCTTAACAAAAATTTAATATGCCTTACACATTATGAAATGGAAGGAGCATTACTATTTAATATGCCTTATCCATTAAGGTTGTTGCTTGACAGGTCCCTACAAAATAAGAGGAAGTAAACATAAAAAGAGGAGTTTTGAGCAATATTAAAGTATGTAGGTCGATCAGCAGGAAAGCTTATAGAAATGTAAGTGATGGCATTTGACACAGAAATATGGTATTGATCCATTTAGATTGTTGTGAGACAGATCCCTTGGAATCACAAAAACAAAATGAAACACTAAAAAACAAGTTTTGAAGTATATATAGGTGGAAAAGGTATGGTATATCCAGCATGCAGAAAATAGCAGTCGGCTCTCCCAGATTTTGGATTTCACCATTACCTGTGCAGGTGATACATTGTATCATATTTACTAAATCTAGCCAACCTCTGTATCAGTTTGCTCACATAAAAAGTGTGATTTCCATTGGTCATGGCCTTAGCACTGGCATAGAAGGCTGCACCTGGACCGTCGTCTTCAATAATTTTCATGTGCTCCTGTATGAATAGCATTTCTTCAATTAAATCATAAATTGGACAAGAAACTACCCAAAAAGGGTATGAAATTATCAGTCGACCACCACATATTTTACCTTCACAGTGGATGGATTTGTGTTGCGAGACCCCACATATATATGCCTAATCGTATATGCAGTCTATGATTCATGTTGCGAGTCCCATGTAATTAATTGTGTTTTTGTGTTAATGTGTAGTCTATGATTGAACTAAGTCATGCACAGGATGAAGTCAGTGACACCACTACATCTATCATTGTTCTAGGTATGGATATTTTTCTATGACATTTGTTTTGGGGAAGTTGGTGGCTATGATGAACACCATTGCAATTTATTTGCATCAAACTAAAACAGTGTTGTCTGCTATGTTTGGCTCTGACGAACACCATTGTAATTTATTTGCATCACACTAAACAGTTACAGAATGAAAGAAGTTAGAACCAATTGGCAAATGGCATTACTTGAATGATTAAAAAAATGGACATGATGTGCACCTGGAGCATCTGAGACTGTATGCTATGTTTTGCTCATTTCCTTTGGTACCTCCTACCCCAATCAAAATGTTGCAGCCTGTTCCAAGCCCAAATCATCAGAAACAGTCCCATAAAGATAATGCAAAGAGTTGCATAGCTGCTGAAAGATAGTTTTTATATCTAAACTTTGAAAGGTAAATACACCATCCTTGTAAAATGATCCAAAATTCGAAGTAAAACAAAAAAATACACTAACCACATTGTCATTGTCGGCAAAACTTTGCCTTTAAAAATTTAGTTCAACTTGCCAGCTACTTATTTTTTAACTGAAAGCTTTCCATGCATTTATGTTATCACCATTTTTGTTTCTTCCACATTTCTTTCAGAAGTCTTACCGCCAGGCACCAAAGCTTCAGAGTCTTTGACTCTTTGTTGTTACTACTACAAGTAGCATGTAATAAGCACATTGGTAGATATCAGTAACAATAGTACTGCAGCATTTTGACCACAGCGGTTTAATTCGTCTCTTGAAATTCTAAGGTATTAACCAATTGCAGATTTACATGTATAGTACTACCGATTGCAATGCGACCCAAACAACATAATGGAGCGACGTTGGTGTAATAAGTGCGTGCAATTCTGGGATTGATAGGCACCTTAGCATCACGGAAGTTGATGAAGACCTTGCTGGTGCCCTCCTAGAGAACGACACGGGCGATGGCTGTCTTGCGACGGCTCGTGGTGGTGATCCGCTGCGCTGCGAACTCGCCCGGCAGCCACTGCTTCACATACTTTCGCAGCGTGATTCCCGACAGCGCATCCTCCTCCGCCTCCTCCTCTACAGCCGTCACCTCCTCCGCGGGCAGGCCTGCCTCGAAGGCTTCGGTGGCTTCGCGTGCGGAGGCGCAGAGCGCGAGGCTAACAGCACGACAGTAGGTGGAGCGCAGGCACAGGAGCGGGGCCGGGTGAGGCTTGGGGGTAGAGGTCGATGGGAGGGAGAGGTGGGAGAGGGCGGTGGTGAGGGAGGAGACGGAGAGCGCCATGCTTCGAACGGCGGGATGCGGGCACCAATGCTGGAATCGTGGGGAGGGTAGAGGATGGGGAAGGGGCCTCAGAACACGCTTGGGAGAGGGGCAGGGGCACGGTACGGGGGCTCGTGTAGGGGCATGGTCGTGCCCTTGTTGCCCTTCTTCTTGAGGGACTCGAGCACCGCGAACATGTTGTCGATGTTGAGCTTCACCTCCTCCTCTGCTCCTCCCTGTCTTCCCGACCCACCATGCTCCCTGACCGCGCGTGGTGGGGCCCTTGCGAGGCGAGGCAACCTAAGCAAACCCTAGATCCAAGGATGGCACGAAGACGATGGGGGCAGGGGAAGGGGCACCCTTGCGAGACAACGGGCCCTTGCGTGGAGACGACGGGCCCTTGTGAGACGATGGGGGCAGGGGAAGGGGCGCTGAGGACTTGCACGTAGGAGGGCAAGGATGGCGGGGTGTGCGGGCAGGCGCGAGGCAAGGATGGCACGGAGGGGAGAGGAGCGGGGGCGAGGATGGCGGAGAGCGGACGAGGGCGAGAATGGTGGGGGCTGCCGCAGAGGTAATCCCTGGAATGGCGCCATTCCTTCGATGGAGAGCAGGGCAAGGGCGAGGATGGCGGGGCGGCCATGGAGGCATCCCTAGAATTTTGTCCTTCCATGCATCCACAGAGAGCAGGCGGCAAAGATGCGAATCGCGGAGGCGGGGGCATGGCAGAACCGTGCACCAATAGTGTTGTGGACGCATACACTAATGTCTTAAGGAGTAGTAGAGATTTGTCCATGACGGTGCATTAGAGACTTAATCACCAAACTAAGTAGAAATGGCTATCTAGCCCATTTCCCTTTCACTCACCAATCAATCAAACGCTTACATGGATATGACATATAATACACCTGCTTGTATTGATGGGCAAGGATTATTGTGTTGTGGCCTTATATTCGGTCCTTGTGTTTTACTTCCACAATACCATATTGGTTTTCTCGAATTGCACTATTGGGAGTAAACCAATCACAACCGAAGAACACCACTTTTAGTTGTTTATCCCCAATAAACATGTACTCTAGCATTTCTTTAATAGCTTCATAATAATTCGTCACCTTCCCCTGATCATCGATAGCTCTAGTTACAACTCTGGAATTGGTTATGGTTGCAAGAGGATGAGTAGCTTTGAACCTGCTAGAATGAAAACGAAAACCATTGACATCATACCGACCATAGCTTCTGACAGTTACTGCTCCTATGGACAGCAGTTGAAGGTCTGAGTGTATATTGCCACTCTTATATACATAATCTCAAAACCAACATAGAAAATGAGGCCTTCCATTTTCCCTCTCGACACATCTAATCATGTTGATTCGATGTTGGTTCATGACCACACATCCAATTTTGAGAATCAACCTCATTATTAGTACAAGGAAACAAATCTATTAGGACAAGAAAAAACTGGCTGGAGACAATTACTACAATGTTTACACTTACATGAGGAATTGATTCCTCTCTTCCATGTTATACATATAGAGCAAAGTAGTCTTCCATTCGTCATCGGTGAAATAGTATGTTGTGTTGGGACCTACCGTTTTGCCCCTCCATTATAAAATTTCAAGATCACTATAAGGGGGATGTTCATTGACATGGTACTGTAATGTAGGTATGTTGATGTTGTGTTCCTCTATAAAGTACATGCTTATGAACGATAATATCTCTTTGTATTTGAATTTCTCAGTGATGCACCCCTAAATTCGTCTCTTATTACCAACCATTGTATAAAGCTTATTTAGTGTTCTTTCAAGGTGATACATCCATCTATACTAGATAGGGCCACCTACATTAGCTTCATATGAAAGATGAATAAGTAGATGTTGCATTGGATTGAAGAAACTAGAAGGAAATATGTTTTCAAGCTTGCATAACAAAAGTGGTATTTGATGCTCCATCATTTCTTTCTTTATTTCTTTAGCACAAAGATGTCTATAAAAGTAACTTATCTCCACTATCACATTCCACACATCATTTTTGACATAATCACAAAACATAACAGGATTAAGTTTTTCCATGATTATGTGGTAGTCATGACTCTTCAACCTAGTTAACTTCCCAGTCTTCACATTCACAAATCTTCCGAAGCCCATCGCGTAACCATTAGGGAATTTTGAGTTTTTCAACCACCTCATTACTTCTTCTTTTTAGATTTCATACTATAAGGAGCACATGACTTCTTCTCGCTTTCTCCTAGATCCAGAGTTGGTCGAAAACAAATTAAGGCTATAAGTCTTTTCTAGCCTTGGGGTTATCTTTTGTTTTATCAGTAATATTCAAGGAAGTGTTAGTAAGGCTTATTTCATTCCTAGTGCATGACGTCAATGTTGTGCATCAGAATCAACGCCTTCACATAAGGGAGGTCCACTAGTCCACATTTGTGAGTCCACTTATGCTCGGTTTTGAAACTTTCAAACTAGTTTCCACGTTCATTTAGTTCCAAATCATTAAGCCTCATGAGAATCTCTAGACCACTAAGACTTTTGGGTGGTCCTCTCATTACAATCATGTCCTCTCTTAAAGCGTTTCTCTAGAACTTGAATGGGTGACCCTAAGGCAAAAGGCATATATGGCAATCTAAGTAAGAGATCTTTTCACCAAACTTAAGGTGGAAACAACTGGTGTTTTTATCACATATCAGACATGTCAGAGTTCCATGGCAACTCCATCCAGAAAAGATACCACAAGCAAAAAAATTGTGAATCGACCATAAATACACAACTCTCAGGTTGAACTTCTGTTTCTTATAACAGTTGTACGCTTCGGCTCCTTCCCACAAAAGTTTCAAGTCTTCAACTAGGGTCTCATCATCACATTGATCTTTGTTCCAGGATGATCCAGACCATGTATTACAAGACACAAGAATATAAAACCATATTTCATGCAAAGAGCCAGCAGAAGGTTGTATGGAATAGCAAACGTGGGCCAACATGAATATGACAAAGCATTTAGATTGAAAGGCAAGAAACCATCTGTTGCCAAACTAATATGAACATTTCTCGCTTTGCTAGCAAAGCTAGAATCAAAGGCATTAGTGTCTTCCATGCATGTGTATCATCTTGGTGCACCATCACATCAGGACTATCACATACACCTTCTTTGTGCCATCTCATGTGTATAATTGTATTCTTTGAGATAAATAAAGGGTTTTTTAAGTTGGTGCCCTCAGTTTTGCTGGTGTGCTCATTTTTACCCTTAGTCGTGTTTTTTGCTCAGTTTTACCTTTCCAGTGCTATAGAACAGAAGGGCAAAACTGAGCAAAAAACATGACTAAGGGTAAAAATGAGCATACCAGGAAAACCAAGGGCACCAAATTAAAAAACCCAATAAATGTTTCAACTAAGGTACAAGAGGCATGTAACGAAACTGCTTACGTGCTACCTCTGTCGTCATGGTCACACCATCATCGTCAACCTCTATGAATCTTGTCTCACCACTTAGTGTATACTTCTTTTCATTCACAGTCTCTTTCCAAAAAAAGCATACAATTATTATCACATACATCAATTTTTTCATAGTGCATATCGAGACCTGAGAGTAATTTCTTAAACTGGTACATCTCTTTGGGCATCTTATTATTCTACACAGAAGTACACCATTGATCAAGTTCACAAGCTCCTTATAATAGTTGTTTGATATTGCAAACTTGGACTTAATAGCCATAAGTTGAATCACAAAAACAAGGATGGTCACTTTCGTGTGCTTGTTCAATGACTCTTTGGAAGCCTTAAAGATCTTGAAGAACTTTGAAACCTCAAGCGTAAGAGTATCTTCTGAATCGGGGGGTTGAGGTGGCTTCTCAAAATCGTTGAGTAGAAGCTCATGTCGTACATCGTGGAGCATATATTCCATCTTATTGTACCCCCCACTTCATCTGACTGAACTTTCAATATATTCTTACGAGGTAGGTCCTCACCATGGTGCACCCACACCTTGTAGCCACGCATATAGCCGTTCTTACAAAGATCTATTGACATAGTCGTCTTGCCATGGAAATAAATGTTCCAACACTTGCTACAAGGGCACCTAACATTGATTTCGGTCTCTGATCTACCAAAAGCACAATCAAGAAAATCATCGGTCTTGGCGACCCACTCACTAGATAGAACCCCTCTCTTCTTCTAAGTTCCAACCTTCATACATCTGAGAGCACCTAGAGGGGGGTGAATAGGTGATCCTGTAAAATTCAACACTAATAGCCACAAAACATAGTTATGAAAGTTAGAACGGCTAAGTAGCTTGAGGCGAGCTCTTGGGAACACAGACAATCAAAGAGAGAGCAATCACAAGAGACACGCGATTTTATCCTGTGGTTCGGCCAAGTAACACTTGCCTACTTCCACGTTGTGGTGACCCAATGGACGAGGGTTGCACTCAACCCCTTTCAAGTGATCCAATGATCAACTTGAATACCATGGCTTTTCTTCCTTATATCCTTTTCCCGTTTGCAAGGAATCTCCATAAGTTGGAGCCTCTCGCCCTTACAATGATGATCACAAAGAAAGCACGGAGTAAGGTTGGGATGAGCAACACACACAAGACACAAATCGCAGCACACCCACGCACACAAGAAAAGACTTGAGCTCAAATGACAACACAGGGAGTCCTTGAGTCGAATAGAGCTCAAATCTCAAACACAATGAAACGAATGCGCAGGAACGAAGTCTGGATGCCTTAGGATGCTTTTGTGAATACTTGTGTGGCTCCTCCATGCACCTAGGGGTCCCTTTTATAGCCCCAAGGCAGGTAGGAGCCATTGGAGGCCAACAAGGAAGGCCATCCTTGCCTTCTATCGAGTGGCGCACTGGACAGTCCGGTGCGCCACCGGATAGTCACTGTAGACGGTCCGGTGCTGATCTCCTTCCTTTTCTGGCGCAGACGACCGTTGCAGCGTCGGGCCGGTTGGCGCACCAGACATTGTCCAGTGCACACCGGACAGTCCGGTGCCCCCCGCCGACTGTTGGAGCTGCCATGCGTCGCGCGAAGATTGTGCGGTCGACCGTTGGCGCAGACGACCGTTGACTCACCGGATAGTCCGGTGAACCACCGGACAGTCCGGTGAATTTTAGCCGTACGCCGCTGATCCTCTTCCCGAGAGCGACGAGTTCACCGCGGACGACTCACCGGACAGTCTGGTGAACCACCGGACAGTCCGGTGAATTATAGTCGTACGCCGCCGTCGAGTCCCGAGAGCGGCCTGTTCACACGGACTAGCCTGGCGCACCGGACACTGTCCGGTGCACCACCGGACAGTCCGGTGTGCCAGGCCGAGCTGGACTTTGGCTGCACACAGCCAAGTCTTTTGCAATTCTTTCTTTTCCTGTTTCTAGCACTTAGACAAAATATGTTAGTACTCAAAACATTGTACTAAGTCTAGAAACATACCTCATGTCTTGATTTGCACTTTTCTCTTCATTTAGCACATAAGAACTTAATTAAATGTGTTGGGCACTTAATCACCAAAACATAATAGAAATTTCCCAAGGGCACATTTCCCTTTCAATCTCCCCCTTTTTGGTGATTTATGCCAACACATCCAAAAGCAACCAAAAGAAGTGCAACATCAATGCAATTGAGAAAAAAATTGTCTTTGCACAAGTTTTGACATATTTGGATCAATCTTTGCCACCACTTGGTTTGTTTTTGCAAATCAAATTCATTTACCTATCTCTAATTCAAACTCACTTGTTTGGGCATCAAGAGAGATAATCCAAGAGTGAAAATGATCAAGAGCCAAAAACTCCCCCTTTTCCCATGATCAAAAATTCTCCCCCACAAGAGACTAAATTTTGCAATAAGAGTATTTTGGACAAATCAAAAGTTCTAACTCTATTTTTTTTCAAAATTCACAAGTGGTAGCTGATCCATTTGCTTTGGCCTTAATTACTCCCCCTTTGGCATTAAGCACCAAAACGGGATCATTCTCGGCCCTTTAACCCCATTGCCTCACCAAAAAATATCACTTAAGAGCAAAAAGGCAATAAGAGTATACGAATGAACTTGGAATTAAGTACACTAATACCGGAGTGCAGTGGAAGTCTTTGCATGGTCCAAGTTCACCTTTCCCTTTTAATCCACCTTTGAGACTACATCAAGTATACTCAAACAAACGGATTAGTCTCAAAGGGTCAAGTTGTAGCACATCTCCTCCTAAATATGTGCATCACTCACACATGGACTTGTGAGGTCCGGGGATCCCTTGCACAACTTGAGCACCATAAATAAGCAACAAATTACATAAATGCATAGAGTAACATGATCAAAGGCATAGAACACATGTATGCTATAGATCAATCCAAGTTACGCGAATCTAAGACATTTAGCTCACTACGCAACCTGCAAAAGGTTTTCTCATCCAACGGCTTGGTAAAGTTATCGGCTAGCTGGTTCTCGGTGCTAATATGGTACACTTCAATATCTCCCTTTTGCTGGTGGTCTCTCAAAAAGTGATGCCGGATGTCTATGTGCTTAGTGCGGCTGTGTTCAACAGGATTATCAGCCATGCAGATTGCACTCTCATTGTCACATAGGAGTGGGACTTTGCTCAAATTGTAGCCAAAGTCCCTGAGGGTTTGCCTCATCCAAAGTAGTTGCGTGCAACACTGTCCTACGGCAACATACTCGGCCTCAGCGGTGGATAGAGCAACGAAGGTTTGTTTCTTTGAACTCCAAGACACCAGGGACCTTCCTAGAAATTTGCACGTCCTCGATGTGCTCTTCCTATCAACCTTGCACCCGGCATAATCGGAGTCTGAATATCCAATCAAGTCAAAGGTACACCCCTTTGGATATCAGATCCCGAAGCAAGGCGTAGAAACTAGATATCTAAGAATTCGCTTAATGGCCACAAGATGACATTCCTTGGGGTCGGATTGATATCTAGCACACATGCATACACTTAACATAATGTCCGATCTACTAGCACATAAATAAAGCAAGGAACCTATCATAGACCGATATGCCTTTTGATCGATGGACTTACCTCCTTTGTTGAGGTCGACGTGCCCGTCGGTTCCCATAGGTGTCTTTGCGGGCTTGGCGTCCTTCATCCCAAACCGCTTGAGAAGATCTTGTGTGTACTTCGTTTGGGAGATGAAGGTGCCGTCCTTGAGTTGCTTCACTTGGAACCCAAGAAAATAGGTCAACTCGCCCATCATAGACATTTCAAATTTTTGAGTCATCACCCTGCTAAACTCCTCACAAGACTTTTGGTTAGTATAACCAAATATTATGTCATCGATATAAATTTGGCACACAAAAAGGTCACCGTCACAAGTCTTAGTGAAAAGAGTGGGATCGGCTTTCCCAATCTTGAAAGCATTAGCAATTAAGAAATCTCTAAGGCATTCATACCATGCTCTTGGGGCTTGCTTAAGTCCATAGAGCGCCTTAGAGAGCTTAAAAATATGGTCGGGATACCTATCATTCTCAAAGCCAGGGGGTTGTTCCACGTATACCTCCTCCTTGATTGGCCCATTGAGGAAAGCGCTCTTCACGTCCATTTGAAACAACCTGAAGGAATGGTGAGTGGCATAGGCTAATAGAATGCGAATAGACTCTAGCCTAGCCACAGGAGCAAAAGTCTCCTCGAAATCGAAACCTACGACTTGGGCATAACCTTTTGCCACAAATCGAGCCTTGTTTCTTGTCACCACCCCATGCTCGTCTTGCTTATTGCGGAACACCCACTTGGTTCCCACAACGTTTTGCTTTGGACGTGGCACCAGGCTCCAAACTTCATTCCTCTTGAAGTTGTTGAGCTCTTCCTGCATGGCCAACACCTAGTCCGGATCCTGCAAGGCCTCTTCTACCTGAAAGGCTCAATAGAAGAGACAAACGAGTAATGCTCACAAAAATTAGCTAAACGTGAGCGAGTTGTTACTCCCTTGTTGATATCACCCAGAATTTGATCGACGGGGTGATTTCTTTAGACCGTCGCTCGGACTTGAGTTGAAGGGGCCTGTGGTGCTTTTTCCTCCATAACTTGTTCTTCTTGTGCTCCCCCTTGATCACACGCTTCTTCTTGAGGAACCTATCCATCATCTTGAGTTGGGGATGCACCATTCTTGAGGAAGAAGGCTGATCTTGCTCTTGTTGTTCCTGTGGTCGCACATCACCTATCGCCATCGTGCGTATTGCGGTCGTTGGAACATCATCTTCATCTACATCATCAAGATCAACTTGCTCTCTTGGAGAGCCATTAGTCTCATCAAATACAACGTCACTAGAGACTTCAACCAAACCCGATGATTTGTTGAATACTCTATACGCCCTTGTATTTGAGTCATACCCTAGTAAAAACCCTTCTACTGTCTTGGGAGCAAATTTAGAATTTCTACCTTTCTTTACTAGAATGTAACATTTGCTCCCAAATACACGAAAGTATGAGACGTTGGGTTTGTTACCGGTAAGAAGTTCGTAGGAGGTCTTTTTGAGGAGGCGATGCAGATATAGCCAGTTTATGGCGTGGCAGGCTGTGTTCACAGCTTCCGACCAAAACCGCTCAGGTGTCTTGAACTCTCCAAGCATCGTCCTTGCCATGTCAATAAGCGTCCTGTTCTTCCTCTCTACCACACCATTTTGTTGTGGTGTGTAGGGAGCGGAGAACTCGTGCTTGACGCCTTCTTCCTCAAGGTACTCCTCCACTTGCAGATTCTTGAACTCGGACCCGTTGTCGGTTGTCGCTTCATATCTTTTTAACCTTGAGCTCAAATTCATTTTGAGCCTGCCTTAGAAAGCGCTTGAGGGTCCCTTGGGTTTCTGATTTATCCTGCAAAAAGAACACCCAAGTGAAGCGGGAAGAATCGTCGACAATTACTAGACCATACTTACTTCCCCCGATGCTAAAATAGGCGACGGGTCCAAAGAGGTCCATGTGAAGAAGCTCCAGTGGTCTTGATGTTGTCATCACATTCTTGTTGTGATGAGTGCTTCCCACCTGTTTCCCTGCTTGACAAGTTGCACAAGGTCTATCTTTTTCGAAACATACATTGGTTAGTCCTAACACATGTTCTCCCTTTAGAAGCTTATGAAGGTTCTTCATCCCAACATGTGCTAGACGATAATGCCACAGCCAGCCCATGCTAGTCTTAGCTATTAAGCATGCATATAGATCGACCTCCTCTTTCGAAAAATCAACTAAGTAGAGTTTGTCGTCTAATACACCCTTAAATGCTAATGAACCATCACTCCTTCTAAAGACAGAAACATCAATATTGGTAAATAGACAATTATAACCCATGTTACATAATTGACTCACAGACAATAAGTTGTACCCGAGCGATTCAACTAAGAACACATTGGATATAGAATGCTCGGATGAAATGGCTATCTTGCTTAAGCCTTTGACCTTGCCTTGGTTACCATCTCCAAAAATAATCGTATCATGAGAATCCTTGTTCTTGACGTAGGAGGTGAACATCTTCTTCTCCCCCGTCATGTGGTTTGTGCATCCGCTGTCGATAATCCATCTTGAGCCCCCAGATGCATAAACCTGTAAGGCAATTTACACTTGGGTTTTAGGTACCCAACTCTTGTTGGGTCCTACAAGGTTAGTCACAATAGCCTTTGAAACCCAAATACAAGCCTTGTCTCCCTTGCATTTGGATCCCAATTTCCTAGCCACTACTTTTGCATTCTTACATAAAAGCGCAAATGAAGTATTGCAAGCATGGTAAATAGTAGTGGATTCATTACACACTTTCCTAGGCACATGATGCACAACATGGTTTCTCTTAGGCCTACTTCTACCGTGGACAAAAGTAGAACTCGAGGCAAACATTGCATGTGAATCAAAAGCATCATGATCATAACTCCTATCATAATTGGAATGACTAGCAATTTTCCTATTATACATAAAAGCATGATTCTTTTGAATACTACTAGCCATAGGGGCCTTCCCTTTCTCCTTGGCGAGAATGGGAGCCTTTTGGCTTGTTAAGTTCTTGGCTTCCTTTCGAAAACCAAGCCTATCCTTAATAGAGGGGTGTCTACCAATTGTGTAGGCATCCCTAGCAAACTTTAATTTATCAAAATCAAACTTGCAAGTCTTAAGTTGAGCATTAAGACTTGCCACCTCATCATTTAATTTAGAAATGGACGCAAGATGATCATCACAAGCATCAATATCAAAATCCTTGCATCTATTGCAAATAACTACATGTTCTACACAAGATCTAGTAGTATTAGCTTCCTCTAGCTTAGCATTTAAATCATCATTCAAAATCTTTAAACTAGAGATTGATTCATGGCACACAGACAATTCAGAGGATAACATTTCATTTCTCTTAATTTCTAAAGCAAGAGATTTTTGAACGCTAACAAATTTATCATGCTCTTCATACAAAATATCCTCTTGCTTTTCTAAAAGCCTATCCTTTTTCATTTAAAGCATCAATTAGTTCATTAATCTTTTCTACTTTGGCTCTATCTAATCCTTTAAATAGACTAGAGTAATCTACTTCATCATCGGAGGAATCCTCATCACTAGAAGTAGAGTACTTAGGGGAATCTCGAACACTCACCTTCTTCTCCTTGGCCATGAGGGCACATTTCCCTTTCAACATCCATCAACAATCCTCAACCGTACTAAATGTGAAATGTTAACATAGTTAAGAGATGCATGAACCATCAGTTATTGTAAAGAAATCATGTCCTTACATCTATAGAAAAGGATAGGTTCTAAACCCACCCAAGAGTGATCGATAGAGCCCGTATTTATGACAAGACATGAGCTCAAAAAAATCAGCAATATAACCCCGCTACTCTCAATTTGCACACCTGAAAATGGTGCAATGGAGTACAACATGGTTATGCTATCGAAATTTCGCTCGAGCCCATGCCTTTTCATAAATACGGACTCTGTTGATCGCTCAAAGGATGTTCAATAAAGGGATAATTCCATATCAACACACCTAACATGTCTCGCATGTGATGTATGCCGGTCCAAAATAGGTGACACATAAGTTTCGTTTATTAACACTACGATAGATGTGTTTACACTACAATCATCGATCTACATTACATAATAAAGTTTACTTTTTCATGTTAAATAAATCACTAATACAATATTTTATACTAAATAACATTATTTCAGTGATAAATAACATCAAATGATCTTATTTCTGAGGGCTTAATAATTATCCTCGTAAATTATAAATTTATGTTATTTAAGGACCCCTAAATAAACTAAAACAACCTAAATAATTTGTATAATCGCACTCCGGCTGTCAGAAATAACACACTAGTAGAAGCAGTAGAGGGCGGTACGGATTAAAGCCAAGCGAACATGTTATAGCTTTTTATAGAGGAATGTGGAGTGAGATTAAAAATGAGTTTTTTAAATTGATGCCCTCAATTTCACACACATACTTTTAGTCGTTAAAAATAGTAGAGTTTCACCATACACTTGTAGCCTTTATATATGATTCTGTGATAACACATTTCTTTCATTAAATCTGCATATAGAGTTATTTTGCTGTTGGTGAAGTTGAAAAAAAATTAATAATTTCCCTAGTGACGACGCTGAGGGTGAGGGGTGCCGAAGGCCGAAGGGGGCTTAACTTTGAGGTGCCAAAACATCATTGTCAAGGCCCTTAGATCTAATATTATATATAGTCTCATTCAATTATCGTGACATCTGAGGGCTACGCATGCATGTACTGATTTTTCAAACAAGTTGCGCAATTCGCATATATTGCACGCTGCAGCATCGTATCGTCGTCCAGCGGGGGGTTGGGATGCGACATGCGCGTCAGCATCACTCTCTGCGTTTGACTTGTAGCGCATATATATCGGACAGAGTCGTCTCGTCAAAGTTTGCCGCTCTGTATGCTAGACTGTAGTACAAGTTTCCTTGCTGGATCCATTGACGGAGACAGCGGAAGATGTATGTATCTGAGTACAGCAAACATGCATGGTCCACACAGCCTACACGTTCTCGACAAATACTGTACATAGCATAGCATGTGTCGGGCAGGAAATTCTCCGGCCGGATGGTGGAGTACACCCGCCCTAAGTCCTAAGATGTGGAGGGGGCTTAAATGTTTTTCTTGTTGTGAGATGTGGGAATGAACATAAGAACACGCAAGGGTTTAGAGTGGTTCAGTCCGCCGGAGCGTAATACCCTACTCCACTGTGTGTTGTATTGTTTGAGAGCTTGAGTTGAGTGTAAGCCTGGATGACTTACGTCTGAGTCCCCGAGTCCGTGTTGTAACGTAGTGCGCCCTCCATTTTATAGTTCAAGGGGGCACATACAAGGATACTGAGCCCCGACATGTGGGTCCAGGGACAAAACGGGTGTAGTACTTAGAGCCATTCATCCAGTGCTGTTGGGGACTTGTTCTCAAATGCTTCGAATCAAGAACAAGGCAACACAAAGAATATTAAATATCAAATGCCCTTCGTCCGCTGAAGCATTATCTCCCCTAGGATTTAATGAACTTCGGACGAAGGCCAAGATAATATAAAGTAATGTAAAATGTAAAACATCAAAGATAAATATGTCGGAAATAAATGGCATCATTCACATATTCTATCATATGAATATAAGATGTTTGAATACAATGTTTTAAGGTACGTTTATACCTTCGCTTTGACAAGCAATGATTCCCGACAGATTCACTTGCAATTATCAGAATCCGTGAACAGTAAAGAAATATTGTTCACTATTTATAGGCACAGGACGCAGTCTGTGAAGAATTACAATCATGCCCCTCATAAGAGTTTACAACGTTGACTCAGATCCTTAAGGACTAAAAGGTCATTCTATCTTTAAGTCGGTTCGATCCCCCATCTTCGGACATGCTGTAATACCGAAGCTCCATGAATGGTACCTTCGACATTACGTTCAAGCAGCTTCAGCCGAAGCTGTTTTCTTAGCTTTTCTGCACATAGCTTCGTGATCGTCTTATCCTTCGTCGTGGTCGCTTTCCATCCCAGTCAAGCTTCATCTTAACCATGCTCTTGTATACCCGCAACCTGACTCCAAAGATACCTGTTCACATGTTTCACTCGGAAAATATTGTCAAATCATGTTTTTGAGGACCTTCGAAAGCCGAAGGCCCCCAACAGTAGCCCCTCGCAATATTAATTTACTGTAATGATAAATTCATATTGCGACATGGACGAAGGCTTTAAGCCGAAGGTCCGAAAAAACACCTTTCTTCTGCTAGAATAGCAACAGTCATTGACAAGCGGGACCCTCCAGTTTTCGACACACTGGGTGTATAAATAAGAGCTCACCGCAAGTTTATTTGGCACGCTCTTTTGCCATCTGCTTTTACTCACCCAACTTTTTAGCCTGCACGCAACAGCACTTACTCGGTTTTAAATTTTTAAGCTTCGGTTTCGAGTGTGTTTTGTCAGCATTTGCGAGGATGTCTGAAGATAAGAAAGTTGTTGGTGCCTCGAAGCTAAGCCTTTCTAAGGAGATGCACCTGGGCTTTCTTGAATCAATGTCAAAGACTAATACAGAGAAGATTACCAGGGAGATTTTGGAGGGTTTATCTGAAGATACTGGCGACAGTGAGAGTTATGACGTGGATAGTGGTGGTGAAGATTTCGAAGATCGACCCTGGCGACCAAGCCATGCAGTTTTTGGTAAATCCAGTATTAAGGAAAATCATCTTGTCAATATGAGAGGCAGATACTTTCGGGACTTGTCTGTTGTGAGGGCTGACGAAGGAGAGAAGACTTGTCCGACTCCCGAGGAAAATGAGGTCGTGATATTCCGAAGCTTCTTAAAAGCTGGATTACGATTTCCCTTGAGCAGTTTTGTCGTGAAAGTACTGAAGACATTTGAAATCTACCTTCACCAACTTATCCCCGAAGCAATCATAAGGATGAACATCTTTGTGTGGGCCGTGAGAAGCCAAGGTTTGGAACCTAACGCAAAAAGCATCTGTAACGTACACGAGCTATTGTATGAGACAAAACCCTGGGGCAAAGAGCAGTACCACAACAACTTTGGCTGCTACAGCTTCGGCGCTCGGTCTGGGTCAAGCTGCCCTGTGCCAACCTTTCGAAAGAGGTGGCCCGGCGACTAGATGACGGAATGGTTTTATGTGAAAATGACTTGAAATCACGTGAAGATATCAAGGGTATCATTATGCGCCCTATCTGGCAACGCTTCGGCCTCCGGAAACCGAAGGTGAAAATGAATGAAGCAGCCGAAGAATGCCAGAGAGCCTTCGGCGTTGTCTGCTCTTTTATTGGAACAAGGGATTTGGTCCAAGAACACATTGCTTTCAGAGTATGGCCACTTGTGGAAAAGTGGGAAATGCCGGAGAGAACCATTAAAGAGACTAACGAAGGTGGACTAGTTAGGCTAAAATACACATTCAAGTACGGAGATAAGTTTGTTGAGCCAGATGATGACTGGTTAAAAAGTATTGAGGCCATAAGTGACGAATTGCTTGGGGTATACTCGAAGGCCGAAGATACTGCATTATCAGCGGCCTTCGGAGGCCGAAAGAAGAAAAGACTTAACCGAGTATTTGATGCAATTGGATTTGTCTACCCCGACTACCATTACCCAGTGCGGGGCCAAAAAAGAAAGAATACTTCTCCTGCAAAGGAAATTGCTTCAGCTGCTCCTAGCGAGCCAGCGCCGAAGAGAAAAAAGGTAAAGGTTCTCACACACCGGCCACGTTATATTGAACCGGCCACAGTGCCTGAGTTTATTGGTGAGACCTCTTCGGCCACCGAAGCTAGAGAACCAACTCCAGTGCCAAAAATCGAAGAAATGGCCGAAGTACCAGCAACAGAAAAAACAGAAGGACCAAGGATTGAAGAAACAAAAACATTAGAAATTTTGAGTCCTTCTACAAAAATTGAGGCAGCAAAAAGCCAAAAGGGTCTAGCAGCGACCCCGAAAAGAAAAAGGATGGTTAATGTGTTGGATGTTTTGGAGACAATTAAATCTTCGAGCATAACTCCGAAGAAAACTGTTGAAACTTCTGAAGTGTCTACTGAAGCCTTTGTTGCTGAAGCTTCGAAGCAACAATTTGAAACTGAAGCTGGGCCTTCAGAGCCCACCAAGGTAAAACCTTTGGAAGCCGAAGAAACAGAAATGACATAGGCAACTTTGGAAGCCGAAAAAACAAAAATGACAGAGCCGATTTTGGTTGAAGAAATTGACACTGCCGCCCCCGAAGCATCTTCCAAAATACGTGATTATATTGTGCGACATGCTTCGGGGAAGAAATTATCTGAAGAAGAGATTTTTGAGGCTAATCACTATGCCCGAGAACTGAAGTATCCGAAGGGGGCCCTAGTGTTCAATGGGACGGACGAAGATGACTTCCTATACTGTCTCCCAGACAGCAAAGAATTATCTGTCTGCCGGGAGATGGCTAGAAGCAAGGGGTTCCCGAAGCTTGAAGCTGGCCTCTGTGCCATGACGAAGGACGATCTTGCGGATAGTCTTGCATACAATAGTCTGAAGGTACAAAAATTGTGAATTTTGAAGTTTATGAATTTTGAATTAGTCTTTTGTTCTTATGTTAATCCATTCATTCTTTTGAATAGGGCTTAATACTCAGCAATGCCTTAAGGGCACAAAAGAATGCTGAATATGAGAGCTGCACTATTGCTCTCAATAACCTACGAACAGAGGTTATCAAGCTAAGAAATGAAGCCTTGGAAAAGGACAAAATTCTGCTTACATTGGTGGATAAGATAAAGGAAGACGAAGCTAATTCTAAAGCTCAAGCCGAAGCTCAGAAGCACGAAATCGAAGATCTTCGGAAACAATTAGCCCGAGCTAAAGAAGAACGCATACTTGAAGAAACAAAACGAGAACTTAGTGATCAATGGGCAAATCATTTGGAAATAAATGTTGAAGAGCTTCGTGCTTCCAAGAAAAGGTGCTATGATAAATCCATAGTGTGTTAAGAAGATAAAATCCAGTTTCGCCAGCGTTGGCGCATTCTCTAGCGAAGAAAATTTCATAAGGGGGAATCCAGAAGGCCCGATTGAATGGATCAGCCACGAAGCTGAGGCCTTCGAGGAAATCTTGAATAGTCGCGGGGACATTTGTGCTTTTTCGGGCGCTAGGGGAATTGTTACTATTTTGGAGAGGAAAGGGTGCGAGCATGTGAAATCTTTAGCACAATCTGAAGCTGCTTTATCCTCTAAAAATATTAAAGACCCTTCAGCCGAAGCAAGCCTGGTCGGTGGAAAATTTTTCACCGACATTTGGGACAATGACGGCCGAGAAATGGCTCAAGAAATCATTCAAAGAAGCGAAAAAGGCATCCATGATGCTAGGAAGGCAGCGGAGGCTGCTAAGAAAAGCGCAGAGCCCGAAGGGCAAATAGGTATTAACTAGTGGTTTTTATTCTGTTGTAATTTTTTATTTCAAACTTTGTTCGCGGTTTGTAATAGTAATATAGCCGTATCCTCTCCTCCCTCAGAACCTGCTGAGGCATCTCCGGGCCCCCACCAAAAGGGGACGACGAAATTAGAAAAATGGCCGAAGCCATCATGGACAAAGTTGTCGATCAGCTACTAAACGAAGCTGCAGAAGTAGTTCTTAGGGAGGATTAAATGCTATTGTAAAATATTTGAAATGTGACATGTGTAATACTTTGTAACTTTGAATATAATATATAATCTATTTATGGTTCAATTTTTTACGATGCATGAAATTTTGCATACATACCGTTTTTTGAGCCTTCGGCGAAAAAACACCTTCCCTTCTTTTCATGCTTCGTGAAGAAAATCTTTTATATATCACAAGAATTTCCATACTTCTCTGATGAAGAATATCCAAGCTTCGTGAAAACATTCTTCGAAGCTATAAAAAAAATTTTATGTTGTGTCTCTAATGAAGCTACACTTCTTCTCAATTTATCTTGTGCCTTAGCACGATTTTCTCTTTTTCAAAACATTCTCCGAAGATCAATACTGTGTCCCCTTCTTGTTCCACATGCGATATGATGTATGATGCTTATGTTATGCAAAATGATGTGATGATGTTATGTTATGCAAAATGATATTTGTGCCGAAGATACACACATCCCTGCAATAGAGCACACAATCTTTTTATATCAGCGCTGACTTTTCGCTGTAAGCCTCCCTTAGGAGCTTCTTCGCCTTTTACTTCAGCGGAATCAGCGTTTATTTTTTGCTGTAAGCCTCCCTTAGGAGCTTCTTCGCCTTTTACTTTCAGCGGAGTCAGCGTTTATTTTTCGCTGTAAGCCTCCCTTAGGAGCTTCTTCGCCTTTTACTTTCAGTGGAATCAGCATTTATTTTTTGCTGTAAGCCTCCCTTAGGAGCTTCTTCGCCTTTTACTTTCAGCGGAATAGCGTTTATTTTTCGCTGTAAGCTCTGCATTCCCTTCGGAACGACTTTTGAGCAGAAAACTTACGCTGCGCTCCCTTAGGAACGACTTTTTACTACTTCGAAGAAGTTGCACTGCGTTCCTTAGAACAAGTTTTTGATAATTCGAAGGTTCTCCGTGCCACCACAAATTCTTGTGCTTCGGCAACTCAAACCTATGGAGAAGATATATTTTCATTATGATAAAAAGCTAAACTGTTACAAGAAATTGAAAAAACGATAAAAGACACTTAAACTTCCCATAATTGTTCCTTACTAAAAAGAAAGTAAAACTGAATGTGAAAATGCGAAAAACTGTTGTCGAGGTAGGATATTTTGTCAGTAAATGTGCTTCGACTCTGGCACAGTGCTATTGACTGTGCGAGCTTCGGACTCTTCTCTGAAGTCCCGCTGGGGGTGAGAGTGCTGACTCCCTTCTGGCTGTGGACCTCGTTGTATTGGTGGTGGCGGTGGAAGCTGTTGCCAAGATGCTTGGGGTTGACTTGCCGAAGCAACAGAGGCTGCAGGGTGATTGCCTACATATTCTGGAATGTAAGGCGAATGGTACGAAGCAGTATGCATAACCTGCTTCGGCTGGCTCTGTTGCGCTGCAGCTTCTGCTAGCTCCTTTTGCTTCTGGATGGTAACATGGCACATCCTGGTGGTATGGCCCTTGCCTTCACCACATAATAGGCAGTAAATTTTTCTTGGTTGATCTCCAAATCTTCCCCCGAAGCCCCTGGTGCCTCTGCCCCTTGGCGCTGGCGGCCGGAAAGAGCTTTGCTGTTGCCCCGAAGCTTGCGAGGAGCACTGTGGCCTTTGCTGTTGACTCCCTTTGTCATCACTTTGAGTAGAATTGTGAATTGACCTGACGTGCCTCGGATAAAATCTTCCTCCGAAGCCCCTGGTCATTTCAGAGAACCTGAAAGCTTCCTCCCTTCTTTGGCGAAAATCATTGTCAGCTCGAATATATTTGTCCATCTTCTGGAGCAGCTTCTCCAAAATTTGAGGAGGCTTCCTGGCAAAGTACTGAGCTGAAGGTCCTGGCCGAAGCCCCTTGATCATGGCCTCAATGACAATTTCATTGGGCACTGTTGGTGCCTGTGCCCTCAGACGCAGGAACCTTCGGACATATGCCTGAAGGTATTCTTCATGATCCTGGGTGCACTGGAATAAAGCTTGAGCAGTGACTGGCTTCGTCTGAAACCCTTGGAAGCTGGTTATCAACATATCCTTCAGCTTTTGCCATGAGGTGATTGTCCCTGGCCTAAGAGAGGAGTACCAGGTTTGTGCAACACTCCTGACAGCCATGACGAAAGACTTTGCCATGACCGCTGTGTTGCCACCATACGAAGATATGGTTGCCTCATAGCTCATCAAGAATTGTTTCGGGTCTGAATGACCGTCGTACATGGGGAGCTGGGGTGGCTTGTAAGACTGTGGCCAAGGAGTAGCCTGCAGTTCTGTTGACAGGGGAGAAGTATCATCAAAAGCAAAATTTCCATGATGGAAATCTTCATACCAGTCGCCCTCGTTGTAGAAGCCCTCTTGATGAAGCTCTCTGCGCGGGGGCCTTTGGTTCTGGTCATCTTGAGCAAGATGTCGAAGCTCTTCAGAGGCTTCGTCTATCTGCCTTTGAAGATAAGCTAGACGAGCCATCTTCTCCTTCTTCCGTTGGACCTGTTGATGGAGCATCTCCAAATTTTGAATTTCTTGATCCAAGTCGTCCTCCGGAGGCATTGGACTAGTGGCCTTCCTCTTCTGGCTTCGGGCCTCCCTAAGAGAAAGGGTCTCCTGGTTCGGGTCCAGCGGCTGCAAAGCAGCAGCCCTGTTGCTAAAGCTTTCTTTGGTGGCATGACGAAGGTCGATGCTTGCCGAAGGTGTTCAAAACTCAAAAAATGGACGTGAGTTCACCAGAGGTGGGCGCCAATATTGGGGACTTGTTCTCAAATGCTTCGAATCAAGAACAAGGCAACACAAAGAATATTAAATATCAAATGCCCTTCGTCCGCTGAAGCATTATCTCCCCTAGGATTTAATGAACTTCGGACGAAGGCCACGAACATAATATTACGAAGGTTTCACCTTCATAATTAAATTTACAAAGATAATATAAAGTAATGTAAAATGTAAAACATCAAAGATAAACATGTCGGAAATAAATGGTATCATTCACATATTCTATCATATGAATATAAGATGTTTGAATACAATGTTTTAAGGTACGTTTATAGCTTCGCTTTGACAAGCAATGATTCCCGAGAGATTCACTTGCAATTATCAGAATCCGTGAACAGTAAAGAAATACTGTTCACTATTTATAGGCACAGGACGCAGCCTGTGAAGAATTACAATCATGCCCCTCATAAGAGTATACAACGTTGACTCAGACCCTTAAGGACTAAAAGGTCATTCTATCTTTAAGTCGGTTCGATCCCCCATCTTCGGACATGCTGTAATACCGAAGCTCTATGAATGGTACCTTCGGCATTACGTTAAAGAAGCTTCAGCCGAAGCTGTTTTCTTAGCTTTTCTGCACATAGCTTCGTGATCGACTTATCCTTCGTCGTGGTCGCTTTCCATCCCAGTCAAGCTTCATCTTAACCATGCTCTTGTATACCCGCAACCTGACTCCGAAGATACCTGTTCACATGTTTCACTCGGAAAATATTGTCAAATCATATTTTTGAGGACCTTCAGAAGCCGAAGGCCCCCAACAAGTGTGATATCCTCGTGCCCTGATATCTGCGATCTCCGTAGCATTGGCTTGCAACAGAAGTTTCCCTGGCAACGTATAAGTCATGATGACCACGGCGCGTGCGCGGTGGTATGGGCGTATGCCCGCTGTCTGATTTGACAGGCACGCCGCCTATAGGGTGGCCTGGTCGTCGCCTGCTAGAGGAGCAGAGAGAGGATGCAGTAAATGTCGAGCCATCACCTCGCCTGCCAGCGGAGTGGACGGGGTCATTGAATGCTGTAATGGCACATCGGCTGTCAGGCGGCGGACATCCTCCGCATTAAATACTGAGATAGCATAGCGTGCGATGCACGGCGCGGCCCACGACACGTAGTCCTTACGTCAGGCACCGCCCACTGGCTTACGTCACGGGCAGAAGGCCATGTGGCAGCATCGGGTCTCCGCTTGGGTGGGGAGCAGTAGCGTTATGTGGACAGGTCTGCACCAGGCTGGGCCTGGACACATGTCGGCACCGGACCCCTACCTGAGCAAGGCCTGGGTATTCTTTGCCCTAGAGTCCCGGGACCCGGCTGTGGGTAGTCCGGACCCAACGCAGAGGGGTCCGGGATCCGTCCCGGAGGTCCGGGTCGCACTCGCGGGGGTCCTGGACCTTGCCTCGGAGGTCCGGTCTACATGTACAGGGGTCTAACACTTTCCCATGGGGGCCCGGACCCACTGTTGGCATCCTGGAGTGTATCGTCTTCTCTGGCCACATGGAGACCCTGGAGCCATCCACGTGGTGGAGTCGGGTGTTGTTCACCACGTGACTAGAGATAGTCACGTGGGCACCGCGTCTCCATGCTGTAGAAAGGGGTACCCCTGTTTTAGGGTACCGACAGTGGCCCCCGGACCCACCTCAGGGGAGGATGCGAGCCTACAGGTGGGGCCAAAACTTATACCTTGCATCAGCTTGACATGACTGGTGACTGGGGTGCCACCTCTGCGCGCACCGCATTAACTCGGCACGCTCGCGCTGTCAGCCTGTCACTGGTCGTATCAACTGTCGTTTCTGTCGTCGCTGCCGACTTGACTTGTGGCCCCCAGGAGGTAGCCTCGACTGGACCTGTACACAGCTTCGGCTAGGGAGCGTTAGTAGCACACCCATAGGACCCATCGTCTGGCATACGCCATCCTTTGACACATGCACAGGACCTACAGGATCTAGTCTGGGAAGCCAAGTTGTGCGTCTGGACCCCCTGGACCGCGGTTCTAAATACTAGGACAACCGTCACAGAGTGGTGGAGCGTGCAGGCTCACGGTACGGGACCAGGCTGAGCGGCTATACGGCTCCGGACCACCCCAGGAGACAAGTGTCCATTCTCTAGAGTCGGACCCTAGGTTGTCGGACCCACAGGACTATAGCTCCAAATACTAGGGTGCCCATCACAGAGTGGTGGAGTGTGCAGGCTTTGGGACGGAACCAGCTAAGCGGCCACACAGCTCTGGACCACCCCATGGAACGGGCTCCCGTTCTTTAAAACCGGCCCCCAGGCTGTCGGACCCTCCTGCTTTCGCAGAGGGGTCCTAAACTACAAGCCTGGCTATTCAATTCGGATGTCATCATGTCAGACGGGATAGGAACTGTATGAGTGGGTTAGATAAAAATTAAAATCTGGAAATTGCAGGGTAAGACCATGGAGCAGGAGGATAAAATTATCATAGAAGCGCATCTGAGGGGGTAGATCTTCTCTTTATAACTTGACATGCATGGGTGCAGACCAACAGGCCGGGCTTATGAGGGCGGACCTCGCCGGGCTGGCATACACGTATGCATTACCTAGTTACAAAAGGGAGAAAAACTCGACCCCTCAGACTTGCTCCTATGGATAGAACTTACGGAGATGCTCAAGGGGTTAGGAAGAGGTACTCCTTCAGTTGTAGCGAGGCGGACACACCTGGGTCAGCATATTTCTGTCACCTTGAAGGGTCCTTCCCAGCTGGGGGAGAGTTTATGGAGCCCTTCTCGGTTCAGTACTCGCCTTAGTACTAGGTCCCCGACCCGGAGCTCCCTACTATGCATGAACCGCTGGTGGTAGCGCCTAAGCGCCTGGTTGTACCGTGCATTTCGGATCGCCGCTTGCCATCTGCGCTCGTCGATGAAGTCCACGTCCTCACGCCATAGCTGTTCCTGCATAGACTCATCGAAAGGTTGGACCCGTGGGGAGTCCAGAAGGGTTTCCGGTGGAAGGCAGGCTTCGGCCCCGTAGGCCAGGTAGCACGGAGCCCCCTAGTGGTCCGTCTAGTTGCCTTCACCGGAATTGGGGTCTCTAGTGAAGACATCCTTCAGGACCCCCTCGGGTGACTGATACCCGAGGTCCGGTTCGATCGCGGCCACCTCCTTGTCGTTGGCCCTTTCCTTGCCGGGTCGGCGACAAGGTGGGGAGCCATCCCCGGAAGACTGCTCGCACCGCGTGCTGACACGTTTCACGAGGTCGATGATCTCGTGACACTCTGCGGCGCTGTGGCGACCATTGGGGTGCACTGGGCATGTGCCGCCATTACCCCTCGGTGGTCGTGGGCGTTTGCTGTGGTCGCCCCGGCCCCCAGTCGCAGCTGCCACGACCAGAGCGGCAGAGTGCGGCTTCTCATTACCGTGGTTCTTTTTCTTCTTTTTCTTGCCGTCCTGAGCGACGGCACCTGGGCCGCCCATTTGGGCAGCCCCGGTCTATGGCGCTGAGTGCCACGCACGGCCCTCAGCAGCCCTGGCGCACTTGTTGGCCAGAGCAAAGAGAGTGGGGACCGTTTCCACGTCATGCGTGGCCAATTTCTCCAACATCTTTTCATCACGTACCCCCTGGCGGAAGGCCGTGATGGTAGAAGCATCGAAGATGCGAGGTATAGTACCTCGCACCTTGGTGAAGCGGGAGATAAACATCCAGAGGGTTTCTCCCGGCTCTTGCCTCACTGCGTGGAGGTGGGCCTCCATGCCGTGTTGCTGGTAAGCACTGGCAAAGTTCGCTGTGAACCGTGCGCAGAGCTCTTCCCAGGAGTAGGCAAGGTTCATGAGCCAAGTCCGGGCAGGCTCAGACAAGGCGACATGAAAATATGTTGCCATCACAGCGGTGTTTCCACCTGCCGCTGTGATAGCGGTGACGTACACCTGCAGAAATTCCGACGGGTTTGACGTACCGTCGTACTTTTTTGACAAGTGCGGTCGGAACTTAGATGGCCAAGATGTCGCGTGGAGATGATCCGCGAGAGCTGCGCAGCCTACGCCAGCCAATGGGACACTGGCCTGGATCCAGGCACCCATTGGCGTTTGCTGTGTTACCGCTGCGAAGTCTTGATCGAGGTTACGCCCTTCGATGTTTTGTTGGCGCTCTCGTGCCCTCTCCAGGAAGATGCGGGCATCCTCGCCTGCACGTCTGTGGTTGAGTTCTACCCACAGGTCATTAGACTTCTCCAGAGAGACCGGAGCGCCCTCTGCCGCGCGCCGGCTATCGAGCTCCGCCCTCAGGTCCTCAGTTGGTGCTTCCCTTACCGAGGGCGAGTGCACAGATGCCGACATCTCGTGCTGATGCCGGGATGACCGAAGCTTGGGCCTGGTTGAGGCAGAGTGCGCCATGCCAAGAAGGCGATCCACGTCGTCGCGCCACTGCTTCATGGCACTTGGAGAGGCCGTGGAGCTTGGAGGGTAGCGCAGCAACTCCCTTGCTGCTGATAGTGCCCCAGGCACTGCCCTAGACGCCCTGGATGCCTGCGTGGGAGTGTGCTGTCATGCAGAGTGCACAGCTGCCACCGCTCCAGGTGTTGGGAGGTTGGTGGCCCGTGGAGTGGAAGAGGCAGCTTCCTCTTCCAGCATATAGTCCTCGGGCATGAAATCTTGGTGCTCGATGATATGGACCATGGCGTTGAGCAGGAAAACAAGCAAAAACTTCAAGCCTAGCCCCTACCTGGCGCGCCAAATGTCAGAGAGGAAATTCTCCGGCCGGGTGGCGGAGTGCACCCGCCCTAAGTCCTAAGATGTAGAGGGGGCTTAAGCGTTTTGCCTGTTGTGAGATGTAGGAATGAACACAAGAACACGTAAGGGTTTAAAGTGGTTCGGGCCGCCGGAGCGTAATTGAAAGTTGCCTAGAGGGGGGGTGAATAGGGCGAAACTGAGATTCTCAAAATAATCACAACTACAAGCCGGGTTAGCGTTAGAAATATAATAGAGTCCGCGAGAGAGGGTGCAAAACAAATCGCAAGCAAATAACCAAATGAGACACGCGGATTTGTTTTACCAAGGTTCGGTTCTCTCAAACCTACTCCCCGTTGAGGAGGCCACAAAGGCCGGGTCTCTTTCAACCCTTACCCTCTCTCAAACGGTCCCTCGGACCGAGTGAGCTTTCTCTTCTCAATCACTTGGAACACAAAGTTCCCACAAGGACCACCACAAGTTTGGTGTCTCTTGCCTCAATTACAAGTGAGTTTGATCGCAATGAAAGAATCAAGAAAGAAGAAAGCAATCCAAGCGCAAGAGCTCAAAAGAACACAAGCAAATCACTCTCTCTAATCACTAGGGCGTTGTGTGGAATTTGGAGAGGATTTGATCTCTTTGGTGTGTCTAGAATAGAATGCTAGAGCTCTTGTAAGTAGTTGAGAAGTGGAAAACTTGGATACTATGAATGGTGGGTGGTTGGGGGTATTTATAGCCCCAACCACCAAACTAGCCGTTTGGTGGAGCTGTCTGTTCGATGGTGCACCGGACAGTCCGGTGTACACCGGACATGTCCGGTGCGACAGCCACGTCACCAAAAGCCGTTGGGGTCGACCGTTGGAGCACTGTCTTCTGGGCCCGCCTGAATGTCCGGTGGCGCACCGGACATGTGCTGTAGAGTGTCCGGTGCGCCAGTATGGGCGTGCCTGACCTCTGCGCACGCAGCGCGCGCATTTAATGCGTCGCAGGTAGGCGTTGGCGCTGAAATAGTCGTTGCTCCGCTGTTACACCGGACAGTCCGGTGAATTATAGCGGAGTGGCCGAAGTGAATTCCCGAGGCTGGCGAGTTCCAGAGGCCGCTCTTCCTTGGAGCACCGGACAGTCCGGTGAATTATAGCGGAGTCGTCTCTGGAAATTCCCGAAGGTGACGAGTTCGAAGTCGGAGTCCTCTGGTGCACCGGACATGTCCGGTGGCACACCGGACAGTCCGGTGCGCCAGACCAGAGGTGCCTTCGGTTGTCCCTTTGCTCTTTTGTCGAACCCTATACTTGGTATTTTTATTGGCTAAGTGTGAACCTTTGGCACCTGTATAACTTATACACTAGAGCAAACTAGTTAGTCCAATTATTTGTGTTGGGCAATTCAACCACCAAAATTATTTAGGAACTAGGTGTAAGCCTAATTCCCTTTCAATCTCCCCCTTTTTGGTGATTGATGCCAACACAAACCAAAGCAAATGTAAAAGTGCATAATTAAACTAGTTTGCAAAATGTAAGTGCAAAGGTTGCTTGGAATTGAGCCAATATAAATACTTACAGGATATGCATGGATTGTTTCTTCATTTTTAACATATTGGACCACGCTTGCACCACATGTTTTGTTTTTGTAATTTTTTTTTTGTAAATTCTTTTCAAAGTCTTTTTGCAAGATAGTCAAAGGTAAAAGAATAAGATTTTGAGAAGCATTTTCAAGATTTGAAATTTTCTCCTTTTGTTTGAAATGCTTTCCTTTGACTAAACAAAACTCCCCCTCAATAAATTCTCCTCTTCGTGTTCAAGAGAGTTTTAAGATATTAATTTTGGAAATACTACTTTCTCCCCCTTTAGAACATAAAGAGATACCAATTTGAAATTTTCCAATTGAAAAGAATTTAATTTTAAAATTAGGGTGGTGGTGCGGTCCTTTTGCTTTGGGCCAATACTTTCTCCCCCTTTGGCATGAATCGCCAAAAACGGATACTTGGAATGAAATATAGGCCAGGCCCTTGAAATACTTTCTCCCCCTTTGGTCATAAATAAATGAGTGAAGATTATACCAAAGACGGAGAGTGAAGCGGAGCGACGGCGAAGGATGAGTAGTAGAGTGGAGTGGAAGCCTTTGTCTTCGCCGAAGACTCCAATTCCCTTTCAATATACCTATGGCTTGGTTTAAAATATACTTGAAAACACATTAGTCATAGCACATATAAAAGAGACTTGATCAAAGGTATACTTGTGTGCTATGTGTGCAAATTTAGCAAAAGAAATTCCTAGAATCAAGAATATTGAGCTCATGCCTAAGTTTGGTAAAAGTTTGTTCATCTAGTGGCTTGGTAAAGATATCAGCTAATTGATCTTTAGTATTAATGTATGCAATCTCGATATCCCCCTTTTGTTGGTGATCCCTAAGAAAATGATATCGAATGGCTATGTGTTTAGTGCGGCTATGCTCAACGGGATTATCCGCCATGCGGATTGCACTCTCATTATCACATAGAAGGGGAACTTTGGTTAGTTTGTAACCGTAGTCCCGCAGGGTTTGCCTCATCCAAAGCAATTGCGCGCAACAGTGGCCTGCGGCAATATACTCGGCTTCGGTGGTAGAAAGAGCGACCGAATTTTGCTTCTTTGAAGCCCAAGACACCAAGGATCTTCCCAAGAACTGGCAAGTCCCCGATGTGCTCTTTCTATTAATCTTACACCCGCCCAATCGGCATCCGAATAACCAATCAAATCAAATGTGGATCCCCGAGGGTACCAAAGCCCAAACTTAGGAGTATAAGCCAAATATCTCAAGATTCGTTTTACGGCCGTAAGGTGTGATTCCTTAGGGTCGGCTTGGAATCTTGCACACATGCAAACGGAAAGCATAATGTCCGGTCGAGATGCACATAAATAAAGCAATGAACCAATCATCAACCGGTATACCTTTTGATCCACGGACTTACCTCCCGTGTCGAGGTCGAGATGCCCATTTGTACCCATGGGTGTCTTGATGGGCTTGGCATCCTTCATTCCAAACTTGGTTAGAATGTCTTGAGTGTACTTTGTTTGGCAAATGAAGGTGCCCTCTTGGAGTTGCTTGACTTGAAATCCTAGAAAATACTTCAACTCCCCCATCATAGACATCTCGAATTTCTTTGTCATGATCCTACTAAATTCTTCACACGTAGATTCGTTAGTAGACCCAAATATGATATCATCAACATAAATTTGGCATACAAACAAATCATTGTCAAGAGTTTTAGTGAATAAAGTAGGATCGGCCTTGCCGACTTTGAAGCCATTAGCTATAAGGAAATCTCTTAGGCATTCATACCATGCTCTTGGGGCTTGCTTGAGCCCATAAAGCGCCTTAGAGAGCCTATAAACATGGTTAGGGTACTCACTATCTTCAAAGCCGGGAGGTTGCTCAACATAGACCTCCTCCTTGATTGGTCCGTTGAGGAAGGCACTCTTCACGTCCATTTGATAAAGCTTGAAGCCATGGTAAGTAGCATAGGCTAATAATATACGAATTGACTCAAGCCTAGCTACGGGTGCATAGGTTTCACCAAAATCCAAACCTTCGACTTGTGAATATCCCTTGGCCATGAGTCGAGCTTTGTTCCTTGTCACCACACCATGCTCGTCTTGCTTGTTGCGGAAGACCCACTTGGTTCCTACAACATTTTGGTTAGGACGTGGAACTAAATGCCATACCTCGTTCCTCGTGAAATTGTTGAGCTCCTCTTGCATCGCCATCACCCAATCCGAATCTTGAAGTGCTTCCTCTAACCTGTGTGGCTCAATAGAGGAAACAAAAGAGTAATGCTCACAAAAATGTGCAACACGAGATCGAGTGGTTACCCCCTTATGAATGTCGCCGAGGATGGTGTCGACGGGGTGATCTCGTTGTATTGCTTGGTGGACTCTTGGGTGTGGCGGCCTTTGTTCTTCATCCTCCTTGTCTTCATTATTTGCATCTCCCCCTTGATCATTGTCGTCATCTTGAGGTGGCTCATCTCTTTGATCTTGTCCCTCATCAACTTGAGCTTCGTCCTCATTTTGAGTTGGTGGAGATGCTTGCGTGGAGGAGGATGGTTGATCTTGTGCATGTGTAGGCTCTTCGGATTCCTTAGGGAACACATCCCCAATGGACATGTTCCTTAGTGCGATGCACGGAGCCTGTTCTTCACCTAACTCATCAAGATCAACTTGCTCTACTTGAGAGCCGTCAGTTTCATCAAACACAACGTCACAAGAAACTTCAACAAGTCCTGAGGACTTGTTAAAGACTCTATATGCCCTTGTGTTTGAGTCATATCCTAGTAAAAAGCCTTCTACAGTTTTAGGAGCAAATTTAGATTTTCTACTTCTCTTAACAAGAATAAAGCATTTGCTACCAAAAACTCTAAAATATGAAATATTTGGCTTTTTACCGGTTAGGAGTTCATATGATGTCTTCTTGAGGATTCGGTGTAGATATAACCGGTTGATGGCGTAGCAGGCGGTGTTGACCGCCTCGGCCCAAAACCGATCTGGTGTCTTGTATTCATCAAGCATGGTTCTAGCCATGTCCAATAGAGTTCGATTCTTTCTCTCCACTACACCATTTTGTTGTGGAGTGTAGGGAGAAGAGAACTCATGCTTGATGCCCTCCTCCTCAAGGAAGCCTTCTGTTTGTGAGTTCTTGAACTCCGTCCCATTGTCGCTTCTAATTTTCTTGATCCTTAAGTCGAACTCATTTTGAGCCCGTCTCAAGAATCCCTTTAAGGTCTCTTGGGTATGAGATTTTTCCTGTAAAAAGAACACCCAAGTGAAGCGAGAATAATCATCCACAATAACTAGACAGTACTTACTCCCGTCGATGCTTATGTAAGCGATCGGGCCGAATAGATCCATGTGTAGGAGCTCCAGTGGCCTGTCACTTGTCATGATGTTCTTGTGTGGATGAATAGTGCCAACTTGCTTCCCGGCTTGGCATGCGCTACAAATTCTGTCTTTCTCAAAATGAACATTGGTTAATCCTAAAATGTGTTCTCCCTTTAGAAGCTTGTGAAGATTCTTCATTCCAACATGGGCTAGTCGGCGATGCCAGAGCCAACCCATGTTAGTCTTAGCAATCAAGCATGTGTCGAGTTCAGCTCTATCAAAATCTACCAAGTATAGCTGACCCTCTAACACACCCTTAAATGCTATTGAATCATCACTTCTTCTAAAGACAGTGACACCTACATTAGTAAAGAGACACTTGTAGCCCATTTGACATAATTGAGATACGGAAAGCAAATTGTAATCTAAAGAATCTACAAGAAAAACATTGGAAATAGTATGGTCAGGTGATATAGCAATTTTACCCAATCCTTTGACCAAACCTTGATTTCCATCCCCGAATGTGATAGCTCGTTGGGGATCTTGGTTTTTCTCATAGGAGGAGAACATCCTTTTCTCCCCTGTCATGTGGTTTGTGCACCCGCTATCGAGTATCCAACTTGACCCCCCGGATGCATAAACCTACAAAACAGTTTTAGTTCTTGACTTTAGGTACCCAAACGGTTTTGGGTCCTTTGGCATTAGACACAAGAACTTTGGGTACCCAAACATAAGTCTTGGAGCCCTTGTGTTTGCCCCCAACAATCTTAGCAACTACCTTGCCGGATTTGTTAGTAAGCACATAAGAAGCATCAAAAGTTTTAAATGAAATAGCATGATCATTTGATGCAATAGGAGTTTTCTTTCTAGGCAACTTGGCACGGGTTGGTTGCCTAGAGCTAGATGTCTCACCCTTATACATAAAAGCATGATTAGGGCTAGAGTGAGACTTCCTAGAATGAGTTCTCCTAATTTTGCTCTCAGGATAACCGGCAGGGTACAAAATGTAACCCTCGTTATCTTGAGGCATGGTTGGCAGCCCTTAACAAAGTTAGACAAATTCTTTGGAGGGACATTAATTTTGACATTGTCTCCCCTTTGGAAGCCAATGCCATCCTTGATGCCAGGGCGTCTCCCATTATAGAGCATACTTCTAGCAATTTTAAATTTTTCATTCTCTAGGTTATGCTCGGCAATTTTAGCATCTAACATTGCTATATGATCATTTTGTTGTTTAATTAAAGCCATGTGATCATGAATAGCATTGATGTCAACATCTCTACATCTAGTACAAATAGACACATGCTCAATAGTAGATGTAGAGGGTTTGCAAGAATTAAGTTCAACAATCTTAGCATGCAAAATATCATTGTTATCTCTAAGATTGGAAATTGTAACATTGCAAACATCTAATTCTTTAGCCTTAGCAATCAATTTCTCATTCTCATTTCTAAGGCTAGCAAGAGAATCATTCAATTCCTTAATCTTAGCAAGCAAATCATCATTATCATTTCTAGGACTGGGAATTGAAGCATTACAAACATGAGAATCAACCTTAGCAATTAATTTAGCATTTTCATTTCTAAGGTTGTTAATGGTCTCATGGCAAGTGCTCAGCTCACTAGATAAATTTTGACATTTTTCTATTTCTAGAGCATAAGCATTTTTAACCTTAACATGCTTTTTGTTCTCCTTGATTAGAAAGTCCTCTTGGGAGTCCAAGAGATCATCCTTCTCATGGATGGCACTAATTAGCTCATTTAGTTTTTCCTTCTGTTGCATGTTGAGGTTGGCAAAAAGAGTACGCAAATTATTTTCCTCATCACTAGCATTATCATCACTAGAGGACTCATATTTAGTGGAGGATTTGGATTTAACCTTCTTCCTTTTGCCGTCCTTTGCCATGAGGCACTTGTGACCGACGTTGGGGAAGAGAAGTCCCTTGGTGACGGCGATGTTGGCAGCGTCCTCTTCGGAGGAGGAGTCGGTGGAGCTCTCATCCGAGTCCCACTCCCGGCAAACATGGGCATCGCCGCCCCTCTTCTTGTAGTGCCTCTTCTTCTCCTTTCTTCTTCCCTTCTTGTCGTCGCCCCTATCACTATCACTGGATAATGGACATTTAGCGATAAAATGACCGGGCTTACCACATTTGTAGCATACTTTCTTGGAGCGGGGTTTGTAGTCTTTCCCCCTCCTTTGCTTGAGGATTTGGCGGAAGCTCTTGATGATAAGCGCCATTTCCTCGTTGTCGAGCTTGGAAGCGTCGATGGGTGTTCGACTTGGAGTAACCTTCTCCTTCTTTTCTTCCGTCGCTTTGAAAGCGACTGGTTGTGCCTCGAGCGTGGAGGAGGTGCCTTGCTCGATGATTTTCTTTGAGCCCTTAATCATTAGCTCAAAGCTCACAAATTTTCCAATGACCTCCTCGGGAGACATTAGCTTATATCTAGGATCACCTCGAATTAATTGAACTTGTGTAGGGTTAAGAAATACGAGGGATCTAAGAATAACCTTGACCATTTCATGGTCATCCCATTTTTCGCTCCCGAGGTTGCGCACTTGGTTCACCAAGGTCTTCAAGCGGTTGTACATTGCTTGTGGATCCTCCCCTTGATGAAGCATGAAGCGACCGAGCTCCCCCTCAATCGTCTCCCGCTTGGTGATTTTTGTCACCTCGTCTCCTTCGTGCGCGGTCTTGAGTACGTCCCAAATTTCCTTCGCACTTTTTAACCCTTGCACCTTGTTATACTCCTCTCGACTTAGAGAGGCGAGGAGCATAGTGGTTGCTTGGGAGTTAAAGTGGTGGATTTGGGCCACCTCGTCCGAGTCGTAGTCTTCATCCCCTACGGATGGTACCTATACACCAAACTCAACAACATTCCATATGCTTGTGTGGAGTGAGGTTAGATGGTGCCTCATTTTGTCACTCCACATATTATAATCTTCACCGTCAAAAACTGGTGGTTTGCCTAATGGAACGGAGAGTAAAGGAGTACGCTTTGAAATCTGGGGGTAGCGTAGGGGGATCTTACTATACTTCTTGTGCTCTTGGCGCTTAGAAGTCACGGACGGTGCATCGGAGTCGAAGGTCGATGGTGATGAAGAGTCGGTCTCGTAGTAGACCACTTTTCTCATCCTCTTGTGCTTGTCGCCTCTCCGATGCGACTTGTGGGAAGAGGATTTTGTTTCCTTCCCCTTCCCTTTGTTGAAGGAGCTCTTCTTCTTCTCCTTCCTCTTGGTACGGGACTCTTCCGATGAAGTGCTCCTGTGACTCGTAGTGGGCTTGTCGCCGGTCTCCATCTCCCTCTTGGTGTGATCTCCCGACATCACTTCGAGCGGTTAGGCTCTAATGAAGCACCGGGCTCTGATACCAATTGAAAGTTGCCTAGAGGGGGGTGAATAGGGCGAAACTGAGATTCTCAAAATAATCACAACTACAAGCCGGGTTAGCGTTAGAAATATAATAGAGTCCGCGAGAGAGGGTGCAAAACAAATCGCAAGCAAATAACAAAATGAGACACGCGGATTTGTTTTACCGAGGTTCGGTTCTCTCAAACCTACTCCCCGTTGAGGAGGCCACAAAGGCCGGGTCTCTTTCAACCCTTACCCTCTCTCAAACGGTCCCTCGGACCGAGTGAGCTTTCTCTTCTCAATCACTTGGAACACAAAGTTCCCACAAGGACCACCACAAGTTTGGTGTCTCTTGCCTCAATTACAAGTGAGTTTGATCGCAATGAAAGAATCAAGAAAGAAGAAAGCAATCCAAGCGCAAGAGCTCAAAAGAACACAAGCAAATCACTCTCTCTAATCACTAGGGCGTTGTGTGGAATTTGGAGAGGATTTGATCTCTTTGGTGTGTCTAGAATTGAATGCTAGAGCTCTTGTAAGTAGTTGAGAAGTGGAAAACTTGGATACTATGAATGGTGGGTGGTTGGGGGTATTTATAGCCCCAACCACCAAACTAGCCGTTTGGTGGAGCTGTCTGTTCGATGGTGCACCGGACAGTCCGGTGTACACTAGACATGTCCGGTGCGACAGCCACGTCACCAAAAGCCGTTGGGGTCGACCGTTGGAGCACTGTCTTCTGGGCCCGCCTGAATGTCCGGTGGCGCACCGGACATGTGCTGTAGAGTGTCCGGTGCGCCAGTATGGGCGTGCCTAACCTCTGCGCGCGCAACGCGCGCATTTAATGCGTCGCAAGTAGCCGTTGGCGCTGAAATAGCCGTTGCCCCGCTGTTACACCGGACAGTCCGGTGTACACCGGACAGTCCGGTGAATTATAGCGGAGTGGCCGAAGTGAATTCCCGAGGCTGGCGAGTTCTAGAGGCCGCTCTTCCTTGGAGCACCGGACATGTTCGGTGTACACCGGACAGTCCGGTGAATTATAGCGGAGTCGTCTCTGGAAATTCCCGAAGGTGACGAGTTCGAAGTTGGAGTCCTCTGGTGCACCGGACATGTCCGGTGGCACACCGGACAGTCCGGTGCGCCAGACCAGAGGTGCCTTCAGTTGTCCCTTTGCTCTTTTGTCGAACCCTATACTTGGTCTTTTTATTGGCTAAGTGTGAACCTTTGGCACATGTATAACTTATACACTAGAGCAAACTAGTTAGTCCAATTATTTGTGTTGGGCAATTCAACCACCAAAATTATTTAGGAACTAGGTGTAAGCCTAATTCCCTTTCAGTAATACCCTACTCCACTGTGCGTTGTATTGCTTGAGAGCTTGAGTTGAGTGTAAGCCTGGATGACTTGCGTCTGAGTCCCCGAGTCCGTGGTGTAACGTAGTGCGCCCTCCCTTTTATAGTTCAAGAGGGGCACATACAAGGATACTGAGCCCCGACATATGGGCCTAGGGACAAAACGGGTGTAGTACTTGGAGCCATTCATCCAGTGCGATCTCCTCGTGCCCTGATATCTGCGATCTCCGTAGCATTGTCTTGCAGCAGAAGTTTCCCTGGCAACGTATAAGTCATGATGACCACGACGCGTGCACGGTGGTATGGGCGTATGCCCGCTGTCTGATTGGACAGGCACACCGCCTGTAGGGTGGCCTGGTCGTCGTCTGCTAGAGGAGCAGAGAGAGGATGCAGTAAATGCCGAGCCGTCACCTCGCCTGCCAATGGAGTGGACGGGGTGCATTGAATGCTGTGATGGCACATCGCCTGTCAGGCGGCGGACATCCTCCGCGTTAAATACTAAGATCGCATAGCGTGCGATGCACGGCGCGGCCCGCGACACGTAGTCCTTACATCAGGCTCCGCCCACTGGCTTACGTCACGGGCAGAAGGCCACGTGGCAGCATCGGGTCTCCGCCTGGGCGGGGAGCAGTAGCGTTATGCGGACAGGTCCACACCAGGCTGGGCCTGGACACATGTTGGCACTGGACCCCTGCCTAAGCAAGGCCTGGGTATTCTTTGCCCCAGAGTCCCGGGACCCGGCTATGGGTAGTCCGGACCCCACGCAGAGGGGTCCGGGTCGCACTCGCGGGGGTCCTGGACCTTGTCCCGGAGGTCCGGTCTACATGTACAGGGGTCCGGCACTTTCCCATGGGGCCCAGACCCACTGTTGGCATCCTGGAGTGTATCGTCTTCTCTGGCCACATGGCGACCTTGGAGCCATCCACGTGGTGGAGTCGGGTGTTGTTCACCACGTGACTAGAGATAGTCGTGTGGGCACCGCGTTTTCATGCTGTAGAAAGGGGTACCCCTGTTTCAGGGTACCGACAGCATGCATTATTACCTGACCAACCAAAATTAGGCCAAGGTATATTGTTAATAACCATGTGGTGCAATGCTGGTTACGGCATACACAATCTCATTTAGAGAGTGATTTGAATGCACTAGAGCTAGTAGTTTGCTGTTAAAATTAGCTGAAGGCATATAAACAATCTAATTAATAGTTTGGTTGTTAGCTACTTTTAGCAAATTAGCAAATAGTTAGTTGCCTAGCAATTTTTTAGCCAACTAGTGCATTCAAACATGCCCTTTAATGTGGGGCCTCTTAAGGGGTCCTTAGAGAGGTAATTGAAAAAAATAGACAAACTCTTCACCAAGAGTCTATTTTTACATGATTCTCCATACATATTGTATCTTAATTGTATTTATAATTCAAGGACTCAGAGATTTATTGTGCAGTCTCTTAGTTATCTTTGTATATACTTAAAGAAACCGATCTATGGTCTCAGCATCGTACATACCCTTATCTAAACCATTCAGTTCACGTCAATATCCGTGCAAGTCAAAAGTTGCACATACACCAAGAAAATGGTTAGTAAAAAATGTGTGTTCTGTGGTTCGAATGAATCTATACAACACTTGTTTTTTAAATGTCATTACGCTAGATTCTTTTGAAGGCTTTTATATTGTTTGTTTTGGTTTAAGTACCCCGAGATCATTTAAACATATTTTTGGATCTTGGTTACATGGGGTGCATCTCAAAGTTAAAAAATCTGATTACTACAGGTGTTGCAGCTTTATGTTGGGCTATCTGGATAAGTCGGAATGACTTAGTATTTAACAAAACACCGATGGTTACTTATTTGCGGTTCTATTTCGAGCGATCCATTGGCTTAGGTTTTGGGGACATTTGCAGAGGGTTGAAGACCATGAGATAATCAAGGAGACGTGTCGACGGATCGGAGCCGCATCTATGCAAATTTTTTCTTATTTTGGTTGGAGTTTTACGAACATGATTATGTTTTGAGGTTATAGTCTATCTGTTAGGTGTCGTGTTTATGTTAATGCTTGTGATGTAAGATTGCACTCTATGTTGGGAGTGTTGGTCTTTTGATGTCAGTTTGTATGTAAGGTTGTATCCTCCTCTTGTGGAGGACAAAGCCGGAACCTGGTTTCCATTATCTAAAAACCAAGAAAATGGTTAGTACATGTGGACACATGTCAACACCGAGAGCATTTTCCAAGACGATGAACAGCTAAATAGAGTTGTAGCATACAGAGGGGTGCTTGAACTGTTCTACAAACTCTGCTCTACAGATACCACAGTGGAATAATTTCATAAAAAAACCTATAGTTACTGGAGCATCTCTTTAGATGCTCTCATATAACTCCACATTTTGTTTCTGGATTGTTTAAAGTTGCACCTGTTTTACTGAAAAAACATAGAGCGACGAAGCCGAAAAACATGGAGTAAAATAGTCTAAACTATCACCATAGTTGTTAGATTGTGTTTTTGAATTTAGGTGTAGCCGCCACGCACGGTCCAATTATTCAGCTTCACACGAACAGACTGCCAAAGTGAATTTAATGCTACCAACTGTGCCAATCTATGCATCCCAGCAAGTCGCTGGTATTACGTACGGCGACCAGCTAGATAGGCCAAGACTTGGGAGCCAGTCATGCATCGCATCGCGGTGCTTCCACATAGTGGACTTCCCGGGCGGGCTAGCTCCATGGTCGGGTGGCAAACCACATCAGATTAGGTGATTGGATAGTTTTGAGTAAGCTCGATCGAGAGGCAAGTTGTTACTAGTGTTGGTCATCAAGTATGTACACATCAAAGTCAGCATGGGGAACAAGTTGTCCTTATCGTCAGTTCCCTTGTGTTATTAAGCTTGTGTTACTATTGCTTGTTAGGGCATGTACGACCCTGAGCCTTTGGATCGATTTTCCAAGTATAAGAGACAGCTAAGATACTGCATTATACAACTCTAACCTCATGTATCATAAATGCAGTCAAAACAAAATACACGTAGGGAGTCATGTAGAGATTGTAGACTCTTGATCTATGGGCCACCTACCTAGGCTCCCAATAGGGCCTATATGTATGCATTGATAATCATATATAGAATATACAATCTATGTACATTTCCAAACCATAACATGCTTTCATGTTATCAAGAGATTATTCGCTCTTGTGATCTCTTCCTGGTTCCGCAAACCCTAACCACTATCATCATGTGCCTACGACTGATTTGATCTTTCCAGCCATGTGCGTCTATCCACATGCTTTCGTCACCTGTTGTTGTGATCCTGCCAAGCCCCATTACCATACTGGACAGCGTCGTCAAGCAGCTCCCCCTTAGTCTAAGGCCAAGGCCAAGGCCGTTGAGACTAGACATTGCTCAAAAGAAGTCATCTAAGGATCGTTCCATCACCATTGACATATACGAGGCCAATCATGCCATCGTCCACTCTCAAGACATCACCATTCTCAACATCAAGGTCCTTGTCCATTTGATGTTAGATTGCGCCATTCTCAATTTCTACATGGCAACAAAAACAAGCCAACACAAGTTAGAGGAATGCTTCCTTCTCCCCTTTCATTGATCCTTCTTTGAAGGGTGATCATAGGGGAGAAGGTAAGAAACGAGGATGAAGGTATGACATATTGCATAAGTAAGAATTAATCGAAGAGTAGGACATGCAATGCATCTTCTTGCCTTAACCCTTACCATTTTCCCTTCTCAATATAACATATGATTACGATGCCAACGGGAGCCTCCCATCCACCAAGCTGCAAGCGGTTGCTTTCAAAGCAACAAATGAGAAGGAGGTGCTTCCAAGCAAGGTGGCGCAAGTCAAGGTTGTTGGCCTCAATGATGAGGAGATGGGGCTTGTCATCAAGTGCTTCAAGACCGCATTAAAGGGGCACAAGGTTACAACAACAAGAACAAGTCAAAGAGGAAACATGTTTGCTTCAAGTGCAATAAGTCTAGTCATTTTATAGGCAACTATTCCAAAAATGACAATGAACATGAGAAGGACAAGAATGGGAATAAGGCTGAAAAGAAGAAATACTACAAGAAGAGGGGGAAGCACACATTGGCAAGGAGTCGGATTTGGACTGCTCCTCTGACTCCAACGACGAGGGGCTCGCCACCTTCGCCTTCGACAAATCTTCACTCTTCCCAATGAATGCCACACTTTTCTAATGGCAAAAGAGAGGAAGGTATATTCTATAAATACTCCTAAGTACATTTCTACTAGTGATGAAGAATCTAGCGATCATGAAGATGATTGTAGCATGTTATTTAAGGGCTTAGATCGAACTAAAATTGATAAAATTAATGAATGAATTAGTGCCCTCAATGAAAAGAATGAGCTTATTGAAAAACAAGATCTTATTTTTGAGGAGCATGATAAATTTGTTAATGTAGAAAAAGCCCTTGCTCAAGAATTAGAAAAGAATAAAATTCTGTCTGCTGAGTTTTCTGATTGTCATTCATCTATTTAATATCTTAAAATTGCTAGTGATGAATTAAATGATAAGACAGTGAATTGAGTTCATGCATGATTCTACATCCTCTCTTGGGCATGTGTCTATTTGTACTAGATGTAAGGATGTTGATATTGATGTCTATCATTCTCATGTTGCTACTATTGCTAGTTTCAATGAAGATATTGTTAAATTAAATGTTCGAATTAAAACTTGCAATGGTGAGCTTGAAAAGATAAATTTTTCTAGGGCGGTCTAAACAAGTGGTAGGTATCCCATGATTAAGGATGGTGTTGGCTTCCAAATGGGGAGGATAGAGTACACTTTGACCTTTTGAGACTAACAAAACTTTTAAGTTGATCATGTGTGTAGTCCCAAGGTGCTTGAAAAGGAAATGGTGGACAAAGGAAGGCGCTTCCACTGCATAACGGTATCAAGGTTCTTTGTATTAAATCCCTTGTTTTTTCCATTGCTTCTGGCTTTAATTCAATATTTTTGGTGAGTCAATGGGGTTAGGCCACTTAGTTTCTCTGTCTTTGTGCTTAATACCAAAGAGGGAGAAAATAGAGGCCAAGGCAAATGAACCAAAGCACCACTTGAGTTTTAAAAAAATGTTTTGAGCTTTGAACTTGTCTGTTGATCTAAAACCCTCTTGGTGCCAAAGAGGGGCTCTCTTATTGTGAAAATTGCTAAAAGTTGTGTTTTTTATCAAAAGAGTTTTTTAAGTCAAAACAATTTTGATTTGCAAAACTCAAGAGTTTACTTAACTTAGAAGTAAGAAAAGGTTTAAAATGGCTTTGTTTGCAAAATCAAAAGCAAGTGGTGGCTAAATGATCCAAATATGACAAATCGTGGAAAAACTAGTTTATACTTCAAATTGCAAGTTTTAACACATATTGCGTTTGAGTTAGTCATATTCTAGTTGCTTTAGGTGTGTTGGCATAAATCACCAAGAGAGAAAGATTGAAAGGGAAATGGGCTAGTTAGCCATTTCTACCTGTTTTGGTGATTGGATGTCCAACACACCATCATGGACTAACTTATTTGCTAAGTGTGAGAGCAGGTTTACTTATATGCAATTCAAAGGTTCTAAGTCCAAACGAGCTCAAAAGAGGCTATAAAGTGCAACTTCGGATAAAATGCTAAAACTATGATGTTTGAACCTTTAGATAAGTTGCATACGCCTATTATAATGTTTCTTGCACTTTAGTTTGATGTCTAACTCAATTCTGTGAGAAAAGTGCATTTTGGGTTTAGGTTTGGGCATAACTCAACTCCTAGAGAAACTATGAGTAAATGTGAGTTTCCTAGATTTAGTCGATTTGATTGTGTGTTAACTATGTTTATCTAAGTTATAGGGAAGCTCACAAGAAAGTCCAAGTCAAATGGAACAAGTTTTGCAAAGAAATGACTTAATTGTGCTGGTCTGTGAGTCACCGGACTGATCCAGTGGTGCACCGGACCACCTCCGTACGAACTCTGCAGCCTTGGATTTTTAATTATAAAAATCACCGGACCGAGTATTGTGTACGGTTCGGTGGTGCACCGGACTGCCTAGTAACACTACTTCTTGGCTTCGTTCGAGCGCCAACGGCTAGCTGACTTAGCGAACGATCTAGAAGTGCACTGGACCGATCTGGTGACTGTCGGAGATGGAAGGTGCTAGTCAAGATCTCGGAGAAGCCGCCTTGTTCCCAGTCTGATGCGCCAGCCGAGGCTGGATTTCAGCTAGCTTTTAGAAGAAATGAGAAACCATATGGGGTGTGTTTGGGCTATAAAAGGCTCCCAATTTCGACCTCCTTCAGCACTCAAGCACACCGAGAGCTATTGATCATTCTCATACCCTGCCACAACACATTCGTGACATTCTAGCGAGATCCGAGCATCGTTCTGAGTTGTTCTAGTCATTTTGTGAGAGTGTGTTCTTGTGATCTTTTTTCTTGCGTTGTGTGGTTGTGTTTTGCTCTTATGTGTGTGTTCCTCTCTCTCTCTTTTGTTGTGCTTTGGAGTTGTAACTCATTCATCTGTGTATGGATACAAGAGACTCCAACTTATGGAGATTCCTTGCGAGGAGATTAATATTGTGGTAAGAAAAATCATGGCATTCAAGTTGATCAATGGATCACTTGAGAGGGTTGATTGCAACCCTTGTCCGTTGGGACACCACAACATGGAGTAGGCAAGCATTTGAGGCTTGACCGAAACACGGGAAAATCAATGTCTTGTGTACTTTTCAATTTGTGATTGTTTCTTCCTCTCTAAGTTCTAATCACTTGCAATATTGCTCTAAGTTAATTTCACATCTTGTAAGAGCAATCAAGTGAAGAGAAATTCTCTCTTGGATCTTAATTTGCACTAACTTTTTATTTGTGATTCAAGTTTGTGTTAAACTGTGTTTTTCAAGCGTCACCTATTCACCCCACTCTAGGTGACTCAGTAGGAATCTATTCGGCATATGCAGAATGATAAGCCTCACGGGCCTTGTACCTTAGATAGGCATTAGATTAGATTAAAAGTCAGTTACCAAGGCTTACCACTTCGAGTATAAGGACTATAAATATACAACTTTATGATGCTAATAATCTGGAGGCATTCGTTCACCCACAGCGTGTGCTTCTCATCTCCTCGACGCATCACCACTCCTTTCACAAGGGTTTTTCAAGTCATGTTGTCCTCTATAGTAGATTGTGTTAAGGCAGTATGGTGTTATCACCTTAACATGGTAAATCTTGTACTAAGCATTATTATTGACAAGATCTGCTACTTATCCTATGTAATTTCAATCTACTTTTGCTATTAAGCTTCGTGTTATTAGATTGATTTTATATTGCTATATGTATATCTCTCGACCGTGAACACCTCATTCTTGGTGAAGTATGTTATAAATTTAGAGAAATAAGTGACATGCTTCCTTCATACTTAAATATATTAAATATTCTAATTCCGAATAAAACAAATATATAACTCACATAAATGCCATATGTAATTATAACAGCAACGAACAGTAGCAATTCCATTAAATGGAAATTTGAAACATAGCTACTCAGATTCATTTGTAAATTAAACATGGCTTATAGATGAAGAAGGCAGATTAAACACATAAACAGAATTGTTTATATTAAGATATTGCTCTCAAATAGCGGGTTGCTGCACTAGACAACATTCCAACACTAAATGGTGATCAGAGATCCTCGACTAACGTGACAGTCCTATTTTATCAAATCAGGGTTTTAAAACAAATATTATAAGCCTAGAATTCAAGCATGAATATCATGATCAAAACAGTGTGCATAAAAATTAAAGAACAATAATGAACTTAAATAATCAGCTTGTACAATAGTGAAAGGAATTATTAAGCATAAATAATACTGCTGAAAATAACAACACACTAAAACCCAGACTATCACGTCGTCTCACTACACCACTATCATCATCGAGCAATCAAATCCGCCCACAAATTGTGCAATCACACTCAAGTAAATAATACTAACAGATTGCACAAAATTATTCAATAATATAGAGATGCAACGAGTAACTCACAGCACGTAGATTGTCTATGTGGGAAGACCAGCTCAGCGAACACAAGGTTATGTCTCAGAAAACCAATTCCGCCGCCCACGTCTGGACCTGCACGGCGGGAGGTTGATGGAGATACTAGAGCCGCTGCCAGAGCCGAGGGAGACGTCCACGGCACCAGCCCGAGAAGAGGAACACCGCGCAGCAGGGAGCCCTAGCACCAGGCCACGGTGGACAAAGACCAGAGAATCAACGAGCAGCACCAAGGCACGACATCAACAGCGCCACACCACCACCATCGAGAACAATAGACAGCCGATGATACGGACGAGACCAGGACACCCAGAATCGAGCAGATCGATGGATTTCTCGCCGGAATAGTGGATTGGATGGAACTGTAGAGGTCTTTGTCTCTGCATTTCCTGCAGAGAGAGAGAGTACAGGGGAAGGGGCTCCACTTAAGAAGTTGGGTGAGAGACTATTACCGAGAAGAGAGGAGCGAGCTGTGGTCTCTGTATGAGGAAGCCAGAGAGTACGGAGCAGCGGTTACCGCTGCCGCCCAGCTGTTCGCTCAGCCATCTCCCCGCTCCCTCCCTACGGTCTCTCGCTGAGGCATCGAAGTGCCCAGGCAATGCCATAAGCCGGCTGGGCCGCTCAGCCTCCAGGCCTTGTAGTGGCCTAGTTGGCTGGCCACATGTTTTGTTCATTTTTTAAGGAAAATAAAGGGAAAACCCCCCTCAAATGAATAGCAATCCCCACCATTTTCACTCTTATTTTCTGATCAATGTCATTGAGCTCCCGTACTGTTTATATACTACTTTTCGGCAGAGGTACTTGTTAGGTTTAAACTAAAGCCTATCCCAGTGTACTCCAACCCTGCACAAGTAAGCGGAGGACTACGCCTTGATCCACAAACCCTAGTGTGAGAATCTTTGCACAAAAGGCACATAGTACTAGGCAGATTATCTGCTTCTCTTACGGGGCAGGGCGTTACGGTCATGCCCTTTAATATCTATTCATGAGCTCACTAGAGAGAAAACCCCATTCTCTCCCAGACTGCGACCCCACAGTCAGCTCATATAGGTGAAATCGTTAAGGAAATTCTGTAGGACAACTTCCCTGCTTAAAGCATTGACTTCATTAAGAGCATATCGCTCAACCTGCCTTACAGATAGAGCACAACAGCTCATGAGACTCTTTGTCTTTTGTGCTCTTGGTTCCACAGTGCTTCGTTTCCTGGAGCCTGGATCTCGGGACCTCCGGTCACACAAGACAGTTATCCGCAGTTGAAACCGCTAACAGGGTACTAGTCCCATTCCCACGCACGCTGCTTGGATTGGCTTTTGAGCCAGTCCTTTGGTGAAATGATTAGCAAGATTCCTTTCAGACATGATGTAATCTATGGTTATTACACCCGTCTCTCTAGCATGCCGATATGAATCAAGTCGTCTTCTGATATGCCTCAAGGATTTTTGGTTGTCCTTTCTACTGTTCACTTTCAGCAACACAGAAGTGTTGTCACAGTATACTAGGACAGCCAGTATCGGCTTTGCTAACATTGGAAGGTCTGACAACAGGTCTCTCAATCATTCGGCCTCCAATGCTGCTGAATCAAGTGCAACTAATTCAGCCTCCTTGGTGGAACGTGTCGACACTGATTGTTTAGACGATCTCCATGACACGGCCCCACCAGCTAAAGTGAACACATAACCACTTGTAGACTTCATTTGATCTGAGTCAGAGATCCAGTTTGCATCACTGAATCCTTCAAGTACTGACAGAAATCTGGTATATTTAATACCAAGATTCATCGCTCCCTTCAAATACTGAAGCACTCTGTATAAGGCTACCCAGTGTCTATCTCCTGGACTGGCCGAATAACGAGCCAGTATGCATACTGCATATGAGATATCTGGTCTAGTTGCACTGCTTAGGTACATGAGAGGTCTGATGATCTGCGAATATAGTAGCTGGTTAACAGGCTCACCTTCATGTTTACTGAGCGTGTAGGATGGATCATAGGGCGTGGTGACTGGTTTACAGTCCATATGTCCAAAGCGAGTCAGGACCTTTTCCACATAATGGGATTGTGTCAAAGTAATCCCATCCTCACCCTTTATTAGCTTGATGTTCAATATTACATCAGCTTCACCCAAGTCCTTCATATCAAAGTTCTTGGAGAGAAATACTTTTGTCTCCATGATAGCCTCCAAATCGGTCCCAAATATCAATATGTCATCAACGTATAAACACATGATGACACCTTTACCCTCAGAGAAGCGATAATACACTTCATTTACACAAAACCAAACAGTGGTCAAAGTATTATTAAACTTCTCATGCCATTGTCTGGGAGCTTGCTTAAGACCGTATAAGGATTTAATCAAGCGACACACTTTGCTCTCTTGTCCTTTAACCACAAATCCTTCTGGTTGCTGCATATAAATTTCCTCTTCCAGCTCTCCATTTAGGAATGTTGTCTTTACGTCCATTTGATGAACAAGAAGTTTATAAGCAGCAGCCAGTGCCAAAAGAACATGGATTGTGGGCAATCGAGTCACCAGAGAATAAGTATCAAAATAATCCTCCTCTTTCTTTTGAGTAAAACCCTTAGCCACAAGACGGGTCTTGTACGTTTCAATAGTACCATCGGGTCTCCTCTTCCTCCTAAATATCCATTTGCAGCCCACAAGCTTGCAACCAGCCGGGAGATCAGTTATCTCCCAGGTTCCGTTCGAGATGATTGAATCTATCTCGCTACGGAGAGCCTCCCTCCAGTACTCTGCATCCGGAGATGTATATGCCTCTGTGAGGGAGCGTGGTTCTTCATCCACTAGATAAATAATATAATCATCACCCAGAGACTTTTTAGTCCTTTGTCTCTTACTCCTCCTTAACTCCAAATCTGGAGTCTGGTCATGGACACTCGAGGGCAGAGAATATGTCCGAGATGGACCATCTGGGGCTACTACTTCCTTATCTCGCATAAGGAAGATGCTCTCAAAGAATGTCACATCCCGAGATTCCATTATTACATTTATAGCGACTTCGCTCGTCTCGGAATGGACCACTAGAAATCTATAAGTTGCACTGTTATGTGCATAACCCAGGAAGACACAGTCTACGGTCTTAGGGCCTAGCTTTCTCTTCTTCGGCAACGGGACATTCACCTTTGCAAGGTAGCCCCAAGTCTGAAGATGCGAAAGATATGGCTTCCTTCCTTTAAATCCTTCATAGGGCGTGGCCTCACGGTTGTGAGGCAGCACCCTATTCAGGACATAGCACACCGTGAGTACTGCCTCGCCCTACCAGATGTCAGGCATCCCCGAACTTTGCAACAAAGCATTAGCTAAGTCACACACCATTTGGTTCTTCCTTTCAGCTACCCCATTTGACTGAGGTGAATATGGAGCGGTGGTTTCATGAATGATTCCACACTCTTTGCAGTACTCATCAAAAAGGTTGGAAAGGTATTCACCTCCTCTATCAGACCGTAACCTTTTAATTTTCTTATCTAGCTGGTTTTCAACTTCAGTCTTATAGATATTAAAGTGTTCTAGTGCCTCATCTTTAGTTCTGAGTATGTAAACATAACAGAACCTGGTAGCATCATCTATCAAGGTAAGAAAGTATCTTTTACCGCCTTTTATGATTATACCATTCTTCTCACATATATCTGAGTGAATTAGTTCTAAAGGAGTGGTACTTCTGCCTTCAACCGTATGAAACGGTTTTCTAGGCTGCTTAGCTTGCACACAAATACCACATTTTACACCTTTAACATGTTTATATTCAGGAATTAAAGACATGTCACTTAATTTCTTAATGGCCTCAAAATTCACATGACACAAACGGGAATGCCATATATTATTAATGGAATCGTTATTACAGACCAAATTAACATGGTAAGAAGAATGATTGTTCAAAACGGAAAGACGGAACAAACCGCCTGACTCATATGACTTTCCAACAAAAGTACCAAACTTAGACACGACCACTTTATTAGACTCAAACACTAATTTGAGACCCTGTCGACATAGCAGCGACACTGATATGAGGTTCCAGCTCATCGAGGGCACATAGAGTACGTCCTTCAGCATGAGCGTCTTTCCTGAAGTTAACTTTAGGTAGACCTGTCCAGTACCTCGAACTGCTGCCGGAACACCATTTCCCATCAAGACTGATGCGCTGTTGTATTCCTGGAATGAAGAGAATATGGATCGATCAGCACAAATATGAACAGTAGCACTGGAATCCATCCACCAGTCATCTGATGGACTTGCCATAAAGGCCTGAGGTGCATACCCTGGGGTGGAATTAACCACCACGTTCCCTTCTTTGCTGAGGTGGATGACCTTTTCCCTTCCTAAGTTTGCACCTTCGAGCTGTATGCCTGGAGACACCACAAATGTAGCAGATAAAGTCCTCCTTTTTCGTCTTTATCTTTTTGGACTTATGTTGGTTCAGATTCTTCTGTGGAGAGTTCTTCTTCTTCTGGAATTTTCTATCCCCATCCTTCTCAACAACGTGAGCCTAGAGTTGCTGGAATGGCTTGTTACTGGACCTTGCACGCTCTTCCACATTTATCGCAGCTGACAACTCGGTGAGAGTCATTTGCTTCTTCATGTGGCGGCGTGAAGTCACAAAGTCTCACTAAGAAGTAGGAGCTTTGCCAGTATTGCATTCACCTGAAAACTGTCTAGTAGGACGCAGACATATTGGACTAAGTCCCTAACAAGGAGTTGAATCCCCTGTAGCTGCTCCATAACAGACCTTCCCTCAGCCATTTTATAGTTGAGATAGTTTTCAGTTGTGAATGACTCATTGCCATTGTCAACTTCAGAGAACTCGTTCTCAAGTTCAGTCCATAGACCCTTAGCGGAGGTAAAACCAGAGTACACGTCAAATAAGCGGTTCGACAAGACGTTCATCAGACGAGACAAGCATGCCTCATTGGCTTCGTCCCACTTGGCCTTCTCGCTAGTGCGGCGGCCTTCGCTGCCTCATCAGAATCATCTGATGCAACCTGGGGAACAACCGACGTCACTACCCAAAATAATTTTAGGTCAGTGAGCCACATGCGAGTCTTAATCTGCTAGCGCTTAAAGCTTGCGTCGTCGAACACTTCAGGCTTAAATGGAGATTCGGACGTGGGCGGCGGAATTGGTTTTCTGGATTGTTGTAAATTTAGAGAAATAAGTGACATGCTTCCTTCATATTTAAATGTATTAAATATTCTAATTCCGAATAAAACAAGTATATAACTCAGATAAATGTCATATGTAATTATAACAGCAACGAACAGTAGCAATTCCATTAAATGGAAATTTGAAACATAGCTACTCAGATTCATTTGTAAATTAAACATGGCTTGTAGATGAAGAAGGCAGATTAAACACATAAACAGAATTGTTTATATTAAGATATTGCTCTCAAAATAGCGGGTTGCTGCACTAGACAACCTTCCAACACTAAGTGGTGATCAGAGATCCTCGACTAACGTGACAGTCCTATTTTATTAAATCAGAGTTTTAGAACAAATATTATAAACCTAGAATTCAAGCATGAATATCATGATCAAAACAGTGTGCATAAAAATTAAAGAACAATAATGAACTTAAATAATCAGCTTGCACAATAGTGAAAAGAATTATTAAGCATAAATAATACTGCTGAAAATAACAACACACTAAAATCCAGACTGTCTCGTCGTCTCACTACACCACTATCATCATCAAGCAATCAAATCCGCCCACAAATTGTGCAATCACACCCAAGTAAATAATACTAGCAGATTGCACAAAATTATTCAATAATATAGAGATGCAACGAGTAACTCACAGTACGTAGATTGTCTACGTGGGAAGACCAGCTCAGCGAACACAAGGTTCTATCCCAGAAAACCAATTCTGCCGCCCACGTCCGGACCTGCACGGCGAGAGATTGACGGAGATACTAGAGCCGTTGCCGGAGCCGAGGGAGACGTCCACGGCACCAGCCCGAGAAGAGGAACACCGCGCAGCAGGGAGCCCTAGCACTAGGCCACGATAGACAAAGACCAGAGAATCAACGAGCAACATCAAGGCACGACATCAACAGCGCCACACCACCACCATCGAGAACAACAGACAACCAACGATACAGACGAGACCAGGACACCCGAAATCGAGCAGATCGATGGATTTCTCGCCGGAACAGTGGATTGGATGGGACTATAGAGATCTCTGTCTCTGCGTTTCCTGCAGAAAGAGAGAGTACAGGGGAAGGGGCTCCACTTAAGGAGTTGGGCGAGAGAGGAGCGAGCTGCGGTCTCTGTACAAGGAAGCCGGAGAGAATGGAGCAGCGGTTACCGCCGCCGCCTAGCCGTTCGCTCGGCCATCTCCCCGCTCCCTCCCTGCGGTCTCTCGCTGAGGCATCGAAGTGCCCAGGCAATGCCATAAGCCGGCTGGGCCGCTCGGCCTCCAAGTCTTGTAGTGGCCCAGTTGGCTAGCCACATGTTTTGTTCATTTTTTTTAAGAAAAATAAAGGGAAAACCCTCCTCAAATGAACAGCAAAGTATGCATATTCCAGGCTCGTCCCAGTGTGCCAATACCTTCACCAAAGATCTAATGATGGTCATCTTTACAAAATTTATGGTCATCTTCCCCATCCGTTCTCATCCCTGATTGTGAACACTTGCTCGTGCACCTGTGGACCGAGGCTTCTCACGGTGCCTATGTATATGCACCAATAATCGTTGAGTAATTAATACAGTCTGTCTACTGTCTCAAATCCTAGCACCCTTTCACGGTCGTCATATTCAGTGACATACGGCTCCCTAATCTGCTGGTAAAAGCGAATGATATAGCATTGTAGCAGAGCTAAAATTCAACGCTAGCTGGCTGCACCTGTTAGTTTCAACTTCATGCACAAGCTATTAAGACGACATCATGGAAATGTCTTCTATTTAATGCAATAAGTTGAGTTTTTCTACGCGTTTATCTCTACTAACTATTAAAATACTACTGTAGACTGCCCTCGCCTCCGTCCGTCCGCCCGCCCGCCCACAATCCAGTCGCAAACCACGCCGCGATCCGTCCGCCCGCCTGCCGCAAACCCGCTGCGAACGCTCCGTGCATGCCGCAACCGCCGTGATCCGCCCGCCCGCCCTCCTCAATCCACCCGCCCGCTGCAAACACTTACGTTCGATCTGTTGGAATTAAGTAATTAAGTATTCTAGAGTGTCTCGAATCAACTGTCCCCTTCACCATCTGCTGCTCCGCCGTCCACGCGTGGTGTGCTGCTGAGACGCAACATGACAGCGACGGCATGGCTTCGCCGGTGCTCACTGCCGTCGCCGGCAGCTACGACTGCCACCCCTACTCTATCTTCGCCGCCTCATAGGACTCCGCTGTGGCCACCGACCCGCCTCCGACCCCAACCTCCAATCTGTAACCGCATCTCCCTACCATCCCTTCTCCCCATGTTCGATCTGTTGGATGTAAACGAGGATTCTTAAGAATCTTCCTCGGCCTCGACAACGGTGGCAAGACCTGTCTGCCCTTCCCCCATCCCCCGACCGATCATGATGTCTTGGGATTGGATTTGTATCCTAACTCTAGGGATTTCAGTGTCGAAAGGCAGAGGTAGTTTCTTCGTTTGGTTGTTAGACTGTCTTGTTTTACTATGAGAATTTTTGTGATTTTTCATTATTCTGTTCAGGGGTTACTTACTTGTCCTTTGTCTCCGGTAATTATTGCTATTGTCAACAAAATTAAGATGATGCCATTATCTGCTTATTTTGATTCTTGCAGTGAATATTTGAAACTCTGTCCTTAGAACAATGGCACATACATGTATAAATACGTGGAGGATCAAATCAAATTTCCTGAATAACTGATTCATGTTACACAGAAGATATGTTTGGTGGTGTTCTCATCACAAGTTTTTTATAGACCTAAACACCAGATTTCATGTTTATCTGTTTGTAACTTGTTGTCTTCGACTTAAATATCATAATAATATGAAATGTACTTTTCCTTCTGCTTGCAGGCTCCCTTCGATTATTTATAACATGTTGCTCTACAGTCTGTTTAGCCTATTGACGATGCTATTATCTCATCACCATTGGGGATCAATCTAACACAACACATTTGTTTTGGCATAGCTATAGATGGCCAATAAACACGAGGCCCGCGAGCCCGGCACGAAGCCCGCTTTTTTGGCCCGGTCTGAGTCTGGCATGGCCCGGTTCTATGCGGGCCCTAGCCTGCCCGGCACGAATAAGCGGGTCGGGCTCGGACAGGAAACTAGGCACGGTGGGCTAGCCCGACACGGCCCGTTTACCTCTAAGCCCGTTAAGCCCATTTTTTTACACTAAAACATGCTTACCGGCCCGCTTAGCCCGCTTTTTGGCCCGCTTTTTTCGTGCTAAATGTGCCGGCCTGCCCGTTTGGGCCCGCTGCGGGCCGGGCTCGGACAAGAAATTGAGCCCGCGGGTTTAGACGGTCCGGCCCGGTTTTCTAACCGTGCCTGACGGACCGGACCCAAAACGGGCCGTGCTTCACCGGGCTCGGGCCGGGCCGGGCGACACGTTTGGCCATCTCTAGGCATAGCTTTCTCTTATGCAGTGCTTTTCATGTATATTAGTATGGTCTGATATTAAGAATTAAGATGGCCACTCCATACGCTAAGTGGACAACCATCTTCAATATTTGTTCTATAGTGGGTGCTATCGGTACTGTTTTTGGAGAAATGGGAGCTCTCCAGCCAAGTAGGTTATGTGTGATGGTTTCAATGTCATTGTTTATAATGGCCCTCTGCACTCTCAAGACAAACTGAACCAGTGCTGTGGATATTTCGTGGGTATACCTTTGGTCTGTGAACTATGTTCCTTGGCCTCATGCTGCTTCTCGACATATCCACATTGTTGAGTCCCTGGCGATGTCTGCCAAGGCCACAAAGATGACTACGACCTTCTCCATACCAGCAGACAAATGCTCGTAAGTCCAAAGATTTGAATAGTTGAGTTTTAGTGTGCATGTGTATTGGTTCTTTGATGTTTATTTTTCCTTTTTGCCATGTACAGTATTGGAGTTGTAATTTTTCCTTTGTACGACTTATTATTTAATTAATTATTGGACCTAAGACTATAGGTTACGACTTATGGTATTCTCTACCTTGTTTCTTTATAGCTCATGGGGTTGAGTATGCATTTGGAGCACATAGCTATTCGATTAGTGGAGTTTTGGAGGTGGAACCTCGGCAGTGACCTGGATCCTCTCCAAGTTAGAGAGTTCATGGAGATTCACTCATTAAATTACAATGGTGATACCTTCCGTTTGGTAGGTAAAAACTACAACCACTTCTGTGAGGATATCTGCAAAAGGTTGACCAGAAATTTTATTCCAAGATGGGTTAATCGACTTGCTACAATGTGTTTTTATCAGTTGAGATCATCAGATAAAATGAAGGGGTGCGATTGTTGAACTCAACGTCTTTATCAGTTGAACAATTTGGAAACGAAAAGAGACAAGATCCTTATGCATTTGCCTATGAATGATGGAAGCAACAACAACACTTTTGACTACAACAGTGGGAGTTCATACTCAGCTGTTCAACCAAGTAGATAACTGTCTCCACTCTTTGTTTTTCTTGATGAATGCATTATATGACATTAATCGTTTTTCAGTAAGTTACCTGGTGAACAATCTTTCAGCAAGTTATTTGAGTGATTATATCTATATGCTCCATATGAATGCCTTTTCATTTTAGTATATCACATCCGAATTACCAACCTTTATACTGACAGTGTGATAAGCATTGAACAAAAGTTTTGTATGTTGAATATTCAACAATATGTGTATAATTTTATATATACATAAATATAATATTCTCATACACGTGGTTGATCCGTTGGTATATTGTTGAAATATTGTTTTTTACGATACATGTGCTGACATGACCATGCTTTGATCTGCGTGTAGGTTGAACCATGTAAGCTTTCTTTGAGGCTCGACTATGTTGCTTACATGATCCATTTAACTGTCTTTGGATTTTTTGGGGGTAACTCCAATATCTCACATGAGGTTCTTTGTGATAGCTGTTACTTAATCTGTGCTGATCTATGTAAATGTGGCAACACTTGGCAGTTTCACGCTTTTACTAATGGAGGTCCTGTACTGTTGAAATTTAGAGAAATCTTACATTTATGTTTTTGAGCACATATTGCTCCAACTTAGATGTCTGCCAACACAAGTATTGACATGCGGATGTTTACTTGTTTAGATCATTGAAGGATCTGGCAAGGTTGCTATTAGAGGATGATTAATTATCTTACATTATTCCAGTTCCCTTGGAGCACTTAAGTTTTTAATAACTAATCAGGTATTCACAAGGTATGGACTCCAAAAATTGTTTGGCCTAGACTGCTTGGCACTCACCTCAGACCAAACCCCGCTTTACCCTGATCTTCCATCTAATATGGTATGCATAATCATTTTTAACAAGTTTGAGTCAAGGAATTTAAGAGAAACCAGTGTGGATTTTATATGTACTAACTCATGTTGTCAGTGATGATAATTTTGGTGTCTTTCTTTTGGATTCTGAGCATTGTGTTGACTGTAGTAAAGATGCATAGTCTTGTTGATGGTGTTGTCCTATGGATGGGCTGCTCGGTAGCACCTCTAGGTTTTTGGTTATGCTGGTACCTGGCAACACTCAATGGCCATGGAATTGGCAAATAGAGATCCTTGAAATGGTTGCCCACTAGGACCCTGGTAGCCAATGTTCTTGCTGCAAGCATAATGGCAGTTCTTTCTATAACATCCAAAGTGGTATGAGCGAACAATTTTTCATATAGATTCACTGTTTGCGGTTGGTATATTGACTCTTCCATACATCAGCCTTTACACCTGATTTATTTAATTTTTTTACAGGTAGATACAACTCGACTTCCTTGGTTGCTTGAGCACAATGTCTATTTTTGATGCTGAAGTGTATACAATGAGAAGTGGGCAGATTGCCAGGGCCTTCATTTATGCTGCATCCACGTTCCTGTTTTCTTTTCTGCTAGCACAACTCTCTTCATGGTAGGTCTGTAATGGATAGTAAATCAAAGTATTTATAGGCTACCATGGTTCAAAGTATTTATAGGCTAGCATGGTCTATGGGCTAGAATAATCAGGATTAGAGATAGAAACTTATTATCAAATAGCCAATTGGTTGTAATAGTGATTCAATCAATGTATCTCGCTTTCAGGTGCCCATCGAGGATGCTACAGGCTCATCGACATCTCAGGCAACACACAAACATTTTGCCACACGGATTTTTATATATTATAGTGATATTTGTTGTTTTATATTGATGTTTTATACTAATTTTTAACTTTCGTGGCAACGCACGGGCACACGGCTAGTAATTTTAGAAGAGTCAGCGAACTGAAATATGTTTTGGGGGCATATGTTCATTTAAATTTTTGAAGAAAAAAATAAAACAAAGGGAATGGTTTTGCAACGGACATATGCAAGCAACAAGCATGTAAGATAACGGATAGCCCCGGAATGGTCCAAATGCATGTATCTAAAAAGGAATCCCATCAATCAACTAATTGAAAACGAGTCTTGATCGACACGCGAACACATAGCTCATACTTAGGGCTAGTTTAGGAACCTTAATTTTCTAAGGGATTTCTATTTTCTTCTAAGGGATTTCTATTTTCACATGGAAAAATAAACTAATTTCGCTTAGAAAAATAGAAATCCTTTAAAAAATTGGGGTTTCCAAACTAGCCCTTAATGTTACGTCTGCTTATAAAAAATCTCCATGCATGTTACTTGTTACCTGAGCAATCTGTCCTCTTAGGGTTAGTTTGGGAACCTTAATTTCCCACAAGATTTTCATTTTCCCAAAGGAAATTAATTCATTTTTCCTTGGGAAAATAGGAATCCCTTGGGAAAATGTAGTTCCCAAATTAGTTCTTATTATTGATAGCTCTGCTGGTTAAACTTCTGGCGGTGGAACATGTCCACTTCAATTCGAGCCTTTAAGGTAGTGTTTGGTTCGGTGTCAACGAGGGATAGGACGGGATCAACCCTGGGTTGACCCCGTCCCTTATTTTTTGAGGGATGGCCTCATCCACCATTTTTCAAGAATATTCTTTGACCCTGACTCTGGACCTCCAAACCAAACGTGGGTCAAATTAAAATGATCTCATCTTATCCCTTTTCATCCTTACTCGTCCCTCAATCCAAGTCAACATGTGTGCCAATATTTTACAGCTACTTAACCCATCGATGAACGAACCATCGAAAAAACGAAAGGGAATTCAGGCCAAAGGTTACTGTCACTCACGAATAATCATGTGAGAAAGACCACTTCTTTTGACTAATTTTTAGGCCGCTCATATATATATGCTCCTTCCCGTTCTGAGTTCTCACTGCTAGTTTAACTGTTGCTGTTCGCTACCGTCACGTCAGATTACCACGTGTCAATCATTTGTCTTTGTTGGTTTGTCTACACGCTCACACTTTACACTGTAATTACTTATTATTTGTATGTAGTTATTTGCCCTGCTAGCTAGAGTAGAGTAGTTGTAGTGGTAGAAGTAGCTAGAGGTCATTTGCTTTGTTTTGCAGCTCTCCAGTCATGGTAGTAGCTTTTTGTTGTTGTTGTTGTGCAATCAGAGCATAAATCAAGGTACTAGAATTCTATAGGGCCTTGCTCTGGGTAAAATAGAGCTAGTTCAAAGTAGTTGTTATTAGAGAATTATTTTATACCAATCAACCTTTGCTCTAGTATTGCGATTTGTAAATAATATTTATAGGCTTTTTACCCCCATTTAGTCCGGCGGCGGCCACCTTGTCATCCAAAATCCATCGATTTTTGAACGACAACTTAGTGAAGATCCACCCACACCTTCTCCATCCATCCTAGGATGAGGTGTTCTACATAGCTTTGCTTGTTGCACGGTTAATTTGAAGATTAGTCTATCTATACCTAGCTATGGTTATATGAAATTTTGATTTTGCTAGGAGTACTAGGTAGTTTAGGTTGATCGAATATGTTTAGGAACTTTTGTTTGGGTTCTTTCCTTGATTTGTACATGTATATCTAGTTGCATGTGTTCTTTGTTTAAGTTACCAAGTTTGTTAGAATTTGTAGTTAGTATGTTTAGCTTTAGGTTATACTATTTAGTTATTGTGTGTATATTTTGTTTACTTAACTAGAGTTTGGGTTATATGTTAAGGTTGTATTTAGTTAATTAGTTTAGGTTATATGTTTTGGTTTATTGTTTATGTTATATTTAGTTAGGTTTGTTTATATTTACTTAGTTTAGTTATATGTTTAGTTTATATTAAGTTAGTTAGATTAGTTTTTTGTTTACTTGGTTTAGGTTACATTTAGGTAGTAAGTATAGATTATATTTAGTAACTCTGTATAGGTTATATTCCTTAGAACAAATTCAAAGACTTAATGCAGTTGCTCAAATTCTTTTGTAGGTGAATAGTTTAGTTCATTTGTTTCACGAAGGAAGAGTTAAAGACGATATGGATTCTAAGAATATGCAATATGAAGTGGAAATATTTGAGATGCCACCTAGCTTTAATGATCTTGTTTGTCGGGTTAAGAAGAACTTTGATGGTTATTTTGCATTAAAGGAGAGGTTTTATTCTAGAAAAGGTTGGACACAATGTGTTTTGATTCTCTTGTGTAATGAGGCTCATTGGTCGCACTACAAAATGGTAGTACAAGGACCAAACATGATATTGCTTTTGGTAATGGTGGAGAATGGGCATATGAAGGAAGAGTTGTCATCCTTTATGGTGTTGGAGGCGATCAATGCCCATGGGGGTCCATGTCAAGGCAACACCGAGCAATATGATTTTGAATGTTCAGTTGACACTAGAGCCACTTCAGTATACTCCAATGCTAGCCAATGAATCTATGTGCCACATGTCCTCTATTTTTCAAAATAGGGGGTACTGAGGAATCAAATGCACTATAGTTGCCTTTCAACATTAATCTAAACATTTAACATAGACATATAACCTAAATTAACTAACTAACTAAACTTAAACTTAACATAAACATATTAACTAACATTCAAACCTAATCATACAACACATGCAGCTACATGTACACATATAAATCAAGGGGAAATCTTAAACATAAGTTACTAAACATATTTTATATAACTTAACTACCCAACATTCCTAGCAAAATCGAATTTTCATGAAACCCTAGGTAGCTAGAATAGTCCTCAAATCAACCGTGAAACTGATAAATGAGTGGGAGAATACCTTGCCCTAGTGCAACTTAAGAAGGTGTGTGGCAGATCTCTACCAAGCGGTCACCGATTGCTTGTAGAGGTCGGGTGGTGCATGTCTATAAAAGGACGAAGATTAGAGCAGAGAGGGAAGGGAGCCCACATGCCTCTGCATCATCGAACATGTCCAATGCCTACTAAAAAATTGTACCGAGAGCGTTTTCTCATCTCTTCTCAAGTGTACTAACCCTAAAATGTTTTGTCAAACATATTAGAGCCTAGTTAGCATTTTAAAGTGTTTTCAATAATATTTTTTTGCTTTCTCTTATGTATGTCATTTAGGAATATACACAATGCATATGATTTCAACACGTAGTGGCACTAGATGAGTGATTTGTATAATTAGACTTCCCTCTTAATAGTATGATAATCTATCCTAAATCTGATCATATCATCTATTGTGTCTTGATTGGTAAAAACAAAAAAACTAGCTTATACCTTTGTCTTGATCTCTTGTATTTTGCTTTTCTCCATCCTCTTACTATTTTGAGCACTTGATCATCATTTTTTGCCATCACCATTATTTTCATCTGCAACAATTAATGTAGAGGTTAGTACACTCGTTGTCTCAATTACCAAAATATCACATTGAGCATTCAACACTTCAATCTACTCCAATGGCAGTCCATGAATCTATGTGCTACATGACCTCTGTTTTTCAAAATAAAGGCTAGTTAGAAATCAAATGCACTATAGTTGCCTTTTAAGACTAATCTAAACATTTAATATAGGCATATAACCTAAACTAACTAATTAACTAAACATAAGCATATTAACTAGCATTTAAACCTAACCATATAACACACGCAACTACATGTATAAATCGAGGGCAAACCCTAAACATATTCGATGTAACTAAATTACCGAGCATTCGAAGCAAAATCATTTTTATAAAATCCTAGGTAGCTAGACTAATCGCCAAGTTAACTATAAAACTAACATATGAGTGGGGGAATACCTCGGCCTAAGGTGGCCAGATCACACTACCGGAATCAACCGCTTCGCCGAGTGCCTGAAGCACTCGGCGAAGCGTTCAAAACACTCGGCAAAAGCTTTGCCGAGTGTTACACTCGGCAAAGAAGGCTCGGTGAACAGTGCATCGGCAAAGCCTTCTTTGCCGAGAGCTTTTTATCGGGCACTCGGCAAAGATCTTTGCCGAGTGCCAGAAAACACTCGGCAAAGAAAAGCAGCCGTTACGGCGTCGAGTGACGGAGACGGCGGCTTTGCCGAGTGTCCCACCTGACACTCGGCAAAGAAGTTCGTTTTGCCGAGTGCCTTCCGTGCAGCACTCGGCAAAGAATCCATCTTTGCCGAGTGCCACATGGGACACTCGGCAAAGAACCCGCCAGGGAGGGTCCCCATGTCAGGTTCTTTGCCGAGTGTCCCGTGTGGCACTCGGCAAAGCCGACCTCTTTGCCGAGTGCCAGGGACGCAACACTCGGCAAAGAACCTAAGCCGGTGCCCAGGTCTGTGCTCTTTGCCGAGTGTTATGACCTTGACACTCGGCAAAGAGCCTCTTTGCCGAGTGTTACACTCGGCAAAGTGACCAGTATATACCTTTTTTATTTGTTTTTTGTATTCCATCCACACAAACAGAAGATATCACATATATATCACATATATACATCACACATATCATCACAGACATAAATAGCCAACACAAACATAAAACCGTCACCACAAACATAAATATCCATCACAAACATAAGTGTTCAACATAAGTATCAAACACAAACATAAGTCTCTAACGTCGCAAGCTCTCACATAAGTATCAAACACAGACATAAGTATTATACACAAGTACAGAAGTCTAAAGCAATGAAAACACAACACTCATGGAGGTGGGCGGCTTGACCGGGGCTGCGTTGGGCTGAACCCTTCCGGAGGATTGTTGGATGCCTCCCCAGATTGGCCCTGCACAGAGAAGAGATTGCATGTGTTATACCAGATGCATTACAAACATCTAACTACAATTTTGATACTCACAGGAGTGTGGAAGAGAGCAGGGTCAACTGGAGGGAACAATGGAGGTGGCGGAGCGATGCCCTGTGCGGCGCCAAGGCTCTGCATGTACTAGAACATCTCCGCCATCCTCTGTTGATCTGCCCGGCGGGCCTCCCGCTCCGCCTCCCGCTCCGCCATCATCCTCGCCTCCATCTCGCGACGTTCCCTCCTCTCTTCTTCTAGTTGGGTCTGTAATATTACAAGCCAACGTTATAGTAACTCAAAGAGTAGGTATATAACTCAAGGAAGGACGAGTTACACTAACCTCGAGTGCCTGTATGCGATGCTGTGAGCTGTCGTGCCGAGGTCGTATGACTGGACTCGAGCCCGTGCTCCTTGCTCTCACCTGAGACAGAGTGGGAGTGGAGGACGAGTCGATTGCCCCGTCGGCAATCCAGTACCGCCCATGTCTCTTGCCTCCTCCGACCCTCATGAGCACATCGGTGTCGATCGGCTGGGTGCTCGGATCATAGTCTGGGCCATGGACCTCCTGCGCCATGGCGGTGTAGTCATGGAGGCGGCTGTAGACGGCGGGGTTGGTGTAGGCCTCGGGCCCGTCATCCGGGTTGTAGGTGACGTCGGACGTCGCCTTACCCTTATGGGCCATAGCATAGGCCGAGAAGGTGGAGCAAGGCCTTCCACCATGTGACGCCGACTGCAACGAAAACCAACGAGATAGTTAGAAATAATATCTAACTTAGTGCTATATATCTAAATAAAAAAGGTGGCGTACCCATGCTTCGGCATATTGGCCCAGGCTCCGGCTGCCTTGGTGGTGGGAGGGGCCTTGCATCATCAAACGCCGTTCCCGGCTAGCTGTGTGCGCCTCGTCCCACTCAGCCGAACACCACCTATCCACCATCTGCTCCCAGCACAGAGGATGTGCGGCGCACCAATGTGGAATCATCTGCAAAGTAAACACGTAAAGTGCATATCAGAAGATAAAATAAAATTCATGTATCGAGTACTGGTACCAAACATGCATGACTTTACCTGCAGGTACTGCTCCCTGGTCAACGACATGGTTCGGGCTTGAGTTTTGGTCACCTTCTCCCCAAGGACGGAGCCGTGGTAGGTGATGATGGCCTGGATGCGGGCCTCATAGTGCATGTCCACGACGAGCTTCTTACAGCTCGTGGTGGCCACCACATCCGCCCTAGCCTCGTATCCAGCATCGCATCTGAAGAAATCCTGCATACAAAAACAATGTATCCATACATTATTTCAAGAATTTGCAACGAATGCGACATATTTTACATTATACTAAGACTTACCCACAGCTCTTGCTTCACCCGCTCCGCCTTGTTATTGAATTCCCTGCCGTCCCGGTCTACTGCATCGGGGGCGACGGCGTAGTGGTCAAAGGTGAAGGCTGGGCCCGTCACTCCGGCGTACTCCACAAGTCCAGGGAAGTGTTCCCTGCACAGCAGGCCGAGGATGCCATTGGGGGGGCGACGATGACCCCCAGCATAATCCAAAACCGTCCAAGACCTGTCCAAGTGATAAATAAAAAGTATTAGTTTATATTATGATTTTGAACACATAATATGAACAAGAATGAAGAACATAAAGTTACATACCTCTCCCCTTCCGGCCGAATCAGCGGTCGTCTGTCCCGAAGTATGGGACGCTGAGGGAGACTCGCGGGGCCTCGCAGGTAGATGCTCCTCGAACTAGAGCCGCCTGAACCTGAGGCGTCCTGCTGCTGGTCGTCGTCGTCCTGCTGCTGGCCGTCGTCGTCCTGAGGCGCCGCCTGCTGCTGCGCTGCCTGCTCTGCCTCGTCCTGTTGCGCTGCCTGCTGTGCATCGTCCGTCGTCCTACTCCTCCTCCCCCTCCTCCTCCTCAGGAAACCGCCCACCATATTTGTCCAATAACCTGCAATTAAGAGTAAACAAATAAGCACATATAAAAATATGTATTTAAAAACAGGTGCGAAATAAAAAGTCATATAGCATTACATCGATTAAAAATAATCTTCATATGTGTCGGGGTTAGCCGGATCATAACTCTCATCATCACTATCAAGCATTTCAATCTCCACACCATCGGAAGAAGCAAGTTCGTCAGTAATGTCATTGCCTTCAAGGATTACTAAGTCATTATCATTTTGCACCTCATCCTCCTCCTCATCAACAACCATTTCAATATCTACGTCCATTCCGATAGCTTCGGTTAAGTCTATCTCAAATCGCCCTTCTAGCCCATCTTCTTGGAAGAACTCTCCATCATATGTGTCCGGGTCTAAGTTGTAATCTTCATCGTTAGGAACAGGTAACCTCCCGTGCGGCGATACCTTATACACAACATCCCAACCCTTAAGATGTTCTTTCGTTTGACACGCATATGGGAGATAATACACTTGTGTGGCCTGTTGGGCAACGATATAGACATCGTCTCCTGCTAAGGTGGAATCCTGTCGAATTTCGACTATCCCAAGATTAGAATGTGTCCGTCTCGTCACTTGAGGGTCAAACCAATGACATTTGAATATCACTGGAGTAAGAGGTTTGGAACCATAAAAATTGAGTTCATATATTTCTTCAATTCTTCCATAATACTCGACCTCGTCAAGCCCGGGCGTAAAGACTCCAGAACACGTGGTTTTTCGATTGGGCCGACTTTGGTCGTAGCTTGTTGTGCGAAAACGGTATCCATTGATGTCATACCCAGAAAATTTCCTCACCCTATAGGCAAAGCCATTGGCTACTTGTCTCAACTCGGCACTCATAGACGGCTCTCTTTGGCCCTGCAAGTTCAAACACGCTAGATTGTTATATTATTCGCACGTAAGAGCAACTTGGAATAACAAACTAAGCACGTACCTTATGTTTAAACCAGGAAATGAAACCGGGCAATCCATTTCCCGCACCCTTTCTAAGAAGGGTATCATATTCCTGTGGAGTTGGGTCCCTTGATCGACGCCAGAATTCATGAAGAAATTGCTCCATGTATGGCGTCACCTCTTCAAGGTTGGTCAATACATATAGCATGATATGGCGCCACTCTTCATGTCTCAGGGTCTTGATGGTCGAACCACTCGCGCTTCCGAGTTGCCCTCGAAAAATGCTGAGGTTCGATTCATTGCCGCCATCATTGTAACGAGGGGGTGGATTATGCACGCTCGGCAGTTTGTCACCATAGTAAGTTGTTGTGAAGTTTGACACCTCCTCCAGTATGTATGCCTCTGCAATGGAAGCCTCGATTTTGCATTTATTTCTACATTTCTTTCGGATACTCTTTAGACATCTCTCGATTGGATAGCACCAACGTCCCTACACGGGCCCCCCCATTCGTGCCTCATATGGGAGATGAATAATCAAATGCTGCATCGGATTGAAGAAGCCGGGTGGAAAGATCTTCTCCAGCTTACACAGTAACACGGGTGCCATCCTTTCCAAGTCTGCAATCATGGTCCGAGCTAACTCTTTTGCACAAACTCTTTCTGGCAGGGAGAGTGTACTGTCCGGAGAACAACAGGGAGGTGACGCCGAAACTCTTTCTCGGACCGGAGTAGAGCATGGAAACTAACACCATCTACGCAACCGCGGGCTGTCCAAAAAACGTGGACAATTCGAAACTGATACATTTGTAGATATGCAAAGATCTGCATATCTACACCGTATCACTTTCGAACGGGAGACGCCTAACTGGGTTACGTGATCTACGACCATGATGCGGAAATAGAGGTTATACCTAGGGTGGCGGTGGAGTCAGGCTAGTGGGGCAGTGGCGGGTCGGTGCAGTGGCGACTCGACGCGGTGCAGGCAGACCCGCAACGGCTAAGACCTCTGCAAAAAACACATGCCTGTCAACAAAAAATTTCGGCAGCACCTCCCCCGCACGGGGAGGTTTCCAAAACCTGCAAATAAAACAAAACAGCACGATGGCTGACATGCACACATATTTCATGCTATAAGAGGATACAATCTACCGAAAGATCAACCTTGTGAAGACAAAATAACCCACAAGGGTACTAACTTGGACTTAAAAATAGATGGAAGAACCTTAACAAGAAAAGAGTTATCCTCTTGGTATGTAAATGAGTTTTTTTTCTTTCGGTGACTTATCCATTTTTTCTAACATTGTGAAAAATAGGGGGAGGGAGCAACCGAGATCGAGAGGCGGAGGTGTGCTCGGGCCGGCGGCGGTGTGCTCGAGGCGGGCCGGCGGCGGTGATGCGGCGTGGCGGGGCGGCGGGGACGCGGCGGGCGTGGTGATGCGGACGCGGCGGGCGTGGCGGGGCGGCGGGGACGCGGCGGCCACGATTTTTGCGGTGCTAGAGTTCCTTATCTGACCGTTCGCGACGTCCTACAACACCTCATCGGCGTTCGTGGTGGACGGTGTGGCGATCAGTTTGGGAGGTCTTGGCGGCGGTGATTAGTGGCGAGTGAAGGCGGAAGACTGGAAGCTCTTCACCTGTTAGACATAAGGCGTCCCCGGAGTGCAGGACATCGAGACGGCTACCATGGTCGCGCACCACCAGAAGACGGTGATCGGCGGCGGCGCGCTGGAGTCGCCACCGGACCTCGTGAACTTCCTTAGCGGCATCGACCCGTGCGACGGAAGACAGAGCGGGCCGAGGGAGCCGTGGAACGACATCCACTGCCGCTTGGTGGAGCCCGTGGCATGGGATGTGCTGGAGAACTTCGAGCAGAGGTGGAAGAAGCAGGACAAGGGCGACAACCTCCTAGTGGCGCTGAACAGGGCGTGGGCGGAGCTGCCGAAGAACAATGGTTGGGCGAATCCACGATCTGGAGAAGGAGGGCGTTGGTGGGGACTTGATGGACAGGGCGACAAAGGTATGGCTTTTCCAGTGCTCGATGAAATGCCTCACGATGGCAGTGAGGCGGTGATTGTTCCATTCTCTGAAGGTTTTGATTATCCAATGTTCGATGAAATGTCTGCTGAGGAGGTGGTCTGGGATGCAGAAGTGCTACTTGGCTGTGTTCCTGGCGTGTTATATTTTGGTCATTTGGTCTTCTTTGACATGTTTTTCTTTGGTGATGGCCTTCTTACAAACTTCTGTTGAACACGTTTGAAAGTTTTAGGCTACTCTTCGGTGAGGATAATAGTGTATGCAACTAGTCAATCCCCAGCTGGTAAAAATTCCATTAACTGATAACTGCTTCTCGACAAGTTCAGTGCAAGGTTCCATTTCGAGGGTATTTTCTGTTAAACTCTAAAAAATATCCTTGTTGTTCCTTTGTCCAGTCACCCTTAGGTTAGTACTTAGTTCCAATCCTGCCGGTTTGTATCTACCACCACGGCATTGCCATATCAACTATCGACCATCATCAGCCTTTACCGTCAACCTATAGCCACCACGGTAATGCAATCTTTAAGTTCAGCGAGGGTAAACGATGAACAGAAAATTTTAGGCAATGAAAGAAGTTCAACCTTATTAGATTAGAGGCATATTCACTTATTGAAAAGGATCTGAAAAGCAGCAGAATATTCACAATTGTATAGTATTAGCAATGTGGTTTGAGTGATGACATAGTTTCTTGATACAACTACATTCAAGCCTTGAGTTGGTTAAGAGGATCAGAAGACCCAACTGTTTTCTTACCTTCGTGCTTCGAGTTGCGTCTGTGTTCCTGGCGCTTCGTCGCCGAATTGGTGTGGCTCACGTCGCCGGCGGGGGTGGCCACGGCGGGCGCGGGCGCGGGATAGCGCGGCGGGCGCGGGCGGCCGCGGCTGGCGAGGGCCGGCGAGGGCGGGCGCGGGCGTCCGGCGAGGGCGCGGCGCGGTGGGGCGGCGAGCCGGCGACGGTGCGGGGCGGCGGCGGTAGCGCAGGGAGGCGGCGGCGGCGCGAGTTAGCGAGAGCAGAGAAAGAAAGGAGGAAGAAGGGCGCGGGCGAAGTATATTCGCCTACTTTGCCGAGTGCCCGTGATCTGGCACTCGGCAAAGTTTTTTTTTAATTTTTAAAATAAACTTTGCCGAGTGCCAGATCGGTGGCACTCGGCAAAGGATCCTTTGCCGAGCGTCTGCCATCTGACACTCGGCAAAGATGAACTTACACATCTTTGCCGAGTGTCAACCTGGGGACAGTCGGCAAAGCATACTTTGCCGAGTGTCAACCATTAGACACTCGGCAAAGTATATTTTTATTTTTTTGATTTTGTCTCTCAAAATTTTTGTGGTATGTTCCTACACTATGTAGACCTACATGTATCATTTGTGGACAATTTTAACAGAGTATTCAATCGTTAGTAGATTTAGTTCGTTTATTTGAATTTCTTCGGAAAATTTAGATTTGAACTGCAGGTCACTCGAAACTTGGAAAACCGTGCATGCAAAAATGATATTCATGTTACTTAGCATAAGTTACGACCGATTCCAGGAGCGGACCGGAAACTTCGAGCAACATGCTCACTAAACATGGCCGTGAACTTGGCATCCACATGTTTAAAAATTGTATAAAACACAAACAAAGTCAGAAAATCATGAAACTTGTCCACGTGTCATGATATCATATGTACAGGCTGTGATAAAAATTTTAGAATGTTTGGAGAAAGTTGTGAGACACTATGTGTAGAAACCTAAGAGGACTACACATGAAATCATAGAGTTTCAATGTGAATCTAGAAGGTTTCTACAGATAGTGTCTCACAACTTTCTCCAAATACTCTAAAATTTTTATCATAGCCTATACATATGATATCATGACACGGGGACAAGTTTCATGATTTTCTGACTTTGTTTGTGTTTTATACAATTTTTAAACATGTGGATGACAAGTTCACGGCCATGTTTAGTGAGCATGTTGCTCGAAGTTTTCGGTACGCTTCTGAAATCGGTCGTAACTTATGATAAGTAACATGAATATCATTTTTGCATGCACGGTTTTCCAAGTTTCGAGTGACCTGCAGTTCAAATTTGAATTTTCCGAAGAATTTCAAAAAACGAACTAAATCTACTAACGATTGAAAACTATGTTATAATTGTCCACAAATGATACATGTAGGTCTACATAGTGTAGGAACATAACACAAAAAGTTTGGGAGACAAAATCAAAAAAATAAAAATATACTTTGCCGAGTGTCTGGATAAGACACTCGGTAAATCTTCCTTTGCCGAGTGCCAGCTGCGCGGCACTCGGCAAAGAAGCATCTTTGCCGAGAGCCGACTGTTGGCACTCGGCAAAGACTGACGGCCGTCAGCTTTGGGACGGCCGCTGACGGCCCTTTGCCGAGAGCCCCATTTGCCGAGTGTTTGACACTCGGCAAACATGGATTTGCCGAGTGTGGACCTGTACCGAGTGTCCTACGCTCGGTAAAGACGCTCGTTACCGAGAGCCAAGCTTTGCCGAGTGCGGCTCTCGGCAAAGCCGTCTTTGCCGAGTGCCCGAGAAAAGGCACTCGGCAAAGCGTCCGGCACTCGGCAAAGGCTCTGATTCCGGTAGTGAGAGAAGTGGCCGCTGGCGGCTCCTAATGACCATCGATCGGGTGGTGCATGTCTAGAAGAGAAAGAAGAGTAGCGAAGGGAGGCAAGCTCACGTGTCTCTATATTCATAGTTGTCACATTAGACGGGGTGGCACGGAATGGGCGCCACATTAGTCGATCAATGTGTGGGCTAACCAATGTGCAACTCAATGTGGTACAACATATTAGTTTATACATACCATAAAAATTGGCGTGATCAAATGGGTTAGTTTTGAAAATAAACTCACAACAGGATTGTTTTTAAAATCTTTTAAAAAAATTAAAAACAAAAAATCAACGTGAATGAGGATTGAAGCGAGCGAGAGTGGTCAATGCATGAATCCACCTAGAGACACATGAAAATCACACAGGTTTTTCAACAACAGGTTTGGACTGGCATGCGTTTGGTAGGGGCACCGGGCATGACTTGGTTACTAAAAAAACACGCTCTGGTTCCGTGTATAACTACCACACACATACTGTTGTACTCCTACGTAGACGTGTCCACTTGGTCATTGATGGCCAAGCTAGATTAAGCTAACCGAGACCTCGGAATTGCAATGGGCACTTTTTACCCGCTTGCTCGCGGGTAAAAACCCTATAAGATGGTGTGAGTTTGTACTCGCGGTGGTACCGGTAGAACTACCACGGACATACTGTTGTGCTCCTACGTATGCATGTCCACTTGGTCACTTATGGCCAAGCCAGATTATGCTAACGAGACCTCGGGATGGCAATGGGTACATTTTACCTGCTTACCCGCGGTTAAAACCCAATAGGATGTGGGTTTGAGTGTGAGTTTGTACCCGTGGGTATGAGTGCGTATTTGATTCTCAACCTGACGGATTTTTTTCTCGCGGGTATATGAAAATGTTATACCCGTGCTCACAGACCCGCGTAACCGCAACGGATATATGTAATTATATATGTGTATATATTATATTTAGATGTGCGTAGACGAGGCTTATTGGCGAGCGGGGATCAGGTCAATGCATCAAACCAGCTGCAACGCATCAGTAGTCAGTCGCATATGCTACTCCCACTTGCCATGGTTCTGTTGAAAAACGAGTCCTAGAGTATCTTTAGCAGCGTCTCGCTGTGGGCTTCCTAGATCTGGCAGCTTGACTAGAGACTCTACGAGTGTTGACAGTACATCCTAATTCCAGAATTACAAATTTTATAGAGTTTAGAGAGTTACAGTACAAATTTTTTCTATTCTAAAATCCTTAATATCAACCTAGATATAGAGTTTAAAAGTATTAACCACCACTACCACAAATTATAAGAAAACAATCTACACTATGGAACAGAGCCCCTCACCTACGGTTTTGAAGCAGAGCTGCTTTAGAGTGAAGCGAAGCCATACCAAACAGCTACTTATGTTTATTAATGGTTAGGAATAGAGTTTCCTAGAAAAAATACCACACTTCAAAAAAATATATAAATATGGATATTAATGAGAGTAGGCTTAACGTAAACAAACCGTGTTGAGCAATTTTTTCGTTTTGATCCAAGGGACTAAATTTTAGTCCCCACATCAGACATTTAAATAATAGTTTGAAGTAAATATAGTCTAATTATAAAATTAATTATATAATAAGGACTAAATGGAAAGACAAGTTTATTAAGTCTAATTAGTTCATGGTTCACTCATGTGATGCTACAGTAAACATTTTCTAATCATGAATTAATTAGACTCAATAATTTCGACTCATCATTTAGTCTTTATGTATATAACTAGATATGTGCCCGTACGTTGTCACAGAAGTTATAAATTAGTATAAAATATAGATACTAAACGATAAGCATCATTATGATATGCAAAATTAGTGTGACAAAAATATCACTGTAAAACTAATATTATATTGATGATATAAATATGTAATATTATTATAAATACGCCGACTCAAATAGAATAAACTGATGTCGAACAAACATTATAATATCATACAAATTATTTCTAAAGAATCAATATAGAATTTTTAATGATAAGCAAATATATCAACAATTATATACTAGTCTAATCTTTTTAATGATATTGTTGTATCTTTTCATGAATAGCATATCAGTATGAATTGTCCTCGTAACTTAACTGATCGATCATAAAGTTCCTCTTAAGAATATTTGCATCCTATGTACAAGACATAAGAGAACGAGATAGTTGGTGTTAATTATATAAAACAATGTTTTTCCAACTATGTTATATATCATATAAATTATAGAAAAAAAATTAAATTGTTGAGAAGGTGGTATGGAGAAAATATTCTTTTGAGTCAATTCAAGGATCAGGCTGAATTATGTTCCCACTTAAAAACATCCTCTATCCATTTAGAACGTTTCATATTGTAGGCAATCTTATAGGGATGGGATGACTCACCGGTGTCGATGCACGCCTAAAGCTCCCTGAAGGGCACGAACACGCGGGTGCGAAGGTCGATGACCGGGGGGCGACAGGCAGGCAAGCGCCGGGAGTGGGATGGGCGTGGAGGCGACGGCGTGATAGTCACGAGAGGCGACGACGTAGTGAGGGTAGGCTGGTTTGGGATGACGCTGAGGCTGAGAAGGATGCGAGGAGGACAAGAGCGGTGAGGCGGCAACGAGGACGAGGAGGATACGAGGACGTGGGCGGCGCTGAGGCTGGGGAGGATGCGAGGAGAATGGGGGTGGGGGTGGCATCGAGGACGGGGAGGATGTGAGGAGGACGGTGGTGGGGGCACGGCCTCGCCTGTGGACATCTCGCTTGGCCTTTTAATAATAGTAGATATTTTGCATAGTATGTCCAATTACAAATGATAATGTTGATCCAGTTCTCAATGATGGTTGAAGCACTGAATAATTAAGCCATACAATAGTCAATCCCTTGTATCACATATGGTAAGTTGTGTTTCCCAGAACAATGAACAAGTTACTTTTAGCTACCACCATTTGGGCATAATAAGCTTCTTAACAAAGCATTTCCGGTCTTTGCACCTTGCATCAGATCCCCTGTACAACATTTTTTAGTTGTGCTGAGTTTCTTTCTATGATGTAAGGAGATGAGCACCTGGTACCATTCTTTCTTAAAATGTAACTACTTGACTTCATCTAACGAGACTCTTTGATGTTGTATCTGAAGACATCATACATTGGCTCATTTGTAGCAAAATTGCAAAAGTATCTTACCTCTAGTTAAGCACATTGTAGGAGCCTAGCCATGGCAGCTTAAATTGTTTCTTAGCTACTTTAAAATTTGATGAGAACACCAAGGTCCAACTGCAGGGACCAAAACTCTACAGGTTGCTCTCATCAACATGATATTTAAATAATCTGAATTCTTGATAAAAATATCTATATTTAAATAACCACATGTATGGATAAACTTGCATCCATCCTCTACTTGCATGCTGCTTGCTATACAACAGCAACAACTGTTCATTGGGTTGAGATTCGGAGCTGTTGTGTGTGCTACTTGCTACTGTCAATTTGCTATAGGCTTGCTACTGTCAATATTTTCCTAAGCTTTGTTCAGTCCATGCTCCATCTCCATCGAGATACAAAAATGTCTCAAAAAAAGGTGTGCAGGATGAGAACAACTAAATAAAAAGGACAGAGTTGTATTCACTATTTTATATTGTGCAATGAAGTCTAGCAACTAATCCATTATTGTAATTGTAGTAAGTCGTTTACATGTGTAATATTTTGCAACTAATTCATGGACAAAAGGCATTTACTTGTACTAACATGTAACCTAGATCAATCAAACTACAACATATGGGACCACAACTTGATGTGATACTCGCCCCTATGCAGGATTTGAACCATATTGTGCTAAACTGCAGGGGTGACCATGACGGAGACAAGAATCCCAACAAATCAACTACCCATACCTTTGCGTCCCGGTGAACCTTGTAGCTATACTTGCTTGCATCAGGTGAACTAACAGATCCACATGCCCTGAGGCGAAACCCTGTAGATAAGTATCACCACGAGTAGAAGTTTTCAAGGTTTCTGGTCTAGATTGCGATATCAAAGCGACTAGGCAAGGTGCATGATTAGGCCGCGTCCGGTTCACGTCGCTGGAGCCTGGAGCCGCCGTCGTGCATTGCGGGCCCACCGAGCTCACGCCGGCGGACTCGTGTGCGCCTGGGTGTAGGGCGCAGCATGCATGGGCAGTCGGGGAGGGGGTCCGGTGAGGACGGGGGCGAGGGCACGGCCTCGTTATTGTGGGCACCTCACTTCATGTCTTAATAGCACTAGAGATTTAGTTTTGTAATTGGACTTTATTTAATATTCGTAATTGACGTTCAAACATCACATAGTCGGTTAGACTATATTTTAGTGAGGAGAATCAAATACCCTCTAAGTTCTTCCGGAAAGAGAACAAATTCTTAGATTCTGTATGTACTCTACCTATGGTCGTTATATATATATATATATATATATATATATATATATATATATATATATATATATATATATAGTATTGCCTCCCTGCCGTGGAACGGGTCTACGCATGCATGGGAATGGGAGATCCTCCTCGTGATCTCCGACTGGTGGGAAGCCGAGTATAAATTACGCCCAACAAGCCGCCGCCCGCTCGTTCCAGCTGGGTGTGTGTGTGGGTGGTGTTAAGGACCCCTTGCTACCGAGTGTAGTTCAAGGTCTGCTTAACTGAATAATAGTAGAACACAAGAAGACAAGAGTGTAGAGAGAGGAACTGATTCTTTGTTACTATATGGTGCTGCTCTCCAATGGTTACATAATATAGGGATCTCCTCTCTATTTATAGACAAAACTAGGGTTTCAGGCATATGGGCCACATGGGCCTTCCTGGCCCAAGAAAGGTTTCTTAACACTCCCCCTTGGCCCAATGCCGCGAGATGCATATGTCCCAAAACTCCATAAAACCCAGTGGGAAAAAATTGGAGAAAGAGTACATAGCTCACGCTTGCTGTGTCGCATGAATTGCCTCATCAAAACCTTAGTGAGAAACTTTCATGAAAACTCACATAAAGGAAAAAGAGTACAATTCACCCAATATAACAATTTAATCTTCTAGATTATTTGGGTACTTAAAATTTACGTTTAAGATTATTTGGGTGTGTGTGAAGTTTCTCCCCCTGAGATCTGCAATTCTCTAAGTCTCATTATTCCAAGTCCTCGGACGCATCTTTCAAAAGATGACGCAGGGAGTGACTTTGTGAACATATATGCGAGATTTTCACATGACTTAGTGTGCAATATTTTAATCTCATTCATCTTATGCAGCTCATGTGCATAGAAGAATTTAGGGTTTATATGCTTCGTAAGATTACTTTTCACATAGCCCATTTGAACTTGTGCGACACAAGCTGCATTATCTTCATAAATGATTGTGGGTGTTTGCTCAATATTCAACCCACATGCGGATTGAATATGGTTGATCATTCTTCGAAGCCATGCACATTCACGCGAGGCTTCATATAATGCAATAAATTCTGAGTGGTTCGTTGAAGTCGATACCAAAGTTTGTTTTGACGACTTCCATGAAATTGCAGTTCCTCCACAAAGAAATACATATCCAGTTTGAGATTTGCCTGAATGTGGATCAGACAGGTATCCAGCATCAACGTACCTAATAAGATTTAGATCTTGATTTTTTCGATAAAACAAACCAAGATCCTTACTTCCTTGTAGGTAACGGAAGATGTCCTTGATCCCATTCCAATGCCTTTTGGTGGGTTCCGCACTGTATCTTGCTAGTAAGTTCACAGCAAATGCAATATCTGGTCTTGTGCTATTTGCCAGATACATCAACGCTCCAATTGCGCTTAGGTACGGATATTCAGGTCCAAGAACTTCCTCCCCCTCTTCCCTAGGTCTGTATGGGTCTTGGTCTACCTATAATGACCTTCCAATCATAGGGGTTTTGGCAGGATATGCCTTCTCAAAACCAAATCTTTCTAATACTTTTTGAGTGTAAGTTGATTGGTGGATTAATATGCCACCTTCAAAATGTTCAAGCTACAGGCCTAAACAAAATTTGGTTTTACCCAAATCTTTCATCTCAAATTTAGACTTCAAGTATGAGCTTGCATCTTCAATTTCTTTATGTGTTCCTATTGAAAGCTCTCTTGTGGGTTTTGGTGTTTGGATGACAACTCAATTAAAGGACTAACAAGTGTGTAAGTGTTGAACAGGTGCTTAATGTAAAGCTAACAGGGTTCAACACAAGTGAACAAGTGTGATGGTCCAAGGACTAGATGATGGATAGATAATGGGCATCACAAGTAAGATGGACATTGCATAAAGTGAGACTCGGGTGCATAGCTCGGAGACAACTGATCAAGCCAAGGATGGAGGCAAGTAGAGCTTCGAGGTACCAAGTGCACGGGAGAAGGTCAAAGAGGCTGAGGAACCCAAAGCCAAGGGTGAAGAAGAAGGCTTGCAAAGTCAAGGGTGATCGAGTTGAGAAGAGCTATGGCACATCAAGGATCACAACATAAGGACGTGACTTACAACCAATGAGGAAACATATATGGTTATGTGGTGTAAGTCATAAGGCTCAAGACCAAGCTCTAAGAAGGAGATCAAGGTCACTAGAACGAGTACAAATGTCAAAAACAGAACTAGAAGCAGCCCAAAAGAGCTAAGTGCACTCTGATCTTTAGTTTGGGTTGTTCCTATGTTTGGATACATTCTATATGACCTTTGCAAGGTGTTGGAACTCCGACATATCAATCTAGATCAAGTCAAGCTGACTTGAGGTTTTGAAGTTCCACATTAAATATCAAGACGTGCCAAATGCTAAAATTGGGTAAAGCGCAAATAAAGGCACGAGGTATGTTTCCAGACCTAATACATTGCTTTTGAGCACTAACATGGTTTGTCTGAGTGCTGGAAACAGAAAGAAAAGAAGAAGAGAAAAGGAAAAGTGTTGGCTATGAGCAGCCAATTTCAGCTCGGCTTGGCACACCGGACTGTCTGGTGGTGCACCGGACAGTGTCCGGTGCGCCAGGCTGAACTCTGTTGAACAGGTCGCTGTCGGGAGAAGTCTGGCGACGTTCGGTTATAATTCACTGGACTGTCCGGTGGTGCACCGGACTGTCCGGTGAGCCAACGGTCGGCTGGGCTAACGGTCGGCCGCGCAATCCGCGCGTGACGCGTGGCCGATCCAACGGTCAGATGGGGGCACCGGACTGTCCGGTGTGCACCGGACAGTGTCCGGTGCGCCAATGGCTCCAAGACTGCAACGGTCGACTGCGCCACTTTTGAAAGGAAATCAGGCACAGGACAGTGTCCGGTGGTGCACCGGACTGTCCGATGCGCCAACCGAATGAAGGCAAGATTTGCCTTCCTAGATTGCTTCCAACGGCTCCTAGGCCCCTTCTGCCTATAAAAGGGACCCCTAGGCGCCTCAAGCAATACACAAGTGCAGCCAACAAGTGTAGACATCACTCGGATCAATTCTCTCTCTCCCTCTCGTGTATATCTCGATAGTTTGTGTAGAGGCAAAGCTATAAGCCTCTAGAGAGTGGAGAAGTGCTGCTAATAGCTAGAGCATAGTCTTGAGCATATTGTTACTCTGCCGGAGTGCTGTCAAGAAGATTGTAAGCAGTCGCGGCTCTGTTGTAACTACCTCAACATAGTGGAAGGCTCTATCTGTCTGACTGACAGATCTGAGCAAACGGAGGAAGGAGTTGAAATAGACTCCAAGCCCAGGTGTGGCTAACTCCAACGAGGACTAGGCAAGCATTTCAGGCTTGGCCGAACCTCGGGATAAATTCCTGTGTCCACGTGCTCTACTCTGTGTTGTGTGCTGATTCTCTGTCTTATTCATTTCTTACATCTGCACTTCACTACTTACTTGTGGTACTAGCTTTCTTTGAAGTGCAGGATATTCTTAAGACAGGAACATCAATTCTGCTGCAACCTACTCGAAGGGTTCTTCACTCCACTGCGATCCTGTCTTCGAGTAGAGTAAGAGTTTAAGTTTTAAAGTAATAATTTTTATTCGCCTATTCACCCCCCCTCTAGGCGACATCTAGATCCTGTTCCTGGGTCAAAGGGAACTTTCAATTGGTATCAGAGCTAGGCCTCTCCAGTGTGGGCTTAGCCGTCCGGAGATGACGATGTCGTCACAAGAGGTAACTGTAGAACTTCTTTTAGGCGATGGCTCTAATTACAAGTCTTGGTATGTCTCTATTTATAATGCTTTCATGAGTGTTGATCCTGATTTGAGACAGGTCTTTAGTAGAAGTATTTTTCCCTCTAATGTTAGTAAAAATCCTTCTAATGATGACTAAGATGTCTATCTCTAAATCACCATGCTTGCAACATCTTAGTTGATTCTCTTTCTAGAGGTGCCTATTTTGCCATCATGAGTAGTGATAGTGACTTATTTGTTGATGTTCATGATCTATGGACTAAACTTAAGTTGAAATTTTTTAAGTCCATATGCATTTCCTCTGCTCCCTTTATTGTTGGTGATACTAACTTGTCCAACGGATAAGAACAAGAACGATGGCAACCAAACGATGAATACACCTCATCAACAAGTTTGTCTTCCACTAGTAATAAATGTCTTATTGCTAACAATGATGGTGGAGACAAAAGCGATAATGAGGAAGAATATGAGGATGAGGAGTCTGCATCATCACAAGGTACATTTTCCTGTTTTGCTTCCACTGATAATAATGACAGGGAAAATGAGACCGACGATGTGGAAGAGGAGATTCGCTGTTTCTACACCCATCTCAACAAAGAAGACAAAGCGCTCTTGATTAAGCTGTTGAGAAGGAACAAGGAACAAGGCGAGACGCTTCTCAGGCTAGAGGAGACTCTCATCAAAACCAACGACAGCCTGGAGAAGATGACCAAAGAACATGAGGAGCTAAAGTACTCTCATGGGAATTTGGTCCAACGGTATGAATCTGTTTTAATTGAGCAAAGAAATAATCATGATGTATTATCTAATGCTGCTCAACTTAAAACTGAAAATTATATGCTTAGGAGTCAAGTAGAAATGATAAACTTAGAAAAACTTGCTCTAGGTGAAAAGTATGATATGTTGTCATATTCTCATAATAAATTAATTGATGACCATATCATGCTTGATGTTGCTCATGAGGTCGTAATTACGAACTTAAAGTCATGTGAACCTCATTCTTGCACAAGTACACACTTGGATAATCTATCATCATGTGCTAACCTCTGTCGCTCAAAAGGAAGCGAGTATTTAAATGAGAAAAAGTTGTAGGGTCACAAAAGAAATTGTGTGGGAACAAGAAGCAAAGACAACTAAGGAGAAGACGCATTGCTCAACCTTCTCAAGATATCCACGGGCGCGTGGTGAAGAAGCTTGAGAAGAAAAATCTGTAGCAAGTATTAAGCTCCATAAGAAGGATGTTCCTAAAGATGAAGAAATCAACATGAGCTTGGAAAAAGGTAAAGATTCAATTAATCATGTTGTTTGCACTGACCATTTCTCTATGTCATCCAAGAACAAAAAGAGAAAAGGGAAAAGGGGGTGCTTTAAGTGCAATAAGGCAAGACACCTCATTGTGTCGTGTCCATACAACGACAAGGGAGAAGGGATAAGGAGATGCTTAGGATGCAATGTCAAGAACCACACGATCACTTCTTGTCTGCTATTGATGAACCAAGCATATGCATTCTCCAAGATGACTCTCACCAAGGAAAATGATAAACAACAAGCATCATGTCAGGTTGAGTGACGCTTCTGCTACAAATGTGGTGAGCAGGGTCATCTATCCAAGGTATGTAATAAAGGTGAGGTTCCTAAGCAAGTAAATTTGTCTCAATCTTATTCGCTTAGGAGACCCAAATCATACACTTGTGCTAGATCTATAACGAGATCACCTAGAACTAGCACAAAGACTATTTGGGTACCAAAGGCACTTTTAGTTGAACGTCATGGACCCATCCCGAGGTGGGTACCAAATTGTGCTAACTAGACCATGCAGGTGCCTTGAGATAGACTGGAGACCATGGGAGAGCTTAAGACGGTTAACTCAAACTCTATGCTTAAGCTGTTAATTGTTTTGGTGTTTATTCATTGACCCAAGGTTGAATTATTGTGAGACACTAATCCCATGTTCACCTCAAGTGAAATAAGGTGAATAGGTCCTTAATCATTATTGGTGAATCAAGCAAAGGACCTTGATGAGATTCTGCAACTTGCTCTCCATGAGATGGTACCCTTGTATCTTAAGTACTTTGTTGATAATCAGTGCTGCTCTTAAGTCTGATTGTTGTGCTACCTGTCCTTGGAGCAGTTATGCTTTTTTGATTGCTTGTGTTGAGTACCTTTTAGTCATGATTAATGATTTCCAAGATCGTAAACATGCGTACTTAATCATGATTGTGTGCTTTAGAGGTTATGTCTCTTGAATCATTTAATGGGTAGTTTTTCATTAGATATATCCACCATGATTAACTCTTTTTGTGTTCGTGAATAAACCTGTATCCCTTTGTGAGTTATGCTATATGGTTTTAATGATTAACCTTTGTGCAAATATGACATTTTGTTTAGTTTATGTTCACATGATTACTCTAGTCTGGTACTGTGTGAATACCAAAATCCATGTTGTGCCCCTAATGCACCCTTTTGAGCCATAAGGTGCATGAACAAAAGGAGCCCTCAATTAGTGACAACTGGTGCTCTCATGGCAATTCAGGAAAAGGCAAAGGTATGGAGAATGGAACTAAGCAATTTCATTGAATATCTTGAAGTTTCATTGATTGTGATCACAGCTATGGTCTTGCCTCTGAATTGGTAGTATCTTGGCTTAGGTGCTCCTTACTTTAAAATGTTGTTTCTTTTGGTGTACCTAAGGAACCTTTTTAATTATGATGTACTTAGACATTGCGCTTTATATGCATGATCGTGTTGTTTTTCAATTGGTATATGTGGTGCAATGATTGTCAAGTATGAAGCATGTCTAGGTTGCTTGTAAAATGTTATACTTCTTGAGGCATGCATTGTTGTATTAAGTCAACCCTTCATTTGGTATTCAATTGTTATCTCTTTGTGATGAAATTGAGAGTATGCCTTGACCAAAATATGTTGTCATCCCCTCTAGTTCTAAGAAAGCTAGAATGTGCAAAGTGCAAGTTATTCAAATACTTGATGCACAAGTTCAGGGGGAGCACACATAACTTGTGTCTTTTGAGACTAATTGTTTCTTGAGCGATCTTGTACAGTCTCAAGGTGGAAAAGAGAAGATGAGCAAGAAATGGAGCAATCAGGACTTGGGTACCTCTGTAAGTCAAGTAATTGGTATCTTAAGTCATGAGTAATTGCATATTTTTAGATTGCTCATGCTCTATAATATTTGGTGATACTCTATGCTTATCCTTAAATATCATGGAGCTATGATAATAAATGAGTTTTCAATTGGTAGCCGTGATAGTTTGCTTCAATTGACATCTTTTGATAATCATTAGAATAGAAGTTTCTTCTTGTGCCCAATACTATAACTTGTTCTAAGTTTGGTGTCTTAGCAACAAGAAAAGGTTAGGATAAAGAATCGGGCACAAGTGTGGAGAAGCTCCCGAGAGATTAATACTTTCAAGATGGGAAGTACACTACAACATGGTAAAGGTACAAAAGGAAGTATTGATCTTTTTGCGTATATATATCTTACTCAAATGTTGGTAGTGCATATGTTTAATAAGTAAGGGGGAGTTCTGATAGTGTGTTTTTCCTCCTTAACACTCTGCTGTCCCTTGACATCATCCTATGTTCTTGCTTGAATATGGTTTTGGTGTTTGATGTCAAAGGGGGAGAATTGGTGCATTAAAGCTTATCTCAACCTGAGAGGAAAGCTTATCCTAAGTGGTGATGTGTTAGTTTGAGCATTGTTAGTGTGTTATTGAAAGCTTATCCTAAGGGGTGATGTGTTAGTTTGAGCATTGTTAGTGTGTTATTGTGTTATTGATAATTCTTATCACATGCCTTTTGCAGTATTATATGTGTTGCATCATATGGACTAGTGTTTCCGCTGCTAAGAATTATTTGGCATCTATAGTGTTTATTCTGTAATAGATATTCATGTGGTTAATGGTGCTTTAAGAGTAATGCTGCTTTAAGATTAATGGTGCTTTAAGATTGCTTTAAAATTGGTATCTTAGTTTAAATTGGTATTTTAATGGTGAATAGTGGTAGGTTGATATTCCTATGATATATCCACTCAATTGAATGGTGTTTAACTTTGATTCTGTGCATTTGTGTGTTATACGCATCATGGTTTGATCCTTGACAATGCATCCCACAGGCGCTAAGGTGTAGCAATGCTTCGATTTAGCCTAAGTATGTGCATTTTGGCATTTAAGGCCAAAGTTAAGTTTTTAATGTAAGCACATATTTAGGGGGAGCATTCTACAAACTTAGAATTCAAAATTTATGCTTTAAATTTCACTCTTATGTAAGCTTTAATTGTGTTGCCATCAATCACCAAAAAGTGGGAGATTGAAAGCTCTCTTGTGGGTTTTGGTGTTTGGATGACAACTCAATTAAAGGACTAACAAGTGTCTAAGTGTTGAACAGGTGCTTAATGTAAAGCTAACAGGGTTCAACACAAGTGAACAAGTGTGATGGTCCAAGGACTAGATGATGGATAGATAATGGGCATCACAAGTAAGATGGACATTGCATAAAGTGAGACTCGGGTGCATAGCTCGAAGACAACTGATCAAGCCAAGGATGGAGGCAAGTAGAGCTTCGAGGTACCAAGTGCACGGGAGAAGGTCAAAGAGGCTGAGGAACCCAAAGCCAAGGGTGAAGAAGAAGACTTGCAAAGTCAAGGGTGATCGAGTTGAGAAGAGCTATGGCACATCAAGGATCACAACATAAGGACGTGACTTACAACCAATGAGGAAACATCTATGGTTATGTGGTGTAAGTCATAAGGCTCAAGACCAAGCTCTAAGAAGGAGATCAAGGTCACTAGAACGTGAACAAATGTCAAAAACAGAACTAGAAGCAGCCCAAAAGAGCTAAGTGCACTCTGATCTTTAGTTTGGGTTGTTCCTATGTTTGGATACATTCTATATGACCTTTGCAGGGTGTTGGAACTCCGACATATCAATCTAGATCAAGTCAAGCTGACTTGAGGTTTTGAAGTTCCACATTAAATATCAAGACGTGCCAAATGCTAAAATTGGGTAAAGCGCAAATAAAGGCACGAGGTATGTTTCCAGACCTAATACATTGCTTTTGAGCACTAACATGGTTTGTCTGAGTGCTGGAAACAGAAAGAAAAGAAGAAGAGAAAAGGAAAAGTGTTGGCTATGAGCAGCCAATTTCAGCTCGGCTTGGCACACCGGACTGTCCGGTGGTGCACCGGACAGTGTCCGGTGCGCCAGGCTGAACTCTGTTGAACAGGTCGCTCTCGGGAGAAGTCTGGCGACGTTTGGTTATAATTCACCGGACTGTCCAGTGGTGCACCGGACTGTCCAGTGAGCCAACGGTCGGCTGGGCCAACGGTCGGCCGCGCAATCCGCGCGTGACGCGTGGCCGATCCAACGGTCAGATGGGGGCACCGGACTGTCCGGTGTGCACCGGACAGTGTCCGGTGCGCCAACGGCTCCAAGACTGCAACGGTCGACTGTGCCACTTTTGGAAGGAAATCAGGCACCAGACAGTGTCCGGTGGTGCACCGGACTGTCCGGTGCGCCAACCGAATGAAGGCAAGATTTGCCTTCCTGGATTGCTTCCAATGGCTCCTAGGCCCCTTCTGCCTATAAAAGGGACCCCTAGGCGCCTCAAGCAATACACAAGTGCAGCCAACAAGTGTAGACATCACTCGGATCAATTCTCTCTCTCCCTCTCGTGTATATCTCGATAGTTTGTGTAGAGGCAAAGCTATAAGCCTCTAGAGAGTGGAGAAGTGCTGCTAAGAGCTAGAGCATAGTCTTGAGCATATTGTTACTCTGTCGGAGTGCTGTCAAGAAGATTGTAAGCAGTCGCGGCTCTGTTGTAACTACCTCAACATAGTAGAAGGCTCTATCTGTCTGACTGACAGATCTGAGCAAACGGAGGAAAGAGTTGAAATAGACTCCAAGCCCAGGTGTGGCTAACTCCAACGAGGACTAGGCAAGCATTTCAGGCTTGGCTGAACCTCGGGATAAATTCTTGTGTCCACGTGCTCTACTCTGTGTTGTGTGTTGATTCTCTGTCTTATTCATTTCTTACATCTGCACTTCACTACTTACTTGTGGTACTAGTTTTCTTTGAAGTGCAGGATATTCTTAAGATAGGAACATCAATTCCGCTGCAACCTACTCGAAGGGTTCTTCACTCCACTGCGATCCTGTCTTCGAGTAGAGTAAGAGTTTAAGTTTTAAAGTAATAATTTTTATTCGCCTATTCACCCCCCCTCTAGGCGACATCTAGATCCTGTTCCCGGGTCAAAGGGAACTTTCACCTATGATGTTCAAGTCATCAACATATGCTGATATAATACAGAATCCATTTGGGGATCGCTGTATAAATACACATGGGCAATCCTCGTTGTTTATGTAGCCTTTCTTGCTTAGGAAGTCACTCAAGCGATTATACCACATTCTTCCTGATTGCTTCAATCCATACAGTGATTTCTTAAGTTTAACACTGTATAATGCTCTATTTTTCTCATCTCGATTTGGGACTGGGATCCCTTCCGGTATTTTCATATAGATGTCTGTATCCAGGTTTCCATAGAGGTAAGCTGTCACAACATCCATTAGTTTCATTTTTAAATTCAAGTTCACTGCCAATGAGATCAAGTATCTAAAGGTAATTCCTCCCATGACTGGAGAGTAAGTTTCTTCATAATCAACTCCAGGGCGTTGAGTGAAACCTTGAGCGACTAGCCTTGCTTTGTACCTTGATATTTCATTATTTTCATTTCTCTTGCGGACAAATACCCACTTATAACCTACAGGGTGTATGTGGGATGGTGTGCGGCTTACGGGCCCAAACACCTCTCTTTTGTCTAGAGAAATTAATTCCGCGGTAATTGCCTTTTTCCATTTATCCCAATCCGGTCTTTTCTTGCACTCTGCGATAGATGCCGGTTCCGGGTCATGATCAATGACCGAGGCAACTTTTTTTGCGAAATATATGTCTATGTTGGCTGTTGCTCTGTTCATGCATTCTCCAGTTAATACATAGTTTATGGCCAATTCATCATGGGATGCTTCTTGCATTTCTTCTTGCGTTTCCCTGCTGCTTCTTGTTGCGGGAGCGAGTTCCTTTAGTTTTTCATCGCCTTTGTGTGCGCACATGTTTGGGTTGGCGGTTTCTTCTACGGGAAGGTTCAAGTTCGGAATGCTTTTCTTCATGTGTTCCTTCCCGGTGCCAGGTCTCGTCTGGCTCCCCTTCTTGCTTTGGGGCATTTCTGTGATCGGCTGTGTCAAGTCCTCTTGCCCTCTTTTCTTCGGACGTCTCCGAGTACTTGGGGTTTGAGAGGCCAGAGTTCCTGTCCTTTTGTTATGAGGCCTCTTAACAGGATCGGGTATACCTTCAATTTTCTTTGGTATTTCAACCCTCTCTGGTGCATTCCGTGCAGGAACATGCGACTTAACTACGCTCTTCAAATCACAAAAATGATCAGGCAGCTCATTTGCTAAGTTTTGCAAATCGATTATCTTTTGAACTTCTAGATTTGCTTCTTTGGTGCGAGGGTCATGAGCGGGGATTCCCATGAATTGCCATATAATTTCTCGGCATTTCTCATCCAAAGGTTCTTTTCCTCCCCCTAATGATGGGAAATTATCCTCGTCAAAAATACAGTCGACGAATCGGGCCGTATGCAATTCTCCGGTCATTGGGTCAAGGTGTCTAATTATGGATGCACTCTCATATCCAACATATATCCCTATTTTCCGGAGAGGACCCATTGCACTTCGCTGTGGAGGTGGTATAGGTACATATACCATGCATCCAAATTTTCTTAGGTGAGAGATTTTTTGGGATGACTCCTTACACTAGTTGCATTGGTGAGTGAATGTTGTATGCTGATGGACGGAAATTGATAAGTGCTGCTGCGTGCAGGATGGCATGGCCCCAACATGTGTTGGGTAGGTTACAACTCTGCAAGAGTGGTCTAGCAATTAGCTTTATTCTTTTAATCAAAGCTTCGGCTAGTCCATTTTGCGTGTGAACATGAGGCACAGAGTGCTCAACTGCAATTCCCGATGCGGTACAATAATCATCAAATGCCTTAGAGGTAAATTCTCCAGCATTATCCATTTTAATGGACTTTATTCGATGGTCAGGGAAAGTATTTTTAATCCGGATGATCTGCGAGATCAACTTTGCAAATGCATGGTTTCGAGTTGATAGTAAGCATACATGCGACCACTTCGAGGATGCATCGATTAAGACCATAAAATATCGAAAAGGTCCCGAAAGTGGTTGAATTGGACCACAAATGTCCCCCTGGATTCGTTCCAAGAAGGCGGGAATTTCATTCTTTACTTTCAAGGGGGATGGTCTCACTATCAATTTTCCCATGGTACATCCCTGACACACAAAATCTTCTTGATTTGGGAAGTGTTTCACATTTATGCAGTGTCCTCGTGCTGATAACGTGTTAAGGACCCCTTGCTACCGAGTGTAGTCCAAGGGCTGCTTAACTGAATAATAGTAGAACACAAGAAGACAAGAGTGTAGAGAGAGGAACTGATTCTTTGTTACTGTATGGTGCTGCTCTCTAATGGTTACATGATATGGGGATCTCCTCTCTATTTATAGATAAAACTAAGGTTTCAGGCATATGTGCCACATGGGCCTTCCTGGCCCAAGAAAGGTTTCTTAACAGGTGGGTCGGATTCTTCGTCTGCATCTCAATCAGCCAAGCTAGCTCGTGCGCTGAGAAGTCTTCATTCATCTCAAGCCAATCCGGAGTAGGCCAGGATGTCTGGGCAAGTGAGCCTGCCTGACCACTTGTCTTGTTGACTCGTCCGATCGATGGATCCCCTCCCCCGCCCCCCACCAACTGGAGCTGTTTTTTCTGCTTTGCCGCCGGATCCTGGCGAGGCGACGACGTAGTAGACTAGTAGTACTACTCATCTTTGTCCGTTGCGCGTGGACACACTCGATCGGGGCCTAGCCTACGGGCCGCAGCAATCGACACGCGACATACGTACGCGCGCCTGCTCGCGACCGGTGATATGCCCTGCGCTCGCCGCCACACATGCCATCTGGGAGCTGGTCGCCCGGAGTTGAACTCAGGGCCTTGTTTGAAACGGAACGTAAGCAATACTAGAGCACAGTTTCGTTGCATTAATTGATGCATTGAATCAATCTTTCAACTTCTACTAGGTATATATATCCGTGCGTTACCACTTACCACGAGCCCACGAGGCAGGGGATCGGATGGAGCGGCGTCTAGACTGCAAATATAATTATTATTTATTTCTAAACACTATATAGGGGTAAAAACGGTCGGAAACGATCGGTAAACACTAAAACCATTTTCGTTTTTATTTTTTTTTCTCGGAAACGAGATCAAAAACGGTAACTCCGGAAACAAAAACGACATCGGCAATTTAGAAACATCGAAAATAAAAATTCGATATGAAAATTACAACGGTTACTATCAGAATCTAAAATTCGATCGGCAAAAACTGTAACAAGTACCCTCAATTGACTTCAAAAAATTACGTAAGTCATACATTCATATAAAATTAGTAATAATATATAAGGTAGGAGGTCACATTAAATATATAAGGTAAGAAGTATACAATAATAAAATCATTATTATTTATTTAAATAAAGTAGAATCAAGATGTGTATAATAACATGACACTTATATTCTATTTGTACTCCTACTTGGCATAGTCAATATAATTAGTGTCCTCTTGGTCCTTCTTAAGTTCTCATACAAATTATGAATATATATATCAAGAGTAATAACATGTAAGAAAACTTAAATAAGATTTATAAAAGTTTCAAATGGTTCTAAACTATATACCATTAGATAGACCTTGATTTTAGGGAAATAATAAAATTAGTTTCATATTTTTTCTAAGCTAAGATGAATTTATAAAGGTCTATTCAGATTTAATATTTTTCTAAAAAAATACCGAATTTATTACCAATGGTAAAATGCCGAATAAAAACGGTAATTTTCGGAAACGGTCGGAAGAGGCTCAAATCGTTTCCGTTTTTTCTACCGATTCTGTTTCCGTATTTTCGGTAACCATTTTCGTTTACGTTTAGACCTAAATTTCGATTAAACTTTAAAAAGATTCCCAGTATCTGAAAATTATCGTTTCCGTTTTCACCCCTAACACTATGGTATGTGCAGTCCGGTAGTTAGCCTCAAATTTTTAGAGTAAAGGGGTGTGGTTTCGAGTGCTCAAACTGCACTATTTTTTGCGCGCGCTGGATGTGTGGAGGGTGAAGTCGTGGTAGTATAGGTGTCCAGGTTAGGTTTTTAATAGATTTCTTTCAACTTTTAAGTTACTATCCTTTATATCCTTAGAACAGAGGAACTAATTAATAGGCTTTGTTAACCCATGCATGAATGAATGGTCCATGGAGTGTAGCTTATCCGAAGTGAAGAGTTCCAAACCTGATGAATGGAAACTTAAAAACAGCTACACACAGTTTCAGTCCCACGTTGACCCGGCCGGTGGAGGACTGGGGCTTATATAAAGCGCGCCCACCAGCTGCCAGAGCTGGCACACGAGCTAGATCAGCGGCCTGGAGCTGCTCGAGAGAGAGAGAGGTCAGGTCACCCCATGGCGGAGAGGCTGGAGGCGGGCGCTGGCGACGAGTACACGCAGGACGGCACGGTGGACCTCCACGGGAACCCGGTGCTCCGGTCCAAGCGGGGAGGGTGGAAAGCATGCGGCTTCGTTGTAGGTACGTACGTACGTACGGGAAATCATACTACCGGCCGGATTATCGGCTTCGTCGTTGTAGTTGTAGGCAGCAGGCTCTGTTTTATTTGCCACTAATCAAACCGGCCGGGCTGGGTGTCTGGGGTACGTAAACACGCACTAGACAGGCTAAAATGATGTCGTAGATAGATAGCAGTAGTAGCACAAGCTGCTATCTTGTAGATTAATTAGTAGCTCTGGAGGCCCCAGACGGGTTTGTAGGAACAGGATCCATGGCGGTAGGCAGGCAGGCAGGCTGAAGCCTGCCAATCACAGTCAGCCTGTGGTTGGCTTTAATTTGGATCGAGAGCGCTAGCTGCTGTGCTGCCCATCGGACCGTCACCCCGGCCGCATTCTCTGCGGTAGTACCAGTCGACCTCCGTCGAGCGGCCGCGCCCAAGCGCGAGACACGCCATGTACGTGAGCATGAGAGCTGTTTCTCCATGGATGATGGACGGAGGATGCTGAGCCAGAGTAGCATCACAGAAGGCCTATGCGCGCTGGGACACTGGGAGTGTCTGTCTGTCTGTCTGTCTCCGTGCAAGCTGAGCTGAGGCAATGCGTACTACTAGTGCTACTACAGTACTAATAGTATAGCATTCTTTTTGGGGACGCTAGATGCATCTTGAGCGAAATATATCTTTAATATAAATATTTATGTATAAAGAAATGAGATATAGAGTACGCCCCCAAAGAGGTAAATAACAAATACAGGAGATAATATTTTTTTAGTGGGGACAATGAAAAAGGGATATATAAAGAAAAGCTGCTGAAGATAGTGAGATCCAAGAGATTCTCAAAGTACGCTTGCTAGCAGCTTGCTGCTTGCCCCCACAAAGCTATCTTCAGCACGGCGTGTAAATGGACGTGCAAAGTAATGTCTTAAATTGTAAACTGTATTGTTTATAAAATAAAGTTTGAAATAGAAAGTAAGATTGAGAGTGGAATGAGAAGTCTGTTAGAGATAGTCCAAAAAGTTGTGTCCACGCACGAGAAAAAAAAAACAAAACAACGCCCTTCTTTTTGGAACTGGGGAAGCAAACAAACACCAGTGAACTCCCTCCCTCCCACCTAAGGCCAGGCTGGTACTTAACCATGCTGTTGCTGACGAAAAGCACAGGTAACTGCTAGTGCTGGGGAAGAAATTTGGGTGATGCTTGCCCCTGCCACCAAGCGTTTGGAACTATTAGACTTGTACCGATCGAGGCTTTCGCACGCTAGCTTCCACCCAGATTTCGGCTCGGTGTTGTGCTCCCTCGTGACAACGAAGGGCACGCGCCGTGTTCTGTTTGTCCGTTTCAGATTATCTCAGACGTACGTGTGGATCATGGATGTCGCGTGTGCCTCTGTCATAGGGTAGCTTGCCATTTACATACATACATGCAGATGCAGTTTATCTTTTAACAATTGTAAGGCTGGGCCACACACGGCCAACTTGTTCAGAGATTTCGGCCAACTTGTTCAGAGATTTTGTCGTCGGATTTAGAGAGTAGTGTAGTATGCAGTCTCTTTTGCTTTGGCATGCCGTCCCTTTCGGATGTGTCTGTCTCGTCAAGTTGGGCTCCTGGTTCGCCGAGACTTTTCTGGCTCCGTTCAGTATCAAATGCAAACCAGGAGGGAAGAGAGAAAGATAGATACATAAATAAATATAATAAATTAGTTAGTTAATTAAAATACAGATCCTCAAGATCATAATATCTGTTTTTTTTTTGGAATCGCTCGTGTGCATGAAGTGTACGAGGTGTTCGAGCGGATGGCGTACTACGGCATCTCGTCGAACCTGGTGCTGTACCTGACGACGAAGCTGCACCAGGGCGTGGTGCCGTCGGCGAACAACGTCACCAACTGGGTCGGCACCGTCTGGATGACGCCCATCATCGGCGCCTACATCGCCGACACGCACCTCGGCCGCTACCGGACCTTCATGGTCGCCTCCGTCATCTACCTCACCGTGAGTCGCCGCCGCCGCCCCCACGTCGGCGTTCTGTCTGTCTCCGTCTCAGCATTCATGTCCGCTTCTTTCTTGGGATTGCCCGCTGCCGCTGCTTTTGCTTGTGCAGCTTGCTTGGTGTGGTAGCTGTTGTTTTCAGTATGCTTCTCATTATCATAGAGAGCTCCTTATATTATCTTATAATAGAAAAGCCCACAACAGAGATCTTTATATAGGCCGTCAATCTTGTGATAAACTGAATTGAAGCCCATGAAAGTGCTCCCGGCCTAGTAACTCTTTCCGTGTGTCCGTCCATTGGGAGCAGGGCATGATCCTGGTGACGCTGTCGGTGTCGCTGCCGGCGCTGCGGCCGCCCAAGTGCGGCGCCGGCACGGCGGACCCCAGCTGCCTGCAGCAGGCGACGAGCGCGCAGCTGGGCGTCTTCTTCCTGGGCCTCTACATCCTGGCCGTGGGCACGGGCGGCACCAAGCCCAACATCTCCACCATCGGCGCGGACCAGTTCGACGACACCCACCCGCGGGAGCGCGGCCACAAGCTCTCCTTCTTCAACTGGTGGATGTTCAGCATCTTCTTCGGCACGCTCTTCGCCAACACCGTGCTCGTCTACATCCAGGACAACGTCGGCTGGGCCGTGGGCTACGCGCTGCCCACGCTCGGCCTCGCCGTCTCCATCGCCATCTTCACCGCCGGCACGCCCTTCTACCGCCACAAGCCGCCCACCTCCGAGAGCCCCTTCGCCAAGATGGCCAGCGTCATCGTGGCGTGCGCCAGGAAGCTGGCCGTCGCGGTGCCCGTGGACCCGCGCGACCTGCACGAGCTCGACGACGGGTACTACGCCAAGAAGAACGCGGCCCCGCTCCCGCACACGCCCCACCTGAACGTCCTGAGCAAGGCGGCGGTGAAGACGACCGGCGGGGGCGCGTCGCGGTGGTCGCTCAGCACGGTGACGCAGGTGGAGCAGACGAAGCGGATGCTCAAGATGCTCCCCGTGCTGGCCATCACGTTCGTGCCCAGCGCGATGGTGGCGCAGGTCAACACGCTGTTCGTCAAGCAGGGCACGACGCTGGACCGCCACATCGGCCGCCACTTCGAGATCCCGCCGGCGAGCCTCCAGGGGTTCGTCACCATCTCCATGCTGCTCTCCGTCGTGCTCTACGACCGCGTCTTCATGCCCCTGGCGCGCCGGGTGACGGGGGACCCGCGCGGCATCTCGCTGCTCCAGCGCATGAGCGTCGGCCTCGTCATCCACATCGTCATCATGGCCATCGCGTCGGTGACGGAGCGGCACCGGCTGGCAGTGGCGCGCGAGCACGGGCTCTACGACAGCAAGGGCACCACGATCCCGCTCACCATATTCGTGCTGCTCCCGCAGTTCGTGCTCATGGGCGTGGCCGACGCGTTCCTGGAGGTGGCCAAGATCGAGTTCTTCTACGACCAGGCGCCCGAGGGCATGAAGAGCCTCGGCACGTCGTACGCCATGACCAGCCTCGGCATCGGCAACTTCCTCAGCAGCGCGCTGCTCTCGGCTGTGTCGCACATCACGGAGCGCCACGGCCGGACCGGCTGGATCATCAATAACCTCAACGCCTCGCGGCTGGACAAGTACTACGCCTTCTTCGCCATTCTCAACTGCGCCAACCTCATCGCCTTCTTCTTCGTGTGCCGGTTCTACGTGTACAACGCCGAGGTATCCCGCGTCGTCGACACCGGGAGCAGCAAGCAGAAGCGGGAAGTGGCGATGCAGCCGGCGGCCGTGGGCGCAGTGGAGGCCACCCTATAGTAGCTACTAGTGTTCCATTACAAATGTAGCTGTCATACTCATACGTACGTGAAAAGCTCTGCGTGTACATTGCGTAATCTCTGCATGCTCCACCATCACTAGAAGCTTTGATCCACCACAACCCGCCATACGCCCATACAGCAAGCATCCGCGCACAACAGCGGAACCCAGAGCCTGAAATCTTTGAGGCACAGGAAGATGATGACGACAAACCACGTCGTCGTAGCGCACGCCTCTCCAAGAAGGCAGTGCCCAAGCTTGGACCACTACAGCGTGGCCAAGAGGTGCTCGTGAGTCGTGAAGAAGATGCGGATCAAGAACGAAAAGCAGCCTCAATCTGAAACCTACCGCCAGAAGTACCTGAACCTGAACATGTTCAAAGGCCCACAGCCAGCTGCCAGCTTGGCATAGGCGGCTCCGGACCCCAGCAGCAGGAGGAGGCACACGCACCAGAAATGGTGCTCGACGCCTGACTTGCGAAATATGGTGTATATTGTTTCAGTTGCCTCCAAGTTAGATAATGTGGGGTATCCGTTGAAATTTTAAAAAGAATAAAAATAGAACAACACCATTAATTTAAAAATCCTCTTTCATTCTTGAAGGAGAGAAGGTACGAAATACTCCCTCCGTTCCAAAATATAATTTGTTTTAGACTAAACAAACATTCTCTTAGACATGTTGCATAGGTCCATTATAATATCTTTAACACTTACTTTTGGCCTCTAACTCTTTGTGTAGCAAAAAGTGCATTTTGAATTTGGTTTTGGCTATATTGCAAATCCGGAAGAAACTATGGCAAAGAGGTGAGTTCTCCTCTCTTAGGGCCTGTTTGGTTCAGCTTTTTTCTGACCAGCTTTTCTGAAAATCTGGTTGTGGGGAGAATCTGGCTGTAGGGAGAATCTGAGTATCATTACGATTACGTGTGGAGGAAGATAAAGTTGTTCATAGGGCTCAGGATCTAGAAAGTGACGGATTCCTACTATTACAACGACTCAACTGATTATGTGTTTATGTTGATTTTGGATGGTTTTTACCCCAACAAATTTTATAGAAGCTAGCTGAAAAGCTGAGCGTTTGGCAGTGCGCAGCAGCTTTTGGTGGTCAGAAGCTGCCAGAAGCCGAAACAAATAGGCCCTTAGTCAATTGGAACATGTACTAACTATATTTTTTAAGTCATAGGAAAGCTCCCAAAAATAGCCAAAAAAGATCGAGGGACAAGCCTAAGTTGTGCTGATCTGGGCCCCACCGGACCGGTCCGATGGGGGCCAAGACTTGGGCGCTGTGCGGCCTGGCGCATCGGACCGTGCAGGTTGTCACACCCAGTTTTGTAAGACAAACTGAATACGAACCATGTACGTGCTAGGATCAGAAACTCACGAACACATCGATTACATAATTGGACATCATCACACATTGCTCAAAGTAAATAGCGGAAAGGTACTTTATTACAACAAGATGTCTAAGACATCCACAGAGTCTTTAACATAACATAGTGATTAACATTATCAAAGTGCGGAAAAACGAACGTAGCAGATATGGCCTTCACAGGCAGCTGACTGGGGGTTTGCTACTAACATAACTAAAACTCGTCGTAGTCCTGGAACTCCTCAAAGTCCTCCATGTTGCCTGCATCTCCTCCTGAGCACTGAATACAGTGGGGATAAT